>JACGCM010001188.1:0-1200000 GCA_014058105.1 Kingdonia uniflora | reverse complement strand
AAAACTGAAAAGAACAAAAAAAAAAAAAAAAGGTTGAGCAAAAGAAGGGAAGAGGTGTATGTAGAAATAAATATGAGGAAAAATAATATTCACTCAAATCGATTAATTAGATTACATCATAGCCTCTCTTTATATAGTAGAGGATCATTAAGATAATTATACTAGTACCCAATGTAGGACTAAAGTAGTATATGTAAATATACATACACTCCAACACTCCCTTTCACGTCGATACAGACCTATGCTGTCAGGGGCGGGGCTGAGCGCTAGGCGGTGGGCATTGTCACTGTTGGGGTGGGGCGCTAGGCGGGAGAATGTAAATTTGTAATATGTGTAAATTTGTAATATGTATAATATATGTAAATTTGTAACAACAAAACCCCCAACAGATTGCAAGTCCAATTAAAAAAAAAGTCACCCATAAAAATCCCAAAAACGGACCATGGGTGCTTCTTTAGGTGCCGCGGCAATCAATCTGTCACGACATATATAATGACATGTATTTTAAAATAGGGCGTTACAACAAAACAAATTCTTCTTCGACGCCATTTTAGATTGCTGAGAGGGTCACTCTGATTTTGCTAACGTGAAAGTAGTATTGAGCAAATAACTACGCCCTTAGAGCATCTCCTACTCGGACTAATACTATTGGGCAACTCATATTCAACTCCAACTCGACTCGAAATATGTTGGAAATACTCCAAAACTGTTGGAAATCTACATTGACTTGGAGTTGGGACTGGGAGATGATGCGTCACCAAATTAAACGACACAAACACAGAGATAAACATCGCTCACACCAAGAGATGTCGTATTAAACAGAACAAGATACTCTCTTCGGCATTTAAACAAACACCAGCCGAACCAAAACACACACTCTCTCTCTCTCTCTCTCTCTCTCTCTCTCTGCACTGTAATCTTCAATCATCAACAATGAACCAAACCCTAACAAGTTCCCAATCCTCTCTTATATTCTATCAAGAACACCCAACAAACCCACCTCCATTAACATCTCCTCATTGTCCTCAGCATCATGTCCTGGGGCATATCCAGGTCAGCCACCTCAACAGTATAATATGTCTCAACAATCATATCCCGGCTATCCTCAGCAACAAACTGGCTATGATCAAACATCTGTAACAGTAACACAACAAACCACCACCACTCAAGGCGGTGGATATGATTACTACAGCCAGCAACAACCATCAATGGGAGGATCGTCAGCTTCAGTGACGGATAACACTGGCTACAATTACGGTCAACCCCAAGCCCATGTCTTTAATTACAATCAGCAACAGAACACATATGGGGGTCCTCAACAAAGTTATTTGCAAGATGGGTATGGTGGTGGCTGTGGTCAAGCACAAGTTGGATATGATCAAACCCAACAATGATATAACTCTGTACCTACCTATGGAACTGTTGCTAACTCAACAACACTGCATCATCATCATCATCGCTCGAGATCGCAGAGCCAGAGAGGGAGAGAGAGAGATCGCAAAGCCAGAGACAACAGAGAACGCAGAGAGAGAGATCGCAATTGTTTTGTTTAATTTTTGTTTGTTTTTCTTTTTAAGTTATCAAATGAGCCAAATTATTTGGCAAACACGAAATAATAATAATAATAAAAAACGCCTTTAAGAGAGGCGCCCCCGCCTAGCGCCTTGAGAGAGGCGCCCGCCTCAGCGGCGCCCTGTTCTTTGAAGCGCCCTAGGGCGGTAAAATGGTAAGGCGGGGCGGGTAGTTGAAATTTGGGCGCCCCGGCGGCGCCCCTGACAGCATAGATACAGACCTATAATGTTCGTGTCAAGGTGAATTACAATAAGAAAAATAAATAGATAGTCTCTCATGATACAATCACTCCCTCACTGATAATGAAATAAAACTCCCCCTAAAGCTGATAAAGCTTTTGTCAAACCATTCTTTTGTAGCAGTAAAACACTTCAAAGCGTCACATATACCTAGTGAAATCGATGTCATTCCGACTTGCCATTTTTCCCATATGTACTTGTGAAATCGGCGGCACAAACCGACTTGCCAGTTTTCCCACTCGAGGGTATGTAAATATCTTGAAGCGACACTGAGGTAAGAGAATTAGTCGAGGAAGAGAACCACTCAAGCTAATGTAAAAGAGAGATAATTAATTGAGGAAAGAGAAAACTACTCGAGGAAGAAAGAAAAAATCACTGTAAGAAGAGTGAATTCATAATTGTGGTAGAAGGAATTCGACATCTTTACCCAATTCAATGAAAGAAATCGCGTCTCGCGATAGGAAATAATAGAAAAGATCTAAGATAATCACTAGAGAAAAGAGAATCACTCTAGGAAAGACTCACTCGAGGAAAGAAATAAAAAAACTCAGGATCAAGGTGGAAGGTAATTTAGCAACTTCATTCGATCCAATAAGACAAAATCACATCTCGCAACAGAAAAGAAGAGACCTCAGAATCGAATTGACGAATAAAAGAAGAGGTAAGAATTATAGTGAAAGAAGGACCAATCATTAAAGAGAGCTGTAAAAATCACCAAGAAAGAAATATAATTCACAATGAAAGAAAGATATCACTATCAGAGAAAGTGATGTAGATCACATGAAAAACGATAATAAAATGGATCCTCACAATCGTAACAAAAAATAGATGTAAATCTCATATAGATACTTGGTGGGTTTACCTTAAATTCGAACCATCGCCTTGATCAAAAACATTGTTCAATCACGATACCACTGTAAATCAAACGCATCTGCATGTACATGTCACCATGAAGCACGATAATAGATATCAACACCAATCAAGGTTAACTAAAGAACTATCAATCAAGGCCCAATATAACCACAAATAAAGATCACACTATGTGGTTCACACCAAAGACCAAAGTCTTATGCTTACTCTAGAATAAACCCAAATTCCAATCTGCCCCATAAGAGAACTAGTGACCAGTAGGTCCAGTACCATAGAAGATAGCTGCTTCTATCAAACGAAGCTCTGTCAATACCAAATTTGACGAGTAGTTGCCGAACTTACGAATCACGATGAAAATTTTATCTTCTAACTATTCATCTTTAATTACGACAGAGTTAAACGCGGAGTCACAAGCAAACAAATCGATCTCATATCAGATTTCAGCCACATCTGATCACATCGCAGCAGAGATTAATTAACATAGAGAAGTAAACAGTACCATTAGTAATCAAACCGCCCTTGTGTTTCTTCTCATCGCAGTTATCAAACTGAAATTGCAAGAAACAACATATTTGAATAAAGATAAATATCTTAGTTTCGCTAAATCTCGCCAGCTTTCATACCCAAATCAAGTTTTATTTGAAGAACACCATCTCTTTGATAAAACTCCTCATCCATAAGCAACTCAAAGTGGCATCTTTTGAAGAAGTCTACGATGGATAAATCAATTGCAATCAAGCTAAACCAAGGATTAAAATTTGCCAAGTAAGAGCACCAAATTGAAACCCTATCTAAGTTCGAACTTTGAAGTTTAGAGAAAGAAATCGAATTGGGAATAAATATGAAATCAAGAGGATAGAGTAGAAAGTTTCACAGACCCTTATATAAAAATCACAGATTCCAGAGATCCTCATATATTATGAACCCTAATTGCAGAGAATTTAGAACGAAGAAGGGGACATAAGAAATAACTGTGCACAAACATTGATTTTTCAATCACGATTAGCCAGAGAAACCTATTCTCTATGCCAACAAGTATAAAGAGAGGGCCAAATAATTATCAGAAAAGAAAAAAAGGAGCAATTGATTTACCATGGAAAATCACTTAAAATTGAAATCGGACATCAGTAGTCCGGCGACGGCATACAACAATGACCGTCGCCGCCAGAATCGACAAAACTTTTAGTTGTCTTCAAGAACGCAACCGCTCTGATACCTTGTAGAAATAAATAAAAGGAAATATAATATTAACTCTAATTGATTAATTAGATTACATCATAGCCTCTCTTTATCTGACCGACCAATAAGAAGGTCACTTTCAAACAACTACACAAAATTGTGTTTGGTGGTTACAAAGGGGTTAGATGGTAGTCTGTCTGAAGCCTTTCGGATCTCTAAAATACCCTTTAGTGTTTTCTTTATTTTCAGTTTGTGTTAGTTGTACACACATAAATAAGTCGGAAAAACAATGGGTGTTTAGGTAAAATGAAAACATCTCTCCACTCCCCATGATTTTCTCCATTTTATTTTCTTTCCTCCTATCTTTTCTTCTCTCATTTGTAAGTATTGTTTGTGAGTAGTCTCTCCCATGTTTATCTCCCCCCTTTCCTCCTATAATCTCTCTAACTATTTTTTTTTTCCATCTTTCACCCCATATCTATGTAAATCTCTTCCTCTCCCACTTAAACTCCATTAACTCTACAAATAGTCAAAAATTCTCTCCTAAACTCCATACATCTTTGCCACCAGAAAAAATATTCTTCTAACTTTAAAATAAAATTAAAACTCTTTTTTTGGTGACGAGGCTTTCAAGCGGACAAAATCTACGAGAAACACAAATATAAAACCAAGATGACAATAAGAAATTTACGTGGTCGGTCCCACCGTTATGCGGTAAACTAGTATAGTAGTGGATCATTAAGCTAATTCTACTAGTACCCAATGTGGGACTAAAGTAGTATGTGTAAATACACACATACACTCCAACAGTGTACATTGTGCGCTCTCCATAGAACTATGGAAATAATTTCTTAACATTTTAGATGTAGCTTGGGAAGTCATTAGAGATTCATATAGCTTAGTAAAGCTTGTAAAGGCGTGGTGGTGCTAGGCCTTAGAAGGGATATCTGGAAAATCCTTTGGTATTTATGTCCGTATGTGATATGGTGGTTTTAGAAGAAAAGGTGTTGGATGCTTTAAGGAGAAAGCAAATATGACGGAAGAGTCATCTTTGACCACTACTATATCTGTCTTTCTTTCCCAAAGGTACGAGGAGTAAATTTGAGGACCCAGTTTTGAGCTGAAGAACCCCTATTCTTCTGCATTAACTTGACTTTCTTGCAATCCCCTTGTTTAGTTTTTCTTGTCTTTCTTTGCATACATGTTATATACTTCCCGTACAGAAAGTTTCTAACTAGTCAATCAATATTCTATCTTAGTAATATAAAATTAAAGAAGTAATAACAATTCATTGAATCAAGGTTCATTTCTTTACTACGGTCCAATAAACATGTGACTAATTTAAATATCTTGTGAACTACACTGAACACAGTTGAGACAGAGAGGAACCGAATCGATCTCAACGAGGTCCGTGCTGAATTAGATCCCTGGGAAAAACAGCTAATTGAGCATAAAGGAAAACTTGATGTTGCATGTGCTGAAAGCAAACTGCTAAAAGAGAAGGTGAAGAATGTTTTAAGAATTGTTATCAAGAGCTTGTCTAGTTCTTACTATCAATTTGTTTTATTAGTTTATTGCTCATATGCTTTCCTAAGATAGCGAAAAGCATTGTTGGATTTCTTAATGACTGAAGTTTTGTTAGATTAGGTCTGAATACGATTTTCTCGGCATTGATGCTTATGAAGATTAATTTGTGTCTTTTTCAGCATCAAGCTAGTCGGGTTGCTTTAGAGGATGCTCAAAGGAAGATGAATGACATAACCGAGGATCTTAAGGTGAAAGGTGAAGGCATCAAGAAGACTCAAAGTGATTTTAACAAAATTAAGAATGAAGCAGTGGAAGCTCGCAAAGTTGAACAAGTACGTGTTTCTGTTGCACTTATTTATGTTCTTACATTCTGTGCATTATCACTATTTTATATGTTTGGCTTTGACGTTACTAGGAATGTCTCCGGGAGCAAGATTCACTAATTCCTCTTGAACAAGCTGCAAGACAGAAAGTCACAGAGTTGTTATCTGTTACCGAATCAGAAAGGAGTGAAGGATCTGTTATAAAAGCAATATTGCAAGCTAAAGAATCAAATTCAATTGAAGGGATTCATGGTCGTATGGGAGACCTAGGTGCTATTGATGGTGAGATTTGTTCTTTACGGGCTTGTGGTCCTTAACAATCTAGCTCATTTGTCTAGTTGTTGCTATGAGAAGCTTCTGCATAGTAGATGAAAATTATCAAAGATACGCACAAGAGATAATTGCTTGAAAGCTAAATACTTTTTTTCGAGCTTGCTTACGTCCATTCATTACTATTTTTTTCATTGTCTGACTTCTCTTCACCTTGTTGCAGCCAAATACGATATTGCTATATCAACGGCATGTGCTGGACTTGACTATATAGTGGTTGAAACTACTGGTTCAGCACAGGCATGCGTTGAGCTACTTCGAAGAAAGAATCTTGGGGTTGCAACTTTTATGATATTGGTATCTGCTACTTAATTGAATCATAGGAGTTATATTTATTTTGTATTTACTTTAATTATTATGCACGAATGTCTTAAATGCTTAAATCATGGCGAGTGTTACAGAGACCCCACTTAGGAAAAAAAATCAGCACTATTGTCTTACTAATGATCTGAAGAACCTTCTCCTAACTATTGGCGGTCAGCAACATAAACCCTTTTTGACACTCAACATATATTGACCTAAACTACTACATATCTTAGTTGACCTCACATTATTATCCTATCAATTCTACTTTTTAATTCTCTCTGACACTCTTTTTGAGATGTCTACACGTGTAGTGAAATCATGGTGTTGTAGGTTGACAGTTTTTGGTTTGTGAGGATTGTTATGTTATAAGGTGACAGACCATCACTGAATTGAATGTCGTGTATAATAGGATTTAATGTGGCATACATGGAGTTTATGGGGTGGGGGTCGGGGGGTACCCTTCTTGTAATAGAGACCACTCACAAACAAATCAGCCTATTATATGACCTTAAGCCCTGCACATAAATATAAACGTTAATCAAGTATCATATGTGATGATAAACTGCTTTATACCTAAGTTAGTGTCAAATTAAGTTAAAACTTAATTTTACTTCAAGTACCAAATGAAATTACCTTTAGACTTTATTGAATTAAATAAATATAGTCCCTCATGTTATTTATCATTTTCCTCAAAGCTTGACACATGATGTATGATGTGTATCATAAATTGTATCTGAGCCAATGGTGCCACTTTCATATGGGATTACATCATAGGATCACCGCCTCTCGTGTCTTTCCAGAAAAAAGAGAGAATAAAACTCATATAATGTAAAACTGCTTGTCCATTAGCCATGCAGCGTGTTTGCCCCACCTGAGCAACATATTTAAAAAATCTCCTAATCAGTTAAATCTCTCAGAATGTTCTGGTTAGGCCCTGTGTAGTGGACTATATAGAATTTCGGTGTGAGTTCTTTTGAAGATCTTAATTACTTCAAATTACACAAATGCCTTGCTTCTCATGTAAATGAAATCTTAGTAGTTTGTTTCATTTCCTTTTATTGGCAGGAAGTTTGTTTCATTTCCTTTTATTGGCAGGATAAACAAGAAGAACATTCACATAAGTTGAGGGAAAAAGTTAGTACTCCAGAAGGAGTGCCACGTCTTTTTGATTTGGTTAAGGTTCGGGACGATCGAATGAAGCTGGCCTTCTTTGCGGCGCTGAAAAACACAGTTGTTGCGAAGGACCTTGATCAAGTGAGTTTTTTTCTATAAGTAAGAAGGGCAGCGAGTACAGTTACGATCTTTTCGTTATAAGTTACGAACATATCTCAGCACACTACATATATTGTATGGAGTTGATTGCCAGAAGTTGCTTGACATTCACAAGATGCTATCAGTTTGATGTTTTCTCAAAGGAGTGGAGTGTAACACTCTAAATGAAAGTGGACTACACCTAATTACATATGCAGTTTATATTTCAATATCTCTCCATGTTTAAATATGAAAGCCTTCTCGTTCTCAATAGTTACCGTTGGTGTGAAAACATAAATGATATTTTCAAATGTGCTAGATAAAAGGTATCCACTCTAATGCTTTTAGTCTGAAGTTGCTGATGGTACTTTATCCACATGGGTCTTCTGTTTGAGATTTCCCCAAACTTATAGATATGTGACCATGTTGTTTTAATTACTTATTCTTATTATTTGTAATTTTTCATTTCAAAGTTGTGGCCCTCTTACTGCGAGTATAACCTGTCAAGTTATACTTTGATATCATAAATGTGTTGAAACCCCATTTAATTATACTGTAAGCCTTTTGTTTTCTTAATTTAATATTTATATAATTTGAAGACATCCTTTATTTGTTTACTTTTCTTATGCGTAAAAAATGATGAAGCAACAGTGTTAGATCTTTCTTTTACGTTTCCAGGCAACAAGAATTGCATATGGGGGAAACAAAGAATTCGGCCGTGTCGTGACACTCGATGGTGCTCTTTTCGAAAAATCTGGTACAATGAGTGGTGGTGGAGGCAAACCTCGGGGTGGTAAGATGGGTGCAGCTATCCGAGCCGCCAGCGTCTCTGCAGAATCTATGGCAAATGCCGAGAAAGAGCTCGCTAAGCTAGTTGACCAGCTAAGTGCTTTACGCAAAAAGATATCTGATTCAGTTAGGTGCTATCAGGCCTCAGAAAAAGAAGTGTCCCGCCTCGAAATGGAATTAGCCAAAAGCCAGAAGGAGGTATGTACATCATTACGCATTGCGTCCTACCTCTCTACAAGTACCAGGTAGAGAAATCACGTTGAAGTAATAGTTTCTTTCCTTTTTCTAAACAGATAGAGAGTTTGAGTGTACAAAACAGTTATATAGAGAAACAACTTGATTCGTTAAAGGCCGCATCACATCCAAGTAAAGATGAGCTGGATAGGCTGGTGGAGCTCAACACAATCATATCATCGGAAGAGAAGGAGCTTGGAAGACTTACCAAAGGCTCAAAGAAGCTTAAAGAGAAGGTTCGTGAGTGAATTGTGCTTCAGCGATACCTAAGTATTCCTACTTGCTTTCATAGGGCATTGGAAAACTAATCTAATGTGCATTTGCTTCTGCAGATTTTTTTCTTCTATGTATATTATACCAGAAGCTGAAAATTGGCAGTATATATTCCTAGGTTCGACTGTTAGCACTGATTCACACTTTTTGTCTTCTTCTTTTTCTTCTATTTTAGGCTTTGGAGCTACAAAATAAAATAGAAAATGCAGGTGGTGAAACGTTGAGAAAACAAAATTCAAAGGTCATCAAGATTCAGAGCGTAAGTACAGTCCACATCTCAAATATTGGGGCAATTTGTTGAAGAACATTGAAATTTTGCATTAATACATTCTGTTAACCTCTCTCGTCAGGATATTGATAAAAACAGCACAGAAATCAACCGCCACAAAGTTCAGATAGCAACAGGGGAAAAGATGACGAAAAAATTGACCAAAGCGATTGAAGAGTCAAATAAGGAGAGAGATCGGCTTGTTGATGAGAAGGAGAAGATGCTGGGCGTTTTTAAAGAGATAGAGCAGAAGGCATTTATAGTCCAAGATAATTATAAGAAAACACAGGAGGTCTTTTATAATTAATATATAGATGTATATATATACTTCTTTGATTCAAAACTTTTTTTTTTCTTACTTTTTATATTTAATTATTTCAGTTAATCGAACAGCATAGAGAAGTTCTAGATGGGGCCAAAGAAAACTACAACAAGTTGAAGAAAACCATGGATGAGATGCGGGCTACCGAGGTTGTGTTGATGGAGATAACTATTTTCTCATCCTTATTCATGAAATACATTATTTCCTCCTTCCATGTCAATTATGTTTTGTTGAACCAACAGGTTGATGTAGACTATAAATTTCAAGATATGAAAAAGCTTTCAAAGGAGTGGGAGGTGAAGGGCAAAGCTTATCAGAAAAAACTTGAGGATGTACAAAATGATCTTGTGAAACATATGGAACTGTATGTTCTGACTTTTGATTCTTGCCTGGATTTATGTTGCATTATTCCTAGAAGGGTCATTTAATATTTTATCGTTGCAGTATTCAAAAAGATGGAGTAGATGCGGAAAAGCTCCGGGCTACTCTGGGCGACGAGAGCTTTAGCATTGGTTGTGACCTAAAGAGAGCTCTTGAAAGAGTACAGTTGCTTGAAACACAACTTAAAGAAATGAATCCAAACCTTGATTCGATCTCAGAGTACATCTTTTCATTTTCTTTTCCCATGGAGCTAGAATATCTGATCAATAGTTTGTCCATGTGGATGTTACTAAATGCATTTTACACTATTTCAGATATAGGAAGAGGTCCTCTTTGTACGCTGAACGTGTGGAGGAGCTGAACACAATAACTCAGGAACGAGATGATATAAAAAAGCAATATGATGAAATGAGAAAGAAACGGCAAGTACAGTACATTTTCTTATGTTGATAAATGTCTTTTATGCTTAGTATTTTGGTCCGGTGCTAAGCATGGTTTGTTGAATTAATTTTGACGTAAATATAGGTTAGACGAGTTCATGGCAGGATTCAACACAATTTCTCTCAAGCTGAAGGAAATGTATCAGGTTTGTATACTGATGTTTTGGCGTTCTAATATGTGAGAAATTCCACCTAAATTCGATGCTTGCTTATGTTGTTCAGGAGGCCTTTATGGGGCCATTTCTTCGACAAGTGAAAAATCTTAATAAATCAAGTAAAGGCTTTAGAGCCTGATAATATAAATATTGGCATTAACCACGTCAGCTCTGAAAATTATCCTAACCGTGGTGCTTTATCTTCTGATAATGTACTCTTGTATTACTCATTCATACTTTTTTATTGATGCAGATGATAACACTAGGCGGTGATGCAGAATTGGAGCTAGTTGACTCTTTGGATCCTTTTGCAGAGGGCGTGGTTTTCAGTGTCAGGCCCCCAAAGAAGAGTTGGAAAAACATAGCAAATCTATCCGGGGGCGAGAAGGTCAGTTTTAGAACTCTTGGAAACATGTACTTAGGCTATGTAGACAAGTTCATCCCGCAGAACATGGCACATATTATTTCAAAAATGTTGATGTTTCATTCTCTTGCTTTCAGACACTTAGCTCATTGGCTCTAGTTTTTGCACTCCATCACTACAAGCCTACGCCCCTCTACGTAATGGATGAGATAGATGCTGCTCTCGGTATGATTGACTTCCCTATGTCTCTTTTCTAAGATTTGTTTGTTTTTATTTCTAAACACATACCCTGTTTCATGTTACCCCAGATTTCAAAAATGTTTCCATCGTGGGGCATTACGTAAAAGACCGTACCAAAGATGCACAATTCATAATCATAAGGTAAATATGACCTATATTTCATAAATTATCACCAAGTTTATTCACCGCGTACTTGTTCCTTATTTGGTCGTTTCATTTCCTGCAGCCTCCGAAATAACATGTTTGAGTTAGCGGATAGACTAGTTGGCATCTACAAAACCGACAATTGTACTAAGAGCATTACTATAAATCCGGGGAGTTTTGCAGTTTCAGAAAAAGCTGCTTGTTAGAACTACATCAAAGCGTCTACAACTGACATACTATGTATGTATATGGTGTATGTATCTATGAAACCCTAAGCCTGTGTGGAATGAAATTGCTGACAGATTCAAACCCATGTCAGCTGGACATGAGTTTAAAGTGTTAATGTAAGTAGAACCAACAAGTGCAATACTAAGTCTAGTGTTAATTTGACTTTGTTGTTGTTATAAAGCGATGTCATGCCGACACTCCTTGATTAAGAAATTCAACCGTAGTACTTAAATATTTTTCTAATAACAGTTAATGACGGTGACTGATCCCCCAACTAATCCGACAAATCTAGCTAACTTTGTTTGTAAGCTTAACTGTTACTGATTCTCTCACCGACACCACGCCTCTGTGCGTTACAGCCCAATTATATCTTACCAATAGAATATTCTTGCACCGTTTCAATTATTTTGTATCGCATGGCCATAAAACTAATGTATAAATTGGCAGGTCAATGTTTAAATTATGTTATTTATATTCTGGTGGGTTGTTCACAGGGTAAATTTGATTTATTTTTTGCCATTCAACCATACCCGGGCTTTTTCAAAATACGTCCTAGACAAAATAAAATAAAATAGTGGTTTGCTATTTTCTTAATATTACTATTACTAGTGGTTTTTTCTACACTTGAATATGACAATAAACCACCAAAATATTGTGTATTTACCTAATTTACCGATAAAATACTTTACATATATCATGATATTTTGAGAATTTTCATGTTATTGTGGTTTTTTTTAATCTTAAATCGTGATTATAAACATTAGGCTTTTTAATGCAATTTGATTGTTCCCAAACTTTTTAACATAATTAGAGAATGAGTACGATCATATTTTATGTACCCAAACTCGTTCAGTAGTTAATGTCGGTCTTGATCTGACTTAAGGATACTGTATGTGATAAAAGAAATGATGACGAATGATGGTAGTACAGGAGGATCTTATAATATTGGTAATTTAGGTAGTAACTCGGATAACACTACTCGGGGTAATATTATTGAAAAGTGTTACCCATTAAGTCAAGGGAGTTGAATACCGTTACCGAAGAGGCTGCTTTTGACCTTGTAACTCAAGATTACAATCACAGTTCTCGTCAAAGATCAAGTAATTGGGGAAACTGGCAAGGTCGAATGTGAAGATCACAAAGAGAATTCGGGTCAAGTTCATCTCACATGAGATATTATGTTCATCGCATTTTGATGGCATGAGCATGGGCACTAGCTATTACTTACCTTCGTCCACTTTTGATGCTCAGCAAAGCGATCCTGAGGTTTTTTTACTAACGCAAATCCGTACATTAATGCATTGTCTTATGGGTACGGACATGATAACAGAGAATCATCACAGTCTTCGAGATTACATTACACGACCAAGGTTATAAGAGTAATAGTTGTAAGTGGTTGCCCACATTTAGGGATTATGCGGTACGTAATCCAACAAAAGTATGGGAACCACATAAGAAATTGAGACATTTATTTCAAACATTTGACATGAGAGGAATATTGCTGGAATGTTTCTAATACGAACTCATAGTAAAAAAATAATGATTTTGAGGAACCGCATCATATATGTATTAGATTATTAAATATCTGTAACTTTATGAGACAATTCATAAATGTCATGTTTGAATTTATAATCGAATTGCTTGTAATAAACTTTTTGATTATTAATTTTTCATTTAACATTTTCATTTACTCCATAATCCTTTTTCATTTAACATTTGGAGACCTCCTTCACATTTTCACACATTTTAAGTAATCTAATTGCTTGTAATAAACTTTTTGATTATTAATTTTTCATTTACTTTTCCATAATCCTTTTTCATTTAACATTTGGAGACTTTCTTTACATTTTTCACACATTTTAAGTAATATTATCAATATATTGTAATTATCAAAATACCCAAAAATAAAAATAGCGATATAATTCGGTTTAAACCGGCTTTGTGCATTAAAAGATTAAAAAATAGAGTGACTAAAAAGCCGTGATAAATCGAAAATATCTCGGTAAGCCGCCACTAGGCAGAGGTCGGTAAGCCATAATGATTCAACACTTTAATCCTTGCATACAACACAATTTTTGTATAAAAATAGAATTTATGAAACTTATTTCTAGGTAGATAAGGAGAATATAAACAAATAATTATCAGTGATTCGTTTCGAAAAAACCTATAATCCCGTTACAATAAGCGTACGACTCAGATCATTTAATGTTAGGGAGTTCCTCTATTTAATCCTTGTCCTAAGTAATGTTTGGGAGTTCCTATTCAAATCCTTGTCCTTCATCTTGTTGCTTCGATATCTATTCTCTTTGTTTCCCGAGCCTCTAGTGGGGGATGAGGTGGGAGTGGTAGACGTTGCAGCCCTTCTGTCTTAATTTTTTTTTTACCTCTAATAGTTCAATTAGTAAAGGTAATTTCAAGATTTAAGCATCTTGAAAAGTGTCGGTTCACTCTATTTTTTTTTTCTTCTAATAGTGCAACTCGCTGAAAAAGTCCCCCCCCCAAAAAAAAAAAAAAACCGTGGTAGACCTCGTGTTAAAAAGTGTCGGTTCTTATAAAATGTGTCATAAAAATCAACATCAAATTTACTTTGCAATGTGTTACTTACCATTTGCTTTTCAACTTTTCAATCCAATGTGCTAGGGCAAAAACTTGCCCTCGTGAAATAGGCGTAGCCATATTCTGAACCTATTTTGACCATTACACCCGGTGTTTTCGATGTCCCCCACCATGGGCATGAATGATGGGCAAGTCTAAAACATTGTAGCATATATTTGTGGCATGTAGGTAGGGCAATGTAATACTAGTGGTGGTGATGTAAACCAGCTAATAATATATTTTGGCAGTGACTACGACCCACTTCACTATTGCTCTTCTCCAGCTGTCTTCACTTTTCAGTCCCTCCTTTTTGCCCCATTCGTCACTCTTTCCCCCAGCTAGACTCAAATCTAACCTTTTATTACCTCTGTCAAAACCCTCTCTCTCTTTTGAGATTACATTCATTTAACCTAATTGTTAAATGTTTTGAAATTTGGGTCAAATCATCAACAAAACACTTCTCCAACGACAACAGTGATCTTGAATCTTGATTGAGTGCTTTATTATTAGAGAGAGAGAGAGAGAGAGGGGGTTGTAGTTGTAGGTAGTGGTGTTGGTGGTGGGGTTTGAGATTTGAGAGAGAGGTTGGGGTTGTGTTTGGGATTTTGTCTTTTTGGTGCAATAGGGTGTGTCGGCAGAGTGTTTGATAAATTGTATTAATGGAGCAACAACAACTCATTCACTCATCTAAGAGAGTCTTCTCTCTTTGATTAGCTGTTTTAGGGTTTGGGTTTTAATTTATTATTATTATTATTATTGGGTTATTTGCATTCAAGTTATTATTACTGAAGGAGGAGGAGGGGGAGCTAAAATATATGGTGTCTTGTTAGTTGAGGTGAGAAGAAACGAATCTCTTCTTTCTTAATAAGAGAGAGAGACTCAAATCAACCCCTAGAGAGAGAGAGTTAAGGAGGTTTTTTTTGGTCGGTGGGAGAAAAGGTATCATTTATTACTACACTGAGAGAGAGACTCTTCCTTTTTCTTTCCAGATCTCGACTGTTGCAATAGCTTCTACAATCACCAAAACCCAATTTGAGGTCTGGGGTTTGCTGATTCGATCTGGGGTTGAAGGATCTGGAGTAAAAATCGAGTCTTTTTGGACAGTGGATGTTTGAAGATTACATTTTGTAACAATGGAGGCCAGTGCTGGTTTAGTTGCTGGGTCTCATAATAGGAATGAACTTGTTGTCATTCGCCCCGAAGGCGAAAATGGGGTATGTTTATTTTGATTGCCCATCATCATTTGTGTTGTTTATTAGTTTGAGGTTTTTGATTAGAATTAGAGTTTGTGTTGTTTATTAGTTTGAGGTTTTTGATTAGAATTGGGGTTTGGGGTTTGTGAGAATTGGGGGTTTAATGTGTTTTGTGTGTTGAAATTGCAGAGGAAACCATTGCAGCAGCAGTTGAGTGGGCAAATCTGCCAGATTTGTGGAGATGATGTAGGGTTGACCGTCGATAACGAGCTGTTTGTCGCCTGCAATGAGTGTGCTTTCCCGATTTGCAGAACTTGTTACGAGTATGAGCGTCAGGAAGGAAGTCAAGTCTGCCCACAATGCAAAACTAGGTTCAAACGTCTGAAAGGTGATAATTCTTTCTTCTCTTGTAATCTATAGTTAATGAAATGTTATGGGTTTTTGGGAGATTTTGATTTAGAGAGGATGTTGCATTGATATGCAGGGTGTACAAGAGTTGAAGGGGACGATGATGAAGATGAAATCGACGATCTTGAAAACGAGTTCAATTTCTTGGGGAAAAGGAATAATAGGCATGATGCACAACAACAGTATGTTGCAGCAGAGTCAGTGTTTCATGGCCATATGACTTATGGAAGAGCTGGTGATACCGATGAGCCTCAAGTCCTCCATACAATGCCTCAATTGCAATTGCTTACTAATGGCGAGATGGTAACTAATCCCAATATTTTTACAATTTCATCTCTATTGTGTGTAATGTGTTTCTTATGATTGTAGTCTTTCGCTAAATTTAGATGATGAAATTATTGTGTTTTATATGGAAGAAGTAAATTTGATTCATGCAGGGTGACGATATTCCTCCTGAACATCATGCATTGGTACCTTCTTTCATGGGTGGCGGCGGAGGGAAAAGGATCCACCCTCTCCCTTTTTCAGACTCCACTCCAGGTATATATTTGTATTTTCAATTGTTATTTTGTCAGTTACAGTTTTGTTCTTGGATCTGCGAATTATTTTTTCTGATGAGATCCTCTGCAGATTTCGTCTTACTTTCAAACTTCTTGACTCAGCTGTAAATTGTCATATGTATGTAGTTCAAACCAGATCCATGGATCCCTCCAAGGACTTGTCTGCTTATGGTTATGGAAGTGTTGCATGGAAGGAGAGGGTAGAGACTTGGAGACAAAAGCAGGATAGGTTAATGAGAAATGAAGATGGTAATAAAGATTGGGGCAACGATGGCGACGGGCCAGATCTACCAGTGTAAGTACTCAATTTTTTTACTGAATCTGACCAGACTTTTGATAGAATTATTCTATTGATATAGTGGATAGTTCAGTTGCATAATTGGCAAGCCTCTCGATAGTTACTTCTGTTAATGTGCTTATTGTTTTGAGTTATTCCGAGCCTTTAAGGTCCCCTTCTAATAATAAAAATCATCTGCTAATTTTTATTTAAGGGTATTGTCACTTTAACCTCCTCTGTGCTCAATAAATTGGCATTGACCCTCAAATTTGCAACCTATGCCTCCTTCCATATTGACGTTGCAAATATTGGAGATGGTTCACTTTGACCCCCATTGTCTGTTCCGTTAACATTTCTATGATTTCAACAGCAATTGCCAGAATGGGGATAAATTAAGGGTTCTCAGTGAAGTTCATGATAGATCTTTCATATAAGTGCTCAACTTAAGCTTCAGTTATGTAGCCTTTTGTAATGTGAGAGCAACAAGCTCAATATTGAAATATATGGCTATTTTTTGTGTTAGTGGTAATTCGAGACTCCAGCTGATGAATTAGTATTCTCCTATTGTTCACGTCAGCTTAATTTCCACTTTTTAGTAATGTTAATTAGCTAATTTTAAAAAGCAATGCCAAACGCTTTGTACACATTTCTCATTAAAAACTTCTGCTATATAATTCTGATTTTGCGCTTTCAACTTCTATTTGATCAGAATGGATGAAGGTAGACAACCATTATCAAGGAAAAAACCCCTTCCATCAAGCCAGATCAATCCGTACCGTATGATCATCGTAATTCGGCTTGTTGTTCTTGGTTTTTTCTTTCATTATCGAGTCACGCATCCTGTTAATGACGCCTATGCATTGTGGCTCATATCTGTGATCTGTGAGATTTGGTTTGGGATTTCGTGGATTCTCGATCAGTTCCCCAAGTGGCTCCCGGTTGAAAGGGAAACTTATCTGGACAGATTGTCCTTGAGGTAAGCAGTTGCCCTACTATATTTTTTCTTCTTCTTTTTCTTACTTCTGTACATTAATTATGCGTCCGCTCTTTAATATAAACTCTAATTGAAATTACTGTATGTTCAGGTATGAAAAGGAAGGTCACCCATCTCAACTCTCTGCAGTTGATATATTCGTGAGCACAGTCGATCCTTTAAAGGAGCCCCCTCTTGTGACTGCAAACACTGTTTTATCCATTCTTGCTGTGGACTATCCCATGGACAAAGTGTCTTGCTATGTTTCTGATGACGGTGCTGCTATGCTGACATTTGAAGCTTTATCAGAGACTTCCGAGTTCGCGAAAAAGTGGGTTCCTTTTTGTAAGAAGTTCAACGTAGAGCCACGGGCACCCGAGTTTTATTTTGCTCATACGTTAGATTATCTTAAGGACAAGATTGTTCCATCGTTTGTGAAAGAGCGAAGAGCTATGAAGGTAAGCGGATTTAGTTAATAAATAGCATCAAATGACTACATAATTGTACCTTTTGTGTCTGAGGTGATAAACATGTACTGAATTATGCTTGTAGAGGGAGTATGAGGAGTTCAAAGTTCGGATAAATGCGTTGGTTGCTAAGGCTCAAAAGGTTCCAGAAGAAGGGTGGACAATGCAGGATGGAACTTTGTGGCCGGGAAATAATGTTCGAGATCATCCTGGGATGATACAGGTATATTGAGAACTCGAGTTTGATTTATGTTTTATAATCTTAATATTGAGTTACATGAATCTTTGGTGACTGAAAATTTGATTCTTTCTTTGAATCCAATCTAGGTATTTCTAGGCCAAAGTGGGGGACTTGACACTGATGGAAATCAATTACCACGTCTAGTGTATGTCTCTAGGGAGAAGAGGCCTGGACACAATCATCATAAGAAGGCTGGTGCCATGAATGCTCTGGTAAGTAGATAATTTATAAGTCAATGTTTTGGTTTCTTGCAGTTTGTCATATTTGGAAGTTTTTGTTTCTAATTTTCTGCTTGATATGTATGGAAAATAGGTGAGAGTCTCCGCGGTGTTGACAAATGCACCCTATCTGCTGAACTTGGATTGTGATCATTACATCAACAACAGTAAGGCTCTCAGGGAGGGAATGTGTTTTATGATGGATCCATTGCTGGGGAAAAAAGTATGCTATGTGCAGTTTCCACAGAGGTTTGACGGTATTGATCGAAATGATCGATATGCTAACAGGAACACTGTATTCTTTGATGTAAGCACAAAATCCTCTACACTGTTGTTGTTCTTTGAAATTGGTTTTCTGTACATGTGAAATTAATGGCTAATCTTTTCTCCAGATTAACATGAAAGGTTTGGATGGGATTCAAGGACCCATTTATGTTGGGACGGGATGCGTTTTCCGAAGGCAGGCTCTCTATGGGTTTGATGCACCAAAGACAAAGAAGCCACATTTGTTGAGGACTTGCAATTGCTTGCCAAAGTGGGCGTACTGTGGATGCTGCTGTTCTGGAAAGAAGAAGAAGGCTACAAAGGCCAAGTCAGATAAGAAAAAGAGGAATTCTAAGATTGTGGAAGAGAGAACTCCTGTACTGGCGTTGGAGGGTGCTGAAAAAAGCTTTGAAGGTACCCCATTTCATTTCAAATATTTGAACCATTTCATTCCAAATGTTTTAACCATTTTTTAATCTTAGGAAGGTTTGAGATATGTATTTAGTAGTTACCGTGTTCTTGAAAATCCATAGCATTAGCTTGCCTTGCATTTCATTAACAGCTGCTTTGTTCAGACACATAATTGAATCGAGTATAAAATGTACCATCACTTTATAAATACGAGACAAATTAGTTATGAAATGGTCATAGTTGCATACACACACACACACACACACACAGTTGCATCTCTAGGTTTTGTTGTCTTCATTTTCATTTGTAAGTGTTTCTCCTCTTAGATCTCCCATCCTCGTCGTATCTGGTTTCGCTGCTATGGGATAGGTGGCTAGTCGTACATAAGCAAAGTTGTTAGTTGTAGAATGATGAATTACCAATAAAATTATGCTGGTTTCTTTAATAATAACATTTTTGCTCACGTTGTACACTAGACCCATTTGCCAAACATTTATTTATTGAAGATTAATATGTGTAGTGTTTGTTTGCAGGAAATGATATTGAGAAATCTGTTCTATTGTCCGAGCAGAAGTTGGAAAAGAAGTTTGGTCAGTCTCCTGCGTTTGTTGCATCCACACTGCTTGAGGATGGTGGCTCACTGAGAACTGCTAGCCCTGCGTCTCTGCTAAAAGAATCCATTCATGTGATCAGTTGCGGATATGAAGATAAAACAGACTGGGGAAAAGAGGTTGGCTGGATCTATGGTTCCGTAACAGAAGATATCTTGACTGGTTTTAAGATGCACTGTCATGGATGGCGATCCATATATTGTATTCCTGCCAGGCCAGCATTTAAAGGATCTGCACCCATCAATCTTTCTGATCGTCTTCACCAAGTCCTTCGATGGGCTCTTGGTTCTGTTGAAATTTTCTTGAGCAGACATTGTCCTCTCTGGTATGGATACGGGGGTGGTCTTAAATGGTTAGAACGCCTCTCCTATATAAATGCTACAATTTATCCTTGGACATCGATTCCGCTGCTGGCTTATTGTACCCTTCCTGCTGTGTGCCTTCTTACAGGCAAATTTATCACTCCGGAGGTATAAATGATATCATTTACTTTTAATCGGGCTCATTCGTTACAGTCCCAAATTTAACGTCCTACTCTGATCAAAATTTATCCATATATTTTATTTTATTTTGTTAATATTATTTTCTGGTCCTTGACATATTTTTGTTGTTTTTTCCTGTGCAGCTTAGCAACGTTGCAAGCTTATGGTTTTTGTCACTTTTCATATGTATTTTCACTACAAGTATTCTAGAAATGAGATGGAGTGGTGTTGGTATCGACGAATGGTGGAGAAATGAGCAGTTTTGGGTCATTGGTGGTGTTTCCTCACACCTCTTTGCTGTTTTCCAGGGTCTATTGAAGGTGTTGGCTGGGGTTGACACCAACTTCACTGTGACATCCAAGGGTGGAGATGATGATCAGTTCTCGGAGTTGTATGAATTTAAGTGGACCACATTGCTCATCCCTCCTACGACACTACTGATAATAAATCTGGTTGGCGTAGTTGCAGGCATCTCTAATGCCATAAACAATGGTTACGAGTCATGGGGTCCTCTTTTTGGCAAGCTCTTTTTTGCCTTTTGGGTGATTGTTCATCTGTACCCTTTCCTGAAAGGTCTGCTTGGTCGGCAAAACAGGACACCCACCATCATTATTGTGTGGTCGATCCTGTTGGCGTCTATCTTCTCTCTTTTGTGGGTTCGGATTGATCCCTTCTTGGCTAAATCAGATGGTCCTGTTCTTGAAGAATGTGGCCTGGACTGTAATTAGCATGTGACACATTGCTTAAGATGACGAAAGATACATATTTCTTAAAATGTTCCATGTGATCAGATTCTGCGAATTGTAGATAAATGCGGGGTTGCTGTGCCGTGAGCCTTTTTTTCTTATAGGTTGGACCAAAATTTGATATTTCTTCTGATTAAGGATACCCAACAATGCTATGCTCAGCTATCCCTGTTGTGTGAAAGTTCATTCTTGTTTGTGGGTGATTGTTTAGGTAATGTCATACAGAGTATTTTTGATTCTTTATTAGTTTGGTATAAAAACAGGGAAGATAATCAACCACATTGTAATATTTGCATTTATTTTCTATATATTAATCTTTCGAAATAAGAGTTGGCTGTTCCCACTTGATCTTATGTTGGATGCTAAAACTGTGAAAAAGAGATTCATTATCTATCAAAATTTTGAGTTTTTTTTAGTGGATATCAGAGCAATATTTAATGTATTATTGATGGTTTTTTCATCTGTACAATTAGTAATCTTCTGTTATATCGGCTGCCTGTTCATGTGTTGAAAGTGTTTGTGATGTTTGATCATCCATCTCCAAGAATCTGTATTAATGGCTATATTCGATTTTCTGGATTGGTTTCTGACTTTATGTTAACCTTGACCTCAACCTTAAGAAACGAAGGTAACTTAGAGGTATGAGTTGTCTGTGAGTAATCTTAAGTTCCAAATAATGTGATAGACAGTGCAACTGATTGGTATAACCTTGATGATGAGAATCTAAGCATGGAAGCTGGACGAAAGAAATAAAAAAAATAAAAATAAATCTTAATGGTGCTACTAAACTTTCCAAGTCCTAATTTAATGATTAGATCTCAATAAGTTCTCGATAGTGTTGTAGGATAGCTGATTCAACTCAAGTAGTCCAACTCCTCAATGAAAAACCATGTGCATTTCATTTTCAACACATCCTTTCCCAGTCTCTATGGAAACTAGCATTTTCCCGTGGATTACACATTCTTTAAAGAAGAAGAAAAAGCTCATCAAGGTTGATCATGCTATTATTTACACCAATGTGTTTGAAATCTTCATATGCTATTATTTATACCAATGTGTTTGATGTGAATCTTCACACTTTACAATGGCAATTCAAGAAACCGGGGTACGCCAATATGTCGATAATCATTGTACTAGTCGGGAGGTCGATGGTGATAAACAATCATATGATGACAAAGGAAATTTTCCAGTATAGCCCTTGTTTTAAAGTAGATTAGAGAAGGATTTTTAGGGTATTTTGCGATTATGACAAAAGTCTCTACTTTTATACAAGGAGAAAGTTGAGTTTTTGATGAAATTTGAGGTGGACGAAGGATTTTGGTATGGACTAAGGTTGTTTCCCCAAATATACCCTCAACTTTGAGTAGTTTTTACAATTTAGATACCTATATCTAGGTGTTTGATTTTAGGTTTCTCAAGGGTAGTTTAGTATTAGAAAAATAGGTTTCTCAAGGGTAGTTTTTACAATTTAGATGCCTAAATTTACTAAAGTAACTTCCGCAATCTAACCATTCTTATGAGTCAGGCCAACCCTAGCTATAGACGCAAGACGCGGCTGCCTAGGGCCCCTGATTTTTCATGTAAATTTGGGGTCTCCAAATGGTTAAATACTATATAAAAAATAACCCCAAAAATAACATAAATGAAGTTGTTTTGTTAGTTTAAGGCAATTGACCTCATTACAAAGTCAAAGGTTTAAATCCACACATTGTTTATAATTTTTTAACATTTTTGTATAAGAAAATATATACTACCAAATTTTTTTTTTACCCGACAGGCGCTTAATTTGAGATTATAAGTGCCTGCTTTTGAGATTATAACCAGAACCTTGTGTTAAATTTTTTGATTAACACCGAGATTAATACTTATCTAAGTTTATTTGCATTACGCATTAAACTTAAGGTAGTATACCACCTCAAGTTAAGAATATGTTAATTTTACAATTCTAGCACGTAAAAAAAAATAAAAAATAAAAAATAAAAATTCATTTAACCCTCAAGTGTCGGTGAAGACCCCAAACCCAACCTGTCATCTTCATTTAACAATCAAACAACTTTCTCCCTCACATCTCCACCAACCTCATTCTCCACCGTTGGATCATCTCAAAGCTACACTTGTAGAAAGAGAGAGACCTCTCACCAGTCTCACTTGAAGCCAAAGTCACCTCCACCAAACCATCTCTCTTTCTTTATTTCTAGATCTCACTCTCTCTCTCTCTCTCTACCGTAACAATGGCGAAATCTATACCGACGATACTCGCGGTATTTCTGATAATAAATCTTATGAATGTTTGTACCGCGAAAGACAAGGTATGCACGAAAGGATGGGAATGTAAATCATCAACTTATTGTTGTAATCAAACAATCTCAGATTTCTTCCAAACTTATCAATTTGAGAATCTCTTCCCAAAGAGAAACTCACCAATCGCATTTGCAGCTGGTTTCTGGGATTACCGCAGTTTCATTACTGCTTCAGCCAAGTATCAAGCACTAGGGTTTGGTACAACAGGTGGGAAGAAGATGCAGATGTTGGAAGTCGCGGCATTTTTAGGGCATGTTGGTGGGAAAACTAGTTGTGGGTATGGGGTTGCGACAGGAGGTGTTGAGGCGTGGGGGCTTTGTTATAAGAAGGAAATGAGTCCTAGTCAGAAGTATTGTAATCCTGATTACTTGTATCCTTGTGCTCCTGGTGCTGATTATTGCGGTCGAGGCGCAATTCCGGTTTTCTGGTATGTGTTTCATGTGTTGTACTCAGTTTTATTGTATTGTTAGCTATTATTATAAGTATAAGTGCATGTTTAGTGGTTTTGTTGAGTTTTATGTTTTGGGTATTATTGCTAAAGTGCATGTTGATGAGTTTGAGTGTGGGTGTGGAAAAAAAAATAGTGGGGTTGATTGTGTTTTAGTTAATTGGTGGAAAAATAGCAATCTTGAGGGATAACAGCGCGAAATTGTTGAACTTTGAGTTTGGGGTTCGGTTTTGATGATGTTTGTGTCGAGAAATTCGTGGGTTTTGGGGTGTAGTGTTGCTTGAGCTTCATTGGGCGCATTTTTTTTCTTCTAGAGGTGGGAAAAGTATGATCTTTTTGAGTAATTTTTCGATAAACGGCAATCTTTAGGGGATAATAGTGTGAAATTGTTGAAATTCGAGTTTGGGGTTCGGTTTTGATGATGTTTATTTGAAGAATTTTGCGGGGAATGTAAGAAAAGTAGTCTTGTAGTCCTATTGAGTGTGGTTTTAGTCTGGAGATGGAAAAATGTGTTTTTCTAAAATCAATGGAGATGGTCCAAGTATAGGAAATTACCCTAAGCAGAAAATTCCCAAAATTTTGATGAATTGTTTGAGTTATTCCGGATTTGGTAGATGTGGACTAACCATCAATTAATCTCTGGATGCTCTAAAGTTACGCATAGTTACAAATGTACTAAGTTGCACATAGTTACAAATGGTTTTCGAATGTAACAAATTAGCAAACGTACTAAGTATGATATCTTTTCTCCTTGTGTGTTTTGGTGGTTGGCATTCGTTGGATGTGGTCCATTAATCATGTGATACTATCATATACTTTTAATGTTAGATTGTGATTGAGATATTTCTCTTATGTTACACTGTGCTTGAGATGTTTCTTTTACTATCATCTACTAATCATGAGATGTATTTTTTGCCCGTGGTACTCTTTACCATCAAATTATTTCATTTCTAGATGAATTTATCCGATGTACAGTTGCAATAAGAATGACTGACTGAATGACTTCATTATTTATCAGGAACTTCAACTACGGAGTGGTGGGAGATGCATTGAAGTACGATCTGTTAAACCATCCGGAATGGTTGGAACAGAATGCTACTATGGCATTTGAAACTGCGCTCTGGAGGTGGATGACCCCAGTTAAGAAGAAACAACCCTCTGCTCATGATGCCTTTGTCGGGAACTGGAAACCAACCAAAAACGACACTATGGAAAAGAGAGTTCCTGGTTTTGGCGCCACAATGAACGTCCTCTACGGAGATTTGACATGTGGTCGAGGAGACAACGATGATATGAACACTTTGGTCTCCCACTATCTACATTACCTTGATCTTATGGGGGTTGGTCGAGAAGAAGCTGGACCTCACGAATTTCTCGTATGTGCCGAGCAGAAACCATTCAACCCTACGGTTACCTCCCCATCCTCCTCTGCAGCTACATAAGTTTCTTAGCTAGCTATATAGTCTCACCCTGCATTTGTTTGCCCAAGGTATACTCAGCTATGAAAATCAACAATAAATGGGGTGAATTAAAAGTTGGTTTTGGTAAAACTGTGTGATTTGAAAAAATTTAATGTTGGAAGGCTGGCTGCCATTGTTTTCTCCGCTAGCTTCATCGTGGTCCCTATGTTGTTTTGGTTTGTAGATGTTGAAGATTATCTCTGTTTGAACATGCTATGGTTGGTTGTAATGTTCTTAATTGTGATTATCTTATATATATACAGTTTATCATTTGTCCATGATATATTTGTATTTCATTCTTAAATAGATTTTGAGTTCCATTATGCCTTCTTTGGTACTTTATCTGTAACATTCTTGCCCCTGTCTGACACTTGCTAAAGTTTAGCACTCCCTCCGGTACCTTTCCTGCTCTTCACCATCTTATGTTGAGGTAAGGGTCGTTTGTATCTGGGCTGAGTGTTGCACAGTGGAGAATTAAAAAGCAACATAAATATTTGAATCAATGTGTTTCATATCTCATAGTTATCTCCCCTACCAAGATCTCGCTAAGAAAAAGAGAGTATTCTTTACATGGAAGGCTACATAATTTGGATGTCCGTCCGTCCGTCTGTTACCTCTGCAAAGTCTCTCTTATGTTAATGTAGCTCTGAGCTTCGGTCTCCATCTTGGGTCATTTCGAGTAGCATAAAAATATAAGGGTAGGACTGAAATGTAATTTTCGTTTTGTTTTTTATCTTCTTCTCTCTGACTTGCAACTTGCAAGTAGAGAGAGAATTATTATTCTCTAATGGAGGAGGAGATTGATGAGATGGGATCTCTGTTTGAGGGAATGATTCTCTTCAATCCTTCCCAATCACCAGAACAAGATCGTCCCACAACACCATCATCATCATCTCTTCCTCTAGATGAAGATCTCTTCTCTGATTTAACAATCGCCACTTCTTCTCAAACCCTAACTTTGCAACCCCAATTTGAAGATTCTCCAAGTACCACAACCTCTGGGAGGGAAGCAGGAACAGAGGAAGGAGGAACTCGTTCTTTAAATCGACAGGTTTCCACGAGAAAGAAGAAGAAGGCGGGAGGTATTCGCATCGGTTATGGTAACAGAGATTCTTCTTTTCATGATGATTCTAATAATTATGGTGTAAGAACAGTAGTTGATTCCAATTATGATGTTAATTCACCCATAATTGAATCAAAATCACCTCCAAATCCAACTAAAATTGAAACCCCAGAGTTAGAAATCGAAACCCCAGACTTAGAAATCGAAACCCCAGACTTGGAAATTAAAAACCCAATCTTGGAAAGTGGAAATTCAGAGCGAGAGAGGGGAAATGCAGATGCTTCAATCTCTGGAGCTGAGCCTGAGCCTGAACCTGAACATGATAGTCTTTCAACAGAAGAGAAATTGGAACAGATTAGAGCTCGGATTTCAGAGAAACTGGATTTTGTTAGGGGACTTGCTCTTTCGCTCTCTACAGCAAGGAAGGAATCTGCAAAGAAGAGACGAAAAGCCGCCGATGACTTAAATTTAGCTTCCGCCAAGTATAAACAACTAGAGAAAGAATTAGAGGAAGCTTGTGAGTCCGAAGATTTTGAGAGGGCAGAAATGATTAGCGAGAACATTGTAGCCGCTGAAAAGGAGAAAGAGAATTTTGTGATTGTGTTGAGAGAAGCGGAAGCAAAGTATGACTCTGTTGACTCGAAGATGCAAGATATTTTTGAAATGCAGATTGATGTTGAGAAGGAAAGTGTGCTGTTGCTCGAGCAATTTGCAAAGGTTAGTTAATTGGTATGAACTAAGTTGTACTCATTGTAAGTTTCTAACTAGTTATCCATTATGCAATTAATCACATTGCTAATTGATGGAATTATGATTTTAATTCTCTATAGTGGAATCTAATAATAATGATCGTAATTCCTCTATAATTGAATCAAAATCACCTCCATATGTAACAATTAGTCAATTACAACTAAAATTGAAACCCCAGAGCTATATATTGAGAACCCAGACTTGGAAATCAAAAAACCAGACTTAGAAATCGAAACCCCAGACTTGGAAACTGAAACCCCAGAGCGAGAATGGGGCAATGCAGATACTTCAGCCTTGATTGTGGCTGCAAAAGTTTGGAGAATGGCGATTTCTCCTGATAAAGGTTGTTGATTGTAGCTGTAATATGAGATTTTAGTTGGTATAAAATCATATGTAATTAGGTTTTAATTCTCTTGGTAGAATATAAGGAAGAAAACCTCTCTCTCTCTAGCTAACTATTCTCTAATCTCCCTTAGGCTGTACTTGGTTCACAGCACCACGATGCATTTGCATCCATTTGCATCAATTTGAGATTTGCGGATGATTGGTTCAAGTTGCATTGCAACACCTTGCAGCGAGATCCAATTTTCTTAACAAATCATAGCACTGCTTTGCATCCAAAACTGGCTGTGGATGCATTCAGCCCATTGCGATTCTGAAAACATAAACTTTTCCTAAAATCTCTGCACATCTCTCTCCTCCTTCCCTCATGATTCTCCCCCTCATTCAAAACATACTCTCTCTCTCTCTCTCTCTCTCTCTCGTAAATAATGCAGTAAGAGCATTCAAACTAGTTTTTTTGGAATTAATTCACCCTCCCAATCCAAGTGTAAAAAATCATCCTTTGTGCGATGCATTGCATGATAATGCACCACACCGCATTACAATTGCAGCTCCTTGCATAATGCAACGTGGTGCAGCGAACCAAGCACAACCTTAGTCGTTCCTTCTCTCACATGGACACGTGACACTAATTAGAGGGTGAGATACTAAAAAAAAGCGCTAGGCTCCAGAGAGGGCAAAAATTTATTTGTAGGGGTGCATGTCATTAGTTATGTTAAAAAACAAAATTCACACAGCTAGGAGTAGACCAAAAAACATATAAAGATTAACAATTACATTAATGTACTCACAAAGTGGGTTGATTGCCTAACACCCCCATGAGAACATATTTGTTGGAGAAAATATTGAACTTTATTGAGAAATGTCACGCTTTCATACCTTGTACAGGTGAACAAACTACTTGTTATGCATCAACCCAATGTTTTCATCAATCGTTGAGCTTTATTAAATACGCGTTTATTAAGCGTTTTCTATAATCGTCGAACATTAGTTATTTTCAGCTTTATCTAAATACTTAAGCATAACTTTTTCAATAATCATCGAGTATTAGATAAACTATTGAGCAATTAGATAAACAACACTCCAAGTACATGTGGAAAAAATCACTTATTACAATCATTAACATCGGTTCGGTTAGAACGATAGTCTAAAACCGATCTATAAAAACACACGTAACTGAAAACTATAAATAAAAATCCACTTTTTACCCGACGATTAAACTTAGTGATTTTAAGTAACTCACTTACTAGAGCTGTTTTCGGATCGGATCAGAAATGAAGCTCTTCGGAATTTTTCCGTTCTTTTTTGGATATTAATATTGCATTCCGATCCGATTTTTTTCGGAATTCCGAAAATTATTCCGAATTCGGAAAAATCGGAATTGTCGGAAATCCAAAATATACGGAATTTTCGGATTAAAAATTCGAAAAAATTAGATATTTCATATAATATTTATAAAAATAGTGAAATTTTGCCTTTTTTATATGTAAAATTAAACGTAATGTTCCCAAATCAAAATATCCAACCCTTACTCATACAATGGTAACATCACCACATCTTTATATAACAAAAAAAATCATTAAACTACAAAGAATACATTAAATATTGAATAAGAATATTCGGAAAAATCAGATCGGATGTTACTCGGAAGAATCGGATCGGAAATTTTGGAAAATCGGAATAGTAAAAGGCAATCCAAAAAATAGGAAAAAATCAGAAATCGGAAATATTTTTTGGAAAAAATTAGAAATCGAAAACGAAAAATAGGGTTCCAAAATCGGAAAAATCAAATCGGATTTCGGAAAAAATCAGAAGTTCGGAAAAAAGTTGCAGACTTATCACTTAGCATCAATCCAACTCCCCTTGCTAATCTTCAAATGCTTTTGGAGTTGATGTTTACCGACAACACAACGCTTACAACGGTGAAAAACAAACATCACTTATTTAGGTGTGCGCCCCCCACAAGATGTCGTGAGCTTAAGGTGTATGATTGTGGACTATTTCAAAAGTGGGAAGTATAACGCACCGGCATATATCTCGGTTAAGAAAGGTGACGAGCACTCATTGTATGACTTATACATCGAGTTAACCGCAAAATACAAAAGTCATGGACTTCGAGAGCATTTGGAGTTTGGCAAAGGGAGTTGGATTGATGGTAAATGAGTTACTTAAAATTTTACCATCAATCCAACTCCCCTTGCTAAACTCCAAATGCTCCCGGAGTTTATGATTTTTGTATTTTGCGGTTAGCTCGCCGTTTAAGTCATACAAGTTGTGCTCGTCATCTTTCTTACCCGAGGTATATGCCGGTGCGTTCTACTTCCCACTTTCAAAATAATATACAATCATAGACACCTTGAGCTCTGGCTTCTTGTAGGGGGTGCAAGTGATTTTCGTTGTTCATCGTGGAAAATGTTGTGTCGTCAGTGAACATCAACTCATACAGGGGTGGCTTTTGCCACTTAATCATCGTTATTTGTTGTTGGAGAGATAATTGAGAAACGGTTTGTAGAAAGAAAATTGTATTGTGGGGTACAAATAACGGCGATTAATTGACAAAATCCAACATTATATGAGTTGATGTTCGCCGACATCACAACTGTTGCCACGGTGAACAACCAGTATAGGGGTGTGTGGCTTGTACCACCCACAAGATACCGGGAACCCAAGTGTTTGATTGTTGACTATTTCTCAAGGTGCGAGTACACCTTGTATGACTTATACGGCGAGCTAACCGCAAAATGAGAAAATCATCAACTTTGAAAGTATTTGGAGTTTAGCAAGGGGAGTTGGATTAATGGTAAGTGGGCTGCTTAAAATCTCTAAGTCTAATTGTCGAGTAAAATGTGGGTTTTCAATAAAATATGGGTTTTTCCTCCAGTTACGTGTGCTATTTTAAGTCGGTCTTTGTCACGGCCCAGCCTGGGTCTGCCTCTATAGTGCCCGGAGCACAGGGGAATCAGGGACCGTGAGGCGTACAAGCACGTGCCGTTCGGCGCGTACCAACCATCTTCACGGGCGCGGCGCGCCAGTGGAATATAACCCACGAATGCTAGAGCGACATCCGGATAATCCTGGATACTTGTGAGGGGTCATCGAATATGTATTCGGTATAGGCAACAACGCTGAAGGTTCTCTCAATAATCCCTACAACGTAATCTCTCGTGACGCGCACGAGGTACGGAAAGCACACATGTCCTGTAGCGGATCAGGGTAGCTCAATATGCCGGGTTCCAGATAAGGGACTCATTTATGAAGGGGCGACGAGCCTGGACCAATTTATATTGTCCATCTGTAAGAGGCGGTGCGTCTCGAGTAGCCCGTAGGGCATAGCGGCGCTATATAAAGCCCTCTTTGGAAAACCGGCCCGTATTGCGAGGCGATGTTCCCTAGCCTTCCCTAGGCCTAGGAGAACTCATGACTATTACTTGTAGATAGCCCATGAGTCGGGGTCCTTGATGACCAAGCATTAAAGTTCTTTTAGTCATGGGGAGGATTGGACCAAGGTTCCTCCTTAATATAGCTACTAAGTAAATAGTTAAATTCCAAAAGGAAACGTCAAAACTGGAGACGAAGCGTACTGGCCCTTTTCGCCCCCTTAACCGAATCCGTTTTCGACGAAACTTGGCGTGCAACTATATTAGGATATAGAGAACATATATCCAAGGTCAGATCTCAAAACTCTCGGGTGGATTTGGCCGGCGTTCGGTAGGCTGTCACACCCTCCCGCACTTAAAATAATCTCGACGTCCTCGTCGAGAACCTTCTTCCACACGGCTCTTGCAAGGAATCAATCTTCTGTATCTTCAAGAAACTGACAACTCTCCCGCACTTAGTTCAGAGTACTATATCTTCTTCTACACTAGCGGATACTGAGGCCAACTGCTAGTCTCGATGCTGACAACTGTCTCTTTAAAACTGAATCTTAACTTTGCCCTTTCCAATTGAAGTGCGTGGTGATTGAACCTTCATTCGAACTCTGGAATCTGCCTTCTCTTTTGGATACTGTCCCGCGACCTTTAGCCTTCTGAAAACAAATGTATGGGCGGTGCACTCTAGCATCGCGCCCTCTGAAATGCATTGCATCCTGCTGCAAGCGCCTTCTCCCCTGACACAATGTGAAATGTCGTTCTACTCGATAAACAAAGGGCATTTCCCGGACAGCCCGACGAGGATATTTGCAATCCCGTCCAAAAGTGCGCTCACATCCGAGTCACACAATGCCTTCGCTGCTCGAGAGTTCAATCTTCTGTGAATCTCGGCTTCAAACTTCACTCTTCTTCTGCGAGTGGTAAGGAACAAGTCTTCTAAAACCAAGGGGTAAACTCTCCCCAACTGCAACGGAATACCTGCCGCGCTCTGAAACTGCCTTGCTCTGAAACTGCCTGACTGCCCTTCAATTAACTCTGCAAAGGTCTTCAAACCATGTCCGCCCTTCTTACGGAACATCTGGGACACAACATCAAGATGCGGCACTCTAGCTTTACCAGTATAGAACTGAACTGGTACTCATTGTTCACTTGGGGTAGGACAAAGTGGTCCGCGCCTTGTTGAGAGTATGCTACCTTCTAAGAGCTACCCTCCCTCTGCAAAGGTCTTCAAACCATGTCCGCCCTTCTTACGGAACATCTGGGACACAACATCAAGATGCGGCACTCTAGCCTTACCAGTATAGAACTGAACTGGTACTCATTGTTCACTTGGGCGAGGGAGGGTAGCTCCTAGAAGGTAGCATACTCTCAACAAGGCGCGGACCACTCTGTCCTACCGCCAACAAAACCATCGAGGCAGCCTATCAAGGCGCAGACACTCTGATCCATACTGCCAGCTAACCATCGAGGTCCGCCATAAAGGCGTCCTGTGTGAACTTGTAAAACCCATGAGACATCTATCTGTGTAGCCACGTTCTGCTCTACCACTTCGTGGTTGGCCATCATCTAACCAATGTAACGATAGATGGCATATGTACCAAGGGTGATCGCTACTCCGGCGTCACCAAGGTCTCTCAACTTCGGAGGACTCTAATCTGCCTTACTCTCCAAGGAGGACTTAACACTGGCATCTGTACTTGCCAAACTTTGGTGGTAATGACCCATGCTGGAACCTGCGTACATCTGCGTCACAACTTACAACTCTTCCCACACTCAATAAGCTCGACGTCCTCGTCGAGAACAAAGCTGTGACATATAACTGATTGACTGCTGAAGCGTCTCTCCATCTCTTCATCCCTACTCGAACGTGAGTACTTTGGGAACTTGGGAATAAGATACTGTTACGGCACCTGTCGCCCTGAGCTCGTTGGCTTGCCATGTCCAACTGCTATCAAACTCGCGGAGACCAACCTTCATACCGTCGCAATCATCTTTAAATTGAAGCGTAGCCATTCTCTGTCTCTTGAGCTAGCTTCTGTAAACGAAGCCTACTCTGAACGGTCGCTAGGATGTGGTCTTCTAAAGACACTCCATCAATACAAACAAAGAACGAGGCGCGGGAACTCTATCCCTACCGCCAGCCATCAAGTGATAAGGAATTGGGAAACTAACATCCAATTCCGCTCAGGATCTTTCATCCTAGAGCATTCTTCCATCTGAGATCATGTCTGAGGCAACCCGCACAACTGACTGTAGCTCAACTCTGTTCTGCGACAACCACGTAACTTACTAACCTTCGGAAACGTGAGTCTTCACCCATCTGTGAGCTTATAATGACCCAGAACCATCTTGTGGAACAACATGGATCAACGCGGCTAGAACACTCGAACGCCGACAAACCTGAAACTCACTACGGAGCCAGAGAACAAGCATCACTCAAGAACTTGCCTTCTTTGAGTGAGCAAAGCAGTGTCCTGTGTGTGTAACTAGGGACCAACTGCGGACAAGCGGCAACCCAACTTGGGGAAGCGTTGTTCATGTCGCGTAACAACGAGAAACTCTGCCCTCGACGTCTACCTGACGATATCACTGTGTGCAAACTCGGGACCCAAACCATGTCTTCATCTATTACTTCATGCCGTTTCAACATTGGCTCATAACATTCACCTCCGGAACGTCTATGTCCAACTCGGACAATCAAAACGAGTATCTCTCAGGATTTTTCAATCTTCTGTAGACACTAAGGAATTCCAACCAAACCAAGCTTCGCGGCTTCTACACGAAAGTACTCGGCAACTGACACTGACCATATCGATCTCTGCTTGCTGAGGGGCATCGTCCTTGATCACAACTGTTACTAAACTTCGCAGTGCGTATGCGGACCGAATGCAATAACAACCTGCAAGATCGCCCTACTACTGTATTTCATAGAGCATCTGCTACACTGACCAGCCTTCTAGAGACAACCAACGATATAGGCCATCGCGTCCAACTCAAATCTCAATCCTTCTCTTAGCGTCATTGTCCAAAGCACACTTAACTTGAGCAATCTCGCGCTCAGATATGAAGCCTTCATCCTGCTTCCAATATCAACCAACATGTAGGCAACTCGTTCAACAAGCGTTCACAGCGGTGCTTGGATCATATGTACGGAGCAACTACGGCTCTGGAGATAACAACTGCCAAATAGGTATCCCATACTACCAACTCGGGAATCATTACTCTGATCTGCTCTGACAGACGTAGGCACAACCCATCTACGCTTTGACAAGTAAACGCCCAACAAGCCTTGCTCGAATAAGCCTAGACCAAACTAGTCTAGCTCTGATACCATCTATCACGGCTCAGCCCGGGTCTGCCTCTACAGTGCCCGGAGCACAGCGGAATCAGGGACCGTGCGGCGTACACGCACGTGCCGTCGGTGCGTACCAGCCATCTTCACGGGCGCGGCGCGCCAGTGGAATATAACCCACGGATGCTAGAGCGACATCTGGATAATCCTGGATACTCGTGAGGGGTCATCGAATATGTATTCGGTATAGGCAACAACGCTGAAGGTTCCCTCAATAATCCCTACAACGTAATCTCTCGTGACGCGCACGAGGTACGGAAAATACACCTGTCCTGTAGCGGATCAGGGTAGCTCAATGTGCCGGGTTCCAGATAAGGGACTCATATATGCAGGGGCGACGAGCCTGGACTAATTTATATTGTCCATCTGTAAAGGGCGGTGCGTCTCGAGTAGCCCGTGGGGAATAGCGGCGCTATATAAAGCCCTCTTTGGAAAACTGGCCCGCATTGCGAGGCAATGTCCCCTAGCCTTCCCTAGGCCTAGGAGAACTCATGACTATCCCTTGTAGATAGCCCATGAGCCGGGGTCCTTGATGACCAAGCATTAAAGCTCTTTTAGTCATGAGGAGGATTGGACCAAGGTTCCTCCTTAATATAGCTACTAAGTAAATAGTTAAATTCCAAAAGGAAACGTCAAAACTGGAGACGAAGCGTACTGGCGCTTTTCGCCCCCTTAACCGAATCCGTTTTCGACGAAACTTGGCGTGCAACTATATTAGGATATAGAGAACATATATCCAAGGTCGGATCTCAAAACGTTCAGGTGGATTTGGCTGGCGTTCGGTAGGACGTCACAGTCTTAGACTCTTGTTATAACCGAGCCAATGCTAATTATTGTAATAAGTGATTTATTTCACATGTACTTAAAAGTGTTGTTTTTATGTTTAATAGTTTATCTAATTCTCGACGATTATTGAAGACGTTGTATTTTACTATTTTGAGAAAACTGAAAATAACTAATGTTGTTTTTATGTTTAATAGTTTATTTAATGCTCGACAATTATTGAAAACGTTGTGTTTTACTACTTTGAGAAAACTGAAAATAACTAATGTTCGATGATTTTGAAAACGTTTATTGAATGCATTTTCAATAATATTCGACGATTATTGAAAGCGTTGGGTTGATGTATAATAAGTGGTTTTTTCACCTGTCCAAGTTATGAAAGCGTTGATTTTTTACATTGGATATTCACCAAATTATATGAAGAAAACCTTATTGAAAGTATAGATGATTACATGACTTACGCACACCAAATTAGATAGAGAAAAGTGAGTTTCTCTTTGAAAGTCAATAGATCAACAAAGGTAAAAATGAAAATGCCTAAAAAGATAACAACCCACAAATCGAGAAGGTGAAGTGATTAGCTTTCAGTAGTTCTGTAATCAAGATGTTGAAACCCAGAGATACAAAATATTTTAGAAACCAATACCAGTGAATTGTTTTTACATGCAAACATCAACGTATAGCAGAAAAAGTATAACGCTCACAAATACGACTCATGGTTTAAAATGGCATGTTATAACGGTGTAACGGGCATCGGTCGTTACTGTTATGACTGTTATAACGGCGTTATAACACTATTACGGTTTCTATGCAGACAAGTCAAGAATAGTCTAATTGTTTGTACTTTAAATATGTTGAGTACATTTATACATTTTCATACGTGAGTTATATGGTGTACTTAGCTCGCACCTCCGCCATTAAAGTAGTAGAAATTGCGACCTCGTTTTCTATTTTCTCAAACATTTTACTAATTTTCAATTAGGACGGTCATTATTTTGAAAAATAACAGTGCCATGACACCGTCATAATGATAAATGACGGCACATAACAGCCTATAACGATATATAAAATTTGTTAAAAATGAAGAAAAATAACATTCGTTATTGCATAAAGTAACGGCATGTAACGGTTAATTGCGAGAGTTATTTTTCAGAATGGAACATGACATGTAACGCAACGGGCTCAAGGCATTAGAACGGTTGTTATAACAGTTATTTAAAACCAGGGATATGAGTAAGCAATATTCTAGCAAAAAAAGAAATACATATAAATCATTAACCATGTTTTAGCACATTGGCATTCATGTCTTATAATTTGATAAATACTTGCATCGTGTAACAATGAAAAAAAAAAATCAAAACTCCATTGAAGTTCTCGATCATAGTCTCATATAGATATAAAAATTAAAAATAATCAAAAGCTTCCTGTAAGCGGAGCAGGGGGGTCACGCCAACCCCTGACTGCCGAAAACTTCCCTTTGTTCTATTGGTTATGACCAGATGAGTATGATAAAGTTGGAAATGGGATATAAAGAATATTGATTGCTATCTGAGTATTTGGAACACGTCTGACAATAAACTGGAGAATCAATGACAGTTGTGGAACCTTAAAATTGTTACGACAGAAAGTATCCCACATACAAACTTTGAGTTAGACATTCTTTATAAAGATTATAAGTCAGGCTAACCAGGGGTATTGTGTATAACAGAATGGCGGGTTAGAGGGTGGAGAAAAGAAGTGGTTGAGCTAATGCGATCTCAAAAAATAAGATTCAGATATAGCTGTCTTTTTTTGTCCATTGAACTCTTCTGAATAAAACCTTGACCATTTATGATCTGCAGAAACACATTGATACAATCAATATTTTTCAATCGTAAAAGGGGTGGGGAATCTATTCATCATCTTTATCTCTGTTAATTGTTGATCAAGAGGTATCAGGGCTCTCTTCGAAAGCCATGAATCTAAATGTTGTAGAAGAAAGTTTATATAGAGGGTGTTCATTTTGTTCTGTTATTTGGAGGGAAGTAGAATGCCTTAGCTGATATTGTGATCTTTAGTAAAGCTATCATTCTTGGTGCTTGGGCTTAGGTTCTTGTATATTATTGTTATTTCGCATTGGTGAAAGTTAAATATTCATCCAAAACGTTTTTGAGTTTATCGAAATAATAAAAAATTCCACTCATCGAAAGAAAACCAATTGCTGGCAAATGGCGAGGTTTGGTGAGTGGGAGTTATGAATAGTTACAGTCAAAATCATAAAAGCATTGAGAAAGCGATCAATATTCAATGGCTTCTGTTTGTAACTTTTCTGTCTTTTGCCTCAGTTTTTGATGAAGTTGAATCTAGTAACTTACTTTACCCTCATTGTAAAGTCAAATTGTAATTATTACATATTTATGCTTCAGGATGCTGCAGATAACGCAGAGTTGGTCTTGAATAATGCAAAAGAATTCCATTCAAAGGAAATGGGTGAGTGGCTATCAACAGTTGAAGTCCTAGAGGGGGCAAAGATGGAGTTGGAAATTCAATCGCATTTAGTGAATGATGTGCGTATGGGATTGACTGATTCTATAGAGATCACTGTAAAGGATAGCAAGATGGAAAGGGAAGTTCTGAGTAAGAAGCGAGACGTGCTGATGGAAGAATTGGAGATGTTACTTTCTCTGGTAAGACAAAAGGAGGAAGAAATAGCAGAAACCAACTTTACTATCCAAGAAGTTGAGAAAAAGATTGATGATGGAGTGTCAGGTTTTTTTGATGCACAATCAAGCATAGATATGAAGTATCAAAATATTCAGACACTTCTTTTAAAGACGCATGCAGATAATGAAGCTCTGCTCACCAAAAAGGGGGAAATTGAAGACTTTTTATCTCAAAAAGAGAAGAGGGTTGGTAAGCTTAGAGAACTTGCCAGTACTTCCATGGATGAAGCAAAGGCATGCCAAGAACTTTTATTGCTAAAACAGTGTCTTGCATTGCCAATTTTTGAATCGAGGGAGGCTAAACTGAAGCTTGCTAAGATCGAAGAGAAAATATTGGGGGACATCCACATGCTTGCAGAAGAGGTGTCTACATTGAGAGCGTCTCTACAGGTTTGCTTTATTAGTCTCATGAATTTATTTCTATTCCTGCATTGAAGTACATCATCATTTTGGTTAACGCAAGCTCAAGTGATAGTGTTCAAGTATACGTGTATCAAAATTAACTATGTCAATGTCCCAGACTTTCATAGCTCAGGTGTAGTTCCTTGAGAGGTAGACATTTTGGGTTACAAACTTACAATTGGTTCCAAGTTCTCACTTTGAGCATATATTTCCATGGCATGCGCATCTGACATTCAGATCATTGTTTTACGTTGATACCCATCTCTTTCGTCGTTTTGCTTATAAATCCTACTTATTTTGTCCATTTTACTCTTTTTTTAAAGGAACTGACTTCCACAAGATCAACCATCCTGCAAGAAATTTCATCTTCCAAACAACGGATGTCTTTTATCGACAAGAGAATCCCGGAACTGGAGTCTCAAAAGAAGGTAGCTACTTCATCAAGAAATTTTAGGGAAGCAGGGAGAGTTACTGCTGAGGTAAAAACATTAACTGCCGAGCGAGAAAGCATACAGATTAAAACAAAAGCGTCCACTGCGGAGCTTGAGAAGATTGAGGAAGAGATAAAAGACACTAGTGAAAAATTGCATGGCACAGAAGAACTTATTTTAATGAAGGAAAAAGACGTGGCTATGGCGCAATGGGAGAGGTTACGGTTAGTTGCTGCGGCTTCCAAGGTTGAGAGGTCAGCTGCTCTTAAACTAGGCGATCTTGAAGAAGCAGACATTTTACTAGCAGAGGCTGAAGCATTTGAATCTCAAGCAAAGGAGCTTCAGCAAACCTATGATTTCAAAGAACTTGCAAATTCGGCAGAAGAATTGATTGCAATGGAACTCATTGTGAATCTTGAAGGAGAACAGTTAGCTGAAATGGCCGCCTCAATTTCTCCCACTGAATGAGATCAAAGTTAATGGTTATGTTTTTCGTCACCTGAGTATAATTTTTTTTTTGTCCGGCCAATTCATTGTTTTATTCTTTCCAGCCTCAGAACTTGACTACTTCTGCGCCAACACGTTTTTGCTCTTGTTGTTTTACATGTCCTGTAAGTTGTGCATGATTTTTGTGCCAAAACCATGAGTTCTTAGAAATATGATGCCTATATACCATAGGGTTTCTGTATTAATGAAACGATCAGGAGCAGCAGCTTCTGAAATTTAAAACCACCTTTCATAATCTTTTTTTTTTTTCTTTTTGTATGTTGATTTGAAGCTTTATTAACTGTAATGCCGTGTTTGCAAAAAAGAAGGAAAAACTGTAATGCTGTGGTTAACTTGATCATGAAGTTTGGATTAGTAATGTTTCAAAAGCAGTTCTAGTAAATCTTGAGATCAGAGACAAAAGTATAAAAAAATTCGTGCAGAATACAATGGAAAGTTACATATTGGAAGAAGGATGAGCATTTCTTAAAAGCAGATGACGAAGGTCATAAAGACAAAATCTAAAGATAATATTACCACAAATTTAGATAATAAAAACATAGTTTAGCAGCAGGAAAATAAGAAAAAAAATATAAGGCAGGAAACAGCAAAGTAAACTGAGGTCAGTATAATTGAAGAACTCCATAAACAGCTTGGTTTACAAAAAAAAAGTTATAGACACTGGTCTTCACTTTTAAGATATGTACAGCTGCGGCATATAAAAGAAAAAGACCTATAGTTGAATTTTAAAATATTCTGAAAGTTACAAAAGACGATCAGTTTTTCGGCGACTTTGAAACAAGAACGGCCTAATAGACTCTTCTCTTTAGACAGAAGAGACGTAAGTTGACTGTACAGAACTTCTCCATGTGATCAATTTTTCTATTGTTGTTTTATATGGATGTTTATGACTTTGAAGCATCTCTCAATATAAACTCATGCGGCAGGACGGACATAGACTCCTAAATTTCCTCTTATATAAGTCATGGAGCCTCATACCCATTCCGAATTTGTTTCCTTTGGCAAAATTAAGGCTATCAAGCACTCAGATGGATGGGGAGCAATACCAAGCATGGAACACATCTCCTGTGAATATGGGAGAATAAAAAGCAATCTTGACCACATGGAACTCACTGCAGGTATCTTGATCACTCCCGCGCATTCCCTCTGCTTCAAGTACGATATAAAATCCTGAAACTACAGAATAATAAATAATAAGACAGAAAAGATTGAATAATGTGTGAATATTGTACAACTTTATAGTCTTCATCAATAAAAGGACAACTTACTCCTTTATGATCGCCGGCAGTAGATGGGACCATCCGACAAACCTCTCTCTGAACAAGCAAAAGATAAAATTGTATGAGGTAAACATGGAAGATCCAACGTACATAAATCATCAAAGTAAGAGAGTTTGAATGCAAGTTTGGGCTCAAATAACCTTGAATCTTTCAAGAAACTACAGACTAAGGGCTAGAATATGGTCAACAGGGCCGTGCTTCTGGCCAGTGGCTATGGGATTTCCCTTCGCCATCAGGCACCCAACATCTAAAAGAACTACCCAAGCATATGTCCAGTGGAAAGAAGTATTGGGATATGGCAGCTTAGAACACAGGGCCAAACAAATCAGGGAACTGACCATTTCAGTTTATTTTGTAAAAGTAGTCCCAGATACTATACTATATAAGATGATATCGCTTTAATCTGCCAGGTGCTTCACCCTTGTTGGCAGGTTATATGACAATAATCTACCAACAAAAAACAAATTTTTGATTTAATTTTTTCTACTTTCCATAGAAGACTGCCAACCCTTTCTGATCTCTTCCATACTTCCTAAATTTCCGTTCTGATATCTTCCATCATAAAAAAAATAATAAAACATTGGATAAGAGCATGGGTCGCAAATGCTCAGGGACAGGTAGATGATTACATGCGATTACTGCAAGATTATCCTAAGTCTAAACCTCAGTTTTTAGAATGAAAAAAAAAACTAAACTCATTCAGACCATATAATGATTTAATCTGGCAGCTCACATAGCACTAGAGTGGTAGAAGATACTTCAGACAAAGTCTCAACCATCTCCAGATCCAAATGGCTAATACTCCGCCCTGTAGGATAGCACAATCTATCCTCTGTTTATCACCATACTACTCTCAATCCCAAATTGCAGAGCCAGTTTGCGTATCTTCTCCATTAGGACAAAATTCAATTCCAGCTTACTGTTTCTAATATTGCACACAAACTTAAACAAGGAGCCATTATATATTTTCTGATTTTTACCGTACAACTCTTAATCCTAGATTCTAGTGTCAATGTTACATATCATATGTCAACATCAAAGTAGAATCGGTGGGTGTTAACTGTTATAGTGTTAACTAATCTTGGAAGCAAAATTGTCTACTACATCAATTAATGTAGTTAATGGATAATGTGTCTATTTTAGATCTATCTTTGGTAAACTAAAGGATAATGTCTAAATAAAGTAATAATTTATATAATAGAGTATTTTTGGCCAACGCTCTAAGCAACAGTTGTCTTTAATCGTTAGTGCAACTTATACTTTCTTCATATTTCAATTGGAGAAAATCGAGTGTGAAATTTTATATCAAGTATAATGCAAAATAATTTGCATTCAGTGAACCAAAGTTTCCTCTTTGTTATGATTACTGATTTAGCATAGAAATTTAAGCAGTTGTGGCATTTGAAATATAACTTGAAACCTATCATAAATTTACACCTTAAAATATGTGGTAACCAAGATACTTAAAATAACTCACTTTGTGTGGTGGACAACTCATAAACGTTGACTTTACATGCTGAATATCTGTGCGCTTTGTCACGTCTAATTCTGCTGGCCATCTGCAGTGATAAGTGGGTATTTATCAGAAAGACTCTGAAACAGAGCAATGTGAAGAGGTGTGATTCAGATGAAAGAAGAATAGGAAAACAAAAGAATAACATACTCTGCAGGTTCAGGTGTGGAATTTGAATATTTGCAAGAATCTGAGTCCTCTTTATGTGCATAAACTGTACAATAATGAACACCACTTTTACAAATTGTACCCTGCCACTGGTATTGGGAGATGGACGATCCAACAATCGCTGATAGATGTGGGGATGGAGGAGAAGTGGGTGGAGGAGGAACCAGAGGAGGCCGAGACATAGGCAAAGGAGGTGGAGATGGAGGCAGCATATCAGGAGGAGGGGGAGGTAGATGTGGTACAGCTGACAGTGCAGTCATCTGATTGAAATGCTGGGTTGAAGAAGGACCACCTGGAAGCTGAGTTAGTGGAGTAACAGAGGCTGGTAGGAAAGGAGAAGCACCTAAATTAACATGATTAGGCATTATGCCTGGTGAAACAGTGTTCAAAGGCATACGATGATTTAAACTATGTGCATCCCAAGCATTGTTAGGTGCAAGGTAGACAGGTCGCGTGAAAGAGGACGCTCGAATATGATGCACTGGCATATTTGTCGGACCCTGTGTTACCATGGGTGGATATTGCATACTCGCTGATGCTGAAAACTGCAGTTCATAATCAGGTCTTGAATACATCCAAACATTTTCTGTAACATGTGAAGTAGTGTGACCTTCTGTAATATATACCAATTAGATGATTAAAATGCAATCATTTCAATTAAATAGAATTTCAATTGAACTATAAAATATTACCTGCTTGTGAGAAATTTGCAGACAATCTATTTTCATGACCGCCACGATTCTCCAGTTCTATTCTTGGACTGCCGATGCTCTGAGATACGGGAGGCCTGAAATGAGGAGATTCAAGCATGGTTTCTTGGTTATTGCTCCTAAAATCAGCTTGAGTAGGAGTAGAAAAAAATCTTGCACCATCCGCCTGAGACCTCAAACTTTTATCCAGTACATGATAACCGCTTTCCTTGCGATATTGCCTGAGATGTGCCATCACAATGGAAGCATCTTCAGCAGTCTCAAATTCCATAAGTAAAGCACTTTCACTAGAAAGATCAGTAATTTTTTGAGGGGCCCTGAAACCCACTCTCATTAAATCACGAAGAATCTCATCTTTGTCCAATTGACTAGTAACCATCCCAATATAAACATGAGAATTAGCACCAACTGCAACACCATTAACGGATCCTCTACTCCCCAACCCTATATCTAAGAACTTAATTCTCAAACATGAACCCCAAGGGGATGATCCCCGCATGTATTTGCGAGCCTTTATCGCATCCATAGTGTCTCTGTACTCAATCAAAGCGAACCCTTTGCCAGGAAAAAACAAGAAAGAATCTATAGGACCAAACTTCTCAAACTGAAACCTAACCAGAGATTCAGTTGCATCAGGACCTAGACTCCCCAACCAAAGTTGTTTAGAAGCTGAAAACACATCCATCGACGCAGGATCCCCGTCAAAGTACCAACCAACTTGACTAACAGAAGCATGATACTGTACAGCTGAATGTTGTCCATGAATTGCCGAAGCATTACTTACACCTCGACTGATGGATCTCGAAGATGGGAAGCCCAAGTCCGCATTTGTAGCTGGATCCATTTCAACTTGAATGAGATGTTGTCCACCTTCGTATGGATTTTCTGCAGTATCCAATTGCCTTCTGTTAATAGGTGAAAACAACGTATTGCTCATAAAAGATTTTCTTGTTGAAGGCGTGCCAGAGAAAGAATCTAAGAGATCCCCAACCTGCCTTCCTTCCGCAGATCTTAACCCTTCTTGCTCATGATTAGAATCATTCACTGATTGGATATCTGAGGTAAAAGACTTCAAAAGCGGATCAACAACATTCTGCTGACTAATAAACTTTGATGGGTCGGAGTTATCCTCATTACTCTCTTTTTGGCAATTTGGTTCATTGATCACTTCTGGAAAAACTTCAAGGATTGCTTCCAGAGTAGATGAAGCCTCTGATACAGCTTCGGACATTGTTGATCTCCTTAATTTGTTATATTTGGATAAAATCCATTCTCGTAATGATGGATTTTTAAGAAGAACCTGGAGAGATATGGTAGACAATACCTAATCAGTTAAGTTTGATAAGTTAACGCCTAGAAACTAATTTATAGCAGACAGAGCATTATATACCTACCAACATCATTAGCATACCAAAAAAGATCCATAGAAATAACAGTTATTCTTTAGAGATTTTATACCTCACCACATACACACCCCAAAATAAGACTAGTATGTGTTGAAAGCTTTCACCAAGATAAGTAATAATCTTCAACATTAAAATTTTCAAGTACTTGAGGCACATCAATTGTTTTATGAAAGGCACATGTTAGATGGTGATATTTTCATTGAGAAAGAAGTGAAATGCCAAATGCACTTGGATGAGGGTGACAAATTTATTAAGCAGGAAAAAATTAATGGATAGTTAGGACATGGGCTATCGCTAGTATTGCAAAAAAAATACATATATATGTAATAAAAACAATTAGACAAATAGAGAAGTGCAAACAACAAAATTTTGTATCAGTAGTTGGAGAATGAGATGAGATTTACAGTTTTGTGAGGATGATCTCCTCGAAATGGAAAATCATCTTAAGCAAAATTCTGATCTTTCTGAATCTTTTAAAAACCTTCAGATATCGTTTCGTATGATACGTACAATTTACAAAGCAATAGTAACATATATTCACTAGAAGCACAGTACTGCATTATAGGTAACTGAAAATCTAAAGCTTTTACATAAAGAACTAAAGTCTTAAAGTATTACCACTCCAATTAGGCAGTTCTTTGAAACTAGAGACTTGTCGTCCTCATTTTGGTTGCCAACTGATACAAATGTTTCCACTTCGCTTCTGGTGTTTTTTTCAGGGGAACCTCTACATGGCGGACTAACTTCATCAATTGCCTTACCCAACGAATTGGTTACATCAATCTGATTTGTTACCTGCCTCAGAAAATATTTTCCTACTTTATGAGATCCTACATCCGTTACTTCACTGGAATCGATATGATCAAAACAAGCTGCAAGTAAATTCTTAGGGCAACAAAAGAATATTCTAAGAAAACTAAGTGCTCGAAACTTAAACATATGAAGTAATGTGGATTCGCCTTCGTATGTTATCTTTTGCTTCAGTTCAGAAAGGAACTCCGAGGAATCCCGCACCTTTACAATGTCATCCTCACCAATTTGATAAATATCCTTGCCCTCGAACGAGTGCAGGAAAAAAGTAAACACATTTAGAAAAACTGCAGAACAAATGCCTCGAATAACAGACGAAGTTGGTGCCTCAGAGGAAGCAGTACAACAGATATCCACTAAACCAATAATACAGGCTTTAGCAGTCTCAAGTGCAACATTATCAGAATCTTCTCCTCTTATAACTACAGGCAAGCTCCATTTGTACATATTGATTATAACTTTGGTTGCAGCTTCAAGAGCAGTTGGGCAGTATCGTGAATACCGAGGAATGAGTTCAGCAATTGTACGTTGTGCACTTGTGCAACCTGAAAAATAAACAAGTCCAATGGGTAGCGTTAAATAGTATGGACAAGACTAATTAAAATAACCACTACATTCTAATGTACAAATACAGAATATCTTTCTCCCAATCTGTAATAGAAAGATTTCATTACTTCCGTGAATATATTAATCTAGACCAACCCCAGACATGTTACCACAATATAACTGAACCCCAGACATCTATATATGTGCATGTGCTAAATAAAGATAAATGGTATTGAAACTAACCTCTTGAAGCAGTAATAAGCGATAAATAAGTTTTTTCGAGGTCAGGCATACGACGACCATCCTTTCGAGAAACACAAAACCTAAGACGTTTATAACATTCATACAAACTCCTGATTTCATCTCTGTTTCTTCGCTTCGCCGATATCTCTTCCTGAGATAGGGTACCCACAACAACAACAACAAGCTTCTTCTGTAAGCCCTGAGTCTCAGATACAGCTTCGAGAAGTTTTCGCTTCTTTAGAGGTTGCTCTGTCGATGCCATCGACGAACAACAACACGAACCCTAGCTGCAATAAAGTCATTTACATTCATAAATCCTAAAAATTGAAAGAAAAAAAAACTGAATTACTGCCATTCCTACTAATTGAATCTAAATAGACCTATATTTTGCCCTAAATTAGATGTTTAAACAGATTTTAGGCTCTAACTTTGCCCTAAAATAGTGAATTACAGTGAGAGAGAATCAAGAATTGTTACCTTAATCGATCGCGTTGTCGAAGCAATTTCAGCTTATCTCGAGAAAATGAGTTAAGGGGTTTAGGGAAAGAAGGGGAAATTGGGTTGTTTTATTTAGAGATGCCAAATGATAAGGCGGTTTTTGATGAAATATGTGTTGTTTAATGACAACCACAGTTTTTAGTGTGGTTCTTTGGGGTAAGATAAAGGTGATGGGCACGCTGCGATGTGACTGAAAAGTGTTCTAGTCAGATGATACGAAGTTCGCTCGTTTTACTTATTAATGAACAATGAACTACAGAAATGTTGTTTTTTTAATGGATAGAGAAAACATGCATTAAGGTTTACCAATTTTTATTAAGCAAGCAAACGTTCGACTGATCACGAAAAAACATATACGTTTTAAACAATATTGTTGCTCAGATGGGTTAAACAATAGATAATACAGTTGTTAATGAACACCGGAGAATGGGATGCCATTTGCGATGAAAACGAAAGCCAAACGATATCAAAAGTTGCTTTAAGTTAACAACTTCAGCTATGCATTTTACGAACCAGAATGAAAAAGGAAAAAAACTGAATTAATATATACTTGATAAGAAAGAACAAAGCCCCATGGGTTCTAAAGAAATGAAAATCTTAAAACAAGAAACACCCTGTAATCTCCATAAAATCTAAAAAGGGTGAACAACACAAAGGGCATCAGTATTTCCTAGTAATCAAATTTCCCGTTTTAAAGTTCATAAAGCATGCCAACTTGTAACATCATGCTTGGTGAAATTTTCCGTTTTGATATGGTAGACCTGAAGTTCTTCTGTAAGAATCTGTACGAGTAATCAATCACACAATGTTCCACCCATCCATTTTTCTCAGTTGACTTCAGTATCGTTCTACCCAAAACATATACAACTCCCTTACTTGTCGCTGATTCAAGCATTGTCATTTCATCTATGTCCTCAATTTCCTCTTTCAGCTTCTCCACAACCGAAGCTACAAATTCGGCACCCTTCATGTTTGGAGCTCTCCAACAGAGCATAAGCTAACATGAAATTAAACATAAGTCTCACACGGAGTAGACGACCCTATAAGGCACGTGCCACGTCAAAAACCTATTTCCATGGATTTATTTTATTTTATTTTTTTAATTTAGTAGGGAAGGGGTAGAGCTGCATTAGTTCTTTAAGTTAAGCGATGCATCAAATAAAAACAATTTTAATCAATCTGGTAATTATGTTATCTTGGACGTACGGAAGGAGCAAGAAAACTGAGTATGAAGCAGAAAGAAAAATGACCTCATCCGACCTTACTCAATTGGTATCAAATGATACTCTCACTAGAGTACCTGGAATTTGTTTCTTTTGTACCGATCTCGTCAACGGGATCCCACCCATTATTCGACATTACGTACAAAATGTGGGCTCACTTCGAAATATTATGGTTATTGTAACTGTCAGAATTCTTCCCATAAAATCCGTTCTTCCAGACGAACGGTTTGTGCTGGGAAAACTAGGTCCAAAAGGGGTATACAGGTGTTTGATTCAATACGGATACAAATATGCTCCAAACGTGAAGGGTGCCAAATTTGTAGCTTCGGTTGTGTAGAAGCTAAAAGAGGAAATTGAGGACATAGATGAAATGATACTGCTTGAATCAACGGCAAGTAAAAGAGTTGTATATGTTTTGGGTAGAACGAAACTGAAGTCAATTGAGAAGAATGGATGGGTGGCACATTGTGTGATTGATTACTCGTACAGATTCTTACAGAAGAACTTCAAGTCTGTCATTTCAACACTGAAAATCCCACCAAGCAAGATGTTACAAGTTGGCATGCTCTATGAACTTTAAAACGGGAAATTTGGTTACTAGGAAATACTGACGCACTTTGTGGTGCTCACTCTTTTTAGATTTTATGGAGATTACAGGATTTCTTGTTTTAAGATTTTCGTTTCTTTCAAACCCATGGGGCTTTGTTCTTCTTTATCAAGTATATATTAATTCAGGTTTTTCCCTCTTCATTCCAGTTCTTAAGATGCATAATTGAAGTTGCCGACTAAAAGCAACATTTGATATCGTTTGGCCTTTGTTTTCATCGCAAATGACATCCCATTCTCTGGTGTTCATTAACAACTGCATAATCTATTGTCTAACCCATCTGAGCAACAATATTGTTTAAAACGTATACATTTTTTAGTGTTCAGTCAGACGTTCGCTTGCTTAACAAAAAATGGTAAACCTTAGCAAGAAACACCATAATGCATGTTTTCTTCTATCCATTAAAAAGCAACATTTTTGTAGTTCATTGCTCATTTTTAACATTTAAAGTAAAATCAGCGAACTTCGCATCATTTGACTAGAACACTTTTCATTCACATCGCAGGTCACAGAAAACATCGCGCCGCCCATCGCCTTAATCTTCCACCGAAGAACCACACTAAAAACTGTGATTTCTTTAAACAACACATATTTCATCAAAAATCGCCTTATCAGTTCGTATCTCTAAATAAAACAAACGCTACCTGAGATTCTGATTTTGATTCTGGTTATTTTGGTGTATTGATGAGATACAGCTCTTATGGTGTGAATAGATGTTTGATTAGTTTTTAAGCTGTATTGGGTTTGGTTGAAAATGTTTGATTAATGATTATGTTAGTATTGATTAATATAATAAATTCTATTTGCTTATCCATCTTTATGTTTGATTGATTTTTGGTTATCTAGCCTTATATTCAAGTTATAAGTATGTATATCCTATTTCTATTAGAAAGTATTTATTTTTTGCTAAGATATATTTGAGGATACATATTTTTCGTTACGTTATGTTGGAGGATCATACGAGTTTTTCTTTTTCTGTGATTCTTCTTCTTCGATGGTTTTCTCTAGTCATTTAGTGAAGTATATTTGATTAATTACCAAATCAGTATATCTAGGCCTGTTTTCGGATCGGATCGGATCGAAAATAAAGGGGGTCGAAAATTTTTAATTTTTTTTCGGAACTATAAAATCTATTCCGATCCGATCCGATATTTTTCATAATTATAAAAATAAATCCAAATTCGAAAATTTGAAATTCTGACTATTTCGGAATCAATTTCGGAATAACAGAGATCTCACTTCTTTAAATCAAACCATAATAATAGTTCTCACATCTCCAAAAATCAAAGATTCAAAATCGAAGCCAGAGGATAACTGAAGCTAGAGAGGAGATTTAATTTTTCTTCTTCACTGCGAATCAAAATCGAGGCAGTGAAAAATGAAAAATGGTGGCAGTGGAGATTTAACTTAAGAGTAAATGGAGTGGAGGCGGTAGAGATTTAACTTAAGAGTGGAGAGCAGTGAAAAATGGAGGTAGTGGAGAATAGAGAAGAAGATGCGGTAGAGAATGCCATAGTTTAAGAATCTTAAGATCTAATCTTTTATGTTTCAATTCGAATTATTTATAATTAAATCGGATTAGAGGAATATTCGAAATAATCGGATCGGAGGGTAATCGGAATAATCGAATCGAAAAATTCAAAATTTTGGAATTACACACAGCTATCCGATTCCTTTCGGAAATCGGATTTTTGAAAATCGAAAATGCAAAATATGGTTACAAAATCAGAAATATCGGATCGAAAATCCAAAAAAATCAGAAATTTAGACAAAAGTTGCAGCCCTAAGTATATTTGATTAAATGTCCATTTATCATGCAGGATTCAGGAATTGATTATTGGTGAAGGATTTGGGCCTGTGTAAAATTATTTGCTCCTCTAAATACCAAATGGGTTCTGAAGGGACTTCATCTATAACAATCCATGTGACAGGGTTTAAGAAATTCTATGGTGTTTCAAATAATCCTACTGAGACAATTGTGACTAATTTAAAAGATTTTGTGCAAAAAAGGTGGACCATGGCACATAGCTGGAAGATATTTTGTTGTTAAAAAATAGAGTCATTATACATCTACTGAACCAAGCAAACTCGAGAGCATTCCTATTTGTGTCAATGCTAGGAACAAATGTATAATTTATTTTCTATGTATACTAATGTATTTGTGTTTGCTATATATACAGGATATTTTCTATGTGTTTGTGTTTGTTATATATACATGTTCTTTCCTATGTATTTGTGTTTGCTATATATACATATTCTTTCCTATGTATTTGCTATATATACAGGTTATTTTTCTATGTATTTGCTATATATACAAGTTATTTTCTATTGTATTTGTGTTTGGTATGTATATGTAGTATTGGTGACAGAGGGGTGGTGGTATTGGTGATGAATAGGTGGGGGTGCATGCTTATAAATTGAGAAATATTTTAGTATTTGCCTATTTTAGTCAGATCTAACTAACCAAAAAAACAAACACTCTAAGGCACCCACTAAGACAGTGAACACCTCTAAGTGGACTCAGATCCACTCATACTCATGGGCCGTTTGTTTTTTTGGGTCTGAGTGGATCTAAGTCTGAGTGGGTCTGAGTCTGAGTGGATCTAAGTATGAGTGAGTCTGAGTCCACTTAGAGGTGTTCACTATCTGAATAGATGCCTTGGAGTGTTTGTTTTTTTGGCTAGTTAGATTTGATTACAATAGACAAATACATAAATAAATAAATTTGACTAAAATACCCATTTCAGTGTATAAGCAACCCCACCTATTCATCACCAATAACACCACCACCATCACGACCACCCTCTATCACCAACGCCAACACCACATATACATAGAAAATAACCAGTATATATAGCAAACACAAAATACATAGAAAATAACATGTATATATAACAAACACAAATACATAAAAAAAAATAACTTGTATATATATCAAACACAAATACATAGAAAAATAAACTATTTATATAGCAAACACAAAATACATAAAAAATAACCTGTAGCAAACACAAATATATTGGTTCTTATGATCAAATAAAGATAACATTGGTCTGAAGTTAATGCAAATAAGCAAATATCAAAGGTGCTTGATACATGATCATATCCATGGCCAGTCCAGTTTATCAACCCTCTCCGAACTTGCCATTGCTTCTTCAGATAATCCCATTGGTTTTTTAGCTCCTACTGTTTCAAAACATGAATATTTTACATGTTTGTTCAGCTCATCTTCCAGTGTCTTCCAAGCTAGAGTATTCAGAGATGTTCCAGACACTCTATTTAAGTCTATCTGTGCCTGACATTTGAGGTTAAAGTGAAGTCTAAACTTTGGATTATTCTTGAAAAAGCCTAATTTCTTTGATGGTATCGACATAACTACACAATAAGAACAAATAGACAAATCATATAAACAAATAAACAATCTCTGAAAAACAGTCCATTATAGCATCAGAAACTGAAAATAAACAGCCCCTAAAAAAACAGAAAAACTAAAACAGGTTCTGTACAACCCCTAAAAAATAGAAAAACTAGCATCAGAAACTGAAGATAAACAACCCCTAAAATAAACAGTCCATTATATCATCAGATCTGCTATGTGGTTTAAGTTCATCAGTTCTATAGAAAAACTGGAAGGCCTAAAAAATAGGAAGCTAACACAGGTTATTGTAGGCAATGGGGAAGGCTTCCTTTTCTGGCATGATCCTTGGCTTAATAGCAGTATAATTCAGCTAAGATACAATCAAGCCAATATAATTCTTTCAGGGATTAAGAATGAAGAGAAGGTGTGCAAAATCATTGAAGGAGGAAAATGGAATATCCCTAGAAGGAGGTCTGAAGAGCTGTCCCAGATTTGGGGGGAAATTCAGAACAGTGAACAACCCCCAACTGATTATGATGATCTTACTATCTGGAAGCCAAACAAAATGAGGAATTTCTCTTCCAAATCTGCTTGGGAGATGCTCAGAATACACAAAAGCAAAACTGAATGGTATAAACTAGTCTGGAATAAAATCTCAGTGCCTAGACACTCTTATATAGCATGGATGGCAGTGAAAAATAGGTTGAAGACTAGAGACTTCTTAGTACAGATTGAAGTTCTGAATGAAGCTTATTGTTCCTCTTGTGACAATAAAGGGTAGAACAGAAAGCATATTTTCTTTGAATGTACATTTACAAAGTAGATATGATCTAGTATTCTTCAAAAGCTAGGTATCTCAAAGCAGGTAAACGGTTGGGATGATGAATTTCAATGGTTGTTACAGCTGGGAGACATGGACGGGAGGTCTTATAGAGATCATCAAAGCAGCATTTGTTGCCACTGCATACTTTGTTTGGGAAGAGAGGAATCTAAGACAATTTCAGCACAAAACAAATACTTCAGAATTGGTTATTCAGAAAATACAGCTGTCTGACTTCAAATTTTGGAGTTCACCTAATAATACAAAGGTTTACAATGAATGGGGTGTGAAAGCTAAGGTAAAGATTCCCAAAGTGAGAAGCAATGAAGAGTGGAAGGAGTGGAAGCATCAGACTAGTCACATGGTTGTCCTTGATGAAGCATTTGATATTCAGAAAATAAACAGCCCCTAAAAAAACAGAAAAACTAACACAGGTTCTGTACAACCCCTAAAATAAACAACCCCAAAAAAATAGAAAAGCTAGCATCATAAACTGAAAATAAACAACCCCTAAAATAAACAGTCCATTATATCATCAGATTTGCTATGTGGTTTAAGTTCATCAGATCTGCTGTGGTTTAAGTTCATCAGTTCTATAGAAAAACTGAAAGGCCTAAAAAATAGGAAGCTAACACAGGTTCTGTACAAAGTAGCATCCTCTTCACTTACTAAAAAGGAGGGCAGAGTGCCACAGAAGAATCTTTCATCAGAAGGAAGCACACAAAGCATCAGTTCCACTGGAGTAATTCAATATATACAATGAGGCTGCTCAAATGCCTTCTCTTCACTAAAAAAAACCAATGGAATGTTCATTCCACAATTCTCTTCTTTAAGTTTATATAAAGCTAAATCAATTCACTCTAGATTGTTAAGAGAGTGAAGATTTAATAGGCTCCTATTTATTTTCAAAACATTTGAAAGGTTCCTGAAGTAATCTGCATAAACTTGGCTGTACCATCAGCATTACAAAAAAAGTGATACTGTGTATATTACTCCATCTCATCCTTTTATTCTAAGAATTCATCTTTCCTCCTAGAAAAATGAACTATGCTAAATTTCAAGAAGTTCACTAACAAGAATAGAGCTATACTGAGAGAGATTGCTGAGCTGACTGCATATATTCCTGTGCACCGTGGACATGAGGATGAGGTGTTATGGTATGCTTCTACTTCAGGAGAATATGAGTTGAAAGCAACATATGAGAGTCCATGTAAATGAAGTTATTCCTTGGTCCAAGATTGTATGGTTTACAAGGGCCATCCTTAAACACAATAGGGGATCCCTTGATTGCTATTGTAGTCTTCTTTAGGTCTCATTCAATGACTGCTATGGAGATCAAAGCTGTTGAAATGGGGCTCATAACTGCTCTTAAACATAGTTACTAGCACATCAGGATTGCTTCAGACTCTCCTACAGTGGTTAAATACCTCACTCAGCCAGGGTTATGCTTTGGGAATTTTAACACCTATTGTTTCAATTAAAGACCTCATAGCCTACATACACTCTTGTGAGATCAGAAAAATATGCAGGGAAAGAAATAGGACTGCTGATCATTTTGCAGGTTTACTTCCAACTATATGAACTTCTTGAAATTTAGCCTAGTTCATTTGCAATTTATCAATGATCAGCAGCAGGCTGCCCATTTTTATTAGTTAATTAAGGCAGAACCCAACCAGGAATTAAAGAATAGGAAGAATTACAATCTAAAGTACTTTTAACACTAGCATCATCCTCAACCAAGAGACACAGGTCTAGAGGAACACTGCTAGGAAGTAAATCAAAATGGCCAAAACTAGTTGCATGGGAGACTAAGCAAATAGCTCCTTGGTTAACCTCCTTAAAAAAACATGATAGACCTCAAAAATAACTGAGTGCTGTAAGAGAACACTAATTGACTGGTGAAGGAGGTGGCTCTTTGTGCTGCTTGAATTAGGCAACCATTGATATCTTAACAGCATAACAGTTTTGCAGATAGACCATCAAACTGAGAAACTAACAATAATACTTTGATTTGAAACAAAGCTGCAATTAAGACGAGATGTCCTTAAGGCTAAAACTGAGAAACTCAAAAGAGGTCACTGGGTTCCTTGAGATGCAGCAACAATCTACTATATTTAGAGATGCATATCTTGAAATCATCTTAAGAATCAATTTCACATTTCTATGTTTAAACAGATGGATAGAGCAAGCATAAACAGATGGACTATATGCATAAACAGATGGACAGAGCAAGCATAAACAAATGGACTCAATGCATAAACAGATGGACTCTATGCTTAAACAGATAGACAAAGCAAGCACATAATGCACTATCTATTCACAGAATGCACTATCCATTGACAAAGCAAACAGATGGAACTTCATTAACAGAATGCACTATCCATTAAACAGAACAGCACTATCCATTGCACTATCTCTGAAATGGAACTCCATTAACAACAGATAAACATGGAACAATTGTACCAAAGAGCTTATACAAGCTAAATTCAAACTAAATATCAATCAAAATAACCCCAATTTCTATATCTGCAAGTCCTCAACAAGCAAATAAATCCAACCCAATATCACAAATTACATTAAAAACATACCCTTTTTTTTGTGATCAAATAGCTGTAATCCAACCCAATATCACAACAACAACATACCCCAATTTCTATATTTACAAGTCCTAAACAAGCAAATAAATCCAACCCAATATCACAAATTACGCACCTGTAATCAAATAGTTGTTGTTGTTGTGATTGAATCACGAAAAACACTAGCGAGGGTTGTGAGAATCTGAGAAGCGCACAACAACGTGATTGAGCAAGGTCTTCAATTGATTTCGACTTCGTAAACAAGTTAATTTGTTTTGTGAAAGCACAACACGTTAGTTTAAGGAGGAGCTGCTGCGTTTGGAAGAGATGAGGAGGAGGCGAGGAGGAGCTGTTGCGTTTGGAGGAGATCGAGGAGAAGGTTTTGTTCGGGGGAGGAGCTGTGGACAAAAAGAGGGAGGGCAATTTGGGGATGTTTGTTTGTTTTTTGTAATTTTTATTTTTGGTGAGGGCAATTTGGGGACAAATTTTACACTCAAACTCAGGCCTCCCACTCAGCTGGCTTATTGGATCTGAGTGGAGTGAGGCTCAGTCAGATGTTTTAACATCTGAGTCTGAGTGTAGTCAGTCCAAAAAACAAACGACACTAAGTGACTTCAGTCAGTCCAAATCACTGACTGGAGTCAGACTCAGACCTCTGACTGCAGTCAGTCCAAAAACAAATGCCACCTGAGACTCAGATCCAGACACACTCAGACTCAGATGTACTCAAACCCAAAAAAACAAACGGCCCAAAAAAACAAACAGTCCAAAAAACAAACATCTCAAATTACCAAACAAAGCAAAACCCATAACCCATATCTCATAAACATACTAAATTACCAATATAATGATTGGATAACCCAAACCCATAAACAAAAATAGAATTCACTATCAACAACTGATCAAACCTACAGATGGACAGCATTCTAGGCAGATGCACCTGGACAGTTCTGCACATAACAACATTCTAGACAGATCAAGTAAAGAGTGAAAAAATAATGGACATAACAGCATAAGATTCTGTAACAACAAAACAGCCTTCCATAAACAGCAAAACAGATGGACATAACAGTTCTGCAAAGGCAGTTAGGCAGTTTCTGCAGATAACAGTTTCTAGAAATAAAATGAAATCATTATCTTAAACCTCCTTGCTTAAAATATTATCTAGTTCTCATACCCATACAGATAACAGTTTCTGCAGATAACAGATAACAGGTTTAACCCATGCACATACAATTCTCACATTCTTAAAATATTATCTTATCTTAATATCTACAGATAGATAGATAGATAGATAGATAAGAGTAGTATACCCCATAGGAGGCGTGATGTCAAGTCCATTAGAAAGTAGATTCCTTCTGTTGATGTTTTCATATCTCATGTCCTATAGGAGCTGTGATGCCAAGTCCATTAGCAAGTAGATTCCTTCTTATATGCATTTATATGTAATCTAAGATTTGCTTTACATATGGATGAGAATTGTTACTTAAGTCATTCTCATCTTACCTTATCAGTAATCTAAGGTTTGTTTTACATATGGATCACTTGCAGAGCTAAGTAATCTAAAGTTTACTTAAGTCATTAGCAAGTAGATTCCTGAAAAATCTATAGAGTCTTGTTGCTCTAATACTTATTCTAGAGTGGCATACTTATTCTAGATTTGTTTAATGTATGGTTGCTCTAGTACTTATTCTAGAGTTTGTACTGGTGTCTTATTCTAGTCTTTACATAGCAATTCCTTCTTACAACTGCCTAATTGTTCCCTTTGTATAAACTGATAACTGTTATTTGTCATTGGGTTTGTAATGCCTTGTATAAACTAATAATAGATAACAGATATACTTACATGGGGTTGTAATGCCTGTAACAGATTAGAGGTATATGCCTGTAACAGATATACTTACAGAAAACAGATATAGCAGATAACAGTTATCAGCTCATACAAATAACAGGTAGGCAAGTAATAACAGCTCCAATAACAAAACCAGTAATAATAGCTCCAATAAGGACTATACCCAAACCAGTAATAACAGCTCCAATAACAAGACCATTATGACTTTTCAAGACTGCACCAGTTCAAAATAGGCAAGTACCCCACACAACATCAATCCACAAGTATCTAAGATAAGGACTAAACTTAAACAAGCTAGCTATCCACTGCCATAACAGTAGCACCTTAGAGCAAAAGTAAAATCTTGCAGTCATGAAGATATTCATCAAAATGCAAATAGCAATGTACAAGTAAAAACATCTTTATATTGGGTTTTAGATATTTTCTTTACTAGCTAATAACCCAACAGTGAATCCAATACAAAACCAATTACAGGGTTTGCACTTTGCAGTAACATAAACTTCACAATCACATGATTTATAGAAGAAAGAAAAACATGGGGTACCAAATAAAACATCCAATATAAAGAACCCTTTTTTACAAAAATAAATCACCAAAATGGGAGAATCCTCAACATGGGGTACCAAATAAAACAAAGGGGTTGAGAGTATTACCAAATCAAACTCTCTCTCCAGACTTCACACTCCAGACTCCAGTTGTTGTAAATTGTTTTGAGGTCCAAAAGCACAATGGGAAGGAAAGAGAGGACTGAGGAGAAGGAAACAAACAAAAAAATGTTGGGATTCTACAACATCATCATCAAATCAACAGCAACGTAGGTGATCTGTATGTAAGTGATCTGAGAATCTCACCTTGGGGCGATTGGTGATCGAGCTTAGCTCCTCAGTAACAACAGTAACGTAGGTGATCCGTGTATGTGATCTGAGAGCTAAAGTAGAGGTGATTGAGAAGTATTGATTGGTGATCTGAGGAGGAGGAGGAGGAGTAGTATAATTTGTGATTGAGGAGTAAGCTTTATAAGCAAGGATATGTTTTTGGAACGGCAAGGAGGTTTAAATCTTGTTGATAATTAGGTGATGGCAAGAATATGGCCTATCAACCAACTAATAATCCAATTACAAAATCTCTCTCTAAAATAAAAACTTTATCTCTCTCCCCCAAACTAAATCTCTTTTCCTCTCTTAAAAAATTAAAAAAAAAATCGTTTAAAGTAAATTCTTATAGGCATATTAAAAGAGCTAATTCAATTTTAGTAGTACCTTAATCAAGTTTTTATTGACAAAACCATTATTAATTGCCGGATTATTTAAGTCAATTAGACTATATTTCTCAATAGCAAAAAATTTTAAATCTACAATGTTTTCATCCTCATTTGAAGGGGAATTTTGATAAAAAATTTATGAAGTTTTAATTAGGTTTTATGAAGTCTTAATGACGTTTTAACCTAATAGGAGAATCAGAAGAAAGATAAAGAAAACAAAAAGATATGGAGAGATATATATCTATGAGTTGTTAGTTGGTGGGACCTATACTTGGTTGAACCAAGACCTATATTCAAAAAATAATTAATTTTGGAAGTTAATTTTTATTCTCCTTGCAGTTACAAAAACATATTTTTGCCTATAAAGCTCACCAAGTATAATTTGTGATTTTTGTTCGGGGAGGAGTATAATTGATTTGTTTTAGGTATTTTTTTTATATTTTTGTGAGGGCAATTTGGGGACAAAATTTACACTCATACTCATATCTCCCACTCAGCTAGCTTATTGGATCTGAGTGGAGAGAGGCTCAGTCAAATGTTTTATCTGAGTTTGAGTCCAGTTAGTTGCAAAAACAAATGACACTAAGTTACTTCAGTCAGTCCAAATCACTGACTGGAGTTAGCCTCAGACCTCTGAGTCCAGTCAGTCTAATAAACAAACGCCACCTTAGTGAATGAGTAAATGATATGTTGCCTTGTGGCTATTTATTTACCATGTAATTTATTTTAGTTATAATTTGAAGGAGAAAATTAGGCAGGGAGAATGTTTCTAGCCTAGTGCATTCCGAAATTGCTAAACCTTATGATCTTAAGATGATGTGTTTGGGAGCCAACGTTTTTTTTTTTCAAACGAAAACTGGTTTTTGGAAAATTATTTCTTAGTCAAGAACCATGTTTCTCATCTAATTGGGTTGGAAATCGTCCCTGAACCTTTGGCCTTACAAATTTCTTCATTTCTCACTTTAGTTTCTAAATTTTTTGGGCTATCAAACACACTTAGTAAAAGGGAAGGACGTGCTTAGTTTCTTACCTCTAGTATTTGTTGAAAAAACACGTTTCTCCCCCACGGGTCTCCCTTGACCTGGGTTGATATTTAACAAACCATCCTAAAATGAAAGGTTTTTGCCAACCCTCTCTAGTATTTGATCAGACAAGGTATTTTTCTAAATGAACTTTTAGCTTTAACCACCCACATTATGACATCAACTTGCCATTGACCCTCACATTCCTTAAAATTTGACAATAGACCTTATTTTAGCCTGAAACCCAAGTCAAACTTATTTGATCGAGAAGGACTTCGGTTGACTTGGTATAAATACCAACATACCTTTATAAACAAAAATATATATGTTGATTTAACCCTCCAATTTTGTGCATGCAATTCGTCTTCCACCCTCAAAATGAACACAAAGTCATAACAAAACATTATAAACAACTTTGGACTTGATTAAAGAGGGAATGAGTTGTTGTGTATTGATGTTTGATTTCATCTCCCATTGTATATGTTTACAGTTATGAGTTTAAACTTAATACGTATCTCGGATAAAAAGAATATAGTTGGGTTTAAATTTAACAAACGTGGTCAACCGGAGTCCTTATCGGTCAACATAATTTGATTTGGATTTCAGGCTAAAATGGGGTCTATTGTCGGATTTTAAGGAATGTGGGAGTCAATGGCAAGTTGATGCCATAATGTGGGGAGTTAAAACTAAATTTATCTTTTCTAAATACTCCTAAAAGCGAAAGGGAAGATCTTGCCCCCTAGTCTTTGTTGAACAACGAAATATTCCAAATCCGGATAAAAATGGAAGGTCTTTCAAACCTTCACAAGCAGGAACAAACATTGTAGTACATGATAAATGTTTCTCTCATAGACCTAGTACTAGCCTCGAGTATTCAAGTCTGATAATCTGTCAACCGTCCCACGAGGAAGGTCTTGCAAACCCTTACTAAAAGGACAATCAAGAACATACTATACAATCTAAAATCCTTTGCCGTAACGGTTTGTGCTAATGCCTAGTAGTGTGTATCCATTCCTCTCATATTTTTCAAGTCACAATTCACCAAACCTCCTAGAAGATTTTCCCAACCGGTGGTCAAACTGGCCATAACATACTTTACATGCTGAATATCTGTGTGCTTTGTCACGTCTAATTCTGCCGGCGATCTGCAATGCGTATTTATCAGAAAGACTCTGAAACAGAGCAATGTGAAGAGGTGTGATTCGGATGAAAGAAGAATAGGAAAACAAAATAATAACATACTCTGCAGGTTCAGGTGTGGAATTTGAATACTTGCAAGAATCTGAGTCCTCTCTATGTGCATAAACTGTACAATAATGAACACCGCTTTTACAAATTGTGCCCTGCCACTAGTATTGGGAGATGGACGATCCAACAATCGCTGATAGATGTGGGGATGGAGGAGAAGTGGGTGGAGGGGGAGGCATATTTGTCGGACCCTATGTTACCATGGGTGGATATTGCATACTCGCTGGAGCTGAAAACTGCAGTTCATAATCAGGTCTTGAATACATCCAAACATTTTCCGTGACATGTGAAGTAGTGTGACCTTCTGTAATATATACCAATTAGATGATTAAAATGCAATCATTTCAATTAAATGAAATTTCAATTGAACTATAAAATATTACCTGTCTCCAGTTCTATTCTTGGGGACACTAACTAACTGCCGATGCTCTGAGATACGGGAGGCCTGAAATGAGGAGACTCAAGCATGGTTTCTTGGTTATTGCTCCTAAAATCAGCTTGAGTAGGAGTAGAAAAAAATCTTGCACCCTCCCGCCTGAGGCCTCAAACTTTTATCCAGTACATGATAACCGCTTTCCTTGCGATATTGCTTGAGATGTGCCATCACAATGGAAGCATCTTCGGTAGTCTCAAATTCCATAAGTAAAGCACTTTCACTAGAAAGATCAGTAATTTTTTGAGGGGCCCTGAAACCCACTCTCATTAAATCACAAAGAATCTCATCTTTGTCCAATTGGCTAGTAACCATCCCAATATAAACATGAGAATTAACACCAACTGCAACACCATTAATAACAGATCCTCTACTCCCCAGCCCTATATCTAAGAACTTAATTCTCAAACATGAACCCCAAGGGGATGATCCCCGCATGTATTTGCGAGCCTCTATCGCATCCATAGTGTCTCTGTACTCAATCAAAGCGATTCCTTTGCCAGGAAAAAACAAGAAAGAATCTATAGGACCAAACTTCTCAAACTGAAACCTAACCAGAGATTCAGTTGCATCAGGACCTAGACTCCCCAACCAAAGTTGTTTAGAAGGTGAAAACACATCCATGGACGCAGGCTCCCCGTCAAAGTACCAACCAACTTGACTAATCAGTTAAGTTGTTCTTTAGAGATATGGTAGACAATACCTAATCAGTTAATTTTGATAAGTTAACGTCTAGAAACTAAGTTAAAGCAGACAGAGCATTATATAACTACCAACATCATTAGCATACCAAAAAAGATCCATAGAAATAACAGTTATTCTTTAGAGATTTTATACCTCACCACATACACACCCCAAAATAAGACTAGTATGTGTTGAAAGCTTTCACCAAGATAAGTAATATTCTTAAACATTAAAATTTTCAAGTACTTGAGGCACATCAATTGTTTTATGGAAGACACATGTTAGATGGTTATATTTTCATTGAGAAAGGAGTGAAATGCTAAATGCACTTGGACGAAGGTGACAAATTTACTAAGCAGGAAAAAATTAATGGATAGTTAGGACATGGGCTATAGCTAGTATTGCAAAAAAAAAAACATATATATGTAATAAAAACATTGAGACAAATACTTAGAGAATTAATATACTTGATAAAGAAGAACAAAGGCCCATGGGTTTGAAAGAAACGAAAATCTTAAAACAAGAAACAACCTGTAATCTCCATAAAATTTAAAAAGAGTGAGCACCACAAATGACATCAGTATTTCCTAGTAACCAAATTTCCCGTTTTAAAGTTCATAGAGCATGCTAACATCTTGCTTGGTGGAATTTTCAGTGTTGAAATGGCAGACCTGAAGTTCTTCTGTAAGAATCTATACGAGTAATCAATCACACAATGTGCCACCCATCCATTCTTCTCACTTGACTTCAGTATCGTTCTACCCAAAACATATACAACTCCCTTACTTGCCGCTGATTCAAGCATTGTCATTTCATCTATGTCCTCAATTTCCTCTTTCAGCTTCTCCACAACCGAAGCTACAAATTCGGCACCCTCCATGTTTGGAGCATCCTTGTATCCGTATTGAATCAAGCACCTGTATACCCCTTTTGGACCTAGTTTTCCCAGCACAAACCGTTCGTCTGGAAGAACGGATTTGATGGGAAGAATTCTGACAGTTACAATAACCATAATATTTCGAAGTGAGCCCACATTTTGTACGTAATGTCGAATAATGGGTGGGATCCCGTTAACGAGATCGGTACAAAAGAAACAAATTCCAGGTACTCTAGTGAGGGTATTATTTGATACCAATTGAGTAAGGTCGGATGAGGTCATTTTTCTTTCTGCTTCATACTCAGTTTTTTTGCTCCTTCCGTACGTCCAAGATAACATAATTACTAAGAAGAATGCCGCAATACAGAAAGGAACCCACCCGCCTTTTGGAACCTTGTTTATCAGTGCTGTCATATATAAACCTTCGAAGAAAAAGAAGAATAAGAAGAACGGCAATATAAGTATCAATTTGGTATTCCAGATGACAAGCATTACCACGGTCATAAGGCATGTTGTTATGATCATAACCCAAATGACAGCAAAGCCTGCAACATTTGTCAATACTCAATATCAAATATAATTGAAGAAAAAACTGTATCATATAGTCAAAGAGAAGAAGAAAGGCGAAGATAATCACCATAAGCATTCCTAATCTCTTCACCCCTTGGAAGCCGATCATGATGACAAGGCATGCAACCATATGAAAGTAGTTCACTTCCGGGGAGTAAACTTGTCCCTCATGCTTGTTTGAGGTGTGTATCATGTTTACCCGAGGGAAGCAACCAAGTGCCATTGATTGTCGTATGATGGAAAAGCTGGCAGATATCAATGCCTGACTAGCAACAATGGCAGCCAAGGTAGCTACAATGAACACTGGCCAAAACACTGGACCAGGCACCGAGCTATAGAATGCGGTACTTATATTCTCGGGGTTCTTAATAAGATATGCACCTTGGCCCGCATAAGTGACGATCAATGCTGGATAAACTAAGAACGAGAAAGACATCTGAAATATCGGGGTCGCTTATGAATCAGCAAAGATAACACAAAAGAAAAACAAAGTAAGGAAATACACTCTAGGAAGACATACCTGAATTGATCCTTTATTGAAGTGACCCAAATCCGCAAACATTGCTTCAGCACCTGGCTCGTAGTTAAAAGTGAAATAAAATAAATACTGCATCCAGTGCACTGGGAAGAAACCAAAAAAAAGATATTCTATATAGTTGATCGCTAAACATTTGTCGTGCGATTGAGCGATGTTTGAACTAATCTGTGACTGAGAATATACCTGTTATTGTCACGCCCCCAAAATTGGCTTCTTAATAAACTATTAAGAACGCGAATTCTGAGGTGTAACGTCGGGCATCCTAAAGATGAACCCCCGAAAGACGTACTACAATTTAAACAAATCATAAATACATCTACAACACTATGACTACGCAGCGGAATAATAATCTAAAAAGAGATAAAAATGATTACCAATGGTAACTAAAACTCCAAAACTGGCAAGTCCAGCTTGCTCCAACTCACTATCATCGCTATTGCAACTATTCACCTAAAAAAGTATATATGCGCAAGGCGTCAGCAAGCAACGCCCAACAAGTACAAATATCCAAGGTCATAAGACATGATAGACCAAGATAAACACAGAAAAGAGACATGAAGATTCTAACGGAAGTATTGGAGAATATCAACCAAACTACAAGTTCTAAGGAGGCAGTCTAAGTAAAACTAATATCCTACCAAGATATCAACGATAGCCTAAACTTAGATCTAACTACTACAACCTAAGAAGTACGGTTAATGAGGAAAGAGAATTTGGAAGTCACGTACACAGGGTCACTTTTAATTCAGTGGGACCACACTCTCGCACCCTTCTGTCCTCAACAGAAGCGTATCCCTTATTGGCGAGCCAGGGATTGGCGGATTCCTTTTTAGTTAGCCAGGAATTAACGGGTAATGCACCTGATCAGGGTGTTCATGATCAGGGTGTTCAAGGAATTTCAACCTACAGGTCTAAAGCCTATTTTATTTTCAACTTTTAGGGATCTGCCCACGGGATGCTCGCGAAGCATGCAGCCGAGAAGTAACCGGGAAAGAATTTTGGGACTTGCAACCCGGGAAAACTGATAAACAATTACCTCATATTTGGTTTAGGGACTCGAACCCAAGGACCGTAACAACATAGCCCTACTGTGTACATTAACTCGAAGTTATCCTAACAGAATGGAAAAGAAGAAGCTTGAATCCTATAAGAATCAAATGATTTGTCTGCCCCTGCCTAATCAGCATCTGGGACTAAATCCAAAGACCTACCGCTCTTACGACCAGATGATCTATCTACCCTCACTTTAATAACAAGTGGGGACTCTATCAAATGAAGTAAAGCTCCAACATCCAATGTTATCTGTCGTAACATGCCCAATAAGTGTGACTATATCAAAAGGAAATTCTAAGCATCAAAGCGAATCTAAGTCGCGTACTATTGAATCATGGAAAATCCATTTAGTACAAAGTTCTTATCACCAGCACAATATCTTGTGATGATTATTGAACCACACTCATACAACCATCATATAGATCAACCTCATAAATAGTATAGGAATCCACTATTTCCAAGTCTCAAAAGTACTATCTAAAACTCAGCTACTAGATGTCTAAGCATACTAAAGAATCTTCATCTCCATAAACCAAACTGATATAAGAAGTTAATGCTATACCAACCAACTAAAAAGACCTACTTATAAAAAGATACTCCTCGAATTCATTTAAATACATAATTCTCGAATTCCAGCCTATATCATACTAAACCCTTATTATAAGCTCATGCACACACATCACAACTCCTGGTCAATTAAATATTCTTATATACCTTAGATATACCCTTCGCTTTTGTATACTAACATGAGAAAAATACAACATCGCTCAGCGTATGATCTATTACTTGCATAATGTATATCCTTACTACATCGTATTTAATGGCGCTCGGACAAGTAGTTATTACACCAGCCAAATGAAATACTCCATATGTATGCTCTTATGATAATCCAGATTATAGTACGGCAATTCATCCAATATATGTAACACATCTTCCAAGTCTATATCAATAAAATCAGATCTAATCGGAAGAACTAATGCCTCTAGTTAACAACTCCATATTAGTTCCGTATTCAATTCCTACCTCAATCACTGAGACATCATCATATGGTAATCTAAGATTGGCTTAGTCTATTCATAATCTAGGTTATCTAGTCCTTCTACTAATACAATAGTTCTCTAATATACTAGTTAGGTCCAACTTGAATACTGATGGTGGATATAGAACCCTAAGAAAACACGATAATGAATACTAGCTTTATACACAATGAAACTCTTAAGAACCCCAAGTCATATGTACAACCAGGAAATTAAACTATACTAGTAAAACATAGGTTATTTCTTAAACATGACTCCAAAAACAATCGCGGATCAGGGCATATTTGCTCACAAAGTATAATTGAATTAGGCTAGCAATTGTTCTAATGAAATTTAGTACTAACAAGGCTGAGGTTCAGATCTGAAATCACACATTAGGCTTCATGGTTCAAGATATAATCCCTAAGCATATGTGCTAAAAGATACTTAACATGAATTGATTAATCAATGACAAGAACATCTGTCACAATACGAACTTGAGCATCAGTAACTAAACAAGATAAATTACATGAACATGGAATCAAGTAAACCAAAAGAAATAATCTCTGCAGGTGTGAATCCATTCTCTAATCAAAGCATATGAGAAGGGATAAGAGTACTTGCCTTAAATCGACAAATCCGTGGTTTAATACGAAAGGAGAACTCTGCTCTCAATGCTCCAACAATCTGATTTTCTGGTTCAAAACGGCTAGCAATGGTGAAGTTAAGTTAGGAGAGGGGTTGAGGGTTGAGGGTTTTCGAATTAGGGATTTGGGTTTGTTTCTCTCTCTAGAATACAAGGAGAAGAGAGGTTAGGAATTCGGGGTTGGGGTTTGGTTTTCAATTGTATTTGAAATGGAGGAGAAATTGGGAGAAGGAGAGATGGAGAGAATCAGGGAAAATATTTCGGTGGTGGGTTTTGAATGGGTTTGTAACTCAAAAGTTAGAATTCCATACTACAAGGTGCCATCAAGTTAAACTACAAACTACGGCCACAACATGATATACAAAAAGCGGGACGCTACAGTTATACACAGGGTAACTGCACCAAGGAGCTCCCAACCCTTTGTGCCATTTCTCTTGAAGAATAAGTATATGTTGTCACGCCCCAAAATTCGCCTTCTGATAAAAATCATTAAGCAAATCCTAAGGCCTAACAAGTCGGGCATCCTGCGGATGAAACCCCACAGATGTATTATTTCTAACGAAATTAACTACATCTACTTACCAAAGAAACGCAGCGGAAAATAACTCAATTATATTAAAATGAATAAAATGAATAAAATTCTCTACTAACTCTAAATACGAGAATTAGACTAAGACGATGAAATATGAAATAATTATTATAAATACCCTACGACAGCTCAGCGATCCAAAGAACTCCAAAGAATCCTGAAACTGAATAGCCAAGCCTTACTAAGCAAAATCCTACCGTGCTCGACCTCCTGAAACAAATATAGCGCGCAAGGCGTCAAGCAAGCACAATTATTACCGGTCACTGAACATGACAGACTGATCTATTATACAAAAAGTACTAGTGTGATATAATATCCTGTAATTATATATAAATGATGCAATGCATTGAGGAAATAAGGTTCAATTATTAAGGTTGTTTTTAAGCGTCGACGCCAACTAGTATTATAAAATAGTTATAAAGTATTATTAGGTGTAGGAGATAACTAACAGACGACGTACACAGAGTCACTTTTAATTCAGTGGGACCACACTCTCGCACCCTTATATCCTCAACAGAAGTGTATCCCTTATTGGCGAGCCAGGGATTGGCGGATTCCTTTTTAGTGAGCCAGGAATTAGCGGGTAAATCACCGGATCAAGGTGGTCAAGGATTTTCAACCTACAGGTCTAAAGCCTGTTTTATTTTCACTTTCAGGGATCAAAGCCCACGGGATGCTTGCGTAGCATGCAGCCGAGAAGTAACAGGGAAAGAATTTTGGGACTTGCAACCCGGGAAAACTGATAAACAGTTACCTCATATTTGGTTTAGGGACTCGAACCCAAGGACCGTAACAGCATAGCCCTACTGTGTACATTAACTCTAAGTTATCCTATGCATGAATGATTTAGAGACCGACACTCAATCAAAATGACCTATCTGTCCTTGCTCTATAGGCAGGCGATCTTAAGCTCAATGACCTTTTTACCCTCACAAATATAGGAGTAGAGTCTCAGTCGATGATTTTAAATAGGCTTATGCTAGTACCCCCTTGATTTAACATCAAGGTCCAACTTATCCATCTATAGTTTAACGGGTTGAACACGAGGTACCAATTACTATTACCTACGCTATTAATATGGATATAATTAATATCATTACAAATTTTCTTATATACTACTCATATATATTCTAAGTATACATTTAACCAAGGTCTGCCCTAAGCTATATATATATATATATATATATATATATATATATATACAAAGGCTGCCCTACTATAAACATATATACATTCTGTATCTATAATATACAATATGCATTTTTAAACATATAAGCATTATGAAACATGTTATACAAATCTTTTTTTTTTTTTAGTATATATACACCTTATATATATATTACTAAACCCATCGACTGTGTGTAAAAGAACTGTTATAGTACTTTAAATAATTACCCACATATAAATACCCACAGGAGCAACTCTTCACTAAATTGGGTTTACTGATATGCTCAAGTTAAATCTAACCTAACTACTATAATGGGTTCCAAAAAGGATTGTATATCAAGCTCTGAAATTCCACAGTAATATAGTCACGGAACAATTACGACGAGCAAACAGTAAATATATATGAACTAATAATCTACTAAACATGACATATTAACTATAATTAAAACACAATTTCAATCAAGAACAACGACGAGCAATAATGGTACTTGCCTGAAGATTGAATGCTTAAGAAGAGCAATGCAATGATCCTACCCTAGAACAATCGATTATCACTCTCGATCTCCCGTTCAAGAATTTCCAGCCACAACAAGAGATGAATGATTTACAATTGTAAAAGAAGAAGAGATAGGTTAGGAATTCGGGGTTGGGGTTAAGCTACCCTCTCTCCTGATTTCAAAATAAAAGAGGGAAGAAAAGTTGAAGGAGGAGAAGAAGGAGGAGGAGTTGGAGAAGGGTTAGGGAGAAATACGGTGGTGGTTGTTTGAATGGGTTTGGGGAAAAAGAGCTAGGATTAAGTACTACAGGGTGCTATTTAACACAAAAAAAAAATCCCCACTATTTGATGCACAAAATTTACTCTAATAACACCTATAAAATCCGGGTCGCTACATATGTAGTGAGGCGATGCAGCTTTGAATATTGAGGGGTGGTAGTTAACGATATTGTACACGCCGATTGCTGTGTGAACCAAAGTACCATGATCAGGGAGAATAAGAAGCTAACTTTACCAGTGCCAAAACGCTGGAAGAGAAAGAATACGAGAAGGATTGCACATGATATCATTACTACATGAGTTGTAGATCAAAATTGAATAATGATATATGAGAAGAAGAAAAAGTATCTAATATTCCTCTAAATAGAAGATTAAGCCAATTTTTTTTAGTTAAATCAAAGACTTCCATTGTTAAATTTTTGCAGATCTTGATTGGATTCCCTGAACAGCAGAAAGCACTGCAATATCATCATAGCAAGGTTAGAGTATGGGAAAAATAAAAACAGTCATCTAGTGATTGAAAATGAAACCATTTACGATGAAATTCATTTTGCCTTCAACTCTTTTCTTTCTATCATTAACTAAGAGTCTTAGTTACATGCAGCCCACCATACTAGTAGAAAACACATTATATCATGAAGTTAATAATACAATTAAGTTTGCCGACTAAACTAGTAATCACACCTTTCAATACTCAAGTTTTTCTTGCCAGCACCTATGAAAAGAATATTTAAAAATACTTGCCCCACCTTTTGATCAAATAAATGATTGTCATGTCCCTTGCAGGACCTTAAACCAAAAGAAATTGATAAGACATCGTGTGCATGCTAGCTATTGGATTCTAAACACACAAACCATTAAACCCCAACAATTAATGAAAAATGTTGTTCCAAAAGGGTCTAACATTTTGTGTAGAAAATAGGGTAGTGTACAGGGACGAACAGTGATACGCCAAGAGCTTAAAAAACAATAAGATTGTGTCATATAAAGCATGAAAAATACCTGAAATTACAGGAGTTAGAGCTCCGTCGCCAATGACCATGCAAGTTCCAAGCAAAACAACAAAGGTTAGAATGGATTGTGCCCTCGAGCTGTTTTCCAGGAACACTTTTGCTTTTGACTGGATATCCATCTTCGGGCTATAAAACTTCAAGTTGGCATCTGAATCCAACCTCGTGTTTCTAATGGAAATTCAATTCCGAAAATTTATATGCTGACATAAGAGGGAATACAAGGCAAACGTACCACCTAGCTTGTAACAACGACATCAAACGGATAAGTAGGGACAAACCATAGGATAGAATCATTAAAAAAATGTAATAGACAAAGTACACAGACAAAATTGCATACAGATATCTAGTTCTATTAACTACAGAAAAATCTTTCAATGTTTTGCAATTTTCACCCCAGTGTCTATATTAGTAATAAACAGATTGTGAATGCATGGACATGCCGAGGAGCAAGGATCAAAACATGTCATTTTCCACTAATGCGTGGCTTCTATTTATTTGTATAAAAATTAGACCTGTGGTAGACCTAAGAGCATAGCTTCAAGAAAGAACATTACACCATGTTCCCAATTTAACATCGACCGTTGCAGTGTAAAGCATACATAGGAAATCTAAGAAAGGTTCATGTCACTAGGTATTACAACAATTTTATTTTGATAATATTTGTTTCATCAAGGCAGTTCATCATCACCGAGCAATTTTTAATTTCATATTATTATATTCTATCAGCTATCCTAAATCGTATCACTGTATGCTTATAAGGATTACATTTTCTGCAATAGCTTGAGATAACATCATCTAGTAAAACGGTTTTTCGGGTTCCTCATGATCTATACCTAGGAAGAGATTCTTAAAACACTAAATGAAATCGGTTTAAGGGTCCAATATGAAACCTATTTCCTCGGAAAAAAAAAATTTTAATTTAGTTGCAAAGGGGTAGAGCTGTATTAGTTCTTTAAGTTAAGCAAATAAAAACAGTTTTAATCAATCTGGTATTACTATCATCCCATATACTTCGAATACAAAAAGACTGACATAAATTTACCTTCTCCATGATCATCTGCAAGCAAGACGACAGAAACGTATTTAACCAGACCAATGAGAGTCAAAGTCCAGAAAACCAGGCTTAGGAACCCTATGATATCTTCTTCTCCTGGATTAGCTAATCTCACAGAAGAGAAAGTATATAAAGGAGATGTCCCTATATCTCCATATACCACCCCAAGGGAACTGTAAGCCAATGCCATCGTTTGTACGAAAACGTAGTCTTGCAAAATCAACAACTCTAAACTATTAAACAAAACTAAAAATGGGATCCCTTCCTAAATCAATTTTACAAAGTGGGATCCTTTAGATTTATCTAAAACACAACTTTGATTCAAAATAAACATTCTCATCAAAGAACGTAATTTGCGTATCTAACTATTAAAGATACTTACAAGATGGGGTCCTTTAAAATCATGCAAAAAAACCATACTTTTGTATCAACATCGTATAAAACATAACGATCTCAAAAAACATAATATTTACCTTTGGTTTACGACTGGGGAGCCTGTAGATTAGGCTAAAACTCTTCATGGAACTTGGACTAGCACCGAGAGGATTTGGGGTTGTTTGTTCTTCGACATTAGATTCCTCCTCATGAAGTATCACCTCATGATCTCCAATTGTTGTTGAAGAGTAGAAATTCAATAAATTTGTGGCGTAAAAAATATAGGGAAGTAAAATTGGCTATAATATGGACGATCCCTTATTCTTCTGTTGTTCACGCGTTTAGTACGCGTATCCTATTCAGTCAGGGGTCATAGATTGGGCCATTTTTTTTTTGGGTCTGAGTGGATCTGAGTCTGAGTGGGTCTGAGTCTCAGGTGGCGTTTGTTTTATTTAGGGATGCCAACTGATAAGGGGAACGCCCATATTTTAAGCACATATCCACTCAGACCCAAAATAACAAACGACCCAATCTAAGACTCCTGACTGAATAGGATATACGTACTAAACGCGTGAACAACATAAGAATAAGGGATCGTCCATATTATAGCCAATTTTACTTCCCTCTATATTTTACCCCATAAATTCACTGAACTTCTACTCTTCAACAACAATGGGAAATCATGAAGTGAGGCATCATGATGAGGAATATGATGTCGAAGAACAACCCCAAATCCTCTCGGTGCTAGTCCAAGTTCCATGAAGAGTTTTAGCCCAATCTACAGGCTCCTCAGTCGTAAACCAAAGATAAATATTATATTTTTTGAGATCGTTATGTTTTATACGATGTTGATACAAAAGTATAGTTTTTTTGCATGATTTTAAATGACCCCATCTTGTAAGTATCTTTCATAGTTAGATGCGCAAATTACGTTCTTTGATAAGAATGCTTATTTTGAATCAAAGTTGTGTTTTAAATAAATTTAAAGGATCCCACTCCTTAAAATTGATTTAGGGAGTGATCCTATTTTTAATTTTGTTTAATAGTTTAGGGTTATTGATTTTGTAGGACTATGCTTTCGTACAAACGATGGCATTGGCTTATAGTTCCCTTGGGTCTGAGACTCAGATCCACTCAGATCCAAAATAACAAACGTCCCAATCTAAGACTCCTAACTGAATAGGATACGCGTACTAAACGTGTAAACAACAGAATAAGGGGAACGTCCATATTTTAAGCACAGATAACCAATTTTACTTCCCTCTCAAGTCAAAAAACAAACGCCACTTGAGACTCAGACCCAAAAAAACAAACGGCGGTGGCATTTGTTTTTTGGACTGACTACACTCAGACTCTGATAAAACATATGACTGAGCCTCTCTCCACTCAGATCCAATTAGCCAAGTGAGTGGGAGGTCTGAGTCTTCAGACTCAGACCCAAAAAAACAAACAACCCAATCTAAGACTCCTGACTGAATAGGATACACGTACAAAACGCGTAAACAACATAATAAGGGGAACGTTCGTATTTTAAGCACAGATAGCCAAATCTACTACAGGCTCCTCAGTCAAAAAACAAACGCCACCTGAGACTCATACCCACTCAGACTCAGATCCACTCAGACCCAAAAAAACAAATGACTGAATCTGAGTGGATCTGAGTTTGAGTAGGTCTGAGTCCACTTAGAGGTGTTCAGTGTCTGACTAGATGCCTTGGAGTGTTTGTTTTTTGGCTAGTTAAATCTAACTAAAATAGGCAAATACTAAAATACCTCTCTCAGTTTATAAGCAAACACCCCCACCTATTCATCACCAATACCACCACCACCACCACCCCTCTGTCACCAACGCCAACACCACATATACATACCAAACACAAATACAATAAAAAATAACCTGTATATATAGCAAACACAAATACATAGAAAAATAACATGTATATATAACAAACGCAAATACATAGAAAATAACCTGTATATATAACAAACACAAATCCATAGCAAAGAACCCGTATATATAGCAAAAATAACTTATATACTTACATGGGGTTGTAATGCCTGTCAGATTAGAGGTAGCAGATATACTTACAGATAACAGATATAGCAGATAACAGATATAGCAGTTTCTGCAGATGCTTGTAATGCCTTGATCACATCCTCAACTAGATAAGGTTCATGGAATTCTTGGGTTTGTAAAGGCCATGATAACAGTTATCAGTTTATACAAATAACAGGTAGGCAAGTAATAACAGCTCCAATAACAAAACTATTATGACTTTTCAAGACTGCACCAGTTCAAAATAGGCAAGTACCCCACACAACATCAATCCAGAAGTCTCTAAGATAAGGACTAAACTTAAACAAGCTAGCTATCCACTGCTATAACAGTAGCACCTTAGAGCACAAGTAAAATCTTGCAGACATGAAGATATTCATCAAATTGCAAATAACAATGCACAAGTAAAAACATCTTTATATTGGGTTTTAGATATTTTCTTCACTAGCTAATAACCCAATAGTGAATCCAATACAAAACCAATTACATGGTTTGCACTTTGCAGTAATATAAACTTCACAATCACATGATTTAGAGAAGAAAGTAAAACATGGGGTACCAAATAAAACATCCAATATAAAGAACCCTTTTTTGCAAAAATAAATCACCAAAATGGGAGAATCCACAACATGGGGTACGAAATAAAACAAAGGAGTTGTGAGTATTATCAAATCAAACTCTCTCTCCAGACTTCACACTCCAGACTCCAGTTGTTGTAAATTGTTTTGAGGTCCAAAAGCACAATGAGAAGGAAAGAGAGGACTGAAGAGAAGGAAACAAACAAAAAAATGTGGGGATTCTACAACATCATCATCAAATCAACACCAACGTAGGTGATCTGTATGCATGTGATCTGAGAATCTCACCTTGGGGCGATTGGTGATCGAGCTTAGATCCTCTGCAACAACAGCAACGTAGGTGATCTGTGTATGTGATCTGAGAGCTAAAGTAGAGGTGATTGAGAAGTATTGATTGATGATCTGAGGAGAAGTATAATTTGTGATTGAGCAGTATAATTTGTGATTTCTGTTCGGGGAGTACAATTTGATTTGTTTTTGGTATTTTTTATTTTTTTGAGAACAATTTGGGGACAAAATTTACACTCAGAGTCAGACCTCTCACTCAGCTAGCTTATTGGATTTGATGAGTTTGGATTCCAATACTCACCGTTGGAGACTCAAATTCAAGGTTGTGAGGCACTATTGGATGACGAAAATCCTAGGTGACACCTTGGATTACAAAGTAGTGAGGCACTTTAGGAGATGCTCGAGTGGAGAGAGGCTCAGTCAGATATTTTATCTGAGTTTGAGTCTAGTTAGTTGCAAAAACAAACGACACTAAGTGACTTCGGCCAGTCGAAATCATTGACTAAAGTCAGACTCAGACCTCTGAGTCCAGTCAGTCCAAAAAACAAACGCCACCTTAGTGAATGAGTCAATGATATGTTGTCTTGTGGCTATTTTATTTACCATATAATTTATTTGAGTTATAATTTGAAGGAGAAAATTAGGCAGGGAGAATGTTTCTAGCTTAGTGCATTCCAAAATTGCCAAACCTTATGATCTTAAGATGATGTGTTTGGGAGCCAACGCTTTTTTTTTAAACGAAAACTGGTTTTCAGGAAATTATTTCTTAGTCAAAAACTATGTTTCTCGTCTAATTGGGTTGGAAATCATCCTTGAACCTTTGGCCTTACAAATTTCCTTATTTCTCACTTTTTTGGGCTATCAAACATACTTAGTAAAAGGGAAGGACGTGCTTAGTTTCTTACCTCTATAGTATTCGTTGAAAAAACACGTTTCTCCCCCACTGGTCTCCCTTGACCCGGGTTGATATTTGCCAAACCATCCTAAAATGAAAGGTTTTGCCAACCCTCTCTAGTATTTGATCAGACAATGTATTTTTCTAAATGAACTTGTAGCTTTAACCCCCAACATTATGGCATCAACTTGCCATTTAGGGATGGCAATGGGGCGGGGGAGTTAATCCCATCCCCGCCCCAAAACCCATTTAAATTAAACGGGGATCCCCATTCCTACCCACAAATTACAAAACTAAATCCCACCCCCGCCCCATTTAACTAATAAAACTATTTTTTCAATTAAAAAAATACTATTATTTAAGGTTTTTTTAATATATATTTAAGGGTAATAACAATAAACTATTTAAATGAGGCAGGGCAGGTACGGATTTTTCGAGGTAATTCTAAATCTGCCCTGCTTCCCCGCGGATTTTAGTTATACATCTCATACCCACCCTCATACCCGTTAGCATATCCCAAACCCGCCCAGTTCGGGGCGGGGCAGGGAGGATTTTCAACGGGGCGGGTCAATTTTTCATCCCTATTGCCATTGACCATCACATTTCTTAAAATTCGACAATAGACCCTATTTTAGCATGAAACCCAAGTCAAACTTATTTAACAGAGAAGGACTCCGGTTGACTTTGTGTAAATACCAACATACCCTTATAAACGAAAATATATATTTTGATTTAATCCCCCAATTTTGTGCTTGCAATTCGTCTTCCACACCCAAAATGAACACAAAGTCATAACAAAACATTCTAAACAACTTTGAACTTGATTAAAGATGGATTTTAGTTGTTGTGTACTGTTGCTTGATTTCACCTCCCATCGTATATGTTTATAGTTATGAGTTTAAACTTAATACGTATCTCCGATAAAAAAAGGTATAGTTGGGTTTAAAATTTAACAGACCTGGTCAACTGGAGTCCTTATCGGTCAACATAATTTGATTTGGTTTTTAGGCTAAAATGGGGTCTATTGTCGGATTTCAAGGAATGTGGGGGTCAATGGCATATTTGTCGGATATGATGCACTGGTAGACAGGTCGCGTGAAAGAGGACGCTCGAATATGATGCACTGGCATATTTGTTGGATCTTGTGTTACCATGGGTGGATATTGCATACTCGCTGGAGCTGAAAACTGCAGTTCATAAACAGGTCTTGAATACATCCAAACATTTCCGGTGACATGTGAAGTAGTGTGACCTTCTGTAATATATACCAATTAGACGATTAAAATGCAATTATTTCAATTAAATGGAATTTCAATTGAACTATAAAATATTACCTGCTTGTGAGAAATTTGCTGACAATCTATTTTCATGACCGCCGCGATCCTCCAGATCTATTCTTGGGGACAAACTCACTGCTGATGCTCTGAGATACGGGAGGCTTGAAATGAGGAGATTCAAGCATGGCTTCTTGGTTATTGCTCCTAAAATCAGCTTGAGTAGGAGTAGAAAAAAATCTGGCACCATCCGCCTGAGACCTCAAACTTATCCAGTACATGATAACCACTTTCCTTGCGATATTGCTTGAGATGTGCCATCACAATGGAAGCATCTTCAGTAGTCTCAAATTCCATAAGTAAAGCACTTTCACTAGAAAGATCAGTAATTTTTTTAGGGGCCCTGAAACCCACTCTCATTAAATCACGAAGAATCTCATCTTTGTCCAATTGGCTAGTAACTATCCCAATATAAACATGAGAATTAGCACCAACTGCAACACCATTAACAGATCCTCTACTCCGCAACCCTATATCTAAGAACTTAATTCTCAAACATGAACCCCAAGGGGATGATCCCCGCATGTATTTGCGAGCCTTTATCGCATCCATAGTGTCTCTTTACTCAATCAAAGCGAATCCTTTGCCAGGAAAAAGCAAGAAAGAATCTATAGGACCAAACTTCTCAAACTGAAACCTAACCAGAGATTCAGTTGCATCAGGACCTAGACTCCCCAACCAAAGTTGTTTAGAAGGTGAAAATACATACATCGACGCAGGCTCCCCGTCAAAGTACCAACCAACTTGACTAACAGAAGCATGATACTGTACAGCTGAATGTTGTTCTTTAGAGATATGGTAGATAATACCTAATCAGTTAAGTTTGATAAGTTAACGCCTAAAAACTAAGATAGAGCAGACAGAGCATTATATACCTACCAACATCATTAGAATACCAAAAAAAAGCTCCATAGAAATAACAGTTATTCTTTAGAGATTTTATACCTCATCAAATACACACCCCAAAATAAGACTAGTATGTGTTGAAAGCTTTCACCAAGATAAGTAATAATCTTCAACATTAAAATTTTCAAGTACTTGAGGCACATCAATTGTTTTATGAAAGGCACATTTTAGATGGTGATATTTTCATTGAGAAAGAAGTGAAATGCCAAATGCACTTGAACGAGGGTGAAAAATTTACTAAGCAGGAAAATATTAATTGATTGTTAGGACATGGGATATCGCTAGTATTGCAAAAAAAATAATACATATATATATATATTTAATAAAAATGATGAGACAAATATTTAGAGAAGTGCAAACAACAAAATTTAGAGAATGAGATGAGACTTACAGTTTTGTGAGGATGATCTCCTCAAAATGGAAAATCACCTTAAGCAAAATTTTGATCTTTCTGAATCTTTTAAAAACCTTCAGATATCGTTTCGTATGATACATACAATTTAAAAAGCAATAGTAACATATATTCACTACAAGCACGGTACCGCATTATAGGTAACTGAAAATCTAAAGCTTTTACATAAAGAACTAAAGAAAACCACAGAGTTATTAATGAACAATGAACTACAAAAATGTTGTTTTTTTAATGGATAGAGGAAACATGCATTATGGTTTTCCTTGCTAAGGTTTACCATTTTTTGTTAAGCAAGACTGATCACTAGTAAACGTAAACGTTTTAAACAATATTGCTGCTCAGATGGGTTAAACAAAAAGATAATGCAGTTGTTAATGAACACTAGAGAATGGGATGCCATTTGTGTCACGGCCCAGCCCGGGACCGCCTCTACAGTTCCCGGAGTGCAGCGGAATAAGGGACCGTGCGGCGTACACGGACGCTCGGTCGGCGTGTACCAGCCATCTTCACGGGCGCAGCGCGCCAGTGACATACAACTCACGGATGCTAGAGCGACATCCGGATAATCCTGGACACTCGTGAGGGGTCATCGAATATGTATTCGGTATAGGCAACAACGCTGAAGGTTCCCTTAATAATCCTTACAGCGTAATCTCTCGCGCTCGCGCGCAAGGTACGGAAAGCACACCTGTCCTGTAGCGGATCAGGGTAGCTCAATATGCCGGTTTCCACATAAGGGACTCATATCTCAAGGGGCGACGAGCCTGGACTATTTATATTGTCCATCTGTAAGGGGCGGTGCGTCTCGGATAGCCCGCGGGGAATAGCGGCGCCAAATGAAGCCCTCTATTGAAAACCGGCCCGCATTGCGAGGCAATGTCCCCAAGCCTTCCCTAGGCCTAGGAGAACTCATAACTATCCCTTGTAGATAGTCCATGAGCGGGGGACCTTGATGACCAAGCATTAAAGCTCTTTTAGTCAGGAGGATCGGACCAAGGTTCCTCCTTAATATAGCTACTAAGTGAATAGTTAATTTCCAAAAGGAAACGTTAAAACATGAGACGAAGCGTACTGGACCTTTTCGCCCCCTTAACTGAATCCGATTGCGACGAAACTTGCGTGTTGCTATATTAGGATATAAAGAACAAATACATTCGGACAGAACTCAAAACGCTCGGGTAGATTTGGCCAGCGTTCAGTAGGTCGCCACAATTTGCGATGAAAACAAAGGCCAAACGATATCAAATGTTGCTTTCAGTTAGCAACTTCAGTTATGCATCTTAAGAACCGAAATGAAGAGGGAAAAACCTGAATTAATATACTTGATAAAGAAAAACAAATCCCCATGGGTTCCAAAGAAAGGAAAATATTAAAACAAGAAACACCCTGTAATCTCCATAAAATCTAAAAAGAGTGAGCATCAGTACTTCCTAGTAACCAAATTTCCCGTTTTAAAGTTCATAGAGCATGCCAACTTGTAACATCTTGCTTGGTGGGATTTTCAGTGTTGAAATGGCAGACCTGAAGTTCTTCTGTAAGAACCTGTACGAGTAATCAATCACACAATGTGCCACCCATCCATTCTTCTCGCTGGACTTCAGTATCGTTCTACCCAAAACATATACAACTCCCTTACTTGCCGCTGATTCAAGCATTGCCATTTCATCTATGTCCTCAATTTCCTCTTTCAGCTTTTCCACAACCGAAGCTACAAATTCGGCACCCTCCATGTTTGGAGAATCCTTGTATCCGTATTGAATCAAGCACCTGTATACCCCTTTTGGACCTAGTTTTCCCAGCACAAACCGTTCGTCTGGAAGAACGGATTTGATGGGAAGAATTCTGACAGTTACAATAACCATAATATCTCGAAGTGAGCCCACATTTTGTACGTAATGTCGAATAATAGGTGGGATCCCGTTGACGAGATCGGTACAAAAGAAACAAATTCCAGGTACTCTAGTGAGGGTATTATTTGATACCAATTGAGTAAGGTCGGATGAGGTCATTTTTCTTTCTGCTTCATACTCAGTTTTCTTGCTCCTTCCGTACGTCCAAGATAACATAATTTCTAAGAAGAATGCCGCAATACAGAAAGGAACCCACCCGCCTTTTGGAACCTTGTTTATCAGTGCTGTCATATATAAACCTTCGAAGAAGAAGAAGAAGAAGAAGAACGCCAATATAAGTATCAATTTGGTATTCCAGATGACAAGCATTACCACGGTCATAAGGCATGTTGTTATGATCATAACCCAAATGACAGCAAAGCCTGCAACATTTGACAATACTCAATATCAAATATAATTGAAGAAAAAACTGTATCATCTAGTCAAAGAGAAGAAGAAAGGCGAAGATAATCACCATAAGCATTCCCAATCTCTTCACCCCCTTGGAAACCGATCATGATGATAAGGCATGCAACCATAAGAAAGTAGTTCACTTCCGGGGAATAAACTTGTCCCTCATGCTTGTTTGAGGTGTGTATCATGTTTACCCGAGGGAAGCAACCAAGTGCCATTGATTGTCGTATAATGGAAAAGCTGGCAGATATCAATGCCTGACTAGCAACAATGGCAGCCAAGGTAGCTACAATGAACACTGGCCAAAACACTGGACCAGGCACCGAGCTATAGAATGCGGTACTTATATTCTCGGGGTTCTTAATAAGATATGCACCTTGGCCCGCATAAGTGACGATCAATGCTGGATAAACTAAGAACGAGAAAGCCATCTGAAATATCGGGGTCGCTTATGAATCAGCTAAGATAACACAAAAGAACAAACAAAGTAAAGAAATACACTCTAGGAAGACATACCTGAATTGATCCCTTATTGAAGTGACCCAAATCCGCAAACATTGCTTCAGCACCTGCCTCGTAGTTAAAAGTGAAATAAAATAAATACTGCATCCAGTGCACTGGGAAGAAACCAAAAAAAAGATATTCTATATAGTTGATCGCTAAACATTTGTCGTGCGATTGAGCGATGTTTGAACTAATTTGTGACTGAGAATATACCTGTTATACACAGGGTAACTGCACCAAGGAGCTCCCAACCCTTCGTGCCATTTCTCTTGAAGAATAAGTATATGTAGTGAGGCGATGCAGCTTTGAATATTGAAGGGTGGTAGTTAACGATATTGTACACGCCGATTGCTGTGAGGCATGTGAACCAAAGTACCATAATCGGGGAGAATAAGAAGCTAACTTTACCAGTGCCAAAACGCTGGAAGAGAAACAATACGAGAAGGATTGCACATGATATCATTACTACATGCGCTGTAGATCAAAATTGAATAATGATATATGAGAAGATAAAAATGTCTCTAATATTCCTCTATATAGAAGCTCAAGCAAAAAAAAAATCAGTTAAATCAAAGACTTACATTGCTCAATTTTTGAGGATCTTGATTGGATTCCCTGAACTGCAGAAAGCACTACAATATCATCATAGCAAGGTTAAAGTATGGAAAAATAAAAACAGTCATCTAGTGATTGAAAATGAAACTATTTACGATGAAACTCATTTTGCCTTCAACTCTTTACCTTTTATAATTAGCTAAGAGTCTTACATGCATCCACCATACTTGTTGAAAGCACATTATATCACGAAGTTGACAATACAATTTAAGTTCGTCGACTAAACTAGTAATCACAACTTTCGATTGAGTTTTTCTTGCCAGCACCTACGAAAAGATTATTTGAAAATACTTTCTTCACTCTTTTTGATCAAATAAATGTTTATCACGTCCCTTGCAGGACCTTAAACCGAAATAAATTGATAGGACCTTGTGTATATGCTAGCTATTGGATTCTAAACATGCAAACCATTAAACCCCAACAATTAATGAAAAATGTTGTTCCAGAAGGGTCTAACATTTGTGTAGAAAATAGGGTAGTGTACTACAGGGACGAACAGTGATACGCCAAGAGCTAAAAAAAACATAAGAATGTGTCATATAAAGCATGAAAAATACCTGAAATTGCAGGAGTTAGAGCTCCATCGCCAATGACCATGCAAGTTCCAAGCAAAACTACAAAGGTTAGAATGGATTGTGCCCTGGAGCTGTTTTCCAGGAACACTTTTGCTTTTGACTGGATATCCATCCTCGGGCTATAAAACTTCAAGTTGGCATCTGAATCCAACCTCGTGTTTCTTATGGAAATTCGATTCCGGAAATTTATATGCTGACATAAGAGGGAATACAAGGCAAACGTACCACCTAGCTAGTAGCAACGGCATCAAACAGATAAGTAGGGACAAACCATTGATAGAATCATTAAAATAAAAAAATGTAATAGACAATGTACACAGACAAAATTGCATACAAATATTTAGTTCTATTAACTACAGAAAAATCTCTTAATGTTTTGCAGTTTTTGCCCCAAGTGTCTATATTAGTAATAAACAGATTGTGAATGCATGGACATGCCAAGGAGCAGCGACCGTTGCAGTGTAATGCATACAAAGGAAATCTAAGAGTGGTTCATGCCACTAGGTATTACAACAATTTTATTTTGATAATATTTGTTTCATCAAGGCAGTTCATCATCATCGAGCAATTTTTAATTTCATATTATTGCATTCTATCAGCTATCCTAAATCGAATCACTGTATGCTTATAAGGATTACATTTTCTGCAATAGCTTGAGATAACATCATCTAGTAAAACGGTTTTACGGGTTCCTTATGATCTATACCTAAGAAGATTTTCTTAAAGCACTAAATGAAATCGGTTTAAGGGGTTCAATATGAAACTGACGTGATTACTACGAACGTGGAAGCGAGATTTGTAAGAAGATCACGTTGTGTTTGAGAGTTAGAGAAAACTACTAGTTTCTACTAAACAAATCAACTTTTCATTAACAACTGAGTATTGAAATTACACCACTCTATACTTTTATAGTTTAAGTTTCCCTAAGTTCACTCTTACTATAACTCTCCTAACCTATCAAATTAGGAAACTAACCTAAAAAATAGAAACTGCTAATAACCTACATTGGACCTCTCCATCCAACAAAGCATAAGCTAACATGATATTAAACATAAGTCTCACACGAGGTAGACAACCCTATAAGGGACGTGACACGTTAGAAACCTATTTCCTTGGAATTTTTTAAAAAATAATTTATAATTTAGTTGCGAAGGGGTAAAGCTGTATTAGTTCTTTAAGTTAAGTGATGCATCGAATAAAAACAGTTTTAATCAATCTCGTATTACTATCATCCCATTTACTTCGAATACAAGAAGACGAATATAAATTTACCTTCTCCATGATCATCTGCAAGCAAGACAACAGAAACGTATTTAACCAGACCAATGAGAGTCAAAGTCCAAAAAACCAAGCTTAGGAACCCTATGATATCTTCTTCTTCTGGATTAGCTAATCTCACAGAAGAGAAAGTATATAAAGGAGATGTCCCTATATCTCCATATACCACCCCAAGGGAACTATAAGCCAATGCCATCGTTTGTACGAAAGCATAGTCCTGCAAAATCAATAACCCTAAACTATTAAACAAAATTAAAAATAAGATTACTCCCTAAATCATTTAGATTTATCTAAAACACAACTTTGATTCATAATAAATATTTTCATCAAAGAATGTAATTTGCGCATGAAAGATATTTACAAGATGGGGTCATTTAAAATCATGCAAAAAAATCATACTTTTGTATCAACATCGTATCTCAAAAAACATAATATTTACCTTTGGTTTACGACTGGGGAGCCTGTAGATTTCGCTAAAACTTTTTATAGAACTTCGACTAGCACCGAGAGGATTTGGGGTTGTTTGTTCTTCGACATCATCAAATTCAACCTCATGATCTCCCATTGTTATTGAAGAGTAAAAATTCAGTGAGTTTGCGGGGTAAAATATTGAGGGAAGTAAAATTGAGTATCTGTGCTATAGACGTTTCTGTTGTTACGTGTATCCTATTCTCTTAGATTTAGTGAATGAGCCAATGATATGTTGCCATGTGGGTATTTATTTAGCATGTAATTTATTTGAGTTATAATTTGAAGGGAGTCCTTATCCTCTCCACCAATGGTGGAGAGAATATATCTCTACACCTTCTCTAGTTCTTTTACACCTGTCTACCCACCGACTCCATGTTAACTCTCTCCTCCTTTATGCTATTTTCAGATTTTTCATTTTAATAAAAAAATTTAGGTAAGGAATCGTATAATCAGTTGGTGCGGTAGAGGGTCACAACAGCTTCGGAGTACTTGGTCATCACCGGGTGCTACATAGATGACATCAAGCTTGTAAAGAAAGCATGTGAACGCCTCTTCCATGAACTATACCTTTGAAGTTCATGCAATGAGTGCTGAAAAGCTATCGTTCCTTCTCCCGGCCCGTCTTCACCATCGATCCCGGGTGGATGACTTTTATAGCCTCTTAAGGTACGTAAAACTCTTCTCAAGCCACGACTGATATTCCAACGATGTAAGAGAGCTTGTACAAGGTATCATTGAGGGAGAAACTCGTGTTCTCGCTGCGGGTATGACAATGGAACAGGTTTTTAAGGGTACGAAAGAGTTGAAGAAAGAGGTCTTTGATAAGGTTCAATTATAGCTAAATCAGTTTGGGCTCTTAATCTACAATGCCAACATCAAACAACTCATAGACGTAAAGGGGCACGAACACTTCTCTTATCTAGGCCAAAAATTTCAAAACGAGGATGCGAACCAAGCGAAAATCGATGTTGCAGAGGCTAAGATGAAGGGTGCGGTTGGGGCTAAACTTAGGAAAGGACAAACGGTTCAAAATGCTGCAAAAATTGACGCAGAAACAAAGATTGTCGCGGTCAAGAGGGACGGTAAGAGCAAACAAGAGGAGATTAATGTGAACACTAAGGTGAAGATTTTCAAGAACCAGAGAGAAGCTGAAATTGCCGAGGCTAATGCCCAGTTGTCTACTAAAAAGGCTGATTGGGCTAGAGATACCAAAATGCCATTGTCCTTATAGAAGCTGAGTTACAAAGAAAAGTCGAGTTCAAAAACGCTTTAACTCAGACCGAGAAACTAAGGGCTCAAAACCTTAACAAAGCCACCGTCAAGGTACTTCTGATTTACTCTGTTTAATTCAATTATTTTATCAAACTTCGGACCCCAAAAATGTATTTTCGAATTTTTTTACGAGTTTGGCAGTTCAAAATAACAGTTATTCTTTAGAGATTTTATACCTCACCACATGCACACCCCAAAATAAGACTAGTATGTGTTGAAAGCTTTCACCAAGATAAGTAATAATCTTCAACATTAAAATTTTCAAGTACTTGAGGCACATCAATTGTTTTATGAAAGGCACATTTTAGATGGTGATATTTTCATTGATAAAGAAGTGAAATGCCAAATGCACTTGGACGAGGGTGAAAAATTTACTAAGCAGGAAAAAATTAATTGATCGTTAGGACATGGGATATCGCTAGTATTGCAAAAATATATATATATATATTTAATAAAAATGATGAGACAAATATTTAGAGAAGTGCAAACAACAAAATTTTGCATCAGTAGTTAGAGAATGAGATGAGACTTACAGTTTTGTGAGGATGATCTCCTCGAAATGGAAAATCACCTTAAGCAAAATTTTAATCTTTTAAAAACCTTCAGATATTGTTTCGTATGATACATACAATTTAAAAAGCAATAGTAACATATATTCACTACAAGCACAGTACCGCATTATAGGTAACTGAAAATCTAAAGCTTTTACATAAAGAACTAAAGAAAACCACAGAGTTATTAATGAACACCAGAGAATGGGATTCCATTTGCGATGAAAACAAAGGCCAAACGATATCAAATGTTGCTTTCAGTTAGCAACTTCAGTTATGCATCTTAAGAACCGAAATGAAGAGGGAAAAACCTGAATTAATATACTTGATAAAGAAGAACAAATCCCCATGGGTTCAAAAGAAAGGAAAATCTTAAAACAAGAAACACCCTGTAATCTCCATAAAATCTAAAAAGAGTGAGCACCACAAAGGGCGTCAGTATTTCCTAGTAACCAAATTTCCCGTTTTAAAGTTCATAGAGCATGCCAACTTGTAACATCTTGCTTGGTGGGATTTTCAGTGTTGAAATGGCAGACCTGAAGTTCTTCTGTAAGAACCTGTACGAGTAATCAATCACACAATGTGCCACCCATCCATTCTTCTCGCTGGACTTCAGTATCGTTCTACCCAAAACATATACAACTCCCTTACTTGCCACTGATTCAAGCATTGCCATTTCATCTATGTCTTCAATTTCCTCTTTCAGCTTCTCCACAACCGAAGCTACAAATTCGACACCCTCCATGTTTGGAGCATCCTTGTATCCGTATTGAATCAAGCACCTGTATACCCCTTTTGGACCTAGTTTTCCCAGCACAAACCGTTTGTCTGGAAGAACGGATTTGATGGGAAGAATTCTAACAGTTACAATAACCATAATATCCCGAAGTGAGCCCACATTTTGTACTTAATGTCCAATAATGAGTGGGATCCCGTTGACGAGATCGGTATAAAAGAAACAAATTCCAGGTACTCTAGTGAGGGTATTATTTGATACCAATTGAGTAAAGTCGGACTAGGTCATTTTTCTTTCTGCTTCATACTCAGTTTTCTTGCTCCTTCCGTACGTCCAAGATAACATAATTACTAATAAGAATGCCGCAATACAGAAAGGAACCCACCCGCCTTTTGGAACCTTGTTTATCAGTGCTGTCATATATAAACCTTCGAAGAAGAAGAAGAAGAAGAAGAAGAAGAAGAAGAACGGCAATATAAGTATCAATTTGGTATTCCAGATGACAGCACTGGAATACACAGGGTAACTGCACTAAAAATGGGAGCCTGTTGATTTGGCTAAAACTCTTCATGGAACCAAGAGGATTTGGGGTTGTTTGTTCTTCGACATCAGATTCAACCTCATGATCTCCCATTGTTGTTGAAGAGTAGAAGTTTAATGAATTTGTGGGGTATAATGTGGAGGGAAGAAAAATTAGATATTTTGTTGTTCTCACGCATTTAGTATGCGTATCATATTCAGGTGGTGTTTGTTTTGTTTAAGGGCTGAAAACGTGCATTATGGTGTTTCTAGCTAAGGTTTACCATTTTTTGTTAAGCAAGCGAACGTCTGACTGAACACTAAAAAACGTATACGTTTTAAACAATATTGTTGCTCAGATGGGTTATACAATAGATAATGCAGTTGTTAATGAACATTAGAGAATGGGATGCCATTTGCGATGAAAATAAAGGCAAACAATATCAAATGTTGCTTTCAGTTAGCAACTTCAGTTATGCATCTTAAGAGCCGAAATGAATAGGGAAAAACCTGAATTAATATATACTTGATAAAAGAGAATATTACATTCTAAGGTACTTGTATCAAGACAAACTTAAATTATCATGTTTTCGGTGGCAAAAAACCTAAACGATCCGCTAAGATTTGTTTGGCTTTCTGAAAACCGCCGAAACTACCCAAGTGAGAAAGAATCGGATAAACTTCTCCATTTAGTGCCATGTGTTTGTGCACGACCACATGTCTACTTCATATTTGATGAGCAGTTCGTACAACAACTTCCTATTTCCAACTTCCAAGTTCCAGGTCCTCAAAGTTATGCTTCTTTTTGTTCATCTTCTCTTCTTCTACCAACACAAATTAGCGATCTCTTCCTTTGGCTAGAGGCCAATATAGTGATTATTGAAGAAAATCCAACAAACGGAGAATGAACTTCATGATTGGAGTGATAGGACTTGAATGCATGATTCTCAGTGGCAAGATGCATCTCTCTCTCTATCTCTCCTTACGAACTACCCACTGTAATTTTTGTTTTCATTGCTTTGCTTGCAAAAAATTTCAGGCCACTTTTGCTAAGATGAGAAGGATTGAGGACTGTTTTTGGTTACTGATTACTGATTGAGGGTTGTTTTTGCATTAGTATATGCCTCTGATACGTCGTACCGATTTGATGGGTATACTATCCTGCACCAAGTTAAGATCACCATCTTTTAGAGTTATCCTATCATTTTTCTTCTTATTTTGCCTTTCCTCTAATCTTCCAACTCCTATTATTCTTTGTTTAACCATTGGCTTGATGGGATTTCATAATTGGTTTTGGGTTGGCAGATTTAATGGATTGTTTTGTGCATAATGTGGAGCTGGATCTCACTTAATAAATAAGAACTACATTCATGAGTTTCTTCAATGCTATCTCTTTTCTCCCTCTTTATTATGGCCTGAACTCAGGAAATATGTATGAAAACAAATTCATACTCTTTTTCCAACCTATTTGTGTGATTGACATCTTTTATTGGTTCTCTTCAGATTTAATAGCGCTTCTAACATCAACTTTTCTTTAAATAAGACTTCGGTTGATAGTCCCCCAAGGTCAGAGTTAAGAAAGATTTCGAAGGTCTTCATGAATTCATTTGATGAAGGACGGAAACCATGCTTTGTCTTGAACTATTTGAACTCAGGGGCTAAACTCACAAGTACTTACTATTCATAAAGAGTGCATAGCTAAACCGTGACATAAGATAGTAAGGGTTTAAATATCAAATTCTATATCTGTAGTGATAGCCTGGGTTTTAGGATTTCAGGGATTCAGAGTTCGTGTTTTGGTATGTTCTAAGGTTTTATGTTTAATTATCAGTGTTTTGTGTTTTTGATGGACAAATATTCTATATCCATGGGCATGGAGGTGATTCTTTGATACAAATGACTTCAACGCAATACAACTTTAAAATTTTGATCTTCTACATGCTTAACGATATAGAAGACTCATAGTACGGCAATTATAGACAAAGGTAAAAGAAGAGGGAGAGAGGTCCGTAGTACCTATATCAATTTTACTTTTCAAGTTAAACACTGTATAGTAATTAAGGCTTACTGTTTTCAGTAAAGTTTTTTGTCTAAGTCTTTATTTTAAATGAAGATATCAACTCTCTAAGGAATTGAAGATTTTTTTTTAATATTTGATTAGTAGGACATTTGGTTTATTTTGTTTTTCTAAGATTCTATAAAAGTTGATTATTGAAGCAATAGATTACTCTAAATAGTGATGTGGGAATTAGTGTTGTCTGTATGCATTTAGAATTTTGTATATGTTAAAAACAACTAATCTAATGATTAGTAACTGTAAGATGCTTATAACATTTTTCATGTAACAAGTAATTTAGGTGTTCAAAACAGGCCTAAACCAAAGTTAGATCATGTGATCAATTATTTTGCACTTCCAAGTGTTAAGAGATACCATTGCCAACCATTCGATTGTAGCATCGAAAGTGTGAGGATGTTCAAATTGTAGCGTTGAAGGGGAATCATTTAAGGTGTGACGATGTATAAGCAGTACCGCCGAAAGCACGTCGACGCATTTGCCGTGACTTGATCACGGGTAGTACTAGTACTTGATAAAGAAGAACAAAGCCCCATGGGTTCCAAAGAAAGGAAAATATTAAAACAAGAAACACCCTGTAATCTCCATAAAATCTAAAAAGAGTGAGCATCAGTATTTCCTAGTAATCAAATTTCTCGTTTTAAAGTTCATAGAGCATGCCAACTTGTAACATCTTGCTTGGTGGGATTTTCAGTGTTGAAATGGCACACCTGATGTTCTACTGTAAGAATATGTACGAGTAATTAATCACACAATGTGCCACCCATTCATTCTTCTCACTTGACTTCAGTATCGTTCTACCCAAAACATATACAGCTCCCTTACTTGCCGTTGATTCAAGCATTGCCATTTCATCTATGTCTTCAATTTCCTCTTTCAGCTTCTCCACAACCGAAGCTACAAATTCGGCACCCTCCATGTTTGGAGCATCCTTGTATCCGTATTGAATCAAGCACCTGTATACCTCTTTTGGACCTAGTTTTCCCAACACAAACCATTTGTCTGGAAGAATGGATTTGATGGGAAGAATTCTAACAGTTACAATAACCATAATATCTCGAAGTGAGCCCACATTTTGTACGTAATGTCTAATAATGGGTGGGATCCCGTTGACGAGATCGGTATAAAAGAAACAAATTCCAGGTACTCAAGTGAGGGTATTATTTGATACCAATTGAGTAAAGTCGGATGAGGTCATTTTTATTTCGGCTTCATACTCAGTTTTCTTGCTTCTTCCGTACGTCCAAGATAACATAATTACTAAGAAGAATGCGTAATACAGAAAGGAACCCACCCACCTTTTGGAACCTTGTTTATTAGTGCTATCATATATAAACCTACGAAGAAAAAGAAAAACAAGAAGAACGCCAATATAAGTATCAATTTGGTATTCCAGATGACAAGCATTACCACGGTCATAAGGCATGTTGTTATGATCATAACCCAAATGACAGCAAAGCCTGCAACATTTGACAATACTCAATATCAAATATAATTGAAGAAAAAACTGTATCATCTAGTCAAAGAGAAGAAGAAAGGCGAAGAAAATCACCATAAGCATTCCCAATCTCTTCACCCCCTTGGAAACCGATCATGATGATAAGGCATGCAACCATAAGAAAGTAGTTCATTTCCGGGGAGTAAACTTGTCCCTCATGCTTGTTTGAGGTGTGTATCATGTTTACCCGAGGGAAGCAACCAAGTGCCATTGATTGTCGTATGATGGAAAAGCTGGCAGATATCAATGCCTGACTAGCAACAATGGCAGCCAAGGTAGCTACAATGAACACTGGCCAAAACACTGGACCAGGCACCGAGCTATAGAATGCGGTACTTATATTCTCGGGGTTCTTAATAAGATATGCACCTTGGCCCGCATAAGTGACGATCAATGCGGGATAAACTAAGAACGAGAAAGCCATCTGAAATATCGGGGTCGCTTATGAATCAGCTAAGATAACACAAAAGAACAAACAAAGTAAAGAAATACACTATAGGAAGACATACCTGAATTGATCCTTTATTGAAGTGACCCAAATCCGCAAACATTGCTTCAGCACCTGGCTCATAGTTAAAAGTGAAATAAAATAAATACTGTATCCAATACACTAGGAATAAACCAAAAAAAAAAAATTCTACATAGTTGATTGCTAAACATCTGTCGTGCAATTGAGCGATGTTTGAACTAAAATGTGACTGAGAATATACCTGTTATACACAGGGTAACTGCACCAAGGAGCTCCCAACCCTTCGTGCCATTTCTCTTGAAGAATAAGTACATGTAGTGAGGGGATGCACCTTTGAATATTGAGGGTGGTAGTTAACGAAATTGTACACACCAACTACTGTGAGGCATATGAACCAAAGTACCATGATCGGGGAGAATAAGAAGCTAACTTTACCAGTGCCAAAACGCTGGAAGAGAAACAATACGAGAAGGATTGCACATGATATCATTACTACATGCGCTGTAGATCAAAATTGAATAATGATATATGAGAAGATAAAAATGTCTCTAATATTCCTCTATATAGAAGCTCAAGCAAAAAAAAAAAACAGTTAAATCAAAGACTTACATTGTTCAATTTTTGCGGATCTTGATTGGATTCTCTGAACTGCAGAAAGCACTACAATATCATCATAGCAAGGTTAGAGTATGGAAAAAATAAAAAGCAGTCATCTAGTGATTGAAAATGAAACCATTTACGATGAAACTCATTTTGCCTTCAACTCTTTACCTTTTATAATTAGCTAAGAGTCTTACATGCATCCCACCATACTTGTAGAAAGCACATTATATCATGAAGTTGACAATACAATTAAGTTCGTCGACTAAACTAGTAAAAACAACTTTCGATTAAGTTTTTCTTGTCAGCACCTATGAAAAGAATATTTGAAAATACTTGCTTCACCCCATTTGATCATATAAATGTTTATCAGGTCCCTTGCAGGACCTTAACTTGAAATAAATTGATAAGACATTGTGTGCATGCTAGCTATTGGATTCTAAACACGCAAACCATTAAACCCCAACAATTAAAGAAAAATGTTGTTCCAAAAGGGTCTAATATTTGTGTAGAAAATAGGGTAGTGTACAGGGACGAACAGTGATACGCCAAGAGCTAGAAAAAACATAACAATGTGTCATATAAAGCATGAAAAATACCTGAAATTGCAGGAGTTAGAGCTCCATCGCCAATGACCATGCAAGTTCCAAGCAAAACTACAAAGGTTAGAATGGATTGTGCCCTTGAGCTGTTTTCCAGGAACACTTTTGCTTTTGATTGGATTGTAAAACATGACAAAATCTATAAATAATTAGATCTAGAAGAACCTAGGACTTAATACGATAATCACGATTAACAATAATGCGGAAACATAATCACATACCTTGATCCATAGCTTGATTGATTGAGGTATGTCTTTTATGTTTGTCAGCGGCGACGAGCGGTGACAACTAGGTTTTCTCTACTTTAACCTTCTATTTGAGATTGTACTTTTATTGCGGCGGCGAGTGGTGACAACTAGGTTTTCTCTCCTTAACCTTCTCTTTGAGATTGTACTTTTGTTGATGGGCTAGGCACACTTATATAGGTAGAGAGAGGACTTAGTTTCCTATTTCAATCAAGATTACTTTCTATTAAAATAGAGAGTTATAGAAAACCCTGACTTCATTAACCAATATGATTAGTTTCCTATTAGGACTTTGATTATCATGATTAGAAACCCATAATTACTAGAGGACCCTACTCACGTGGGCCATAATAAGTCTTACATTCTCCCACTTAGCCCATATGAAGTAGTTTTGAAAATCATACTTGATAAAATTTTAGTTTGCAAAAATTTTGACTCAAAATGGGCTCAACGATTAAATAACTGACACGCGCGCGATTTATATATCCAAGTCATACTATTTGTATTGGTCATCATAATACCAAAATCAAACAATTTACTAAAGCGAGTCATGGCGGTCTTATGCAATTTTGCGACACATTTCCTTCCATGTACTACAACAATAATGATCTATTTAATTTGGTTCATAAGTGAGGTTTATAGGCGTTAACAAATAAGCCTATAAAAGGTCCATCAATAATGTCTTGTCAAAACACTTTCCTATTATCATTCATCCAATCACATACATGTGTACACATAATGGTAAACAGAAAAATATCATAAACATACTATAATAAGATCTCAATAAGATGTCTAGAGAAAACAATCAAACTAAAAATCCATAACTATGAAGAAAAACATCATGGAATCCACCCAAGACCCATACTCTGAACATGTTCCTTAAATGTCTTTGGCGGTAATCCCTTAGTCAATGGATCTGCAACTATAAACATTGTGCTTATGTGTTCTATAAACACTCGTTGTTTCTGAACAGACTCCTTGACTGATAAATATTTTATCTCCATGTGCTTAGCACCATTGGAATATTTATCATTCTTGGAGAAAAAGACTGCTGCGGTATTATCACAATAAATTCTTAACGGCTTGGAAATAGAGTCGACAACTCCAAGTCCTAAGATAAAATTCCGCAACCATAAATCATGATTTGTGGCCTCATAGCATGCCACAAACTCAGCCTCCATAGTAGATGATGAAATACTATATTGTTTTGTACTTTTCCATGAAATTGCCCTCCAGCTAGTAGAAAGACATAACCAAAAGTAGACTTCCTACTATCAGGGCATCCAGCAAAATCTGAGTCTGAGTAACCGATCACTTCTAAATGATCAGACCTCCTAATTGTGAGCATGTAATCTTTCGTTCCTTGCAAGTACCTCATAACTTTCTTTGCAGCTTTCCAATGGTCCATCCTTGGATTGATTTGATATCTACCCAACATACCAACGGCAAAGCTTATGTCTGGTCTAGTACAAGTCTGAGCATACATTAGACTCCCCACGTAAGATGCCTCACCTAAATCTTTTATTTCAAAGTTCTTAGAGATAAACTTCTTAGTCTGGTGAAGCAGACCAAGATCATTACTAGCAAGTAAGATATCATCAACATACAAAACCAAAAATATAAACTTACTCCCACTGACCTTGAGGTATATACATCGATCAACAATGTTTTCCTTACAACCAAAAGGAATAATGGTATCGTGAAACTTAATGTACCATTGGCGGGAAGCTTGTTTAAGACCGTATATTGATTTCTTAAGGTTACAAACCATATTTTCTTTCCCCTTTTCGGAGAAGCCTTCAGGTTGATTCATATAGACTTCTTCATCTAAACTCCCATTTAGAAAAGCAGTTTTCACATCCATTTGGTGTAACTCTAAATCAAAATGAGCCACTAATGCCATAATAATTCTAAGTGAGTCCTTCTTTGATACAGGTAAGAAGGTCTCCTTGTAATCAATGCCTTCTTTCTGAGTGAAACCTTTGGCTACAAGTCGGGATTTATCGTTCGATATTGCCATTACTGTCGCGCTTGGCCTTAAAAACCCATTTGCAACCAACTTTCTTGTATCATTTGGCAATTCAACGAGATCCCAAACTTCATTTTGTTCCATTGATTTTAACTCTTCTTTCATAGCATCAATCCATTTAGTAGAATTATTACTATCCATGGCTTGTGAAAATGAAACCGGATCTTTAATAGTCCCTATGTCAAATTCAGATTCCTGTAAGTACACCACATAGTAATCCGAAATAGCAGATCTCCTTTCCCGTTGGGATCGGCGTGGTGCTATTCTCTTGTGGTGCCTCTATTATCGGTTCATTGGTGACAATCTCATTATGGAGTGGTTGATTGCCCAGTTGTTGCTCGGTATTATCGATTTGATCAACAACCATAGGAACAACAACGGGATTAGAAGTTATGGGTAATGGGACTTTCACCCTAACTTCCTCAATAACCACATTTTGTGATTCACTACTCCCACTAATTTCACTATTTTCAAGGAATCTTGCATTACCGGTTTCAACAATTCTCGTACTATGGGTAGGACAGTAAAACCTATATCCTTTGAACTTATCAGGATAACCAATAAAGTATCTACTGATAGTTTTAAGGTCTAATTTCTTTTCATGTGGATTGTAAATTCTAGCCTCGGCTGCACATCCTCAAACATGAAGATGTCTTAAACTAGGTTTCCTTCCAGTCCAAAGCTCGAATAGAGTTTTCAGAACTGCCTTACTAGGAACCCTATTTAATAAATATGCAGCGGTCTTTAAAGCTTCAATCCACAAAGATATGGGTAAAGTTGAATTACTTATCATACTCCTAACCATTTCCATTAAAGTACGATTACGCCTTTCAGCTGCACCATTTTGCTGTGGCGTTCCTGGCATTGTGTATTGAGCAGGAATACCAAACTTCTCTAGGAGTTTGGCGAATGGGCCAGGGCACTGACCCGATTCGTCATATCTACTATAGTATTCACCACCTTTATCTGACCTAATGACTTTCACCTTTTTGCCTAATTGTCTTTCAACCTCAGTAATGTATACCTCAACGGCATTCACTGCTTGAGATTTTTCACTTAATAAATAGAGATAACTATAACGTAAAAAGTCGTCAATAAAGGTGATAAAATACTTTTCTCCCATAAAACAAGGAGTGGTAAAAGGTCTACAAATGTGTCTATGAATAATTTCAAGAAGCTCCAAACTTCTTGTGGCACCCTTTTTGATGTGTTTGGTTTGTTTGCCTTTAATACAATCCACACACACACCGAAATTAGTATAATCTAGGTTCGGAAGGACCCCGTCTTTTACTAATCTCTGCATTCTTTCTCTGGAGATATACCCTAGTCGTTTGTGCCACAAGATGGAGGAATTTTCATTAGTGATGCCACGTTTCATTCCAACATTAGGATACATGGTCAAAAGGGTTTTGGCGAACATGTTATCAAGATTTAATTTGTATAGGCCATCACATAAAATACCAGAACCAATAAAAGCAGAATTCTTGAATAAACTAAAAGAACCGTTTCCAAAGTGAAAAGAATACCCATCAAGGTCTAAAAGAGATAAGGAAAGCAAATTGCGAGAAACTGAAGGAACATAGAAGGTAAGCGATAAATTTAAATGATGTCCAGTGTCTAAGAATAAACGAGAGGTCCCCATGGCTTCAACAGAAGCTTTAACTCTATTTCCCATGAATATGAATTTTTCATTTGGTTCCGCGTTCTGGGTCGTAAGGAATCCCTGCATCGTATTGCAAACATGAACAGTAGCACCCGAGTCAATCCACCAAGTATTAGAAGGAACTTCAGTAAGATTTGATTCGAAACATACAAAAGCTAAATGATTACCTTTCTTTTCAAACCAAGCCTTATGTTTCTGACAATCTTTCTGAACATTCCCCATCTTTTTACAGAAGTAGCACCTATTACGTTCATTGTCGCGTTCTGTCTTAGGAGCCTTAGTAACATTAGAAGGCCCTTTTACCTTGAGTGATCCTCGTTTCTTATCAGGCTTTCTCCATTCTCCATTTCTTTGTAGCTTCTTGTATTGTAAGATGAACTGAATGATTTCCTTATTGCTTAAGCCTTGCCTCCTCTTGAACAATCATGTTGGCCAATTCATTCACATTCCACTTGTCCTTAATAGTGTTGTAATGAATTTGAAATGGACCAAACTGAGAAGGAAAAAAGTTCAAAATAAATTAAACAATAAAAGAATTATTCACGTCCATCCCCAATGTTTTAAGCTTAACAGCTAGATTTGTCATTTTTAAGACATGCTCATGCATGCCTCGTACACCATCATATTTCATTGTAGTAAGTTTAGCCATTAAAGTCCCAGCTAAAGACTTATCAGCAGTTTTGAAACGTTCTTTCACAGATGTTAAAAATTCGTTCGCATTTTCAGACTTAGGAAGTGAAGACTTGATATTAGTCGCTATGGTCATCTGCATAAGCATAAGGCTTAACCTGTTCGACCTTTCCCAAGCTTTATGGAAAGTCTTCTCATCTACACTGCTCTCAATAGAAAGATCAACGGGTTTTTTAGCCAAGAGTGCTAAATCAAGATCCAGAACACCTAAGTGAAACTGAATTTGTTCACTCCAGTCTGAAATATTAGTTCCATTGAGAATTGGAACAGACGAAGCATGCGAATGTAGCGAAACAGGGTTCGGTACTTTAAAATAATTAAAAGCTCACAAAATATTAATACTATGAATTATAGATAAATAAATAAAGTCATAATATAAGAAATTAAAACCAAATTATATTTCGATGATGAACTAATAATATCATCACAAATCAACCTTTGGGTCTAAATTGCAATATATAAAATGTCCACTCAAATAGTTATAACATTAATATAATAGGGCTAATTAAAAGTGTACGCCAAAATATGTAAGATCCTTCACCTTTGGGTTATTAGTTCCAAACACAAACTAGAATACATATCAATTACCCTATTTCAATTTATTCGTCTCGCAAAAGTCAATCCGCCTTTGGGAGAATTCATAATATTTTGAGATAAATAAATCGTATTACATACTCGGTTTGAAATCCATGAAACATTATAGTTGGGTCACTTTGGCGACTTCCAACCGGCATAAGCCATAGATCACAAATCGATACAATGACATAGCCAAATATCATACAACGTTAAATTATGATATCGAGGAATTAAATAAAAGTAAACATAAACTAATCAATAAATCAGAAAATCGTAAAAGTCCAAACATAGCTCATGATACCACATGTAAAACATGACAAGATCTATAAATAATTAGATCTAAAAGAACCTAGGACTTAATACGATAATCACGATTAACAATAATGCGGATACATAATCACATACCTTGATCCATAGCTTGATTGATTGGGGTATGTCTTTTGTGTTCGTCAGCGGCGGCGAGCGGTGACAGCTAGGTTTTTTCTCCCTTAACCTTCTCTTTGAGATTGTACTTTTATTGATGGGCTAGGCACACTTATATAGGTCTCCTATTTCAATCAGGATTACTTTCTATCAAAGTAGAGAGTTATAGAAAACCCTGACCTCATTAACCAATAGGATTAGTTTCTTATTAGGACTTAGATCATCATGATTAGAAGCCCATAATTACTAAAGGACCCTACTCATGTGGGCCATAATAAGTCTTACATGGATATCCATCCTCGGGCTATAAAACTTCAAGTTGGCATCTGAATCCAACCTCGTGTTTCTTATGGAAATTCAATTCCGGAAATTTATATGCTGACATAAGAGGGAATACAAGGCAAACGTACCACCTAGCTAGTAACAACGGCACAAAACGGATAAGTAGGGACAAACCATTGGATAAAATCATTAAAAAAAATGTAATAGACAATGTACACAGACAAAATTGCATACAGATATCTAGTTCTATTAACTACAGAAAAATATCTCAATGTTTTACAATTTTCGGCCCAAGTGTCTATATTAGTAATAAACAGATTATGAATGCATGGACATGCCAAGGAGTAGCGACCGTTGCAGTGTAAAGCATACAAAGGAAATCTAAGAGAGGTTCATGCCATTAGTATTACAACAATTTTATTTTGGTAATATTTGTTTCATCAAGACAGTTCATCATCATCGTGCAATTTTTAATTTCATATTATTGTATTTTATCAGCTATCCTAAATCGAAGCACTGTATGCTTATAAGGATTACATTTTTTGCAATAGCTTGAGATAACATCATCTAGTAAAATGGTTTTACGGGTTCCTTATGATCTATACCTAGGAAGATATTCTTAAAACACTTAATGAAATCGGTTTAAGGTGTCCAATATGAAACTGACGTGATTAGTACAAACGCGGAAGTGAGATTCGTAAGAAGATCACGTTGTGTTTGAGAGTTAGATAAAACTACTAATTTTTACTAAACAAATCAACTTTTCATTAACAAAAAGAGTATTGAAATTACATCACCCTCTCTTTTTATAACCTAGGTTTTCCTAAGTTCACTCCTACTACAACTCCCCTAACCTAATAACTCACATTGGACATCTCTAACAGAGCATAAGCTAACATAAAATTGAACATAAGTCTTACACGGGGTAGACGACCCTATAAGGGACGTGCTCCTTGGATTTTTTTTTTAAATTTAGTTGCGAAGGGGTAGAGCTTTATTAGTTCTTTAAGTTAAGCGATGCATCGAATAAAAATAGTTTTAATCAATCTGGTATTACTATCGTCACATATACTTTGAATACAAAAAGACGAATATAAATTTACCTTCTCCATGATCATCTGCAAGCAAGACGTCAGAAACGTATTTAACCAGACCAATGAGAGTCAAAGTCCAGATGACCAGGCTTAGGAACCCTATGATATCTTCTTCTCCTGGATTAGCTAATCTCACAGAAGAGAAAGTATATAAAGGAGATGTCCCTATATCTCCATATACCATCCCAAGGGAACTGTAAGCCAATGCCATCGTTTGTACGAAAGCGTAGTCTTGCAAAATCAACAACTCTAAACTATTAAACAAAACTAAAAATGGGATCCCTTCCTAAATCAATTTTACAAAGTGGGATCATTTAGATTTATCTAAAACACAACTTTGATTCAAAATAAACATTCTCATCAAATAACGTAATTTGCGCATCTAACTATGAAAGATATGGGGGTCCTTTAAAATCATGCAAAAAAATTATAACGATCTCAAAAAACATAATATTTACCTCTGGTTTACGACTGAGGAGCCTGTAGATTTCGCTAAAACTCTTCATGGAACTTCGACTAGCACCGAGAGGATTTGGGGTTGTTTGTTCTTCGACATCAGATTTCTCCTCATGATCTCCCATTGTTGTTGAAGAGTAGAAGTTCAATGAATTCGTGGGGTAAAATATAGAGGGAAGTAAAATTGGCTATCTGTGTTTAAAATATGGTTTTGTTGTTCCCGCGTTTAATACGCGTATCCTATTCAGTCAAGAGTCTTAGTGAATAAGCAAATGATATGTTGCCACGTAGCTATTTATTTACCATGTAGTTTATTTAAGTTATAATTTGAAGTAGAAAATTAGGCAGGGAGAATGTTTCTAGCCTAATGCATTCCGATCTTGTGATGATGCGTTTGGGAGCCAATTTTTTTTTCTTTTTCAAACAAAAACTGTTTTTCATAAAATTATTTCCTAGTCAAAAACCATGTTTCTCATCTAATTGGGTTGGAAATCGTCTCTAAACTTTTTGCCTTACAAATTTCCTTATTTTTCACTTTGGTTTTTCACATTTTTGGGCTATCAAATACACTTAGTAAAAAGGGAAAGACGTGCATAGTTGCTTACCTCTATAGTATTCGTTGAAAAAACACGTTTCTCCCCCACTGGCCTCCCTTGACCCGAGTAGATATTTGCCAAACCATCCTAAAATGAAAGGTTTTGCCAACTCTATCTAGTATTTGCTCGGACAATGTATTTTTCTAAATGAACTTTTATCTTTAACCCCCCACATTATGGCATCAACTTGTCATTGACCCTCACATTCCTTGAAATCCCGACAATATACCACATTTTAGCATGAAACCCAAGTCAAACTTATTTGGCCGAGAATGACTCCGATTGACTTGGTGTAAATACCAACATACCCTTATAAACAAACAAAAAAAAATCTTTTGATTTAACCCCCCCAATTTTGTGCCTGCAATTCGTCTTCTACTCCCAAAATGAACACAAAGTCATAACAAAATATTCTAAACAACTTTGGACTTGATTAAATAGAGATTGAGTTGTTGTGTACTGATGTTTGATTTCATCTCCTATTATATATGCTTACAGTTATGAGTTTAAACTTAATATGTATCTTGGAGAAAAATGGTATAATTGGGTTTAAAATTTAACAGACCTGGTCAACTGGAGTCCTTATCGGTCAACATAATTTGACTTGATTTTCAGGCTAAAATGGGGTTTATTGTCGGATTTCAATGAAATAGTAAATTGATGCTATAATATGGGGGGTCAAAACTAAATTTATCTTTTTTTAAATACTCCTAAAAGGGAAGATATTGCCCCTAGTCTTTGTTGAACAACGAAATATTCCAAACTCGGATAAATAAGGAAGGTCTTTCAAACCTTCACAAGTATTGTCCCAAGGAACAAACATTGTGGCACATGATAAATGTTTCTCCCATAGACCTAGTACTAGCCTCGAGTATGAAGTCTCATAATCTGTCAATCGTCCCATGAGAAAGGTCTTGCAAACCCTTACTAAAAGGACAATCAAGAATATACTATACAATCTAAAATCCTTTGCCATAACGGTTTGTGCTAATGCCTAGTAGTGCGTATCCAATTCTCTCATATTTTTCAAGTCACAATTCGCCAGCCCTCCTAAAAGGAAGATTTTCCCAACCGGTGGTCAAACTATAGCCATCTGACATAAACAAGTAACTAGCGTTGAATCATTTCTTTGGTAATAGTTTCAACATGAAACATAAAAGTAAACAAAAGTTGTTTTTTTTTTTTTTTTTTTTTTAAGGATAAGCTGAGGTTGAAAGTAGACCTATTTTTATAAAACTAAAGGAATATACAAAAGTGAACCCCTACACAGAGGGAGTTCTAAGAAAAAAGAAAACTAACAATCAATAAACATCAATCAAAAAGTAAACTACAACTAACAAAACTGCACTAAGAGCATCCACATCACTAGGTGTGCCGATTTCCACCAATCCAGCACAAATTCACCCCAAAATCAATGTGGATTTTACCTAACACAGTTCTGAACTGCGCGAGATAATTAAAAACACAAGATCTGGCCACGCGTCTCCATCTGAAGCGTCCATTACCCAATGCGCGGTTCTGAACTGCACGGCATAAATCCACCCAGAGGGTGGATTCTCCACCCTCAAGGTGGAAAATGGGTGGACACGTGGACAATTCATCTAGCTGCTGGGAGATGGATTGGTGCTCAAGATGGTGAATTTTGCAATCCATCTTGCCACGTTAGAATTGACCTAGTTGTTGTGGATGCTCTAAACAAGAGACCAGTCTCACTGCATTTAAACTCTAAAGTAAAACTTGCCAGAGGCATCTTCATGGATATATTTCTTCATATCTTCATCAAATTGGTCTGGTGACAACTCCAGGTATCCCTCGGGAGGTTTAATCTTTGTGAGATGATCCGCTGTTCTACTTCTATTATCTATAAACATGATTGAATTGTATAGAGGTAAGGATAGCATTAGTCTATTTAAAAAGGTTGGAAAATGGAACAAATTAACTCATCTAGAGCACATGTAATAATGCCTATCTCTTCAAGGTCCGAGACTTGCGTTTTCGATTAGCAAAGAAGTAGTAGGCACTGGTGGAGATGTTCTTAGATCCCGATTTGTACTGACTGCGGAAGTTACAGTTTACAGTTAACTAACAGTGGTTTGACCTCTCTCTCTCATATACAGATATATATATATATACGTTGCTTGCTTCTTTCTCATTTGCTTTCGTGTGCGATGATGATTTTATGAGGTCTGCATATTTTTACGAATATTCTCTCAACCAATCAAACCCTACCCAAAAAAACAAAAACAAACCCTAATTTCCCTCTCTCAATTCCCAAATTCATGGATTGTTCCTCCACTGATTCAATCTCAATTCCAATTACTTCCACGATTCTTACATGTTCTTGTTGCTCTTTCAAATCATCATCTACAAACTATATAATTAGAAAGCAGAGTTTTCAATTTCAGATTCATCAATCTTGGGTTTTCTGATACAGACAAGGAGGAATTATTGATCATCGATGGGGAAACGTAAGTTGTTTTGTGTGAATTCCTTGTTTTTATTTAGGGTTTTTTGGTATTATTATTGTTGGGTGTGTAATGGGGTTGGATTAGAATTTGGAGAAAATCTAATTTCATGAAATGGGGTTTACTGCAAAATCTTACGATTTAATTGTGTGAAAGATTTTGTTTTTGAGCTAATTGAGTGGTCAAATGGGGATAAACTAAAATGAAATGTGTATCCCAAACCCTTTTGGGTGTAGGAGACGATAATATCGGTTAGAAGCGAAAATAGGCGCAGTGATAATTCGCGTCAATGACGCCCTGAAAATGATTTTTGTGTGTGCAATGAAGATAGAATTTGTAGCTTTTGAGAGCATTTGACTGAGACCTTGTTGCATGTGATTGTTCTCATGGTATAGATGACAGTAATTGAGATGTGGTGTCTATAAGCCAACAAAGGGATGGTCCATATTTTTTAAAACTCGTAGTTAGAGTGTTTGTGTGTGTAATAACTTAAGGCCCTGCAAAAGAAGAGATGATTGCATACAATGAGTACATGTTGTAAAAAATAACCGGAAGAAACCATGTTTGCGTCGAAGAATGATCGTTTGCATTCTTTATGACTACAAATTAAACTTATTCTTGTTGTAAATTTTTATATACAGGTAATAATCAACGTAAAAATGCAACTTTATTTGATAGTGATGATGATGGCAGTGTCAGTTCTTCGTCGACGGCCATGTCAGACTCAATCTTGGCACCATCTGCCGAGAAGCCAGTTGATGGAGACAAGAATTTAGATCAATGTTTGGATGCTCTTTACGAGAAGAGGTATTTTGTATAGGACTTAGTTGTTATGTCATTCTTGATAAGTTTATCGTCTAGAATTTATAATACTTGTGAAATTCTAGCACCGAGCTTTGAAATTGTCTGCAAGCTACTAAATATTATACAATTTAACATTTATCTTGAATGCTCCCTTTTGTGACTTGTCAGAAGAAAAAAGAAAGATCACATCCATGTTGTTAAGCGTGGTTGCCATTTTCTAGGAAATTGTTTATCGTTTTTCCGGTGCTTTAGTTTTGCCTCACCTAAGTTGATGTGTGTTACAACATGTTTACTCTTTCGCTCTACTTATTGATCTCCACGGCGTCAGAGTGACGACTGAATAAATCTACTTTTATGCTAAACTTAATTATTGGTTGAATACAGGGGATCCACAAGAGAGAAAGCTTTATCAGTACTTATTGATGCTTTCATGAATAAATTGCAAGATCAGTTTGTGGAGAACAAGTAAGCATTGTAGATCATTGCCTTTTCTCATAATTTTTTTCTTGGGCGAACATTTCGTGTGTGCGTATTTTATAGTAAATATTAGATGGGTGTGGGTGTCGCGTTTAGATTGAAATTAAAAGAATGGGGTGGTTAGTGGGCGAGTGGTTAATTGGCTGAGGTGCATCTCAAATGAGATTAGACGTATGGTTCAGTGAAAAATTCAGTACGCAAAAAGGTCGTGAACAAGAGGGGGGGGGGGGGGGGGGGGGGATTAAGTGTAAAATCTTTCATAAAATAGCGAACACACGAGAAAGTAGTGATATGCCGATGTAGATTCTGTTATAAGATGTCCAAGAGATTTGAAGTCTGGTTGGAGTGGCCAATATATTTTGTACACGAGACAGTTTCCTTCGGCTTTAATTGCTTTTAACATTTGCCGAGAGATTCTTTGTTTTCGACATAATATTTAATTACTTATTTGAATGTTTTTTTGCTTGCTATAATACTATTACAATCTATTTGGCAATATATCTCCATTTCTAAATTTATTAACTTTGCATTTATCTTTTTTGCGATTGTGCGTCACAGATCTATTACGTTATTGCATCAGTTCCTCAATTGCATCAAGCGGGGGTCTGCCAAGGAGATTCATTTAGCTTCTCATGCCATTGGTATTTGACTGCCTTAAAAGTCATTTTTTGTCTGTTACCATTCCCTTCGGAACATTTATAATCTGGATTTTAAATTTGTAGGTCTCTTGGCTATTACAATTGGTTGTGAGTCCATGGTGACAAATGAGATTTTGGAAGACTCAATTTCTCCCCTGTCGCAGGCTCTTAAATCTGGGTCTGAGTTGTTGAAGATATCATCTGTATGTATTATGTTAAAGTAACACATCATGAATTTTATAGCGCACTGATTAAGGAAATATTTTTTATTCAGTCTTAATCATGTTTTTTGATTATGTTGATATGTAGATTTTGGACTGTTTAGCTGTTGTTACTTTTGTTGGTGGCAATAATCCAGAGGAGACTGAAAAATCAATGCAAGAAATATGGCGGTTCGCTAATCCAAAATTGAATTCAAATGTATGTAAAAGCATCCCGAGCGTGTCTTATAGTCTTAATGATGAGTTTCTGACATCAAATAGTAACAAATTTTGAGTTATGATTTGTCTGATTAGTGTGAGTGATGACTTATTTTTGTTTGTTTTATGTGATTTTCTTATTCTTCTTCCAGGTAGTTGCAACCAAACCTAAAATGCCTATTATAACAGCTGCTATATCTGCTTGGACATTTTTGCTAACGACTATGGATGGGTGGAAGATCAATTCCGAGAGTTTGCTAGAGTGAGTGAATTTGTGGACCAGTATGAGATGTTTTTTGTTTAACATGTAGTATAATCGGGATATGGAATAACTTAGCAAATTGATGCAGATGGCTTGCCTTCTTTTCAAATCTATTAGACAAGGATGATCGATCTGTCCGCATAGCAGCTGGGGAAGCGATAGCTCTTATTTTTGAGATAGGAAGTCTAGAGAAGTTACTTAGCAAATCTAAAAGTGCAACTGATACCTTAGACTGTGAGGACACTTGTTCTCGAGGAGATTATACACTTATTCAGGGATTGAGGGGAAAAATTCTGAATCAAGTGCGGGACCTTTCTGTAGAAGCAGGTGGTAGAGGTTCAGCAAAAAAAGATCTTAGCTGTCAGCGGAACATGTTTCGGGATGTTTTGGAATTTCTAGAGGTAATACTTCATTTTGCTTAAAAGTAATAGGTGTAATGACTATGCACATGGCTCATCATAATGATCTTTGATCAATATGCACATAGGATGGCTACTGTCCTGAAACCTCAACAAAAATTGGTGGAGATGTACTCAGCACATCAACATGGTCTCAGTATGTACAGGTACAAATTCTAACTTAATTGATTAATGTCAAGTATTTTATTTCCCTTATATTTTTTGTAGCATCTCACTATTTCCCTTTTTTTTTTTTTTTTTTTTTTCAATAGGTGAACTTCTTAAAGCGCTTCATGGGAGGGGGTTTTGTTAAGCACATGCAGGTGGGTTTTACGTATAATAACTTGAACATTACTTTAGTATTCAAAATAAGCTGTTGAGTTTATTGTTGTTTGTGTAGAATTGTTCTAAGTTTATCTATTATAAATTAATTAGTTTTTCTTGGTTGAGCAGGAGAATGAATTTCTTCGTGATGTTTTTGAATTCGTGCCAAAGAAAAAAGGCAGTCTTTTGAGCACTGAGCAACAACGATTCAATGATAAGGTTTTTGTTTATACCAAGAGTTTTCTACTCTGGATGTAGATTGTAATTCCCATGAACTCCAGTTATAGATATCTTATGCGTTAGACCAAGAATAGTAGAATACTTAAATGTCGAGACTAACTTGAGTAATATGTATTGAATTTCCCTTTTGTAGTAATTTTATCAATCCTTTTATGATTGTATGTTCGTAGACCCCACATAATTTAAATGGTCAACATTAACTTTAAGGGACATGTATACTGATTTCCCTTTAGTAGCATGCTCTAAGTCCTCATATGATCATAAGTTCTTTTTCTTTTGTTATCAATTAGACATGTAGGTAAAATAATGTAAATCTGACGATTCCTGCTGTTCTCTCTTACTATTTAACCTGGCATGAAAGTTATTTTGAGTCTTTCTGATCTTGTTGGAATTCAAACCATTCCCCTTTTCCTAGTCATTCTTTTTCTGCTCAACGACTTCATTAAATGTCTGTGTCCTATTTTGGCTGATACACAGTAATTGGTCTCTTTATTTCAGTTCTATTAAGTGTGCAACATGTTTCATTAACTTTGAAAAGGGTTAAACTGCACTTCTTGTTTTTCTCCTTGGTAATATGGTTTTTTCAGAACTCTTGCCTCATTCTCTTCTCAAATTACTCTTGGAAAACCAAAATTCGTTTTGAAAATTAAGTTCTGCAACAAATATACTACCTAGTTAGTTTAGTATATATATATATATATTAATAGCTTTGTTTTGTTATATTGTACACGTTCTGGGATAATCTATCGTGTAAATTATTGTTGTCTGATCCTTCTTTAAGTTTGCATAGAACCGTTGAATTTATGGTGTTCATATCTGTTATGTTACTTTCTTCACAGAGGATGTTCCGTTCACCAAACTCATTTGTTAACAAGGCCAGAACTCAATCACTCAACAAGAAAAGGATGGTGGCTCAGGTGATTTGTTTTAAATAACTACTGATTTCAAAAGTTAATTCGCTTTTATCAAATTACCAGTATCATGACGTGTTTGTAATTAAAATTGAGTAGATTTCTTGAAAAACCCACTTTCTCCAATTGACGTGAGTGACATGATAATGGTTAAAATGACCGTGCTGTATGCTCAATCATGAAGTTAGTATTATAGCATAAAACTAAACCATGTTTTTGTTGATGCTCTTGTTGTAGGGGAGGAACGAGGGGCACTTTGCAATTGACGCAGGAGATGAAGAGACCTAGAATAAAAATGATGTAATAGGCTGCTTATCCAGCATTGAAACGTAATTGTGGTATTCACATTGCAAATTTTTGTGCCTTCTCTAACAATAAAGAAGCTTATACATGTTAAGATATTATTGTGGAAAAGTGTCCTGTAAGGAGTTACTAAGTTTAGAATTTCCATATTTTGCACTCTGTGACCTCTTATTCGGACTTGTATTAAGTTTTGCATTTCTCTTGCAATTTGTAGCTGTACTCTTCAGAATGTGTGTTCCTGTAGGTGTTTAATAATTCAATTATGGGTACTGGATAATGTTTGTAAGTATGGGATAAAATCTGTACAGTGCTGCTTCAAGATCTTGCAATTTTACCATTTTGTTGATTATGTATTTCAAATGGTGACCTTAAGATTCCTTTTTCTCATCACTTCCTCTCTTAAACATTTGTTTCTTTCATCAGTTCCTCAATCTCTTTCGGTGTATGATTGCCTTAAGACGAAACTCATACTGAGTTGAGGAAATTAACTTCTTCTTCCTCTTGACATCTGATGAATGAACAGAATCACTTTTGTTGCTCAAACATGCAGCATCCATTATTGGGTCCCACGTGGTGGAGGATGCTAAAAATTGTGGAGGACTACATGCCCAACATTATCTTCTCCCAAGAATCCCAATTACTACACTCTACAGGTATCTCTCTCTCCCTCTTTCCCCTTCAGTGTTCCAATGATGCGCGCTGTAGGCGTAATTCAATCAGCCATTCTCTTCACAACAACCCGCCCACGTCCACCCCAAATCACAGTTCCATATCTTGAAGCAAGAAATAAAATCAGAAGAAGCACCTGCTTGTTTCCAGCTCCGCGCTTTCGGTTTTCATCGGTTGTACATTCTCGGCAAAATGTATGTTTTGCTTCTATCAACACTCTGTTTCCCTATGATATGCTTAGCTTAGTGTTACTCATTTTAGTTTCAGTTCTGTATGCATATTTCGGATGCCTAAATAAATAATAGGAATATTTTGCACTAACATGGAAACAAAGAGGGAGATGGTGGTGCCACTGAAGCACCAGCTCCATTAGTAGCAGAACTCAGATTTTCAGTAGAGATAAATTTGTGTCATGAGTGGTGGGGAGAGAGGCAGACTTGTGAAGGTGAGAGGCCAAGTGCAAAGAGAATGTAAGGGTGAAAGTTTTATGTTTGATTTGGAAAGAGTACATACAAACGTTAAAGTGTTACATCTTTTGTACCTATAAGACTCCCAAACAACCATGGAACGGAACGTGTAGGGATGAAGAACATGAAATAAAATATTATTTAGTTTTAGTAACGGAAGCATGAACATAAACCATCCCCCAGAAAAAAATGGGACATATCAGCTTAGAATGCTAAATACAACCAGTATATTGCAGGATAAACTGTCATATAGACCTCTAGAGTACATTGAAAATGTAGCCCGTGTAGCCGTCGATACCATCTCCTCCGCATTTCAACTTTTTTTCTCATCTCTCTTTAGAAACAGGTTGTATTTCTCAGTCTCATATGTTGCTTTCTGTAGGGACAGAGTCATTTAGTTGTAATGGATTCAGGATTTCACCGTTCCTTTCAGATTGTACAATTGTCATTGGGCCCGATATGCTCTGCTATGTTGATGAATTATTCAATGCGCGCCCCCTTCACATAAAAAGTGCTTTCTGTTTAGCTCTTGATAAACGGTTTGTTAAGTAATGGAACCGCGGGATGGAATATTATGCGTTTTGACAAGAAAAGGATCTTGCACCTCAAGAATCTACATAGTTAGTCAGAATATGATTGTGGATAATTCTCCGGCTTCAGGTCCATATAAATTTTCTCGGGAGCTCAAAATAAATCTCCTGAACATGTAATGAGGGACCTTAAATATTGATGCCGTGCCCTCTCTTCCCATGTTATATGACAGACTATTCAATCCAACTTAAATCTGGTATCAGGAAACCTGGGACTGATACTGTAGATAATGACCTCCATGTATAGCTGCGTCTTGGTGTAGACTGTGTCAAGAACGACACTCCATGTATGGTTGCGTCTTGGTGTAGACTGTGTCAAGAACGACACTCCATGTATGGTTGCGTCTTAGTGTAGACTGTGTCAAGAGCAACACTCTTGCCTGAGCCAAGGTAGTCAGATCAACCTGAGCTGAACTAGGCCAGAGAATCTGGTGCCAAATTGGACCTAGTCTCAGTGTACATAGTGCTTCATATTCTTTTAGAATGCGTGAACAAGCATGACAGGTTTAAAAAATTCAATATATAAATTTACCTGAGCTGCTGCTAGAGTGCTAGGTCTATATTCACTGGTCCATAAGAGATTGAATTACGCGTCAGCCATTCTCTTCACAACCCGCCCACGTCCACCCCAAATCCCAGTTCCAGACTTTAAAGCAAGAAATAAAATCAGAAGAAGCAGCAGCACCTGCTTGTTTCCAACTCTGCGCTTTCGGTTATCATCGGTTGTACATTCTTGGCAAAATGTATGTATGTACCCTTTTTGAGTATGTTTTGCTTGTATCAATGCTTAGCTTAGTGTTGCTTATTTTAGTTTCAGTTCTGTAAGAATATTTCAAATGCCTAAAGAAATAACAGGATTATAGCGTCTTAGTTTCTGTTATGTGGCAAATGCGACTATAAAACAATCAGTGGAAGAGCTCTTCTTGTACGGATAGATAACAAGTTGTTGCATATATGCTCCATGTATGATACATTTGGGACATTTTCAGGACCCGGCAGAGCGACCGAAAAAATTATCATTGCTATACAAAGTCTGTCAATGATTAAATAATTTGAGCACCGTCCACTTCACATCGATCACCAGTGTTAGAGGGCTGCATTGCAAACATGAAAACCATGATGAGGATATGAGAGCGTATTTAGACTAGGAGATTAGAGGTAACATCGAAGTATGGGAAGGTAGACAAATCATATTATGATAATACTCACGACCATGTTAATTACGTGCTGGAGGTTAGTTAGTGCTATTTTGAGTCAATCAAGATTGGAGTCTGTCTTTCTTTGAAAGCATTAACCTGAATATTAAGTTGTATGACATTACTATAAAAATAGGCACACTTGATAATTCTCTTACTGAATGTTAATATCATATTTTGTTATGTTGGTTGCTTATTGTTCTACAAGTTCACATAAACTATGTTTCCACAGGATCTAAGTGAGGATAAGGAAGGCATGTTTGACGACTTACTTGAGACATACGGGAAGGTGGTGTATAGCAGAAGTGATCCCAAGCCTCCTAGTGCTGAAGCTGACGATGATGGTGAAAGTCTCTCATGTAAGATGAACATGAACTCGGATATACCTTTGTTTGAGATCCCAACTTGCTAGTTACCATGCTCTTAAAAATAAATTAAAAAACTTGCAAGTTACTATTAACAATACAAAGAAAATACTGTTTTGTATTTATGTAGTTGCTGTGGCTCTTGCCACGGTTGCAAGTGACGTGAAGGGTGCTGATATCCGCGTCCTCTTTGTGAAACCTCTGGTGTACTGGACTCGGTTTTTCATTATAGTCACTGCCTTTTCTCGTCCTCAAATTGATGCTATTGCGTAAGACAGTTCAACTTGCCCATTTGTTTTTCTTTTCCTTCCTCAAAGTTAAATATAATGACTTACAATTAATACTTCAATCGTGTAGGTCCAGAATAAGGGATATTTCAGAGAAACAATACCAGAGAGTTCCAACGGGTGATTACAAACCCAACTCGTGGACATTGTTAGATTTCGGTACGTGCTTCAACCTTTTTTCCCTCCATACCAGGGGTGAATATAAATCATCACTTGAAGCCTATACGCTTATCAATAGATATTTGATAGTTAGTTTAACCTATTGTTTGTAATGATGTTGGCTTTTGAGTTTTGGCTTCTCTTTTTTGCACGACTTACGTGGTAACCACATACAAAGGTTTCTCACATTTTTTGCACGACTTACGTGGAAATTAGTTAAAGACTGTGAAAGGATATTGTATTATCACCGCGGAGATTGTATTCACTGAATGTCAGCTTAGTTTGTGAAAATGATGTCTTTGGCCAGTAGATCATACTCAAAAATAAATTACTCTTTGAATTACTCAAGGTCAATGGCTTTAGGTCATTTATCTGTTTGTCATGCATAATATCCAAATCGTATTGAACTGAAGTTACAACTGCCTATGATTTTTTGTTCGTTAAGTGACGTTACATTCAGTTTTCTCAGAGATTCATATTTCTCGACTGCAGGTGATGTAGTTGTCCATGTGTTTCTTCCCGAACAAAGAGCATACTACAACTTGGAAGACTTTTATGGCAATGCAAAGCTCGTCGATCTTCCCTTTGAGAATCAACCACAAATTCGCAGTTGAAAGGTTTTCATAACTTCTGCTGAATGTGAAGTTGATGGTCGATGTAGATTGCATCTTCCCCTACAATGTTCCATGTGTTCGATTAATCTACCGAATCACTCGGAATTCAGACTGAATAAACGCCCATCCATGACAGAAATTTATGCAGGTGGCGATTCTAATGAAGCGCTCTATCAATGATTTTAACAGAGTAGCGGTAGCACCAATTAACCCCAGAAAGTATAAGATGTAACATTCTTGTCTACATTGACAGTTTATTATTGAACTTTTCGATGATGTAAAACATTTTGAACTGTTTATTGAAAGAAGCAACTATTACGTCCATTGTATATGTTTTATGTTTCTGCCCTTAAAATTGATTTTCATTACATTGATTTAAAGCTGCTTTGGAACATCCAAACCATAATTAAACATAACTGTCAAATTACATTTTCATTTGGTACTCGTTCAACAATGCTGTAACCCATGACACCCTATATTGACTGTCAGAACCCGTGCAAGCGGCTTATAAGTCTGAATTCTTCGACTCATCCAAAGCTCTTTAAGAGCGGGAAATTGGGATTTTCGCCCATAACATAATGTTCCGAAAAAAGAGTACTGAAAGAGTTTGAGTACGAGCCTCCGAATTTTCCCAAGACTCTCTGTAAGAAATGCTTTAATATGGTGCGGCTAACCGATTTAGTGGTGGTTGTGACCCTCCACTAAGAGAGGAGCTGTTGGTTCGAAACCCCATGGGGCTGGAAACTCAGTGTTACAGATCCGATATAGTGCACGTGACATGCACATGGTAGGGGGGGCGGGGGGCGGAGAAGTAAACATATTTGCATCTCTTGTTTGGCACACAAACGTGAACCACTCTTTCCGTCCCTCACGTCATTTGTTTGATATATTAGCACCAAAAGCTTCGCGAAGACTTGGAGCGCCTCATCCTTCACATCTCTCTCTCTAGTCTCTACAATGGCGTCTTTAATGGCGACAGTGCCTCCTCACATATGCTCCTCTTCTTCAACTTCAACTCTTGGAGGAGGAAACACCAATAACTTATCTTTATCTTCGAAGACTTCTCTCTCCAATCTCCTCTTCCCCAAATTCGATTCAAAGCGACAACCCATTTCTTGCAGATACAGGTACATCAAATTGCAACTCTGGGGTTTGTTTCAATTGAGTTTTTTTTATTGTTTAGGAGTAATTGTAGCTGAATTGTTGATAAAGTTTGGATTTTTATCACTGTTATGTACCAATTATGGTTACAGAGTTGCTTGATAGTGTTTACTTGTTTGTATTTGAGAATTATGATCTTTGGGTATCTGCTAAAGATTTAATCTTTGTTAATTGGATACTTTAGTTTAGCTCAAATTCAATAGTGTATATACCACTAATTTGTTAGCTGTACTCAAATTGCAAATAATTGTAAGCTTATTATTTTTTGTCTCTGATTCAATATTTTTTTTCTTTCGCTTTTGGGATTGTTCTAAGTTGTTCTTTAGTTATTTGGGATTTATGGGTTTGTTATATTACTGGGTTTAATGGTTTGGAAATTTATAATTCTTTTTTTGAAAAGTGTTTTAGTGGAAGCAAAATTTTGTGCATACACAAGCTATGGGTTTGAGTTATTACTTGTTGACTCTTTTGCAAGCAGCATTTACGTTTGAAAAATAATTTGTAGAATTCTCGGAAATCTTTATCAGCACAAGAGCGTGTGTTTGTGTTAGAAAGATAAATAGGATTGGATGTGGCGGGAAACTTTAGGAACCCCACTGCTTTCTTATATGAAAATATAAGAATAAAACTGTTATTCTGTTCTCATATTGAGCTTTAAAGTGTTCCCATATAAGCTGTATTATACAAATTAAAATTTAAAATTATGTTGATAGGAATCGTGGTCCACGACCACGAGTAGCACGTCTCGTATGTCGCGTGCATACCTTTTTATTTAGTTATTTCTATTTAATTTAATTCTTTGAATAATATGACTAGTTTCCTAATTAGATTTGTATTAGGGTTTTTATTTGTGCTAGGTCACTTCTTTTATAAAAGAGAGCCTAAACTTAGTTTATTACAAGGTTGGTTTGAGTGAGAAATAAGCTTAGTCTTAGAGAGAGATGCAAAGTTTGGGGTAAATCTAAACCCCTAGGTCTTTGACATTTTATTTTATGCAATTGATAGATCTTAGTCTTAATTGGGATTAATATAGCTTCTGCAGACGTAGTTTTTAACAACTTGGTACCAGAGCTAGCAAAATTCTACGGGATTTTTATGCTACAGTGATTTTGGCATCTGCTACGGTGATTTATGTGTTGCTACAGTGATTTATGCTAATGTGATGTTAAGCCAAGAAGATTTAGAAGGATTATTGGACAAGTTCAGGTGGAAAGATTGCGGAGTAAAAGACTACATGGAACATTGGATAGAACAAGAATTAGAAAATGATGAATTCATACTTCTATGGAGAGAAACCAATGAAGTATGGATTCCGAATCGTCATGGAACACAAATATTTTTATGCTTAAAAAACGATCTGACAAGGGAGACGTTTCAAATGTTTGATAACTCTAATGTCAGAAAAAATGGATTTCAGACGAGTGTAGATGTTGTCGAAATCGCGAGGTTAGAGGCAGGAGTTGTGACGAAGGATTCGAAGAAATTCGATGGAGATGGCTTGGAGATGAAACACCACGAAGAGACGACGGAGAGAGAGGTTCACCGCGCGATTGATCTAGTAGGTGAGAAAGACGGAGACATGTCAAAGAGTTTTCGGTATAAGTTCGACGAGGAGGTTGCAACATTGATGTAAGAGGTTCACACGATCAACGATTCCAATTGTCAGGAAGCCCAACCAAAGAAGACTAACCCTAATCTAAAACCCTTGCCACGAATTCGAAAAACGATCGGAGGGGAATTGATTACATCGCCAATGACGGAAGAAGGATCATCGGTGACTACGATAGCCGGAATACAGGAGAGAGAGAGGTCCCTCTCACATCAGAGATCGGTGATAGTCGCGATCTCACGAATAAAAAAACCCAGGAAATTGAGGAAGGGGACGCGGGCATGCCATAGGGGCAGGGTACACAGGGCATGGGCATGTCGTGGCACAGAGCAAACACAGAGTATACGCACTAGAGCATCGTGCAGGATGTCATGGGCACGGGGCAGGGCATGCCTATGGAAGGGTAGGGCACGAGGCAACATACGTCATGTACGGAGGCAGGGGCACCGTCAATGGCATGCCCTTGAATGGCATTAACATGCCATTGTAGCAGCTTACACCAATAATAGAAAGGGGACGCGATAACAACATGAGGGAGGAGACGAAGATCCACATCCCTGACTCAGGCACGCCGCGAATGCCCTTAGGCAACGAGCCGACAAAGATAGGAGGAGGCCGTAGCCGACTAGAGACGGGCACAAATCCAGTGGAGGGACCGCCGATTCCGACGAGACCGAATATGGGATTGGAAGGCGTAAAGGTGCTACACGAAAAGGCGATCGCGATAGATCCTTTACCACTCTAGCGGGTAAGGCGGGGATCACTCATTATGTGGATCACTGACAAAGAGAGAAAAGTCGTCGGGGGGGGGGGGCTGATTCGCAAAACGATTGAGAAGGCAATTTGTTTTGCCAATATACAGGGACATATTTGGGAACCAGGAGGGAATAATTTCTCGCAGACGGGTGTACCGAAAATAGTTTCGTATGTTGACTCTTATTGGATAGAGTTTATGGTTTGTTCTTTCGACTTTGTGTGCCCGACATTTTAGGGACTTCAAGTATAACGTCTAGTGTCCGCAGTTGGTAATACAATGAAGCAACGTGAGCTTCGAGCTGATGTGTTACAACGTCCAAAGGGTATACTAGCAAGTTACGGTAAAACTCGTGGCCGTATTCTTGAGCTGTTAAACGTGCACTTTTGGTTTCATATTGACGCCTTTCAGATTTTCTCGCCAAAGTTGCGGTCGAGCTCTTCTAAGATGGGGAGAGTTGATAAGAATCGTGATCGTATCCACGACCACGAGTATCACGTCTCGTACGTCGCGTGTGCACCTTTTTATTTAGTTATTTCTATTTAATTGAATTCCTTGAATAATAGGGCTAGTTTCCTAATTAGATTGGTATTAGGGTTTCTATTTGTGCTAGGTCTTTTCTCCTATAAAAGAGAGAGCCTAAGCTTAGTTTATTAGAAGGTTGGTTTGAGTGATCAAAAGGCTTAGCCTTAGAGAAAGATGTAAAGTTTGGGGTAAATCTAAAAACCCTAGGTGTTTGACCTTTTATTTTATGCAATTGAGATTAATTTAGCTTCCGCAAACGTAGTTTTTGACAAATGTAAACAATTATGGCACACTAAAAATCACTGAAGTGTGTCATAAAATTAGGAAGTTTGATTTGTTAATTGCTGGGATGACTCCCTTTTCATGTGTGGTAGACCTAGTGCTGTTCACATACATTTTCAGGGATTAAATAAATTTGTTGACGCTATTAGAAAGACTTGATATGCTGGACACATAATTGATTCAAAATTTTGTTGTGGATGAAGGTTGCTCAATAAAGGTGGAAATGGCAGGTCACGAGCTCAAAAGAGTAACAGTACGTGGATAAAGAATACGTCTACTATCTATGAATCAGTCAAAGTGCCGCCTTTACAAGAACAACATCGATGTATTTCATGTTTTCGGAATCAACATAGTCGCCAACTCAATTCTAAAAGATTTGCAGATAGAGATTTACTTGGAAAGCCGAACTTCTCATTATCGAAGTCTTCCTTTGGAAACATATCTGTAAGTAATATGTCTAGGAAAAAACTACTTTTTTTTATTAAAGTTCGTATGATGTGATTGTTTGATTAATATTTACGTTATTTTTTTGAAAAATGAAAATTATACGAGGGAAATAAACTAAGAAGGATAAGATGGCTTTCAAAGTGTCAACTTACAACACAAAATACAAGTCAGACACACAATTACCAATTTTCCCTGTTATAAAAAAGATCTTGGGCATATTGGATCTTAGGGAAACTCGTCGAAATAATTGTTCAACCGTGAGAAACTTAAACCTAATTGGAGGACTTACAAAAATGACTACAACTAGCTGTAACGACTTCAGGATAAGCTAATTTAGAAATATGTCAATGTCTATTTAAGAAGTACTCCTGCAGAAGAGTTTAGCTGAACAATTACCATTTCAAGCAAACTTTCCAAGTATTCTGTCCAACCGAAATAATAATATTGCCATATTTAATGATGTTTGAATGGAAAAAGAAACCTTATTAGCATGGCTAACCCTCTAAGCATGGTTTTTGGGTCATATGTTACACAATATGTGTCACACACTTCTGAATCAGCAAACCCCATCTAGAAACTAAGTGCCATCTTTCCTTATGATCTACAGTAAAATTGTCAAGAGTCCAAGGAAAACTTGTTTCTCTTCAATTTTCTGAAAGATGACATGTATAATTTATTGGACAGGCCATTCTATATTTTTTTTGTCACACATACTTAACAATTAAGTGGATACTATAACCATCTGTTATCATTGCGCTTCTAGGGTTGCAGAACAGAAGTGGTACATGTTCTATCTAATCGAGTGTTTTTTTGTTTTTGTTTTGTTTTGTTTTTTTAAATTCAGACAAAGACAACTCATATTCCCTGTGCAAGCAAAGGTCCAGATGAGCCGCATGTAGCAAGTACAGCCTGGCCAGATGCTATCATAGAGAAGCAGAGTTTGGGTTATCTGGATCACGAAATAGAAAGAGCTGAATTCGAAAACTTTTTAGGTTCTCAACTTCCTTCCCATCCGAAATTGCACAGGGGGCAACTGAAGAATGGACTTCGTTATCTCATTCTGCCGAATAAGATCCCCGCAAATAGGTACATCTCGAAAGATGCCGCCTACTTCAATGCACTTTTTATGGTTGTCCTTAGATTCACTATTTCTTTGTAATTGTATCATGATATTATGAACTTGGAAGCTGATTAAGTTAGAAAAAATCTTGGCAAAAAAGCAGAGGAAGAGAGCACAAATTGTATCATGCTATTTGTTGATGAATCTTAATATATGTTTTTTTATATTACAGATTTGAGGCACACATGGAAGTTCATGTAGGATCAATAGATGAGGAAGAAGATGAGCAGGGAATAGCGCATATGATTGAACATGTAGCATTTTTAGGAAGTAAGAAGCGCGAAAAACTACTTGGAACAGGTGCCCGGTCTAATGCTTACACAGACTTTCATCACACTGTGTTTCATATCCATTCGCCTACCACCACAAAGGTTTGCTGTGTATTTTGTACTCTTCACTGTCTTTAGTAACTTCCAGTGTGAATGACATGTATTTTATATAGAAATCTAATATCATTCTTTTCTATTTGAGTACACGGTCATTAGTGCCACCCGTTGGGGTCTATTCCAGCTTATATTGTAACATGTGGTTTTCGGGATATAATTAGCTGGGGAAAAGGCGATTAATTATGACCCCAGATTACTCTTAGATATCAAAAACAATAGAACATAAATAAAAAGGTCCCAAGCCACATCTCTTTGCTTAGCATTTATAATGTTCACAACATACACATCAAATGCAATCCAATTAAGAATTTAAGACAGGTTTCATTAGTTTTCCACTCGAGAAGGTCTAAGGTAACTCGAGAGGATGCACACCAAATAAGATAATAATATCAGTAGGGTTGCAATCCTTTCCTAATAAATATTTATTGGATTTCTACTAAATATTTGATGTCAGTGTCTGATGTGTCCCTGTTAACATAGTGCCTTCATTTTAGATTTGGTATGTCAAATAAATACTCTGTCTATGTTTTGATATTTGTATGCCGTACTTTTAGAGCGTGATGCTCATATCTTTTTGAAAGACCATTATGTGCGTATAGCTCGTTTATTTGCAAGCTGACATGTAATAACTAAGAAATATACCCTTACCAGTTCATTTAATTGATTTAGTCAGCTGATTATGCGAATTAGTAGAAGTGGTATTGACCTTACCCTTGTTCATCATTAATATGCTAGCTTCACTTCCGTAAAATAATGCCTGCATATTTGCTTTGTTAGGACTCTGATGGAGACATACTTCCATTTGTATTGGATGCTTTAAATGAGGTACGCAACATACTTAAATTTTGTTTTGGGAATTCAAATATCTTTTATCCATGATGTGTTTGTTGTTCTACTAGTTAAATTGGACCCATAATGTTACGTAGTTAAAAATGAGAATACCCTACTTTTCGTTCATTATTCTTTTATATTTTGTTTTTTGTAACGCCCCACTCTGCCGCCGATATCATCCCGACCTCTCACATGGAGGTGTGGGGTTTCATTTGTCCCTTAAAAGGCCTCGTTGCTAAGTGAGAGTGCAAGCCCACATATGAATCTCATTGGAAATGACTACCGTTTTGTAACACCCCACCCCACCTCTGATATTGTCCCCGCTCCGCACCTCCATGTTAAGGTGGGTACAATATAGGCGGTGGAGTGGGGCGTTACATTTTCGTAACTGATCTTTTTCTGAACTGAACTGTAGCTATCCCTTTTTATGTCTTTTCTTTTTCATGCTGCTAGGTTGATCAGCTCAATCTCTTAACCTTTGTGTGGTTTTAGTTGTCTTTTCCTTTAAAAATTGTATTACTTACAATCTTGAAATGAAAACAGATAGCTTTTCATCCCAAATTCCTTGCTTCTCGAGTTGAGAAAGAGCGACGGGCAATCCTTTCAGAGCTACAAATGATGAATACAATAGAATATCGTGTCGATTGCCAGGTGTGTTCTGATAGAAGTTGCATCACTTTGAATTTTGATTAAAATGCATAAATCGATACTTCCTGTGTGAATTTCTAAGCAATCTATTTTTGCATGCAGTTGCTACAACATTTACATTCAGAAAACAAGCTAAGTAAAAGATTCCCAATTGGACTAGAAGAGCAGATTAAGAAGTGGGATTCAGATAAAATTAGGAAATTTCATGAGCGTTGGTACTTCCCATCAAATGCCACCTTATACATTGTGGGGGATATTGATAATATACCCAAAACCGTTCATCAGATCGAGGTTCGCATAAATTCTTATGATTGAAATGTAGAGGAGGATCTTTCAGGTAGCCCGATAGAGGCGGGAGAGAATGTCTACCGTTTTGAACTTGCATTTCTTAAATTGCAGGCTGTGTTTGGAAAAACAGGTTCAGAGAAAGATATACCTCAAGCTGCTTCTGGACCTACCAGTGCATTTGGCGTAATGGCAAACTTTCTGGTTCCGAAGCTGTCTGTTGGTCTGGCTGGAAGTTTATCTAGTGAGAGATCTTCTATTTCGATAGACCAACCTAAAAAACAAAGGCATGCTATTCGTCCTCCAGTCGAACACTGTTGGTCTCTCCCTGGAATTAACACGGAGTCTAGTCCGCCAGAGATATTTCAGCATGAATTGCTTCAGAACTTTTCTATTAATATGTTCTGCAAGGTATAATTTTTTTTTTTCTTTTTTCTTTTTTTCTTAAAGTTGTTATCTTGTTTTAATTGGTATGCTTGGTCTCTCTCTAAACAAGTTTGAAATTCTAACAATACTTCATTAGAACGGCTATACAAATTGTCAGTATGTCTTATTGCATAAGAAAATATCAGAATGTAGACCTATGATCAAATTTTAGGATCAATCTCAAGAATATTTTCTTCTTCTTTGGTAATGGGTGAGAGAAAATAGCCTTGAGCGGGATATTAAGGTTTAATTACCGGCTATAGAGTGATACTGAAGGTCAATTATAGTATGTGGCTTTGTACGGTGGTGCCAACCATTTAAAAGAAAAGTGAAAAACATACTTAGGAATGGTACTTACGGATTGGATGCGTTCTATGGAAGGAAATAAACAATAGGCAAGAGAAGACAGTCCACGGAATCGATCATCTTTGATATAAGTGCGACAATTTTATATTGGTCCTCTTTCTCCATATTTTTGAGGGGGTCAATATTAAAGATGTGATGCAATTTAGAGATTTAGTTATAGGATTTCGGACGTGATTTCGAGTCATCTTTGTATTGCTTTATCTTCTCCTTGTCTTTGGGTTGTAAAGTTTCACTAGCGGAAAGTTTGAAAAATTTTCTATAAGATAATCAAGAATTTCACATTCTCAAAAATAATATTAATAGTCAATGAGGAATTGTAATAGAGACCAATGTATGTGATATATCTCTTCAAAAAAAGATACGGAAACGGAATCATTTGAAAACTACAATCAATAATCAAGCTAACTACTTTTATCATATCTCATAAACTTAAAGCAAAATTGTAGATTACTTTCTACCAACAACTCTAATAATAAACTTAGAGTAAGCTCTCTTTTTATAGGAAAATGAGTTTTTACATTATTAGAAACTTCCCTAATAGAATTCGTTTTGGAAAGCAAATCTAAATTAAATTAATTCTAATTCAAAAAGGAAGTCTAATTAATAAAATTTGCTAAAAATTAAAGAGAAGAACTTCTTAGAGAGGAGTGGAACCGACTAGGACTTAAGTGGGCCACTATGTCTCACAAAAGGCCTTGGTTCTTAGTGAGAGTGTAAGCATGTGGTATGGAGTCCTACTGAAGTGGATTATCTCAATTTTTATCATAAGATTGAGCCACGCCTCTGACACCATTTTTAGCTCGTTTAAATGTTTGTTTTCAATTACATAGAGATCCCTATCCAGATTACATTGGATCGAGTTGGAGCCTATATTGCTTTCTTAAATATTGGTAAACTACCTCTATGATTACAATGTTTTGATGTATTTCATATTCTGTGCATAAAAAAGCTGAAGTCCATTTGTTAAAAACTACGTTTGCGGAAGCTAAATTAATCTTAATTAAAACTATAATCTCTCAATTGCATAAAATAAAAGGTCAAAAGACCTAGGGTTTATGAGATTTACCCCAAACTCTACATATCTCTCTAAGGCTAAGCCTTTCTCTCTCACTCAAACCAACATTAGAAATAAACTCAGCTTAGGCTTTCTTTTATAGGTGAAGAGACCTAACACAAATAGAAACCCTAGCTAGATTCTAATTAGGAGACTTCTCCTAATTACAATGCAAATCAAATAAACTAATTAGAAATAACTAAAATAGAGAGAGTGGTCATGCAAGGTAGAGAGACAACCGCCTACGTGGGTATTGTGACAATCACGTGACTTATCAACATTACTACTGATCCCACCTTCTGAAAGTGGAAACTGTTATTGTAATTGTTGGAATAAGATTTTTTTTTGGCAATGAAGCTATTTATTAGTGTAATTTAGTCAATCAATTTCTTATTATTTCCAAGTGTGGAATCTATATTTCCATTTTTTTGGGAACCAGAAAATTGCCAATGAGACTACTAATGTTTCACTCATATTCTAATATATGTTTTTAACAATTCTAGTACTTTTTTCTTTTGAGAATTACCAAATGTTGTTGGTTCTTTACATGACTGCTATTGCGAAATTTGGCTCTTATTAGTTCCAATGTGAGATTGTCATGGTACCTAGTTTTGACTTCAATATTTTGATCATAAACTATAGTAGTAAAACAGTTGAACTATTGATACTTCTTTCTACATGCATGACGATGTTTGATTCCCCTAGCTCTAGACCTTTGTTGTTGCCTTTCAATTGGCACTTTAGGCTTATCAAGAACTATACAAGTTATTGAGGTTTTGATTGCCTAACAGATGTTTCAAATCACGCTGCAGGTACCTGTTAATAAGGTTCAAACATATCAGGACTTGCGCGTAATTCTGATGAAGAGAATATTCCTATCTGCTTTGCATTTTCGTGTTAGCACACGATATAAGGTGCGGTGCTACGGTTACAATTGCAACAGTTCAAACACACTATTATGGTTCTATACATCTTTGTTTGTGATTTGTCCGTATGTTATACCTCCAAGACTATATTGACCCTGACTCTATTTTATATAAACATTATTTTTAGTGATGAAAAAATGCCACAAAGAACAAGCTTACTCGAGACCAAGAAAAAAGCCACATGCCTCTTTAACAAGGAAATACCAAGAACACATACACAAAAAAGAACAACAAAGAATTCAAACCACCACTCAATGACTAGAAACCATCAAGTGGATCCCGTTATGGTATCCTTACATTTCAACATATGAAACTCAAAGGAAGTCCCAGTCATGTCAGTCGCCCAGTTGCTTCTTTATTCCACTAAAAGAAATGAGAGCTTCAATAAAAAGCATGACCAACTTTCTTGACTTTTCCTTCCCTTCAAACTTCCGCATTTTGCTCGAGCCATAATGCCCATATTACAATGAATGGTGGAAATCACCACAAAACCTTACTTCACCATTACATTTTTATCTTCTAATTTCTTAAGAGCTCCTTACCCTTCAAAGGTGCGGATACGGGTTATCTACTCCAAGTAAGCAACTCAACTCAAATACTCTTAACGAAGTGACAAAAGAAGAAATGTCTGGTCGATGGACTCCCTTATCATTTTTGTACATAGAATAGTAAATGCGCCCAAACTCTACACTTACATGACATCTATATGCTGTTGACTTGTGGATGTACTTATATTTCTCTTTAACTTATCGTTTCATTGACTCTTTTGTAATGTACTTGTCATGCTATATCGCAGATTTTTTCAAGATAAGGCTATATAGTGGTTTGTTACCAATATATTAAGTTATTAATCAAAGTTATTACACTACTTTTGACCAGGACATACATATATGATTTTTTACGTCATGTCATATGCCAGAGTACTGATTTCTTAATAAATACGGCATATCAACGCTATATATCGGGCCCTGGATTAAGATATTCTATTATTTCAATTTTATCAAGAGTAACATCAAGTTGCTCTTTTGTGATTGAATGTTTAGCCGAGATCTCAGGGTCTTAGGCGCGACAAAGAAAAAATTCGATTGTTTTTACATAAACTTGGGTATTTTTTTTCCAAAGGTAAATATCCGTTTCTTATAGGCTAAGAACTCACAGTATCTATAGTAATTGATCTATAAATCATGCAGAGTTCAAATCCTCCTTTCACAGCAATTGAATTAGATCACAGTGATTCTGGAAGAGAAGGGTGCACCGTCACTACCCTTGCTGTTACAGCAGAACCCAAGAACTGGCAGGGTGCAATTAAAATTGCAGTTCAAGAGGTTTGTATTCTGAGCTTTCTGCAGATAGTCAATTTCAGTTCTTCCTTTTCTTTTTTTCTTACTTCAACTACATTCTACTAGATCAAGTATGACCTATCACTATCACTGATATCAATTTTGACAAAGTTTGTGACATTTTTTTTGTCTCTGTGGGCTGATCACTTGCATTCAATGTATGACAGAAGCTTGGTTTTGTTCCTTTTAGTGTGAATCAATTTAGTTTTAGATGACGTGCTTGAAGAGACTTCATTTTAATAGATCAAACTTAACCTCGTGAAATCTTACTCATGGAGCAAATCGAACAAAAGTTTTGCATTTCGTTGAATCAATTAACAATTTCAGAAAATAGGATTTCGATAAGAAAATTCCCATTTTGAAATACTTAATTTGAAATTCTCTCTTTTTTGTTTATTAAAATTCAGACTTATAACTTATAAGCTTGAATCAAAAAGTTAAAGCGGTTGGAATAAGGGAGACACAACTCCTATTTATAATGCTACTAAGGTTGATGAAAACAATTAGGCGGAAGCAAACAAATTGATAATCAATCAAGTATAAAATTCACTTTTAATCATGAAACTGCAAATTTATTAACATTTATATAAACAAGTAACTCAAGACAAAGGCTATGTTTCTCATTTGTAGAAAACAATAAAGAAACCCTACTTCTAAACCCTAGAAAATTTCTATTTCTAGTGGAACTCCGTTATAGGATCTTCCTTTTATTTAGAAAAAGCCAATACAATTCTACTAAAACTACTAAATTCAGAAAATAGAAAGAAATGATGCCTCATGATTCGTTTGATCATGTGCCTTCGCATCGAAAGTCTAAGTGGTTTTTGAAACCATGCCCTACTGCTAATAGGAAACTTGAGACGATCTCAGTTAAAATTGGAAACTAAATTAAAAAGATTAAACAATTAATAAAGAAATATGTGGGCTACCAAAGAGATAAAATTTCTTCAAGAGACGTCTATGCCTCTGGAGCTTTATGACTCACATCACTTACGTTGAATGGATTTTCAAATCCTGAAGCTTAATTTTTTTTGTTTTTGCTTTACTCAGTGGAAATATGTTTCTTTTTTCTTTTTTCCTTTTTATAGATACTAACAAGAACTTGAGAAGCATCGCAAATTTGATCATAGTTCACTACAAACATCTCATAGCTAGTCTGGGTAAAATTGGACTAAAAAATCTTAAAAGGGGTGAAATGGTGGAGTGATTTGGATTATAAACAAAGAAATTTCTACACATGTTATAAGCTAAAACCCCTCCCCTTGTGGCCGATGGAGCTTTTTAGTAATCCTCAATTTGTTTTGGCACGTAGATCTACAAAAGTCTTTTGTGTTCTTCTCAAAAAAAATTCTATGTTTCTAGTTACTTGAATAGATTTCTATTGTCCTATAATTTAAACTTCTATTAACATACTTTTTATTTTAGTCGCCCATGTGTTTTTAGTAATATAGTATCTTATTGTATGATTTTTAAAGGTTCGAAGGCTCAAAGAGTTTGGGGTGACAAAAGGTGAATTAGCTCGCTACATGGATGCATTTTTAAAAGACAGTGAACATTCAGCGGCAATGATCGATAACATTGCATCTGTGGATAATCTGGATTCTATTATGGAAAGTGATGCTTTGAGTCATACAGTAATGGATCAAAGGCAGGGATTTGAGTGTTTGGTTGCTATTGCTGAAACAGTCACACTCGAAGAGGTAGTCTTACCCGCCAATGCTTCTCAGAACCCAGACTTTACATTTAGTCCATATTTGCTACTTTTATTATAGAATGCATCTTTGAAGTTACAGATATAAAATAGAATACCTGCTGTGTATCATCAGGCGTTAATTTTATGCCATACCTGGATTAAGTTTTTGTGGATTTTCCTAGGGTGAAAATACTTGGCACATTCTTGCGTAGACCCATAAAACAAGTTTTCTTTAAAATCTAAACTTCTGCTACTCCTCTTTTCACTGTTCTTATTAGAGCTTACCAGCCATAATCTTTGAAAAGGAGGGATTAAGACCATTTCAAATATTTTTTTTTCTTTCATAATGAGTGTATGACTGGTTTGGGTCTCTTTTATCGTATAAATGCTTGTACATACTGGTATGTCATTATTTGAATCAAAAAAGTACTGCCATCATTGCCATGTTGTCACATCATTATTTTAGATCATTGATTAATATCATTCTGGTATGCTATGTAACGTCTAACAAATAAATTAAGTTTGTAAAATTACTTTAGGAATCCCAAGAGATCCCAAAAAAGTTCAGATAATGCTCCTTAACCTTCTGGGAATGCGCAATGCAGCATGGAGTACCCATTGGTTTTGGAGCATACTTCGTAATGATTACAAATTGAAGCAATATTCATTCTACTTTATGCATGGCAACTCTTCTTAAAAATACGTCCAAAATCAACTGCAATATCCCAAAAGTAAACAGCGATTTTATGACATTTTCTCCTAACCTTAGAACCAAGTGTGAATAGACTGACTGTTTTGGATGTGGTGGGGTGCCAACATCCGAAATGGATCACATGCCTAAGTAACATTATTCAATCTAGTGATTACTGTGCTGGCTGTTTTTCCATCTGTCTTTTATTGTTTTTCTTTGATGTACGTGTCTCACTTATTCTTATGGCAGTGTCGATGAAATTGTGAATATTAGCTGGTCCATAGAGGAGCGTTTTAGATTCTTGTAAACTGCAACTTTGATGCTAACTAAAAATGAATTTATCAACTTTGATTTCATTATATTTGGTTATTGTAGGTCAATTCTACGGGGGCAGAAGTGTTAGAATTCATCTCAGATTTCGGAAAGCCTACTGCTCCCCTTCCTGCAGCGATTGTTGCTTGTGTTCCTAAAACAGTGCATGTGGATGGAGTAGGTGAGACTGAATTTAAAATTTCTCCGAGCGAAATTATAGCTGCTATAAAAATGGGTTTGGAGGAACCAATAGAAGCTGAATTGGAGGTATGCTTTCTCATAATTACTGTAGCTACAATGACGTACTTTATTCTCAAACTTCATGTCATTTTCTTACAGTGATACATAATTCCATTTTCCAGATGGTTCCTTGGGAGAATGTGAAGCTAGTAGATTATTAAGTTTTCCTCGGGGGAAAGCATTACATACACATTTACTTAAATCACAGATTTAGATTTGGAAGAAGAAATAATACGATGTGTGAAAGGGGGCAAATCGTTAGGGCGTGTTAGACACCGCACTAGTTGTTCTCTATTTATTTATAAAAGACGTCGTAATTTCAGACGTCTATTAGCTGGATCACAACTGAAATATTATAGAATAGATTTTAACGGTAATTAAATCTTAACACTCCCGATCTTATGCATATATCTCATCTACTTAATTTCTCATTAAAGCTTACGATGCATATACCATAAGACCTCAATGAAAAGAAAAAAAACCCCCACGATTACGTGAATTTTCCTATGACGCTTCTAGTGTTAGTTATATTCATGTGTACTCTAAAATTATGCAGAATAATTATAATGTTGTAGTTGCCTACTTTGATAATATCTCTCTGCCTGCCAGTACAATGCTGTATATATCTATTGAAAAAGAAGACCATCTGACTCAGGTAATTTATTTTCTGAAATCACTTTGCTCTTTAATGCAGTTAGAAGTTCCCAAAGAATTGATATCATCTTTAGAGCTGCATGAGTTAAGGTTACAACTTAAACCATCCTTTATTCCTATAAATCAAGAAATAACTGCTTCAAAAATATATGACGAGGAAACGGGTATCATGCAACGGCGTCTTTCAAATGGCCTGCCAGTAAATTACAAGGTATACCTTGCTCATATCATCGCTTAATATTTACAAGCTGAATCCTATATCATATTGATTTTTTATGCTAAACTTGCTACTGAAGTCCCTAGTTTATGGTTTTCTAGCAACAGTTCTAAATCCAGCTACCCATACGTTGCTCATATTGGACCCATCACACCTGACTATCTTCTCGAACCAAGCCAAATACCATCTACAGCTAGGATCTCTTATAGCTCCTTTGGGCCCTTCTTGACTTAGTTGGAGCCGTTAAAGCTGCAATAGTAGCAACAGTCTAGGGGCGTTGTAAACTTGTATATTAGAGGGGCAACTAGGATCTCTTATAGCTCCTATGATACTTGAACTTAAGTCTAGGAGGTAACATCCGAAGAAAGACCAGAAATATTGTGAGGTTCTTTTTTGCTCTTTCTCTTGCCACAAACAGCTGTTAAACCACAATGAGAGTTCCCTTTTTCTACCAAAGTTACTTGAGTTACCAACCAATACAGAAACATAAACATGTTGTTGCTTTATCTTGGCTGGCTTGCTATTGAGATTTTCCAAACATTCCTTATTTCTATTAAATTTTAGATTGTACGGTAAAGCATTTTGTTTAATATAAAATATTTTGTTTACCAAAAAAACTTCAAACCTTACAAAAACCTATAAAAAAAAAAGATACGTCCGCATCCTTGAGTGTTGCCAACCATACAACTCAAGGATTCTACCTTTCCTTCTCGTAATTTTAGGAACTAAATATTAGCTTTCTTGTCTCCTATATGCGTTGTTTTTATGGAAGTATTATTTGAGCTTCCAAGAAAAGATATTGTTGCAATGTATTCTTTTTCCTCTTACTACTCTTCTGCATATAATGTATGTAGATTACAAAGAACGAAGCCAAGAGCGGTGTGATGCGGCTGATAGTTGGGGGTGGAAGAGCAAATGAAAGTTTTGACTCAAGAGGAGATGTCATAGTTGGGGTTCGAACTCTCAGCGAGGGAGGCCGCGTTGGGAAGTTCTCAAGAGAGCAAGTATGCTATTTTATATAAATATGTCACTATAGTTTTTGTTAATGACCTTTTTATGGAATCTGTTTTCTTTTTTTGAGAAGAAGACATAGGGTCGTCAGGCGAGGGAAATTCTTACAAAAAATCCATCTCAAAAAGGAAAATTCTTGCAAAAATTCATACAACAAACTTTGTATATACTCTTAGAATGAGTTAAGGCTTCCATTTTGTTGAGGATGATCTCCTCATAGTGGAGATCATTTTCAAAAAAATCTCATCTTTTTGAGTCAATCTTGTAATACTTTGATACGTAGTTAGGTCAAATGGATGGCTGAAAATAGATCAACAATTAGAATCATTTTTGAGTTAAGGCTTCATTGTACTAAGGCTATATTTTTTGATTGCTATCACCATCTAGGAAAATTGTTTCATAAGTTTCAGCCTTTAAGTCAAGTAACAACGACACGGATACGGGTGTTGGTGTCTACGGGGTGTCGGAAACGGCAGAAAATAGAAAAGTACATTGTAAATAGTATTAGATACGTGTGTCCCAGTGTCGGGGTCGGACACACTTTGTTTTTTAAAGTGAAGTGTCGTTACTTAGTCTTTAAGTCATGTCACTGTTGCTTCTACAAACCCTGTCCGTGTTTAGTGTCATCTATCTATATGTATTAGCAGATGTGCATTTGTGCAGTATATGGGTGTGTTTCTTACGAGTCATCTTAGATGACTTTTGAGTGAAAATTCACATTCAAAATTAATCTTTCGGACATTAACCAAACATACTTGATGTGTATCCAGGTGGAGCTTTTTTGTGTGAATCACCTTATCAATTGTTCATTGGAGTCTACGGAGGAGTTTATATGTATGGAATTTCGCTTCACGCTAAGAGACGGTGGGATGCGTGCGGCATTCCAACTTCTTCATATGGTACTTGAGGTAACGAGATCCTTCAAAACGTTCTGTGTGTTTATCTATGTAGTTTTAGCATTTTGAAATCATTGATTATATATCAACTTTTTTCTTGAGCCTCTTATGGGGAAATTGATTGGTGTGACTGTGTCAATGACAATATTAAGTGGAGGTATACTGAGGTTGTTTCTACCTTACTTATAGGTTACTTGAAAATAAAAAAAACCACTTCTAAGGCGGTGTAATGCTCTTTTACAATACCAGCCTGCAAATTTCTTTGCAGCTATGACGTAAAACCATGCAAATATCATTTATAGGATCAGTTATGCACTGAATGATTTGTACGCTTAAGCTAATATATATCTTTGTAGAGGACGGTTCGGATGACTCCCCAAACTTAACTCCCCAAAATACTCTTTGCTGCAACTATTAGATGAAATAGATCTACGGATACTATTAATGCGGACATGGCGTAGTAAACATGAAGAGAACTCGGCTTGGCTCTACTTAAACAAAAACTCTCTATATTTCACTTGAGTCTCCTCACTTCTTTCTCTCTCCGAGACAAAATATCCATTAAAGAACTCTATTAAATCAGTAAAGCCTCAACAAATACTCCATTAAAACTGTAAAAAGCTCAGAGAAGACTCCATGAAAGCAGTTACTTTTGACCTGCTAGTCTACATATACAATCTTCAACAGTTCTACACATGATTATATGAAACAACTTATCGACGTTTCTTATCAATTTTTTGTCATTATAGTAAGAAATTTGGGATGACCCTTCATATTCCAGAACCAGTCTTCAAAATTCCACTAGTAAAGCAAACAAAAAGGCGATTCTTCCAGAGAGAAAACCATTCGTTGATTATAATAAGAGAATTGGGATCACTCTTCACTATTGCCAATTTGCCATTTCCTAATTTGGTCTCAGATCTCATCAATACTCAATTCTCTGAGGTTTCTTGAATTACTAAGTCTATGGAAGACGAATAGAAAAGAAGTGAGAAAAGATGTAACACGGAGTGGAGAGAATTTTGAAAAGAGAAAATACAGGAGAGGTGTAGCTCTTACCAAGCCAAGCCAAGCCAATCCGGGTGTGATGAGGAATATTTTGGGGAGTTTAGTATGTGGAGTCAGCGGGTCCCTCCACATCTTTGAATTGTAATATTTTGATAATTTCAATAATAAAAGGGCTAAGGTCTAAACTTAGTTGAACCGTTACAAATGCTATAAGCTAGATAAATATAATGCTCAAAAGGAGGACAATTTGTGTACACACGCTGCCCACTAAATATAACTGAAAAAAATGTAATTTCTACTGAAATATTCGTGCCAGGTTCTTCTGTTTCCTTACCCACCCTACACATGTAACCATTACTGTTGCTTTGTAAATGATAAATTGTCCTTTAAGACTGAGTCGCTGACAGTGAAACCTATTTTCTCCATGTGGTATGGGAGTTCAAGTTGATTAAAAGATGGCCGAAATCCCCGATTCACTTCGCCATAAGATTGTGCGATACCAATGCGCGTGCCTGAACCCCTTTTTTTCTTCTAATAATCGATGCATTTGTTGCCAATGATACCATCTTTCTGCCCCTAATACAACTCCCATGTTCCCCTCATATGAAGTCAAACATAATGTTTCCCAACCTAGATGAGTCCCGGTTGGTCTGCTACCTTATTTTGCAGAGGCTAATCCAGGTCAGCTTGGCACTCTACCTGTTTGTCTGAGAGATCCATGGGCACATAATGGTCTATGTATGGCTGGCTCTTCTCCAGGTCGGCCTAGCACTTCTAGGTTTGGTCAATTTCATATTTCGTATTGCTGCTCTTGGGAAGCTGATGTGACATGTATAACTTTGAGTGTGAGCTTAGTTTGAGCTCTCACAAAGTTCCCAAATCGTTGTATAGTCCTTATCCTATTTCTTTTATTTAGCATTCTATCAACATGGCTGTAGACAACTATGTTTAATTGGTAAGACGAAGACTTGTTTGTTACTTTTTCTGCGATTTGCATTATCATTTGTTCAGAAGGCTTAAATTGCTTGTATTTTACGTTCAAACATGTTTTTATGGTTGGTTGTGGCTGACATGCAGCATAGCGTTTGGCTGGAAGATGCATTTGACAGAGCAAGACAGTTGTATGTGTCATACTATAGGTCCATTCCTAAAAGCTTAGAAAGGTCTACTGCTCACAAGCTCATGATAGGGATGTTGAATGGAGATGAGCGTTTTGTTGAACCTACCCCAGAGTCTTTACAGAAGCTAACACTCAACTCTGTAAGAGATGCAGTCATGAATCAGTTCTCTGCCGACAATATGGAGGTACTTGCTTGCTCATTAAATCTAGTGATGCATTTCATCTTTATATGGTCAGTTAATCATCTTATGTACTTCAGTTGTCGCATTCTATAAGCTCAATAAATCATAAATCATTTCAGGTAGATATTGTTGGAGATTTCACGGAGGACGAAATTGAATCTTGCATTCTTGATTATCTGGGAACAGTTAGAGCAACAAAAAATGCCTTGGAAGTGAATAAAGTTGATCCAATTATATTTCGGCCTTCTCCATCTGATCTGCAGTTTCAGCAGGTGATTTCGGAAGCAACTTCACATTTTGACATCCCATGCATGCTTTTAAAATTTCTTTCAGTTGAAACCGATTGTGTTCTAGCTATGATTGTGACTGCAGTTTAGATTAATAGCTTGAACCATGAGTATTTTATTTATTTGTTCGCTCATTTCATCGTCCAAACTTGGAAAATAGATATCCCAAATTTTATTAGCTGTAGCACAAGGTTAATAAATGGTTCAAGATCATTTCAACCTGTTCTGACCTTTGCTTCTCCTCGTACACTTGTATTGGTCAGAGCAAAGCTAACTTCAGTTCAATATAAACACAAATTTGATGTACCTATCATTTATGACCTTTTGTGGGTCCACTGGAGATGGATGAAGATTTTTATTAGTGAAGATGACCTCTTCGACATACTGGGATCTTATGATTTTTTGTTCATTCCAGGTATTTTTGAAGGATACTGACGAGAGAGCTTGTGCATATATTGCTGGACCGGCACCAAACCGCTGGGGGTTTACTGTTGAAGGGCAAGATCTATTCGAGTTTGTCAATAACAACTCACTTGTAGATGGTAAGTTTTTGCATCATATCCAGAAAACATTTGTATTTGATAAGTATCAAACTATGTAACATGACTCAGCATTACGGGGAGAAATCTGCAACTTGTACAGATATGATTAAAAGATCTGGAGAAAAGTTGAGATACGAAGTCCCGCCATTATTTAATCTTCAGAAAAGATCATCTTCTTAACAAAAAGAAACATGACTTTAGAAGTCTCACCATGGATTTGAATTTCAACAATCTATTGAAATTTTATACCGTGCAAGTAAAATTAATTGATAAGAATGTGATGTTAGAGTGTAGAAGTATGATAAAAAAATGTCCAAGTGGTTCTGGAAGAAATGCAAGTGATGTCTTTACCCCTAAACAATACAAAAGTAACAAAATGCAGCAGATGCAGACACGTAACAGCAGTTCATATATAGAGAACAACTTGAGACCATAGATTGAATAGATGCCTAGAGAGAACAGTATCGGTACAAATAAATCATGTAGTAGTACAAATAAATCACGTAGTAGCAATGCAATGTATTTTATGTTCCAGCCAAACACAGGCCTTGTGTAATTTCATTGGAAGCTATTTTTGGCAGAACCGAGATTATTCTCAAGCCAACCATTATTCCGCCCCAACCCCAAAAGTCTTACAATTATTTCAAGCAACTCGAGACTGTCTCTCTAAACATAGCTGTAACTTGTTTTTGAAGAGAAAATCTAAGTGTACTTACAGTCATTAAATTGGTTGTAACTCGTCATCTACAGCTGCTTTTCTCCATACGTAATTGTAACTTGTTCCAGAATTTGGGTTCAATCAGTTACCATTCCCTTCTTGTGAGTTAAGAGTGTTTATTGGAGTCCACGAATCACATAAATGATGTCGACTATCCATGTTATAAAAACCCTATATGTTCTTTGTATAGCATTTGATTTGTGAACCAAGGGTGGAAAGTTTAGAGGAGGAAAGAGCATTCTCCATGAATAATAAATTGTGGTCCGCCATTGTTATAGTAAGCTTCATTCGCTAGCTTCAATGTGGATTTATTAGGGTAACAGTGCTCTGGGGTTTCCAGTTTTCTTTTCCTTGTGTCAAAAATGGTGCTTTTGAACAACATCAATTTGCTGAATCCTCCAGCAGAGTTTGAAAAAATGAAGAACAAGCTCAAGAGACTTGTGCTGTACCCCAACTCCTATTTCATGGATGTCAACTGTCAGGGATGCTTCAACTTCACCACACTTTTCAGCCACTGAAACAGTTGTACTTTGTGGCAACTGTCTGTGCACTCGTGCAGGTGGGACAGCTAGAATATCTGAGGGTTGCTCATTCAGGAAGAAGGGTGATTAAACTACGTCGGCTTTAGTGTTTAAGAGAGTTTTCCAAGTTACTGTCCCGGCATGAAAACTTGCTTTGGGTTTTACTTATGATGTACCTTATGTGAGAATTATTTACAACTTGATAACTGTCCGTTTTATATTATGTAATGGTGATTTCATAGGTGCTACTTTTGCAGATAATCAATCAGATCTTGAAGTGGAACGGGAGGATGTCAAACCGAATCTACGAACAGCACTTAGGGCTCATCCTCTATTCTTTGGCATCACACTTGGGCTGTTAGCGGAGATCATAAACTCCAGGTAACTCCATCACATTGTATTTTGGATTAGTATACAAGTAAATGATAGGGCCGGTCCTTGGGGAGTGCGAGGTGTGCGGTCGCACAGGCCCAAGGGACGAGAAAAAGGGTCCAAAAAAAAAAGGTTTGCCTAAGGCTTAAAAAAAAAAAAAAAAAGTTTATAGCACATCTAATGTAGATTGGTTTAGTGGGCTAATGTTTTATCATTTGAGCAAGAGATCAAGTCCTAGCAAAATAAATAAATAAATTTAGGCCCTATTTGTATATTTGCACAGGGTAGTTGGGCCGGTCCTGGTAAATGAATACAACATAAAGTATATGAGAGTCATGTAACCAGAAAACTTCATTGCAAGTAACTTGTTTGGTAACCGGGACAAGATTTTGTAAAGTAACTTGTTTGGGAATCGGGACATGATTATGTATAAATTGAAATTTAAATACTTAATTCTAATTATAGCTGTTGTATACTTATCTGTTTTTTGTTTGTTTGTTTTTCTGGATTCTTTTGCACAGGCTGTTTACAACAGTTCGGGACTCCTTGGGATTAACATATGACGTATCCTTTGACATAAGTATGTTTGATAGACTTAAGCTTGGATGGTATGTGATTTCGGTAACATCAACTCCTGACAAGGTAAGGATTCTGCTTAATGGTCTACTAATTTTAATATTTTCCTGTATTTCACTTCCATTTGTTTCACTACTCTTCTGAATACTAGTTTTACTTCAGGTCTACAAAGCTGTCGATGCATGCAAGAATGTTCTTAGAGGTCTGCACAGCAGCAAGATTGCTCAAAGGGAATTGGACAGGGTGAGTGGGTCTCCTCTTGTTTAACATGCCTATCCCATTTGTTAAGGATTTATGTGTGTGACTGGAGGTTTGGTAAAGCGTCCTAGTTAGAATCAAATCATGTATTAAAGTTACGACAAGTACTAGAAGGTTACTATGTTTATCCAACATTGTGTTTCATTCAAAAGAAGAAAAACTGATGTAGCATGTGTAGCTGTAGTAACTCCGGCAGTCTCAACTGTTGCAGGCAAAGCGAACTCTGCTAATGAGACATGAAGCTGAAACGAAGTCAAATGCTTATTGGCTTGGATTACTAGCTCACTTGCAAGCTTCCTCTGTTCCAAGGAAGGTAAAGTGAGAGGCTTCAGCTTCAATACTGTTCACTTTATTTATTGAAAATCGAATCTAGACTGCCTTTAGATCTTTTTTTCGAACCTCACTTACTCATTTTCACTATGGCTGTGGTGTACAGGACATATCATGCATAAAAGAACTTCCCTCACTCTATGAAGCTGCTACTATTGAGGACATATATCAGGCATATGAACATCTGAAAGTAGACGAGGGGTCCTTATTCTCATGCATTGGGATTGCTGGAGCTAACGCAACTGAGGATAGTTTTGGTAAGGGATTACTTATCCCTTAAATATAACTAGTAGCGGGGTTGAACACCCTTATTCACTCCCGTCGTGATCTAATTAGCTATTCATTGGGGATTGCTTATTCTATGAAAATAACTAAAAGGGAAACCCAACTATGAACGTCAATTACTTGAACATTTGACTCATTTACTCGACAATGAGTTATGAAGCTGACTAGATTTTCTGAATCATATTTTGGAACATATATTTGCTGTCATTGTAGTTTTCTTGGTATATCTTTGTTATAATAGATGAATTGGATTTTTTTGCTGGCACTTAAATCTTAGTATTTGTTTTCATTTTTCAGCTTCCTTAGAAGAGGAAGAGCCATTTAGTGGGCTTCCAGGAGTGCTCCCCATTGGGCGTGGTCTATCAACAATGACACGGCCGACAACCTGATGATTGTTTATGAGATGGATGTGGCCTTGTTTAGTGGATAAATTCTGCATATGGTGAGATTTTTTCTATTCATGGATATCAATGAGAAAAGCCATTTACTTTTTCAGTTTTGCCGTAAAAAATAAAAAAAATAAAAAATGTAAAAGATTTTCTTAATAAAAATACCTATAAGTATGCATAGATTCTTACTTCATCCAAACGGTACCCAGTCTCCCTCTTAGATCTAGGCGTTGGTCCTTTTTAATGGATACATGTTTCATAAAGAAAAAATAGGAGCTTAAAATTAAACAATAATAATGTACGAGTTGGTCATAGCTTAATGAAGATTAACAAATAACTCCAGATCTAGACAATCTCAGTCAGAAAACTAACATCTATTGGTTGGCAGGTGCCCCTTCCTCTGAACAAGGTAAAAGGTAGCTACGACTACGACAGATCATTAATTACTGACATTTTCTTTCTTTCCCAGTGCTACTGAATTGGCACTTAATTTCTAATATTTTTCTTTCTTGAGAACTTGGCTTCCCTATACAAATGGACGAATGAATGAATAAGTAACATCTTAGATTCGTAGTTGATAAATCAAACGTTCCAAAACCTTATGTGCAGAATACATTGGCAAATACACTGCAATGCTAATTCAACTTACATTGAAGTACTTGTTTCTGTGGAAATCAACGTATAAATGTAAGATTCTACGTATGCATCCATAGTCACAATATCTCTTATTTTAGTGCAGGAATTCGTTCAAACAGAGTAGAGCAGGCTCGCTACAAACACCGGAAGGGGAGTAAAAACTACTGTATTTTAGATTAAAAAATCCTTCAAATTCATTTAATGCGAGGATTCCCACATGATTCTTTGGCGATGAAATAAAACACAGGAAAGCATGTTTGCTGCTCATGCAAGGTTACCTCATCACTTCCTTCATACCTAAAGTATAACCCGATTATTTTTCATAAAGCTGAATATAGATGCACTTTTGTCCAGTGCATAGTTAACCACATGTAATTATATTCTAACATTTATTGGAAAGTAAGCATTGTTATTTAACTTTTAGAGAGTATTTTATTCCATACATCATACTTCCATCTTCAGTTTTTATTTTGCAGCTTCTGCTTGGTAGCTTTTAGTCTGAAAAATACTGGCACTGGCAAGTATGAAATTCAAACATTTATGCGGTTAGACCCTTGTGGATATACAGGTTACAATAGTTCCATCGTTTACTTGGTAATTTCCCTGCAAATTAGGTCTACGTGGAGCTGCCTGCTCTTCTGTATTGGTTGTGATTGCAATTGCCCGAGGCACACTTACATAACCAATAGATCCAATACACAACCAAATCCGGGGAGTGTACATCTAACGTTGTCTGGCACCAATTTTTTTCCCCGCTTCGGTAGTTTCTAAATATTTAGTACTTTTAGATTGAATTACCATTTCCAATTGGTTTGGGGTAAGCCGTAGAAGTTTTTCCAGTCTATCAAACAGCGGTAAAGAAACCAGTTCCAAGGCCGGAAAAAACTACGAAAATCTGTTAATAATGAAAGAAGCCGTTTTGTTTGGCACTCTAAATCCACCCGGATCCAACTTAAACCCAACCCAGTTGAATGAAAGATAGAAGAGAATCAAAACCAGAAACTAGAGTCTACTAGAGAGACGCAAATGGTGTTTTAACCAGAATAAATAAATAAAATTAAATCTCTTAAAATACAAATTCAAGAGAGACTCCATTGTTTCTCTCTCCTCTCCTCTAGATCATCATCAAAACCCTAATTCAAGAGAGAAGAGTTGAAATTGTTTCAATGGTGCTTGTTTCACTCTCATCATCTACAGTTACAACTCAGTATTACAATTCAACACTAACCAACAAGTCGATTTCTAGACCCAAATGGGTTCTTCTTCCCTCATGTAGTAGTAGTAGTAGTAGTAGTAGTAGTAGTAGTACTAAGAAGAGGTGGTTGATGAGACCAAGAAGAAGAGGTGGAGTTGTTGTGCGAGCTGCGCTGGTGGAGGTGACACGAGATTACGCGATTCAGGTTGCTGGGGGAAGCAAAGACGATGAGTCAGCTGCAAGGGTGAAGGATATGAAAGCGGAGTCGAAAGCGTTGGGGCGATCGATTAATGCTTCTGTTTATACCCCTGAGCTTCTTTCAATCAAGTATGGGTCTAGACCGATTAAGGTCATAATCTTCATCACTTCTTCTTAGATCAATTAGTATAAAAAGATTGAATTTTTCGACTTTGAGGCCACCCCATTAGAGTAGAATACTTCTTAAAACTGGAAATTGAAGAAAGGCCAAAACTTGTACAGTAGTTCGATTTCGATTTCAACACTTGATAGTTAAGTGCTAGATTGGGAAGTGAGTTTAAAGTTCAATGAATTCTAATTGTAATCATATATATAATTTGTTGGTCATTTTCATATTTGTTGTGTTATCTTTAATATTATTAGGTAGTGCGTAGGACCGTGGAGATTTTGACAAGTCTAGGTGGTTTTGCTTTTAAACTGCTCTTGGATGAGAAAAAAGGCCAGATTGACGTCAACAAGCGCATACGAGCCATTGAGCTCAGGAGGATTTTCACTAGATTAGGACCAACCTTTGTCAAATTAGGACAAGGTTTGTCCACCCGCCCCGATCTCTGTCCTACTGAGTATCTCGAGGAGCTTTCAGAACTTCAAGTAAGTGACTCATTTTCGTATTGAATGCAAATAGACATTATGGAAATATTACATATGTTGAATACTCCACTGTGAGTGATTGTTTTGGTTAGATTTTCACTTCAAATGAGTTAGCCAAAGTTTAGAAGAGAGTAAACTCCAACACGTTATCTATAATTATGATCAATATGTCAGGTAAATTTTCATACTAAGAACATTACTAAGCATATTTTTTCCTCCGCAGCAAGCAGCAGTATGTTGCTTCCTATGTCAGTTAACTAAGTTGCCTTTCACAGATACTGCAGTCGGTAGTAATCCAAGGTGATTTTGCATCTATAAAATTCTCTACAATAGGTAGGAGTGTCATTGATAAAAGGAGCTCTTTGCCTAATGAAAACTTCCAATGTTGCATACTGTGTAGGCACACACCATTCACAGATACTGCAGTCGGTAGTAATCCAAGGTGATTTTGCATCTATAAAATTCTCTACAATAGGTAGGAGTGTCATTGATAAAAGGAGCTCTTTGCCTAATGAAAACTTCCAATGTTGCATACTGTGTAGGCACACACCATTCACATAGGTCTCTCATAGACTTGGCTGACATCACTCACACCGTATGCAATATCTGATCTTGTTATGTCGGAGCATCAGCTCGTTTAGACCCTGAGTTCCTGCAAGAGTGCAACTTTGATCCCAAAAACCTCCATAAAATTAACCAATTTTGAGAATACATAATGGTTAATATTGTCAGTGACTTGGGGCAAACATTGAATATCTTCTAAACCTGAGTATAGCCCATTTTCAACATGGAGAGGATAACAATTGCACCAAATATTATCGCACATTGGTCCATGCTGTAGCCAACATCAATGTCTAGCTCGTTGAGTTACAACTGAACCAACCACGGGTCACCATATCTTACTCTTTAGATACCCCTGTGCAAAGAAGGATAATAAAATGTTTGATGAACCAACCACGGGTCATCAATGAGAATCGTATGACAAGAAGAAGCGGCATGGCCGGCACTAGTGTTAAGGGGCCCTGTGCGGGGAACTAAAATAGGGCCCTCAATAAATCCGGAAAGAAAAAAACATTTTATATATTGGATAAAGAGTTAAAAATATTTACTTACAGTGAGAGTTGAACTCCCTCTTTCTTTACTACTGCTGTGCTCTTACCAACTGAACTACGAATGTATCTGTTCCATCTTCCACATACCAAATATACATACTTTAAGAATAGTTGTCCCTGTGTTGTCGTACACCCTTAGGGCCGGCCAGAAAGGCGGATGGAGCCAGACACACAACCGCAAATTAGGCGGGCATTACCAGGTTAAAGAATAGCTGGAGGGAGCCAGTTTGCTGAGATTTTTAACAGCAGTAGGCAACAGAGATGGAAGTTGCAATGGTTGTTACTTGAGGAATAAAGATGTCAGCAATTTTCTTTTGCTCCGCAAGCAAGGAGCTACACCTAGCCATGACCATCTAAAGTAACTCTCTTCCTACAAACACTCTGACGTACTCCCATGACTCTTAAACATTCCATCCAATAGTTCACAGCCACTAAATTATATTACTTCGGCGTGGTGAGAAAGCATGTATAGTGGTAATGAAGAAGGGATAAGGTCTCAGTTTCTGTCCCCCGACATCCAATTCGACAGAATCTACTTTAACTTGAATTGTGTAGTTCCCTTAATCTCATGGCACGTGCATTTTCCCATGAAAATGAACGTACATCAGGGGCACAGTGAATATTCGAAACTCAATAATTATTTTTCTAATGAAAAACCAATGATTCGAAGGGACCCACTGAGGACTTCTCTATGAGGTTAGATGTGTTGCACCTATTAGTATCACTATACGGAATTGAAAACTTTATACATCGAATGAAAAAAGGGTGAGCTACAAAGACAATAAAAAAGTAACTCTCGGTCAAGAATCATCAACGTTCCAAGATAACTTCCTTCTACTTCACCATAAGAGGCTCAAAGGAGTTCTTACTTATCTGCTGTCGCTTCATTCCACTTGATATGAAGGGTTTCACAGAAAGCATGATATCTCCAAATTGCGGAGGAGCTTACTGAGAGTCAAGTGGATTATCCCCAGTATCATTCCAATAATATCTGCAAATTGACAGGGAGCTAGAGCATGTACTCTCCCAGCTTATTAAATTATGATTGTTGGACTTAAAACAATCATACTTTTGGTTTTCAACATTTGATCGAAGCTTAAGGTTTAGGAGGAACTGTTGGCCTGACGATAGGGTTTATGATCAGTATCTGCTCCTTGCTAACTTTACTTGATTCAGATATTTGCTGAATTCTGGTCATGCTGATGTTTCTATTAATAGCATATTTGGATCTGATTTATTTTACCCTTGCAAGAATTATTAAAGTTCTTCATAGTGTTGAGAAATATTAATGACTTAATGTACCCAAAATTTAAATGATTTTTCTATGTATGTGATCTTACTTAGCATAGCACTTTGCACAGACTATAGGGATATCATCTTAAGTAGCGAGAAACAAGTAGTATCGATTTTTCGAATTCCCTTGTTTTTTATTTGGTGCTTTGTGGTGAATGGTATCACTTCCTTAAGCTTTGTTCCTTCGAAATTGCTGTTTTAACTTTTTAGTAGTGTAGATGTTTATTCAACTCTCGCTCTATCTTTAAATGAACAGGATGCTTTGCCAACATTTCCAGATGTAGAGGCATTTTCATGCATCGAGAAAGAGTTGGGACTGTCTCTTGACACCATTTACTCCTCTATAACTCCATCTCCGGTTGCAGCAGCCAGTTTAGGACAAGTTTATAAAGCCCGATTAAAGTATTCTGGACAGGATGTTGCTGTGAAGGTGCAAAGACCCGGTATCGAAGAAGCCATTGGACTGGACTTTTACTTGATAAGGAATTTGGGAATATTCATAAATAAAAATATTGACATAATCACCAGTGATGTCGTTGCTCTTATTGATGAATTTGCACGTAGAGTCTATCAGGAGCTCAACTACGTGCAGGTTAGTTTTATAATTAATGGTTTATTCTTCTCGTCTAAAGCATGAATGATTTATTTTCTATCTACCAATGAACAAAGCAGAATTCAGGCACCAAGCCAGGGCTCCTTTCTTTCAAGTTTGATTTGGTGTTGTTTCCTGGTTGACATTTAGTTAAGAAGATTTTTTGGTTTCTTGTGTTTAGATTTTGATTTTGACAGGTCTATGCAGGAGGGGCAGAATGCACGGAGGTTTAAAAAGCTATATGCCGACAAAGAAGATGTCCTTGTGCCAGATATCTTCTGGGATTACACGAGTGTGAAAGTATTGACAATGGAGTGGGTGAATGGTGTCAAACTAAATGATCAGGAAGCCATTGAGAAACAGGGATTAAAGGTTTTGGATTTGGTAAACACAGGTATCCAATGCAGTCTTAGGCAACTTCTTGAATATGGATTTTTTCATGCTGACCCTCATCCTGGTAATCTCCTGGCAACACCGGAGGGGAAGCTTGCTTTTCTTGATTTTGGGATGATGAGCGAAACACCAGAAGAAGCAAGGTTTGCTATTATTGGCCACGTTGTTCACATGGTTAACCGGGACTATGAAGCCATGGCTCGGGATTACTATGCTTTGGATTTTCTGTCAGCAGATGTAGATGTTTCTCCAATCGTGCCAGCGCTTCGCAACTTCTTTGACGATGCACTTACTTTAACTGTTAGCGAACTCAATTTTAAAACACTTGTTGATGGGCTGGGTGCTGTTCTCTATCAATATCCCTTCAATGGTGAGTCTTGATTGCTTATGCCTTCACTTTCCAGGCTTGTTGTCTTTGTTGGTTTTCAGCTGTAGGAGGCTTTACTAAATATCCAAAAGTCAACTATGAGATCCAGGATTAAGGAAAGCCATACAAGTTGCAGTTTTTCACTTTACTTTCTTATAGAGAATATAATCAAATAATGTGATTCTACAAATGCTTGCAGTTCCAGCATATTATGCACTGATATTGAGGTCACTTACCGTACTGGAGGGTTTGGCACTTTATGCTGATCCTAATTTTAAGGTGTTGGCTGCTTCATATCCATATTTTGCTAAAAGGCTTCTCACTGATCCAAATCCATATCTCAGAGATGCTCTAATTGAGTTGCTGTTCAAAGATGGAAAATTCAGGTTGGATTTAGGTTTTGCTCCCACTAAGCTAATGCCATGTAATGATGTTTTTCTCCCACTTGTTTACTGTTGTTAACCACTGTATATTTCTCTATCTGGGTGCAGGTGGAATAGGCTTGAAAATCTTCTTGTTCAAGGCCGTCAGGACAGGGATTTTGCAGCTAAAGATGCGTTGCAGCCTGTTTTACAATTGGTATTGGGTCCAGAAGGTGAAGAACTAAGAACGTTAGTTATTAAGGAGTCAATCCGAGTTACAGAAGCTATTGTGTTGGGAACAGCAATTGATACTTACAATTCCTTCCCAGACTTCATGAGGACTCTAATATTCAATGGCAGTACAACTAGACCTCTAGCATTGAATGAGAGTGAACAGAAGAACATGCTGGAACTTCGAGATCAAGTTTTCAGAATATGGCTGCTTCTGAGAACCTCAGAGAGTTTCGATCCTTCAATTTTGCAACCTATTGTACAGGTATGTCAGTTGTTGAAATTTCTCTCTATGTTTAATTTTTATTTATTTAGTAGGCAACGGATAAGGTATTGAATATTTCATAATAATGCGGATGTGTTAAAAATGCAATTTCTGTAAATAACGTCAGTCAGTAATACTGATGTTGTCAAGTATGCCATGAGCAGGTCCTTCAAGAGCCCGGAGCTCGTGATCTTGGAGGGCGTGTATTTGGAGGAATTTCTCGACGTCTTGCAGCACGCTTGTTACAACAAGTTCTTCGAGCTCCAACTCCTGCTTCAACTTCATAGAAACCGTGTAATTCACCAGTTGTAAAGATATACATGTAAAGGTATGTTGTAACATGAGTGGTGCTTTTAGCGATCCGCTCGACATTCTTTATTCAATCATATGTATAATAAAAGCAAGTTCTTCCCATTCTTGTGACCAAGAACTCACTGTAAGAGGTCACCTTGAATCGACTAAAATGCCTCAATAATAATCTGTTAGGAATACGGCTCAAAAACTGGGAAAGTCGTTCGAATGAGTGGGGAAGTCGTTCGAACGAAAATAGCTCTTGGGCCAAAATTTCAGAGGATTGTCTATGGTCGTTCAAACGACCTCATGACTCGTTCGAACGACTTTGGCTTTGTTTGTTTCTAAATTCGTTTTGAAGGGGATTTGATCCAAAGCGATGGATTATCTCGTAATGCGTATTTCGGAGATGACCTAATTGAAAGCCTGTAAATAGAGAGTGTATGTTAAAGGCCTCTGAACTGTAAGAAAGAGTTAGATAGAGAAAATAAAGAAATCTAGGGTTTAACTCTGAATAGGTTTTTTGGGTTTTCCTTCTAGGGTTTCTTGTTGGGATTATCTGTAAGAGTAGATGTGAGGTTTTAGTGATCTCTAGAAATTCTTGTAACCCTTACTGTGATAATAAATTCGTCTTGCTTGTCGGGGGTGGTTTTGATCCTGTTTAGGGTTTTCACCTAATTTAAACCTTGTCTATGTGTTTTATTGTCTTTATTCGAATTCTCTTTGGTCAGAGTTAGCTCTTCGAGTTCTTGTTAATCGTATTGTGCTTCCGCGTTGTGATTTTCCCCCTCAGTTTCCCAACATAATCAACCTTGATTTTTACACAGTAGTTGAGGTGGATTGAAAACCCACTCACCAATTTTTTTAAAATATAAACTAATCCTAAAAAAAACCACACGAGAGAGGAGAGAGAAAGAAATTAATAATGCCGGAAAAATAAATTCACACATTGCGACCTGTTGAAACTTGTAACGTGTCTTAATCTGAGACGTCTATTTTGTTATACAGTTCAGGGTGGCTTTTGTTAATGTTTGTGGTGCCACCTTGGCAAGAAGGCCCTACTATTGAGTGGTGAGTGGTCGGTTTGATAAAAAGAGGTGACTTGTTGCCACCTAAGCAAGTCACCCTACTGCTGTGGATGTTCTACTTATCCACTTTTGGTTGATACTTTTATTTATTTATTGATAAACCATAGATTAATAAGCAAAATGTGTTAGAAAAGAAGTCCCATCGCCCTCCAGCGAAGTCTGCAACCAGACAGACAGGGATCCATGCCAAGATAAGCCAAAATTATAGCCCATAGGCCTAGCGGCCAACTCATGGGCAACGGAGTTGGCGTTACGCGGCGCAAAACATATACAAATATCTACAAACCGTCCAAAAAGGGCCAAACAGTCTTGTACGATAGCTTTGGTAGTCCAAGCTATAACTGCAGAACCGTTCCTACAAAAAGAGCAAATTGCCTCGGCATCGGTTTCAATGACAACCCTCTGAATCCTGCGCTCCTGTGCCCAAAGAATACCGTCCAGGACCACTAATGCCTCGCCTTCTTCACTAGACGCAAATCGGCGGGAAGAAACTCGGGCTGCACCAAAAGAATTGTGAGTATCACGGATAACTAGACCGATGTGATTAAAATGTTTATCTTTACAGAAAGAGGCATCAACATTTATTTTTTCCCAGCCATAGCCGGAGGAACCCAATAAACCTTGATATCAAGCCGTTCAGACTTAAAGATCGGTTCATTAGAAAACTTTTTATTAATGGTCAAAGAAAGACGGGACGGGTCCGGCCTAGTAAATTGAAAAACCCATGTACAACGCGCCTTCCAAATCAACCAATACAAAGAGAAAGCCACCAGAGATTAGATATCCCGGTCAATAGGCCAGTCTGGAGGAGGCGAGATCCACATCGTAATCCACTCCTGAGGAAAGAGATGGGAAAACGCGTGGAGCATGCCCCCAAACGCCGTATCAAACCAAACCGCTCACGTAAACGGACAGACCAGAAGGAGATGGTGCAGGGTCTCCACGGGGGCCGAGCACAAAGGGCACGATCTATCATCTAAGGCTAACCGCTCACCAATCTTATCCCGGCAAGGGACCAAATCTCGGAGACATTTCCAGGCAAATAATTGGGCTCGAGGAGTGGCCTTATTATACCACAATTTCAGCAAGAGAGAAGGGGTACCTGCCACAGGCTCCATCTGATCCCCCGTCATCAACATACGATAGGCCAATTTTATGGAAAATTTGCCATCCTTAGAAGGGCACCACTTCAATTCATCCACGTCACCCACCCTTGGGAGAAGGATATGGGTAATAAGGTCGGCCGTGGCATCATCGCACCAAACAAATAATTCTGCACACTGCCAGGAACGTCTCACTGGATCAATGAAATGACTTACCCACTGGGGTCAGTCCTCCAACGGGGCCGCACCCCTCAGAGTCGGTTTCCAACCCGGAATCGAAGGGAACCAATTGTCCGTCCAAAAACGGATCTGTAGACCCATCCGAACCTGCCAACAAGAAAAGTCGTTAACCGTCGCAATCATACGCCAAGTCCAGGACGAGTCCGCTTTCGGCCGGGCGTGCAGGATGGTACAGTCGGGGAAATATTTGGCCTTAAGAACTTGGCCCCATAAGTCCTCCAGCTTCTGGTGAAGCCACCAGACTAATTTGGAAATGTGTGCCTTATTAGTCACCCCCGCTTCGCGAATACCCAGACCCCCTTCGCACTTCGGACGACAAACTTTCTTCCATTTTTTTAAGTACAACATATTCTGAGGGTCTGACCCTTTTCCCCACCAAAAGTCGTGTTGAAGACCATTAATAGTTTTACAGGTAGCCTTTGGTAAGGCAAAACAGGACATCTGGTTCGTCGAGATAGCCGAAGTCATAGATTTGATAAGAACCATTCGTCCCGCCTGGGAAAGAAGTTTACCGCGCCAGGATTGCAACCGAGTAGCGATGCGATCTTCAATACGTTGGGAATTATGAGCTTTGGAGTGAGCAAAGATGAGGTTAGTCCCCAGGTATCTTTCATCCAGGGGCATAATCTTTACCTTAAGGAGACGGGCAACCGGGCGACCAAAGCGAGGGGGAAGATTCTTACTAAAGAAGACTCCAAATTTAGCCAAATTAAGTTGTTGACCGGTCGCCGCAAAGAATTTATCGAGGATAGATTTCATCTCGTGCGCTTCATCAAGATCAGCACGACAAAAAAGAAGGCAGTCGTCCGCAAACAGCAGGTGGGAAACCGGGGGGGGGGGGGGGGGACGGGAAACTTTGATCCCATGGATCTTCCTTTTCACCTCCTTAATCCCCAACGCCCGCGATAGTCAATGGAATTTTTTTTCCACTGAGAAAGGATTTGCATATGAAAAAATTTAGTGTTCCTATCCCCCTTTACCAGCCAACTCACACAGGATTTTTGACGCCAAAACATTTCCTCCCTCATCTGGATTTCCTCGAACTCCCCCAACAAGTCCCGCTCACGAGAAGCGGTCTCCTCATCAAGGGGAAGGGACTAGATTCGAGAAATCTCCGCTTTTAGCCCTACAAGTTTAGTAGGGACGTGACCATTTTTTTTTGTTCTAGGTCCTAAGGCCAGCTTTCGTGTTTAAATTTTTTCCTTTGACCAGTTGGGTTGGGGAGCCTCGTTCCGAACTCTGCCAGAGGTTCTGGATCAGGAGGGGGAATTGAAGTTCTCGAGTCCACATGAACTGGAAACGAAAGCATTTACCAATGGTCGAGAATTGAGGTAGAGTATCAAGACATAATGGGGTATGGTCCGACCCTAGGGCAGGTAAATGAAAAACCTTAGCCTGCGGAAAGATAAACATCCAATCAGCATTAGCCAGACTCTGGTCCAGACGTTCTTTGAAATTGGCCCATCCCCGTCGACGATTATTCCAGGTAAAGGAATGCCCAGAAAATCCCAGATCAATGAGACCAGCTTGCTGTGTGACCTCCTTGGCGAAAGCACTCTTAGCAGCCCGGAAGGGCTTACCCCCCAATTTATCCGTACTATCAAAAATCGTATAAAAATCCTCCATAATAAGCCACGGACCATCGTACCCACTAACTGTGGTTTCTACTAGGCGCCAGCTCTCATTCTTATCTTTTTGGTACGGACTACCGTAATAAAATGAGATCATCCAAGGAGTATCCGACGGCTCAGAGTTCACCATTACATTAATAATTTATTTATTATAGAAAGCCATATCAAGAAAGATATTTTCCTTCCACAGGACACAAATACCTCCAGAACATCCTTTAACGCCAGTAGCCGGTACATCTATCCAGTTTGGATAATTAAGATTACGAACCAAAATCTGCATTTTTGTAGCGGATCTTTTGGTTTATGTTAAAAAAATAATATCCCCATTGGAGGATCGTATAAGCTCTTTCAGATGTCGAATTGTCACCGGTCGACCCAAACCCCGACAATTCCAGGAGATAATAATCATAATGGCCCGGGTGGCCTCTGCTGAGCCACCCTAACCCTAGTAGAAGGATCAAGTAAAAGATATGTGCGACGAATGCGCAAAACGGAAAGGAAAAGGGAATTGTGTACCTGACTGTGAGAAGGCCTGCGGGCACTGGCCAAAGGAGACTGGAATGGTATAGGCACCGCAGATAGGGGTTAATCAGCGCACAACTGATGGCGAACCACTCGAGACGAAACTGGAGGATACCCGATAGAGAGACCGATAGCCTGCCGAGTCTGGCAGGACCCCTGAGAACCCAAACCCCTGGTAGACGAACTCATCGTGCTAGCCTGACTATCCGCTAGTGGTAAGGTCTAAGCTAAAACTGGTACAAGCTGAAGCGCGCCTGAATGACTACGGATATGAATACGATCATCCCCTCCTCCACCAGACATCCGTTCAAAACCCGCTGGAAAATCATCAATACCCTTCTCATAATCAACAGGCTGCCCCCAGAACTGCTTATCCGCCGCTACCAGTCCTCGACCCTCAAAAGTAAGCCCTGCCACCTGGAGGGTAAGGCGTTCCTCCTCAAAAAACACATGTCGCGTCTGACTCCCCCCAACCAGACTCGCAAGAGTATCACAACCCTCTGCCCCTACCCATCTCCGAGACCCTCCCACAGACGGGTCTGCCCTGTCCGAATCGGGGAGATCCTCAAAAGCTGTAAAATCTACACCTTCATGAAAAGGCGGCCAGTCAGGGGAATTGTCCTGCTCACCACCCTGCACTGGCTCCCTCGAGGAGTCAGCTGGTACTCCTGGTCCATCCACCCCAAAACCGCTGTACATTTTCCTTTATCGCGTCTGTTATGTCGGGGTGGTATCATCAAAGGGGGTACCCGCTCCGGTTCCCCAGACGACACCATAACAGGTGATCGTGACCGGTGGGGAGAACCCGCTCAGTCTCCACTTGCTCGAAACTCAGATCTTGTTGAGCTGAAATAGCTAGGGGTTGTCCCCCCTCATCCCCTAAAATCTCTTCCTCAAAAGGCACGGAACATCCCGGCACCCGGTGTCCCATCTTAAAAACACCGCTCACATAAATTTACTGAGGCCCCTTTGAAGATAGTTTCAATAAGGAGTGGGCCATTGGCCCATTCCGCCTAAACTGCCGGCGGGAAGTCCCCGTAAATATCCATTACCACCCGAGCTCGGTAACCCTTTTTGATAACCCGTCGGTTGTCAGCATTCGGTTCCGTTACTAACACTTGGCCCAGACTCTGCCCAAATGCATTGAGAAACTCAGGGGTACCAAAGAACGGATCGGTAATGTCAAACCTTAACCAGAAAGGCACAAACTTGAATATCAAGGGTACGATCGGGGTACGTGCCTCATAAGGTAGTAAAATAAAAGCATGTCCATAGGGATTCCACGGATGATTCAGCAACACAAAGTTATAATCATAGGCTGCCCGAAACTTAATAAGAAAATACAGCTTACCGCTCACAACCCGTTCAAAGAATTGGATATTTGCTGACGCCTCCATATTCTAAAAGTTTTTCAAGGCAGAGACATTTTTTGTGAAACCCCGGTCCGTATCAAACGACATAGTACCTATCAGGGCAAAACGCCACCTAGTTTCTTTCACACGGATACTCTCTATGGGGAGCTGAACCACCACCACCACTCGAGGTTTTCGGACGGTGAGGCGTTCCATACTATTTACAAATTTCTGCGTGACTGAGTATGCTGACATACCTGAGCTGAACTAACAAAGACAGAACCAGATAACACCACACTCCAACAGCCAGATACAGTAAAATCCCTCCCCTCTACAGTAAACCACCAAATAAGCCCCTTCATTCCACACCTTACAGACCACCGGCCACGAGGAAACCTCAGGCAGCCACCGACGCACCCCAAAGGACCACACCCACAGTCTACCCCATCACCCCAGCGCCTAAACCAAAGAAATGAAAACAACCACGCAGTACCCAAAAAATAGACCCACTCTAGCTCAGAGAGAGGAGATCAGTCATGCCATGCTCCCAAAGCTAAACAAAGGAGTAGCATAAACCAGAAACACCCGAAATACATATGAACAACACAGTGGGCCGGGGCGGCTTAAAATGAGAAACAAAGGTACCGTCGTCCCAAAACGAGAGGAGAGAAGAAGAACCAAACTTTCGTCACCCAGGAGAGAACCCAAGAAAACCATAGCATAAATATGGTTGCAATAGTACTAGCAACGTCTCCCCTTTGAAACAATGCCAACCGTCACGAATCAGGAGGGGGCTAAAATGGGAAGGGAGGAAAATGTTGAAATCGACCAAAACCAACCGGAAAAACCAAACCAAAACAAAACAAAGCCCTGCTCAAGATAGCAAAACCAGAACCACCATATACCAAGCCCAAGTCGTATGAGGCCCCACAGGCTCACCCGAGGGTACAACCAAAACAAACAACCCAAAGTTTACCTCGGCCCAAACCCGCACACCCTAAAACAAGCCTACCCATAAAATAAAAAGCAGCCAACCGGTCCCAGGGTTTTTTTTTTTCCAGATGGAAATGCCCTTTAAACCCTCTTCACAGTCGCTTCAACCGGCCAAAGAAAGGTCCAAACACACACCGACACCCAACCGTAGCCGTTCCCGACCCCGCAGTTATACCATTCCAGTTGGCTCCGCCGACCAATACGCACAGCCGTCCTCACTTACAGGAAAACCACAAAGAAAAGGGGGTCAAAGCAGATGAAATTGACAAAGGAAAACCACAAAGGAGCAATATAAAACAAAATAAATAGACACTAGAGGGAGGAAGGCGGGAAGAGAGGTTGCAGAGCTGAAATTGCCATCGAAACCCAAACAAGGATCCTCGAAAATCCACAAGACCTGTACGGTCAGTCAAAATGAAACCCCCAAAACCGCGCTCAGAGCGCCAAAGGAAGCCAAACAAAAACAAAAACGAAACGGGGTGAGGAGGGAAGGATATACGAGGGTGAAGGGGGGGGGGGGGGGGGGGAGGAGATGGGGAGGAAAAACTCAGGGGAGATGGGTTAGGCCGGAAAGAAACCCGACTCTCTCTCTTTCTAGACGAAGCCAGACTCTCTCTCTCTCTCTCTCGAGGCCCATTTAACTAATCCCCTTTTGGTTGAGACTAGGTATGCAACTTGTAGTTGAGACTAGGTATACAAGTTTTTTTTAAAGGTATTGACCATAGTATATCTAGATCGCTCAAGGAGGGAACAAAAAGCTTTGTAAATCCTAATTGAATTTTGAAATCTCATGGGCTAGTTTGCTTGGATTTTAAAGTTTATATAGATTACTGGAGTTGTAATATAAAATCTATATGACTCATAACTTGATTACTGGACATTATTGTCACCTATAGCCACATATTTTCAATTCATGTTACAATATTGATCATTGTCATTAATTCAGGCCACCCATGTTAAATCTATAAAGGTTACTAAAGTAAAGGTTTGAGGGGTGACACATTGTTAATGTGGACGTCGCATGCTCCCTTGTTAAATTGTTTAAGAGTTATGGATTTGTCATTAGATCTTATTCCTCAATTTTATGTGTAGGATATGACTCTTTCAAAGCAGCCGACGCAGAGGAGGCACAGGCAACAGCTGTTGAAAATGTTACAATGTTATAAGATTGGCACCGTCTTGTAAAGGCTTTCGCAGATAAAATAATTGACCTCACTTGGGGAGCGCTTAGTCTAGCCCTGACATGCATTTTTTTTAGCATCCCGTTTTAGTAACTTCAAATTTTTGTATATTAGTAGAAGTGTAAAACTTGTAATAATGATGCTCACACTCTTGCAGCATGGAGAGCTCATTCACAACCGTTTATTTGTAATATGCCTCAAGAGGCACAAGATCTTGTTGACTTTGTAATTTCAACTTTGCCCTCCGTGGCTTAATATATTTCCTTGGATTAAAAAAGAAAGTGAAAGTTTGTAATATATTTTTTCAGTCGTGTACAAATCTTAGATGATTCAATTGTAGTTCACTCAAATATCTCATTGTGTCGACTAATCTCTCCCCTCTTATTTGGAATATCAGATTGAAGATTTCAATTGGATCCTCAATAGTAATTGTAAGGACTTAAATTCGTTGCTCAAATGGCCTCTTAAGCCAATGTTCATGTGACTAGAGTTGGCAAAGTGACCCACGACCTGCCAACCCGACCCGACCCAACCCTATTTTTGGAGGGCCAGGGTTTGTCCTTAATAGGTTGCGGGTCATTTGACCCGAACCCGTCTAACCCATTTAATAAATAGGTCAGGTTAGAGTTTAGCCTAAGTGGTTCGGGTCGACCCGTGGCCTGTTTAAGTTATTTGGTTTAATTGTAATTTTATATATTGAAGCTACCATTTAAGTCTTTAACCAATTTAGGGTAACAACAACAAGTCTTTCACTTTGGTTCAAACTTCAAACAACAAGTCCTCAACCTCCACTCCACTCCTCCACTCGGAGACCACTTCTCTTTCCTCACTCCTCAGTTCTCCTCCACGGCTCCACTTGTTTACCGACTCAGTCCTCACCTCAGTCTCCACTCCTCCTTCACGTCTCCACAATCCTCCACTCATCCTCACCGTGAACAGTCCTTAGTCCTCCACGGTCCTCTACTCCTATACTCCTCAACAAGTCAACGTTGTTGTTCAGCTGTTGATTGTTGTTGTTCAGCTGTTGATTGTTGTTGATTGTAAATCTCTTGTGGGCTGTTGCTGTTTATAAGAGGTAGAGTTAATAGGAGAAGTGGACATCCAATTGGAGTTTTTGTAACTTCTTATTTCCATCTCTTTTTGACTGTGAATCACCTCATAAGGATAACATTCAAGATGCCCAAAGTTTGATGGTTTGTCAAAAGCTTTCACCTCACCTTTGTGAAGGAACAAAACCATTAAAATTAACATAAGAAGAACCAGATGCAGATTATCTCTAGCAAAAGGAGAACTCATCTTGTTGGTTGATCTTAGTATTCAAATGATCTTGTATTGCTTAAATATAAGTGCAATATGTGGTTGTATGAGTTCTAACATTACAATCTCCATTATTAGTATTCTCTTTTAGAGAGGAACAACTTTTTTTCAAAATTGATTGGGACTTATCCACTTTAGTTCACCAAAAAAGGCGCACTAGATAAGGTATTATGTATAGTTGTGTTCACATGGGGTTCAAACACAATCCACTGCTTAATTGTCGAATAAACAACAACACGAGTCTAGAAATTTTGCAACTCAGATCGCCTAATGTGGTTGTGTCGCACCTTGATTGATAATTTCTAGTCATTTATGAGTAGATACGAGGTTGTTTCTTATTTAGTCATTGATATGAACTCACATATTGATATTCCATATTTGAATGAATGAGGTTGGCATGAATGAAACTTATGTAATTGACCCACCCAAACCCAACCCGTTTAGTTAAACAGGTCGGGTCGGGTTTGCATATCTGATCCGTTTAGTTAAACAGGTAGGGTTTGAGTTTGCCTATTTGATCCACGAACCCGTTATGACCCGACCCGTGTAACCCAAACCCGACCCGTTTGCCAGCTCTACCTGTGACACAAATATTAATAAACAGACAATATAAGATGACACAAGTTTTTGCGTAGAAACCTCTGAATAGGCAAAAACCACGACCTCGGCTCGAGGATTTAGTAAAAATAATTTTATTGCTTAAGATTAATGAATGCTGAATACAATTGAGATCTTTCGAGTAAAAAATTCTTCGTCCTTTCTCATCTTTCTGTTATCCTTCTATAGATCTCATCCTCAGTTCGTGTATGCCAACACATTCTCCTAGATTATGGGAAATAGTGGAGGTTTTTTCTGTAACTATCAGCTCGTGGGGGACAGGTGTCCTTGACTCCTTTTGCTCTTTTGGAGTGCTCGAGCCACATTCTTTTTTAGTCTGTGGTCCAGGTGTCAATGTCGATAAGGTGTATGCAGGGTGTATGCCATATAGATTTTGTGTGAGTATGGTATTGTAATAGTTTGTTATTACTCTAGTTTGAAGGATATGTCCCTATAGTTGCTCCCTCTCAACTGAAGGCACGGGTGGCTTGAGTTGAGAAGTTCGAATCGAGCTTGCTGTGTAGAATGGAACCTGTTATTCGAGGGACCTGTTTGTTTGTTGAATTGAATGTTGGATTTGCTGACATAGATTTTTAATTTATTGGAAGTGTTTAGGGCTGGCAATTTAACCCTCCCCACCCCGCCCTTAATGAGGCGGGTTTGGTATGACTATAGCGGGTATGGGGCGGGTTTTGTTTAAAAAGAAAACTCATTTATTTAATGGGGCGGGTTTGGTTTAAGGCTTAAATAAATGGGTCCCCATCACCCGACCCATTTATACATGACATGACGTGAATTCCCTTACACACAAGTTAAACCTAATTATGATTTCTGAACTCTGAAGACAGAAGACATGTTTCTTCCTCCTCTCCTACAGTCCTGCCTTCATAACTTCATTTCAACCTCCATCTGTCCATCAACTTCTCTTCTTCTTATACAGACCTATCAAAACTAGGTGGCTTCATTTCAGCCTTATTCTGAAGACATGTTTTCAGTTATGGCTCAATGTAGAAGTGAGGGTTAAATTGCCTCTGATCCTCAGTTGGCTGAAGTGAGGGTTAAATTGCGTCTAATCATTAGCTTATTTTTCCTCATTCTATTGAAGATTAAATGAAGAATTATCTCAAACTTATTCCTAGCAGCTCGTTTTTTTTTTGTACAAGTAATTTATGATTTTTAAACGGGTGCTGGGGCGGGATTGGTATGGGCAAATTTAAATGGGGCGGGTTTGGGTATTCCCCATTTAAGTTAAATGGTATTAGGGTAGGTTTAGGGGTAGGGTAATTTGGCGGGTATGGGGATGGCATTGCTCCACCCGCCCCAAACCCGATCCATTGCCACCCCTAGAAGTGTTGTTGATTGTTGGAGACTGGACTGTTGTCATTGATGTTGACTTGTGGAGTCCCCATAAACTGTTACTTTTAATGCTAATTGCGTTGGAATTGATAGCCAACATTGAATGTACTCCTGACTATAAGTACATGTACTGTTCTTCTGACCATCATTCTTCATTCAAATATATTCTTTTCTTTTAATATTTTCTTGTAAACGACAATGGTGACCACTAGAAGTCAAACTCGAGAGGCTGGAGTTTTGGTAAAGGTATAGGAGTTGCAACTCTGGTATTTTGGGACTCAGTCCCTCGCTAACGAGACTCCTATCCCTGTCCCTCCTATGTACCATGACATGACTAAAGAGGAGGTGGAGGAAGCTAATGAAGACTTCTTTCAGATATTTTGGTTTTACTATATCATCAAGACAACATAGTTGCGTAGGGGCGGTCTGCATCGTATTTCGGAGCAGGCTATCTTGGAGGAGGACGAAGCTGCTGGCGTCATTCTAAAGAAGTCATGTGGTTCCCATGTCTGTGATTAGTTTCTATAAAAAAAAAAAAAATTGAGATAATTTTTTTTTTGTCTCGAACTGTTGTTGTCATTCTTGTCGAATTGTATTAATAATTTCGTGTATTTTATATGCGGTATCGAATTGTGGAAAACGAATAGTTTCCCATTCTATATTTTATTCTAAGCTTGAGATTAGATGTGTTGTTGTGGATAAGTATGACAGCTGTTATCACTATCATTGAGTATCTTTATCCCATGGAATTTGGGATTTGGTGTTATCGTACTCTGTATCTATAAATAGAGGGGGGTTAATCAAAAATATATATTTTGTAATCATGGTGAAGACTCGTTCTCAGAGGGCTCGTCACGCAGTTGAAGGGCGTTTGACGATAAAAGTAGCAGAAGTACGTGAACGACTGTTTGAAAGGCTCGTTATGATGTCGAGATGCATGTTTCTATTTTGTAGGTTGAAGGTTTGAATACGAAGGAGAGATTAATCGAGGTGCACCGACATTTTTGGTATGAGAGATTGCTTTGGACGAGAGATATGATTGTCGACCTTGAGGCTCGAAAGATTATTGTACGAGAGATTGCTTTGGACGAGATAGCTGATGAGGATGAGGTGATTGTTGGTGGTGAAGTTATCAGATGTGGTGTTACAAGGCATCTCAGAAGTTTTAAATGTAATTACTTTTAGCAGTTCGATTGAGTTTTTAGGTTGAATTAATATGGAATTGGGGCGATAAAGAAATAATATTGCCAGTTTGATTTTTCATAATAATTTTCTCTTTAATTGACGTGTATTATATTTAAATATTTAAATTTTAAATATTTGTTTCCATTGTTATTCTCGTATGTGTTATTATAAGCAGGTGTTATCATTCAGTGAGAATTGTCGGGTATTAAGGAGTATGATTATTTATAAAGTTGGAAGTAGTAGATCGAATTCTATGCAGCAAAATTTGTTGCCATGGTTGCTAAAAGGTTTGAGAGGAGGATGGGTAGGAGAGAGAGAGATGTTTATAATTACAAGGATGGTGACAATGATGAAAGGGTTTCATTTTTTAAAATGTATAAGTGTATTGACATAAAAAGTGGAAAGGACGCCTCAGTTGCAAAACCGAAGGCGACTTGCACAAGTTCCAAAAACTTTCATCGGTTAGAAAAATACATTATAAATACTCCTCTTTCTTTCTCAAAACGGTTTCTGAATCCAGAGATACAAGATCTAGAGAGAGAGACAGAGAGACAGAGAAAAAAAATTCAATTGTAAGATTTTTAGTGAGAGAAAATCAGAGACTGTTCATTGTGTCCAAAAAGAAGAAGTGGTCTATTTTGTGGAGGAGAAGGGAAATTTATTGTCAAAACAAGTTTTGAAGGAGGAGAGAAGTGTTGTGCCTGATTTTCCTTATGGGTGTGCAACCTTTGTGGACGATCTTAATTTTTCTCTTCGTTTTGTGTTTTGAATTTTGAATGTTGTTTTCCTTATTAGGAAAGTTTGTCATATACTGAAATTTTGGGGAAAAAAAGGGTGTTTTGTTTTATATGTTATACTAGTACGGTAATTAAGTAATGTATGTATTGTTAGTATGTGAAGTGAATAGATTTAAGGGAATGTATATGAAATTGACAAAATTCTTGGACCTCTATGTATGTGTAGATGCATGCTAGAACATTAATAAGTAGGCCTCCCTCTGTTTTGAGCTCTTCCTTCGACATGGATCCTACCATTTCTGGTCGATCCACAAATGAGGAGAATGTAGGTATTGAGGATGCAACCTCTATTGAGGTGGAACACACAAGTACAAGGACCAATGACACTGTGGTATTATCTGATGATGGGGAGGAATTAAGTGTAAAGGGTGGTAGTGATGATGACGATTATGTCGATTTTCCTAGCATCCTGCATAGTTATCCCGAGGATCCTGGTACTTTGAGGGAATTTTGTAAGTGTAAAGCAATCCTAGAATACAAAATCAACCTCGTGTAAAGCAATCAAAGATTGAAAACAGTAATTTTTAGACATGGACGATTCTCGGTCTTAGCGTGTATGACCGAACTTTTCCCATTTAAGGGCACCAGCCCGGCACTGCTGGACATTGTCTTACTTGGGGTTGTTCACCGTTTTCCTCCTTTACGACCTTTTAATTTCGATCTCCATTACTCACTTCTTCATCTCCTCTCTTTCTCTCTCTCACACACAAGAAATCACTCTCTTTGGGCGGGGCGGGGGCAAAGGAGGAAGAAGAGGGTGGTGGGGGAATGGTAATGCAGTGGGCAGCGAGAGGAGATCATCTTGGAGGTATTCCTCGAAAGCTAGTGTTCAAGGGAGTTGGAACTTTCGCCAAAATCTTCACATCTCTCCTCAACTCCACCTCTGTACACAACTCTCAAACATTGCTTCATCTCGTCCGCTCTCGCCCTCCCAACACTCCTCTCATCACTGTCAGCAACCACATATCCACGTATATCTCTTTATCTCTCTCTCTCTCTCTCTCTCGAATAGAAACTCACTTTTTAGAGTTAATTTGATGATGGGTTTGATTTGAAATACAGGTTGGATGACCCATTGTTGTGGGGGTTCAAGGGGTTCCCTATATCTGATCCAATATTGGCGAGATGGGTTTTGACTGCTGAAGACATTTGCTTTAAGAATTCACTGCTTTCATACTTTTTCAGACTTGGTATGGTTTCTCCTTTGACCCCTTTGTGCTTGATTCAGTTGTGGTTTGGTTTAATTTGAGATTTTTAGAACTGGGATTGAATGTTTATTCCCATTTGCGCTAAACATTGTTAGAAGTGTTTATCAGAGTTTTGAGAGTAACATTAGGGATTAGAGGTCAGTGTGTCCCATTTGAAAATGGGTGTTGGTATTTGTGGATTCTTGGAAATTATTGTAAGCATTAGTATCTAAAGAGGAAAAGTAGTGATTGCATTTATTTGTGTGCTCGGTAGTGTTTTTGAGACGAACGTTCCCTTTTAGCGGTACTATGTTGAGAACACAAGGAGCTCTTCTGACTTGTATAGCCTAAAAAATTGGTTATGCTGTATTTGTGGATTTCTAAAGAGGAAAATAATGATTGTGGTTATTCGTTTTTCGATTGTGTATTTAAGACAATCGTTGCCTTTTAGTGGTACTGTGTTTAAAACAAGAGCTGTTCTGACACCGAGCTCACTAGCGTGGGCTTGTAACTTGTTGGGGTCTAAGATAACTGAACAAATTGGTTATGATTGTTATTAATGTATTGTCTAGTAAATTCTTCCAATTTTGGATTTCGAATAATTAGTTAGTGCTAAAGAAAAGAATTAGTCTGACTTGCAAAGCTATTGCTTCCATTATCTATCATATGAAAACCTACATAATCCAAAAAAATAACATTTCTAATATAGTAAACGTTTTAGTATGGCCAATACTTTTTTGCGGTCCTATTTCTGCCTTCAGAAGCTATTTGCGCATTGATTATATTTGGGTTGAATTAATGGTAGATATTTGGTTTTCAAAATCATATCATTGTGGTTCTAAAATATTAAATTGCACAGGAAAATGCATACCTATAACAAGGGGTGGTGGACTTTATCAGGAGCACATGAACGAAGCTCTTGCTCGCTTGAGTGAGGGAGCCTGGGTATTTTCCTATTATCTTGCTATTCTTTCATCTTCTGCATATTAATGTGACAGACAGTCGTATAGTGAGATCAAATGCTCGGCAGTCCGCATGTTTGCTTGGATACCTTCCCTAGCTGCTTCACATGTCTCAAGGGTTATTCAAGTTTACTTGGCTAGATTTTTCATTCTTATATTATTGTATGGTTTCAATTTTATTATTTCCAAGTCCTGATTCTTGCTGTTATCTCCAAGGAGTAGCTGCATACATTTCCTGAGGGAAAAATATACCAAGAAGATCAACCTATCAAACGATTAAAATGGGGAACTGCCAGTCTCATTGAGCGTGCACCGGTAACACCAATAGTTTTGCCAATAGTGCATCGAGGTTTTGAAAAGGTATTTATAAAATACTACTAATTTCTCTATTTAGTGCTTTTACTCCTACAACTAGTTGACATGCATATAGTCCCATATATTACCTACAAATATCTATGGTAGTTCTTATTGCCAGGGGCCGTAGTCTTGAAATTGGCATCAAATGGACACCATCTAAACTTTTTTTGTTGAGAACCACAACCTAAATGAGTTGGGGGATTTAGCTTATTATACACTGTCACTGGGCAACATCCACAACTTCATCCTTACTTCTTTTACTGATTACAAAAAAAAACAGCTGTAATTATGACTTGGAACCAAAAGATTACATGCACTAATACCCAAGACTTGACGTCCTCAAAATTGAATAAATAAACTAAAATAATTACCCACAGACTCTGTATAATTCAAAACAACTTCGAGTAGCATCATACAGATCACCAACATAATTAGTGTTTGATCGAATTGTAATTTACAGAGGAACCAAATACTGAAATCCCTTTCTTGAATTTAAAAAGGATGCAGTTCTCCCCCCAAAACTTTCATTCATTCCTCAAATGTGTATAAGGTATCACATTACTTTACATTGTTAAAGTACCACGTAACAAGCATTTTCAGATTCACCTACACAATAAGAGGGGTGGGGATATACATAAGCTTAAACAATGTGTCATAGTCTCATAGACAAAAATGCTGTACTGACATTAGGGAAATATCCCACATAGATTGAAATTCATCCAGCAAAGCTACCCTAGCTATTCTAAATAACAACATGACCTTCATACCTATTTTCTGGGGATACGAGTTGCAACCCAATTATCTTAAGTTTTCATACCAACCAGAACCGGGGATACTTCGATGCACTCATACCACATGCTTGAAATTGGGAGTAACAATTTCCTACATTTTAATGAATTATAACAAAACTATTGAAGAGCGGTTTAATTTTGCCCAGATTAGCCCAAGTAGATAAAAACAAGACATTGCTATATGTATTAACTAGCGACTGAAAGGGAAGCTGTCTGAAAAAAAGAAAAAAGAAAAAGAGGCAAGCTGTGTGCGTAAGAAGACAAACTGTCTGAAGAAGGGAAAATACAACACCGTGGGCAACAAAAAGAAGAAGAGAAGAAGGTAAAATATATCAACCAAAGAAGGCGAGTACAACACACTAGTCAACAAAAAGAAGTTGAGAATGTAAAATATATGAACCCAAGGATGGCATTATTATCAGTTGGTAGGGTTGTTCACCTTTATATTCTTGGGCCTACCGGGTTTTTTTTTTTGTTTTGTTTTTTTTTTTTCATTTTTCATTTTAATAAATTTAGATTTACTGATGTTGTTGAGAAAGGATAACAAACAACAAGCGTAGAAGAAAGGGCAAGCTAGACCAGTTCAAAAATTGGAATCAAACTAAAAGTTTATAAGAAAAAGGAACAACGCTTTTCTAAATCAAGGACCTCCAACATAACTTCCACCTAGCCACGAGAGTATTAAATAACATGCCCCTCATGTCCATAATCGATCCTCAACGTCACGAGTAACTTATGCATCAAATGGCCAGGACACATGATGCGAAAAGAAATTGGTTCTAAATACCCTGCTCAAATACGGGTGTCGAAAATTAATAAGGGTAAGCAGGGGTCGAATCTGCAGGGACGTATTAAAAACTAGTTCTTCCAATCTAACTAATAACGATTATTAAACTAGTTTTTGAAAACAAGTTTTGAGCTAAAAATCAAATCTGAATTACCAACTTGATAAAAATATGGAAAAGAGAACCTAGGCTTTGAATCACCTCTGACTTAGTTTACTAAAACGATATGAAAATGGTAGCTTCTATCCGCACGTTATAGCCATGGCTAGGTCTATCCAGGTCTAAGATCTAGTGTTTGTGACTACAACCCTAGGTAAGAACGTCGTTGTTCATGACAATCGGATCTAGGGTTTATAAACTCATTTACATGGCTAGGTGATGAATATAAACCCTAGTGATCTAGAATTCTTTTTAAACATGAAAACAACCGAATATGGCTAATTCGGCGTCTTCCTCGTATCCGTAGAAAAGTAGAGTTGTCATGGCTAGATAAACTCTTCGAAACTACAAATCGGAGAATTGAAGATTAATTCTAGATCTAAACTACTATTAACATATCAATTTAGCTGACTTCACTGAAGGGCTGATCCTTAGCCTAAGCTAAGGAGACTAAATCTCCATTAATGATGTTGATCACAACTTAAGTAATTAACTAAAAGCATAAAAATTGAAGGAGAGAAAGAGAAAAAAGAAAAGAAAAGAAAAAATTATTACTCCAATCTGAGATGAAAAGTACATGGAATTGCTCTCCTATCTATAGGAGATGGGTGAGACTTGTTTACAATCTTGAAACTCTATCTCTAAGTAGAAATAAACTCTATCTCAGATAAATTCTATTTTATTTCTACTCTTATCTCTTATCTAGATAAGTCTTCTCAAGCTAATCCTTGTAGAGGCCTTGATTATCTTCATTCTTTGGAGTACATCTCTAAGTACATTAAATGTAGACATCTTTCTTGCACCTGAGAGACAACTGTAGATGCTTTTGTTCTTTTTACCTTCAATTAGCCTAGCTGTTTTCTTATACTTATTAGCTCTAATAGTTATAGATGTCTGAAAATAAGGAAATGCTAATAATGTTAGAAAATAATAAATCGGGATCGATAAAATGATATTTTTTCGCGTATTAATCCTACGTATTTCTACGTCTATCAACACACTTTCTATTTAGTCATATTGTATTCTTGATCAGTGAATATGCCAATCAATTGTGTCTGCCTCTCTTATATAGAATATGCAAAAGGGCCTTTTGATGTACCAAATACCTAAAAGAAACAAGTCGTGCCTCCGAGTCTAATAAGGAGTTGATCCTTCATCAACTATATCTCAAATTGGATATTGATCTCCATCAACCAATCTGGAAGGTAATTGTCCGTGTCCTAGATAGACCTCAAATTAACTGCAAATTTTGAGATCCTACCTTAAACTTACCACACCTTTTGACTTGATGTGGCACTTTATTCACCATGACGTGGGTATCCAAATAAAATGTGTTTTTGATTGCTTTTGTCCTAGTCAACAATTTTGAAGATTGACCACGCTGTCTCATATTGTAGATTGTGTGGACACGCCTCTAACAGTAGACATACTTATACAGTGGTATCTTCTGTGCGTAGTTCTTTGGTGTTGGTAGCCTAAATTTACAAGTTAGCTGCTGTAGATGTTTTTGAACAAAGCTTAATCAATTGATTTTTACATTTATCAATCTCTCCTTTTGGAGATAAAGTGAGCTACTTTTGGCTTCTAAAATCTGAATTATGAGATGGTAGTCTGTTGACAAGAGACTTTTGATAGGAGCTGCCTTATCGGCTGTCGCCTACTTGACCTTTCCAGATCAAAGTAAAACTTGGAACTGAATACTAAATATTCAATTGATCTTTATGTATCATTTTGGTTGAGTAGATAATGCATTATTTTCAAGACCGACGTTAGGTCTTTTTTACTTTAGATATGGAGAGCAAAGGGCAATCTGACTTCAGACGTCTGGTGATTGGTCGTGTGTAATCTCTTAATTGCCCCTCATTATATTTTAAACACTGTACACTTTGTAAGGGCAAGTATGGAAAAACCTATCTTTGTTTTGATCTCCCTCCCCCCCCCCCCCCCCCTCCCTCTCTCAATCGATCTGCTTTTTTTCTCTTCTCTCAACAACTCTACAAATCTTCTTTTATTTCTCCAAAGAAATCACTCACATTTCGCCATTTTCGACACCTCGAAACAACGTTGAATCCTCGAAGAACTGTTTCTATCATGGCTAATAATAGTGGGGATTTCGTCAAGGGGAATGTTTTCCCTAATGGGGTTGCTGTGATTACTCTTGATCGACCCAATGCTCTTAATGCCATGAATCTAGGTATTCATTTTGTTACTTGTTTTTATTATATTTGTTGAGGTTTAGTAGTCTTGATTGAATTGGGAGTATGGAACTGTTTGAATCAAGTACATTAAAATTTTCTAGTTTGTATAATGTACGTGAAAAAGAGAGAGTAAATGTTCATTGATTCATGAAAATTAAGCAAGAATTTCCGTATGTTGTGTTTTACTAGTTGAAACATTTATGTATGGGTACTTGTTACGCTCATTTTTGTTAAGCTTGTCTGCTTCTATTGTCTCACCTGTTTATATGGAATAAGGGTATAACGATATTGCTAGTTTTTATATAATGCAACTTTTAGTAGACTTTGGTAGTCTCTAGATTTTGTAAGAAAAGATTGATGTTGATTTTTGGGATTCTAATCCCTCAGTTAATTTTGTCACTTGGGATTGAGGGGTTTTCAATATTAAAGGTTTTATTGCTAATAGAGGAAGCCAAATTGTTTGAAGGCAAGTGAACATGAAACTTGCATAATTTGCAAAAAATCCAATTGCTATAAATTGCAGAGTGCCTTAAATCTGATGTTGTAACTTGTAAGCATCCAAATCTTAATTTATCGAAATTTTATGTCATCTAAATTGCATCTTGTTTAGTTGTTATAATTATGTGAAGTACTAAAAAATAGAGAAAATAATACTTTTTTTGTTTAAAAGAATTCAATCGTCGGTCTCCGGACCGTTTAGCGGTATACTAGTATAGATTTTTTTTCAGTTTTCAATCTCACAGATTCACTTGTAAATTTCAGGTGATGCCTGAGAAGTATTTCTTTGGACGAAGGCCTCTGATCCCACTTTGCAATAAAAGAATAAACATAATTATTGGCGATCCCATTGAATTTGACATGCCACAGTTAAGGCAGACGGCAATAAACATGTCTCTTGAACATTCTTTTTGCGATGTAGGAAGGGAATCAACTACCCCTCATCGACTTGATGAGACAGCACGAAGATGGCTGTACTCAACAATCACTGATCGAATTCAAAATGTAATGGAACAGTTACGTCGTCTTAGTACATCATTTGAGACTGAGGCGTGAGAGTTTTGTGATATTAGGAGCAGCCATAATGCATTTTTTTAATTCTTTATAAATGTATACTGTAATATTACAATGAGTAATTAATTTAGAAAATTATTTTGTGCTGGAAGCCGTTTAACTAATAAAGCTATTTTTTTACTAATTTTTTTTTTAGTTAGGTTTTTAATTACTTATGTAAAGTGTAATAACAATAAATTATGTCCAATTTTTTGGCTTTCTCCCTTAGACATCTTTCTGATTATGTCACCATCTCACCCACTATTGAACAATATTGTCCCGGTGTAACCATCACCACTATTGTGTTAGAGGCCTCTCCCATACACCCACTGCGTGTCACCTAGCCATTTGGGTCAATTGACCGACACCAATATTTTTGATGTTGGGGCAAACCTGATGAAGTGTCCTTTAGTTTGAAAACAAGTACCCAAATTCATGGAAAACAGCTCTTGTAGTCTTGTGTTGAATGCGGCCTCTATAAAAAGCATATTGATTTTGAGATTTTGAGATTTTGAGAGAGAGAGACACAGAATGGGCGGCAGATTTGTGAGAAGTGGAAGCAACAACATCCGCCAACTCTTGGAGAGACGTTCACTCGACTCTCATCACATCTCCATCGAAACTCACCTTCTCTCAAACCAAAATCAACAAACTTATGCTCGATCTCTTCTCCTCAACTACAATCGCCATCGCGTTGTAGTTTCAGAGAAGCTTCAACAACAATGGAGGAGAAGCTATTGTTCTTCTACTAGTACTAGTGTTTTAACTTCGAAGAAGAATGGATTTGTGGGGTGGTACATGGGTTTGATTGAGTCTCGACCCATTCTCACAAAGAGCATCACTTCCGGACTCATTTACACTGCTGCAGATTCCACTTCGCAGGTATAAAACAAATACCCACCTTTTTATTAGGTTTGATTTTTGGGGGATTATTAGCCCTCAATTTTAAAATGTTGATATAATGCTCTCTTTAATATGTTACCCAAGGGAAGAAAGACGGGGTTGTTGTGTAGTTTTGTTTTGGTCAAGTTAGTAAGGGGGTGACATGGGGTAAGTCATAAGTGGTGGGAGTTTTAAGGTTAAAAGGATGTGGAGTACAGTGTCAATGAAGGATTTTGATTAACTGGTTTAATGGGAAGTATTAGAGTTGAAAGAGTACCGAACATATGAAGCCTTTTAATTAGTTCGAAAGTGATCCTTTTTATTAGATAATATGAGGTCAGACATAATTTTGGTGGGAGTGACTTTATTATAGATTGAGGGTGGCATGGGTTTTAGAAAAAAAAGCATCTTCTTGGTTTGATCTTCTCTAACGTATGTTCGCTTGGACATCCATATTGGGGAAGGTTTTGTTTGCGTAGAGTTTTATAGTGAGGAAATCAATATTGGGTAAGTTGAGTGTCTATTTTCTTTGGACCGTAATTCTAGCCGGTGGCTCTGTGAGGTTTGATTTTGGTGCATATTTGATGCATGTAGTTGGGATTTCAGTCTTTTTAGGGTCGGTATAACATTAATGAATTCTTTCATTAAAGAAATGTAGCCTCTCACCCAAAATAAATGCTAGGCTCATATAATGCAATCTTATGGGGGATTTGGAATGGAAGAAATTTTAGAAGCTTGAGAGGGGAACGAACTGTGCTGGTGTATTCTTACTTAGAAGTCAAGGCTATGCTTTACGCTGGAGCAGGTCATGGACTTTCCAGGGGCAGATTGTTTGAGGAGTTAGTGGCTAAATGGGAGGGCATGATGCTAGAGAGGTAGTATCTTCAGCGTCTGTTTGGGTGAAGGTTTTTATGTGGGTCTTTAATTCTTAGATGTCTTTGTTTTATGCTCGTTTTTTTCCCTTGGTTGTATTTCTTGTCTTATATTTTTGTCTCTCTCTCTTGAAGAAGTTATTTATTTTTACACCAGGACACTCGCTGTATCTGTACTAAGACTAATTGTATAACACAAGCACCAATGATTTGCTTGCCTCTACATAGTTTTGCATTAGGTGCCACCCTTTTGCATTTTCCATAAACACTTTCCTTTCCTTTATTGCGTGAAGCCTGTACAATTTGATCTCAACATCTGCCCATGATATCCTTACCTGTGCCAATGTCTTTGCCTGACTCCTTGAATAATGGCTGGCTTTATTCCTGTTACATGTTTCAACTGGGATGTACTCCTATTCAAAAATATTCAGCTGACTTATTTTACATATGAAATTAGATATGTAATTTTAAGTACAGGTACTGTTTTAGCTTCTGATGTCGTTAGAGGGCTCGATTCAAGTCGCTTAGTTGCAAGATAATTGGTGTTCATACTTTGGTTTATTCGTGATTCAATCTTCGTGTTAATGCATGGTCTTCTACATATCCTGCCATGTCTTTATGACATGCCGATGCTTGTGTAGTCAAAATCTTCTTCTCTTTAGCCAAATAATAGCAGAACTTATATGCTATTGCCATAACTTACTTTTTTCTAGTATTCAACAGTTTCAAACTTCATTTTTGGTACCAAACTAGTTTTTTTGTTTTTTTATATTTATTTTATATTTTGTAAAAATATATCTGTCTTTACTGTTTACTAGCTTAATTTTATGTTCAATTTTATCAGATGGTTACTCCAACATCTTCAGAATTTTCTTATGACTGGATAAGAACGTTGCGAATGGCTGGATATGGCATGATAGTGATGGGGCCAGCACTTCATTGTTGGTTTAATTTTGTTTCAAAAATTCTACCAAAAACAGATATTCTCAATACTATGAAGAAAATACTTCTGGGACAAACTGTATTTGGGCCAATTATGACTACTTTGTTCTTCTCTGCCAATGCTGGCGTTCAAGGTACATACTTACACATCTTTCATCTTTAATTTTTTTTGTTTGTTTTGTAATGATCTCATGTTCATCTTTTTTGGTGTCAGTAAAGTATGTTATGTATAAGCATTAAAACACTGATACTGTTGTAAGCAGTTTTTTTTTTGAAAAGGATGCTATTATAAACAATTCGCTTCCTGGAGTTTGGTTATATAAGCGCCACATGTAGCCTAACAGCCAAGATTTCTTATTCACTCATGACATCTAACTACTGATAATACGATTTGATTTTAATTCAAGAGCTGGGTGCAGAATGTCTAGCCATTGAGTCTGCTATAAGGTTGTCCGAAGGTGTCAATATGTTATTTAAGATCATATCCAACCGTATTTTAACCTAACAGCCGTAATTTAGGCTAAAAACTAAGTTTTAGCTTACCAACCGTATTGTAGCCTAACTACCAAGTTTTCTTTACTCGTTACATCTAGTTGCTGGTAATTCAATTAGATTTTTTTTTCAAGAGTAGGGTAGGGTGCAGAACCCTTAAGATTGGATGATCATATACAAGTTTACTAGTTATTTCTCCCAAACCCACAAGATTCCACTACAACTACTATGTTTGGTTGTCAAAGCCAACCTCTGGTTGTTATTCACGTTATAACATGTCAATAGGAAGAAATCCAAAGTTTTAGAAGATCTAAAACAAAACAAAAAATGGTAAATTTACTTCCCATTTACGTAGGGTGTAATTACCATCTTCTTCTTAAAGGTATGGAACTTCTGAACAACCAAACTCTAGTAGTAATAACTCTGAGTGGTCTGTGAAGGAGGTAGAATAAGAAGAAAGTTTTGTGTTAGCTTAACAATTTGTGTTAGCTTAACAATTTGTTTTAATTGTGAAAGCCGGTTGCAAGTCAATGCACAATTTGAAAATAGAATAGAGGAGTAATTGGCAATCTTCAATTTCGGTTACTAAATGCTATCAGTCTTGTATAAAGGGTTCTAGAGAAAGTTTTGAAAACACCTCATTGAAATGCTATATTCTATCCACATATGGTAAAAGTTTATTGTAATTTTAACCAATTTAAGAAAAGGGGTCTAGGAAGAGGTCAGAAAACTCCTCAGTTTGTATGCCACTTTTTATCCTCATTTGGTAAAGGTTACTGTAATTTTAGTAAACTGGTATTATTGTGAAATACTATTAGAAAATACTGCAAATGGATCAATATGGGGATTCTGGTATTTGATATAGTTAGAAGTACAAATAAACTAGACATGTAAATGTTATCAGTTTTTTTTTTCTTTATTCTGTTTTTCAAGTAAAAACCTTTCTGTGTCTTGGTCAGGTGAAAATGCTGCACAGATTGTTGCAAGATTGAAGCGAGACTTGCTTCCCACATTTAAAAACGGTCTTCTATATTGGCCAATGTGTGATTTTATCACATTCAAATTCATCCCTGTCCGTCTGCAGGTAATTTTTTTTAGTTTTTGTTTTTAAATTGATCTCTTTTTGTTAGTATTAAAAGGGTTAATTTCTTGGAATATTGTGGACATGTATATCCAATTTCTTATACTTTTTTCCCTTGGTGTTTTGTTTTTACAGCCTCTGATAAGCAACTCATTTGCGTATTTGTGGACCATTTATATTACGTATATGGCAAGCTTAGAGAAAGCAAGCCCGAGTAGCATTTCAGTTAAGAAGCCTCAGTTAATAGCATCTCAGTGAATTGATTCCGCTTGGGGGAGTTTCTCGGTTTACTCTGAATCGCGCTCTTTCAGTGTCTTCTCCCAGGATAGATGTTACTAGAATCTTTTGAGCGGTATGCTTCATTACCAATATGGCATAGTATCAAGTTTAGTAAGAAAAAAGAGTAGAAACAGTGTTTTGACTGTCTTTATCAAGCCCCACAGATCAGGCTCGATTTAGCTCTGCACCGAATTTTGATACATTTTTGGTGGATAACATGAATGAAATTATCTATTTATTCTATTTATCTTGGGGCGAATGTATGAAGTTGAACCCATTACTGAAAATGATATCTGTCTTTCATATATAAATGAAATGTCTTTAGGGGTTGTTTGTTTTTTAGCTTATTTAACTTAATTGCCTTATTTTTTTGGACAGATTAAGTGAAATTTCATAGTAGGTTGTGTTTGTTTTTTATTTAAAAAAAACTCTTTTTAGTAATAACATCACATTTTTCAGAACTTAAGATAATTTAGAAAATCTAGTTTTTCTGAACTCTATTCTCCTTAACTTGATGGGATTGTTACGGAAACTTAAATGAAAATATGTAAACCCCAATTTACCCTTGTTTTATCGGACTTTTTTCTTCTATTCGTTTTATACATTGATTACATTTCCTCTCTCCTTCTCTTTCTTTCTCCTTCTTGATTTATCAAAACCCTAGCTATGAAACATGAGATTGATGGATTCATGACAAAAGAGCCTTTCTATTGAGATTGAAACAACCACAAATTAAATAGAAATTGGCGTACCATCGAATCATCATCATCACACGAGATCGAGATCGGGATTCAAGTTAAAGCAAACTACTACCATCCGAGATTGAGATTCAAGGTAAGAAACTATATGGTCAAATAAATTTGGGTTTATGAAAAGTTATAGATATAAGTTGCAATTGTTCTTCCAACATGGAAAGTGTATGAGAGGATTAATTAGTTTATGGTGGACTTGTGGTGCTGTGTACTAGTCAACTTTGATGATCTCTAGAGTGGTTGTTGTAGGGATCATTTGCTATGATCATGGCTGCTGCTTTAGTGTAGGTTGGGTTGTGTCTGATACAACACCTGTACACCAAAATAAATTAGACCAGGAAACAAGATTATTTTGATGTCTAAACTTTTCATAAGTAGATTTGAGAGTCGTAGGTGAAGAAATCCGAACAATCTCATTTGCCTTTTGAGCTGCCTCAACCTCTGTAAGTCTACCACAATATCTGGGGAGACCTACAACTCGCTCTTCCATCTCTATTTATTATTTTTTATCCTACTAGAAGTAAGTTGAATGGAACATGGACTTAGCTGCTACTCCGAAAGCAAAACAAGCTACGCTACTGCCGGTTGAACTCTATATGCCTTTCAGAGTCTCTTTCACTTCGACTATCATATGCACCTTGGTTACCTTTTCCTATCTCTCTAAAAAAGACTGTACTTACTTCCTTTCTACGCTGTACTCACAATTCCTTTCTACGTTGAATTCACTTTCGTTCTCGCTCTTTTAAAACTATTTGTCTTCTGTAGTCCTCTTGCTCTTGCTTCTTGCCATCTGTCTTCTGTAGTCCTCTTGCTCTTGCTTCTTGCTTAGCATACTTCCAAAGTTTAAACCACTTACCCAGGAGCCTCTCTGTACAGTCCAGACGATGGGGCTGTGTTTGTTTATTGTGTTTTTTGCAAAGTCGTTCAAACGAGATTCATTGTCGTTCGAACGACATTTGGTATGTTCAAACAGAAAATTAGTCTATTCGAATAGACCACACCGAGCACATTTTGTTCGAATAAAAATGGGCTTTGTTCGAATACAAATAGTCTGTTCGAACAAATTTCAAAAAAACTCATTTTTTAGATTAGATTGAAGCCTCTTGTTTGCCTCGAGATTTGAGTGATTGTAACTATGTTTCCCTAGTATATAAAAGGAAACTTAGGTTCTTTTAGAGAATCCTTTTACAATCCTTTTAGACAATCCTTTGGTGAGAACAAATTGGAGAGGATTCTTGAGTGAGAACCTCTAATGGGTCTTGAGTGATTGTAATTGAGATCTTGAATAAAAAAATTTCTCTCTTGAAAGTGGATGTAGGCAATTTGCCGAACCACTATAAACTTGGTGTTGTGTGTATTTCTTTGATTGTGCTTGTTTGTGACTAACCCAAATCGACCTGGAGTTTCGGCTTTCGGGCTTGCAACTCAACAATTGGTATCAGAGCGAGGTCGATTCCTCAGTTGTGAGTAATTTTGAGGTAACTTAGGGTTTCTCAATTTCAATTTGATTTTGGGATTTGGTTAGTTCATGAAAATTTAGGGAAACATGGGAGACGTAGTTGAATCTAGTTCTTCGGCCCCGAAAAGAAATACAACGGTGATGTTCAACAATGCAAAGACTGAAGTTGAAAAATTCAACGGCACCAATAACTTCGGCATGTGGCGATGCGATGTTACTGATGCGCTAAGTCAATTGGACTTAACTGAGGTATTTGAGGACAAGCCGGATGAAGTAGAGGAGAGTGTTTGGAATAAATGAACAAGAGAGCTTGTGGTCAAATTCGTTCGTGTTTGGCTCAAGACATTAAATACTTTGTAATGAATGAAACCTCGGCAAAAGAAATTTGGAGGATTCTAGAGGATAATTATTTGGTGAAGAGCATCCAAAATCGACTCTATTTGAAGAGGAATCTTTATCGCTTCACAATGAGACAAATGATTAGTATGTCAGAGCATTTGAATGATTTTACCAAGTTATTAGCCAACTTGGAGAATCTAGAGGAAATGGTTAGCGATGAAGATAAAACACTATTGTTCTTGAACTCGCTTCCAGAAGAGTACGAGCATTTCGTTACGACGATAACGTACGGTAAAAGTTCATTATAATACTCGAATGTGACTATGGCGGTTGTAAACCAAGAGTACCTGAGAAAGGAAAAACGTGAGTCCGGGGAGTCAACATCCGAAGTATTGATGACTAGAGGGAGGTCTTCGGACCGAAAGAAGTCGAATGGTAACAACCTTCGATCGAAGTCGAAAGGTTGCGGTTTAAATAACAACAAATTGGGTAAGGACCAATGCACATTTTACAAGGAAACGGGTCATTAGAAAAATGATTGTCCCACGCTTAAGAAGAAGAAAGCGGGAAAATTGGGCTCTTCTGTGAATTTGGCTGAAGACACGAAAACGGGAGGTAATTATTTAGATTTATCTTTTACTATAACTTCTAGTACATGTGTTAGTGATGCAAAAAAATAGATTTTAGATTCGGGTGCTACTTATCACAATTGTCCTGAAAAGTGTTATTTTTATAGTTTGAAAATGCTAGAAGATGGAGCGGTGTTGATGGGAAACGATAATCATTGCCGCATCTTGGGGATAGGTACCATTCGACTAAAATTGCACAATGGGTTAGTTAAAGAGATTGATGAGGTTCGGTATATTCCGACGATGAGGAAAAACATTATCTCGACGGGTTTACTTGAAGCGAAAGGTTACATGGTTGTGTCTGAGAATGGGGTGAAGAGGGTTCTTAAGGGAGCCATGGTGATATTGAAGGGTCATAAAAGAAGTAACAACTTATACTATTTGGATGGTACAGCTATTCTTGGTGAGGTTGCTACCGCGGGAAGGGAGGAGACCACTTCCATAAATATCACTCGGCTATAGCACATGCGTTTGACGCATGCTGGGGAAAAGTCTTTGAGAGTTCTCGCGAACCAGGGGCTATTGAAGTGTGTCAAGGTGTGCAAATTAGAATTTTGCGAACACTGTATTCTGGGCAAGGAGACAAGGGTAAAGTTCGGTACCGCTATCTGCAATACTCGTGGAACCCTTGATTATGCTCACTCTGATATTTGAGGACCCTCCAAGAATGCATCGCTAGGGGGTAAGCATTACTTTGTGTCTTTTGTGGATGACTTTTCTAGGCGGTTATGGGTATATACCATGAAGAGGAAGGATGAAGTCCTATAAATTTTTATAACGTGGAAGAAGTTGATTGAGACTCAAACTGGCAGAAAAATCAAAGTGCTCTGTTCGGATAATAGTGGGGAGTACACTAGTGATCCATTCTTGCAAGTATGTCGGGATGAGGGGATTGTTCGACACTTCATGGTTGGAAAGACACCGCAACAAAACGGGGCAGCCGAGCGCATGAACCGTACTTTAGTGGAGAAGGTGCGGTATATGTTATCCAATTCTGGGTTGGGCAATGCGTTTTGGGCTGGGGCTTTGACATATGCATGCTATCTCGTTAATAGGTTGCTTTCGCTGTAATTGAGGGTAAGATACCAATAGAAGCTTGGTTAGGATAACCTGCTACAGATTATGATATTCTTCGTATATTTGGGTGTCAGGCATACTATCATGTTAAGGATGGTAAGTTGGATCCACGTGCAAGGAAGATCACTTTTCTGGGTAAGAAGAAGGGTGTGAAAGGCTACAAGTTATGGGATACGAGAGACCGGAAGATCATTATGAGCAGAGATGTCACTTTTGATGAGACTTCTATGATGAAGTCACATCTCTTTGGGCACACAAAGAAGACGATCAATGTGGTTTTGCAGCGAGTAGAGATTGATGCGTCTTCACATTTGTCAGAGAGGTCCGTACTAAAGGGGGTGTCATCTACCGGTGTGACAACGAGTGATGAGCCATTAGTTCATACTCCAAATGATGAAGACACAGACGATGGTGAAGTATTTGGTAGTACGGATGAGGAGACTCCGGTTGTAGAGTCAATTCCAACTAGTAAACCAAAGAGGAATATAGGTAAGCCGGAATGGCTTATAAAGGGCATGGTACTTCCAAAGGCGAAGGCCATGGTAGCCTATGCACTACCAATTATTAAAGGTGTTCATTCCATAGCTAAACATTGGGAGGGAGCAATGAAGGAAGATATGTATTCTCTTCGCAAGAATAAAACTTGGCAAATTTTAAAGTTGCCTAAGGAAAAGAGGGCGATTGGAGGTAAATGGGTCTACAAAAGGAAACAAGAATCTGGAGATGGTGCTACGCTTCAAGGCCAGTCTATTAGAAAAATACTTCCCTAGTTGTATCCTATTGGCCTTGGTAGCGCATTTGAATTGGAATTGCAACATCTCGATATTAAGGCAAACACTCTTACATGGGAAGTTTAAGGAAAATATCAATATGGCTCAGTCGAGTGGGTTTACTATTGCTAAAAATGAAGATGTGTGTCAATTGATGAAGAGATCGTTGTACAGTTTAAAGAGGTCTCCAAGACAACGGTACCAACAGACTCTTGATATGGAGATTCATAGAGATAGAGAGAAGGGAACGGTGCGTCTCTTTCCTATGGATTGATTTGGCTTCTCACGGGGATTGGTGTGAACTACGAGCGACTTGATCCACGGAGGTACGTAGACAACCATTGATTTGGTGCAACCGAATTTGGGTTCTTTGGGACGTTTGGCTGGTTTGGGTTCCTTGGGACATTTGGTCGATTTTTGTTCCTTAGGACGCCTGGTTTGATTTGGTCCTTTGGGACGTTTGGCTTGATTGGTTCCTTGGGACGCTTGGTTTGGATTTAGTTCCTTTGAGACGCTTGGTTTTGTTGGTTTCCTTCGGTCGTTTGTGTGTTTAGGTCTTTGGGGACATTTGATGGTGGAGAGGGTTTGTTTGGGTTCGTTTGGATGGTTACTATGGTCGGCTCAGATTTTGGTTTGTTTGGTTGGGGAAATCTTCACCGAGGTGGAGAATTGTGGGGCTGTGTTTATTTTTTGTGTTTTATGCAAAGTCGTTCGAACGACATTTGGTATGTTCAAACAGAAAATTAGTCTATTTGAATAGACCACACCGAACACATTTTATTTGAATAAAAATGGGTTTTGTTAGAATACAAATAGTCTGTTCGAACAAATTTCGAAAAAACTCATTTTTTAGATTAGATTGAAGCCTCTTGTTTGCCTCGAGATTTGAGTGATTGTAACTATGTTTCCCTAGTATATAAAGGGAAACTTAGGTTCTTTTAGAGAATCCTTTTGAAATCCTTTTAGACAATCCTTTGGTGAGAACAAATTGGAGAGGATTCTTGAGTGAGAACCTTTAATGGGTCTTGAGTGATTGTAATTGGGATCTTCAATAAACTTTTTCTCTCTTTCTTAAAATTGGACTTAGACAATTTGCCAAACCACTATAAACTTGGTGTTGTGTGTATTTCTTTGATTGTGCCTGTTTGTGACTAACCCAAATCGATTTGGAGTTTCGGCTTCCAGGCTTGCGACTCAACACAGACTTCTTCTTCCGGTTCAATTGGGGTAATATGTCTTTCTTGTTGTACCTCAGTTCTACTTTCAGTATTTTACTTTGCTGTACCTTAGTTATACTTTCGTTTTACCAACCCCTCCTATTCCGTAAATCCCGATCAAGTTGGTTTTATCATCCATTAGTGCCTGAATGACTTCCTTCTTTGTAGGTTCTCTTGATGCGAAAGCATCAAAATGTTCCACAACTCGTGGTGGGACAGGTGCGCGAGTTGCCACACCATCGAAGCGTCTCCCCTCAATAAGGAGCTTGTCAACGATGACGATCTTCTTTGACTCTTTGCCAAGGCAATAACGAGCAAAACACTACCCTTCGAAACAACTTTTGATCTCCAGCTTGGCGTTGCAATTCCACCACTTCCCCTCGAAACTTGTCCACCTCCACTATCTAGTGTTAAACAACGTCGTGGATCACGTCTCCATTATTTTGGGCTAAATCGACTTTTCTTTTAGCGTCCTCTTCGAGTTTTAGTAAATCTGTTTGAACTTTTTTTTTAAGGTCCTTCCCATTTCTCTTGCAGCAAAAAAGATAGTTGATATGACGAACAATTGGATTTGCAGCGCACTTTGCAAGTTCTGTCACAGGAGTAACAGCAATAGCCGCACCTTCCATTGTTGCTCTAGTAGATGAAAATCAGTGGAATAAATATGAGAAATATATATAGCTGTACTATTACTCGCAGTATTAAGAATAAGAACTGTTTTCTAAATATTAGCTATCAATTTAATGGTTAAGATTTGTGCATACCTTGCTTGCTGTGTTGTGGAGGAAGAGATGAGGAAATGAACAATAACTCTACTTCTCCTTAGCTCAATGCTTTAGTTTCAGAGTGAATAAGAAGATCATGATTTGTGTTTTGGGACAGACTTAAAAGTAGTCAATAATGCTCATTGTGCTATTACTTTAATAATTGATGGAAATTGTCCAGCATATGTTTGTAATTTTTAATTTTGATAATTAGATAAATATATGTATATAATTCTAGATAATGGATATAGATCCAGTTGATGTAAACTTGATTTCTTTTATAGGATGCCCCCCCCCCCCCCCCCCCAAAAAAAAAAAAAAAAAAACAAGGTGGATGAAGCGAAAACTACAGAGAATGCTAATAAAAGCAAAGTAAATGAAACGATAACTCAAGAGAGGGCTAATTGGACGGATGCCCAAATGAGGGTATTTATTGATCTTTTCATTGATCAAGTTAACAAAAATCAAAGGAAAGGGTTGGGTTTAACAATTACAGCTTGGCATTTTATCACTGTTAACATGAAAAAACTAACGGGAAATGAGTACACTACAAGATAAGTGAAGAACTTATGGGATAATTTGAGAATGAAGTATGGAGTATGGGTTAAACTCACGACAGTTACGTACTGGACATGGATATGATGAAGCGATTGGACAAATTAATTGGCTAGAAGATAGATGGAACGAATACCTTAAGGCAAGTATTAAAAACTAATTAATTTCATTTATTATCCTCTAAAGAAAATGTTTAAGTAATCTTATTGGTTTTTATTATTATTACAGACTCACAAAAAAGCCAATGAATTCAAAACCAAACCATTGCAATAGGAAAAGGATATGAAATCCTTGTTTGATGGGTTCACAGCCTCAGGTAGCCAAGCTTGGTGTTCATATCAGGTTGGGATGCCTCCTGAGTATGATGGATTTCCTTATGATGAAAACAAAGTAGGACTTGATCAAGATGACAAACTTGAACCACGTAATCCAGTCAGAGGATTTCGTACAATAAATCTCGATAGTGACACTGAGACTTTACCATGCTAGAAACGTCAAAAGAAAGAAAAGAAAATGGACGTAAAAAAGAATTGAATTATATTCTGAATGCCTTTATAAGGACTAATGAAGAAAATCCTATTGTCACAGAATGCATCACAAAGCTAGACAATATGAACAAATTATCCAAAACAGATCCTTTATATGTCACTGCTCTTAACGCTTTCTGCAAGAAGAGGGAATATAAGGAAGTTTGGATGGGTATCGATAAGGAGGAGGTGTTGATTGCTTGGTTAAAAAAAGTTGGTTAGTTTTAATTTGTAGTGATTTCTTATGGTTTTGTTATTAGATTTATGTTTGAACTCCTTTTATAATTTTGTCAGCCAACTTATGTTGGATCTACATTTAATATTATTTTATTAAATGGTGATTTTCTTTTGATTTGTATTTTCCTTATATATTTAAATTGCTTAATATTTTATTGATAAATTGTATGTTTCAAACAGGATCAATGACACGAGAACAAAATAAAAATATTTTAAGGGTTATTCTCTTCAGGCGTGTATTAAAATATATACGCAAGTCTCAAATCACTAGAGAACTTGAAAATACATCAGATCTTTCAGGGGATGCTTACGCCCAAGAGCTTTTAAATGGATCATCTACAGTATGCTATAAGATGTTGATGATGAAGAAGAATGTATTTATCAGATTATGCATACACTTCCATGAAAGGGGATTCTAAGGGCATATTTCTAATCCTCGTACTAAGTCCGATATTTGAGCTCACATAGTTCGAATAAACACACTGATAACCAACCAAGGATTGAGGGCAAGCAAATTACAATACAGATTCCTCATCTACAAGTTCGGGGATATTGAAGCATCGCACTGCAGAAGATACTCAGATGTCCATCAACAGTTCGTATAGATACGAACATAGTTAGAGATCGTATCTTCACCAACAGTCCGAAGTTACAACTATCGCACTGCAGATGATACTCAGATGCCCATCAGCAGTTCGTATACATACGAACATAGTTAGAGATCGTATCTTCACCAACAATCCGAAGTTACAGCTAAGGTCATCAAGAGATCCGTTACAAGATCAACAATTATCAGGTAACAAGACGTTACAAGAGACCTCATAAAAGACTCATCAAACTCAAATATTGTAACGTTCCTCATTAAAGTAATAACGTTTATATTATATGACCTATAAATAGAACCAGAGAGCTACGGATTGAAGAGGCTGCACTGACACATCTTCTAGGAGACCTTTTCTACATCTCTCTCTCTTTGTAAACGCTAACAGTCTATAAACATCCCTCTTTTTCTAAAATCCTCATGAGAGGTCGTGCTTTTTAACCTATTCAAGGGTTTTCCATGCTAAATCTTGTGTTAGTTACTTTCAGTACTTAGCTAACATTCTATATTTCAAGGGTGTAAGGCACTATCTTCGTCCAATACGAAAATAGGCTATTACATTTGGCACCGTCTGCGGGAACGAGGCATACACTCAGCGTTCTCCGATCCAGTTTTCATATTTATTTTTTGAGGGATGGCAAGTCTAGAAACACCTAATGTCCTGCCTAATGCTGCTGAGGGAGTGACAGATCTGCGAACTACTATACAAGCAGAAGCCGAACGACGAATAATACTAAAGAAGCAGCTCGCCAGCATGCAGAGCACGATCATAGCACTTCAATATCAATTAACAACAAATCCGAAACCACAGAACGCTCTGCCTGCAACCTCAAGAGTATCAATCCATGATCGCTTGGGAAATAGCAAAAATCTAGCACTTCCTCAAATTCCGGAAGAACCAGTTCTACCTCAGGGTCATGTCAATCCACAATTACCCGTTGGAGCGATAATCGATCTGCAACAACAAGAGGGACAAAACAGAGGAAAACCACGAATTTTGGTCTATGACCGCATGGGCGAAGCAACAGGAGAACATAATCCACCAGAAGGGCAAGCAACCAGACGAGCTGTCACATCTCGACAACATCTTACTCCGGAGCAGGTGGACAAACGCATCAAGGAGTTGTCAGACGCTCAAATACTTACTAGAAGAAATAACTATACTAAATTACAGAAGAGTCCACTCGCGCAAGAGTTGCTGGATGAGGAAGTACCCACCAGTTTTCACACTTTGAAGATTCAGAAATATAAGGGGGGGGGGATCCTGTGGAGCACGCCCAAGAATTTTAGGATTCTTTGGGACTGCATTCGGCGTCCAACCACATCCTCTGCCGTCTCTTTCTGACCAGTTTAAAAGGCGAACCTCTACGATGGTTTCACACACTCAAGGAGAGATCTATCTTTACTTTTGAGCAACTTCGCGAACTATTTTTCAGGAACTATTCACACAATAAAGACAAGGAGGAGAGTCTTTACTCTTTGTTCAGCCTCATGCAGGCACCAGGTATAAAATTGGAGACATTCTCCAAGAAATTTTTTGGGTTAGCTCGTAGAATTGACAACCTCGATAAGAAAATCACAATCTCCACTTTCACCAATGCTTTACTCGTGGATGTACGAGTCAAAGAGCACCTAATCCTCAACAAGCCACTGACGTTAGAGGATATGATTGAGAAACTTAACAACTTTATCGACCTCGAACGACTGACAGCTGAGAAACCAAAAACTCAGCGCATCACTCTATCCACCAAAGATTATCCCGAAGAGCGTGCTCATAACAGAAGTAAAGACTATAGGGGTGATAAGAAACGCTTCAAGTCCTATGACGATCGAGCATGCCAAGGACGAAAGAAATCAGTTCCATGCATACCACAGTTAACAACTACTCTTGCAAACTTATACCCGCTGCTACAAAAAGATGAATTCTTCATAAATTCCAATACTATTCCACCCATACAAGGAAAGCCGTACTGTATTTACCACCAGATTCAACATCATGACACGAAGCAGTGTTTCGCACTAAAATTTCTTCTCCAGAGTATATTTGCACGTGGTCGAATGCTTGAGTATATTGTTGACATCGAAAGTTACAAAGATGGCAGCTACATGACTGACGCCACGATCGTCTAAGTTAACGAAACAAATGAAGAAAAGCACTTGTACTTCCTTCAGACACAGACAGTCAACAACTCTAGCAGATCCAAACATAGGCGTGTTGGACAATGCCATGATCTGACAATGGTAGACAAAGAAGCTCGTTTGTTGCCAGAATCCAACAATCGACGAGCTAGGATTTCTTTCGAAGACTGTGACGTTCGTCACGTCAACTTTCCATACCACAATGCTCTCGTCATCATGTTAAAAATGAAGAACATAGTTCTACATACGATGATGGTAGATACCAGCAACAACATCGAACTATTATTCCAGAGCACAATGGACCAAATGGGCTTAACAGACAAGGTCAAACTGAGTGACATCAATGTCTCTGGATTCAACGGCTCTAAGGAAGAGCGGGGAAAAAATCATACTTCCCATCACAGCCGGGTCAGTCACACTTGATGTAGTTTTTTACGTCATCAATGCCAAATCCCGTTACCTGGGCATCATGGGACGACCATGGTTGCAAAACATAAAAGCTATTCTCTTCACATATCATCAGGCATTACGATTCGACTTGAAAGGAGGGATCTACGAAATCAAAGGAAGCCAAAATTTGGCTCGAGCTTACGATAATTCTATTTCCATTGAAGCTGAGCTAGCTACAACAACTCCTGCATAACAATTACAACAGTCAATTCCAGCAGAACCTCAGTTGCCAAGAGTCAAACCAACAGAGTACATCGAGATCAGTGGCGTGCAAATAGGAACTTACATTGGAACTCTCTTGAGCACGGAGGAACACTCAAATCTCATACAATTCCTTACAGAGAACAATAACGTCTTTGCATGAATGTTTCACGAAATGCGAGGGATCGATCCAGCTATGGCATGCCATAAGCTAGAGTCTAAGGATAAAACAGAACCGGTTAAACAAAAGCAACGAACTCTAGCACCAAAACTGCGAGACGAAGTGAATAAAGAGATCGACAAATTGATTGAGGTCGATTTTATTCACAAAGCTATTTACCCGGACTGGATATCAAACATTGTCACAGTCCCAACGAAGAATGGTAAAATCAGAGTCTGCGTTGATTTTACGAATCTCAACCGATACACTCTGAAAGATAGCTTTCCACTTCCAATCATCAACCATCTGCTCGATTCTATAGTAGGGCATGAACTTCTCTCTATGATGGATGATGCATCAGGATATAATCAGATACCACTTTTTCCTGAAGATCAAGACAAGACTGCGTTCATCACTGAACAAGGTCTATATTGCTATAAAGTCATGCCTTTCAGCCTAAAAATTGCCAGCGCTACCTATCAGAGATTGGTGACACAAATGTTCAAAGATCATCTCGGAAAAACAATAGAGGTCTACATTGACGATATGCTCTGTAAAAGTCTCAAGAAAGAGGACCATCTTACAGACTTACGAACAACTTTTGTGATTTTACGATCCTATAAGATGCGTTTAAATCTTGATAAATGCCAGTTCGGAGTACAATCCGGAAAGTTTTTGGTCCATCTAATTAGCGAAAGAGGCATTGAAGCTGATCCATCACGCATTCGAGCTCTCTTGGCTATGCCTTCACCTAAGACAAAGAAGGACGTTCAGAAGCTAGCCGGGAAGATGGCAGCACTCAACAGATTTGTATCCAAATCATCAGACAGATTTCGATCTCTATTCAATCTGTTAAGATAGGGTAGACCACGAGGAAAATCGAAGAAAGATTCAGAGATCGAATGGACAGATAAATGTGAAGCGGATTTCCTCGAACTGAAAAGTTATTTGGGCAAACCACCAGTTATGAGTACACCAGTAGATGGAGAAGAACTCATAGTATACTTAGCTGTCACAGATACATCTCTCAGCTACATTCTTCTCTGACTCGACGAAAAGACTAAAAAACCAGTCTATTTTATTAGTAAAACTCTGACTCCCGCTAAAATAAGATACACCAAGATCGAGAAGCTTCTTCTAGCTTTCGCCTATGCATCACATAAATTGAAGCAGTATTTCCAAGCTCATACTATTCGTGCCTTGACGAACTATCCACTCCGCGAAATCTTATCCAAGCGCGAAAAATCTCGACGAATTCAGCAATGGTCAGTAGCACTCGGGGAACACGATATACATTTCGAACCATGTCACTCCGAAAAAGGTCAAGCTGTAGCAGATTTCTAGCAGACTTTCCAGTAGACAATCCTGATTGGGAAGAAGATTTTATTGGTCAAAAAGATGAACCGCTCACAGACCAGTCTGAAGATAAATCAGATTTAGTAATAAAGAAAGGTTGACGACTTTTGACTGACGGCTCCGCCGAACCAGCTGGATTAGGAATTGGAATTGTCCTTATTACTCCTTCCAATGATCAGCTCGAAAAATCTGTTCACCTCAATTTTGAAGCATCAAATAATGAAGCAGAATATATGGTATTAATTCATGGCTTGACATGACACTCACACTGGGTGTAGCAGAGCTCTATGTCTACAAAAATTCATTACTAATCGTCAACCATTACACAGGCATATATCAAACCAATGGGAGAATGGTCGACTATGCTGCTGCAGTGGTCGAACGAATGAACAAATTTCAAACAATTTCTATGGAGCATTTCCCTAGGGGAGAAAATATACATTCTGATGTACTCGCTTACCTTGCTGGTGTCCTTGGATCAGAAGCTCGTTACTTAAAAATTGACGTCATTTCTAACCCCCAGCATTAATGCCATCGTGTCTAACACCATTAATACTGGGGGCAGCGAGGAGATCGAGGATGATTGGAGAGAGCCTTTCATTACATACATCGGATCTCGAAATAAATTTGACTGTCCACTTCCAGAGGATCCTACAGAACGATGGAGATTAATTGACAATGCTCGAAGATACATTGTTCAGGACAATCTCTTATACAAAATTTTGGTCACTGGTCCATACCTCCTTTGTCTATCTAACAAAGAATCACCACAATTCTCGCACGATCTACACGAAGGCACGTGCAGATCCCATGCAGCAGGACGAGCTCTTGCAAACAGAGCTTTAACTCAATGAATGTTTTATCCTAATATTAAAGTACAGACAATCGAATATGCTCGTAAGTGTGACGCTTGTTAATGGCATGGACCTAAAATACGATCACCAGCACTCGAACTACACTCAAGCCAAGTCACTTGGCCATTCAGACGATGGGCTCTCGATCTCGTAGGAGAGTTTCCTACAACACCTGGAAAATAAAAACATTTATTGGTCGCTACAAATTGCTTCACTAAATGGGTAGAAACAGTCCCGCTGTGCCGAACACGAGAAGAAGAAGTCATCAAATTTATCTTGGAGAACATTATTATTCAGTTTGGCAGACCACATCTTATCATAATTGATAATGGACCACAGTTCATTGGCTCCAAAATCATGGCATTCCTCAATGAGCACAACATCATTCATTCCCCATCCAATCCATATTATCCTCAAAGAAATGGACAAGCTGAGATTGTTAATCGAACTATTGTGGATGGCATCAAGAAGCGTTTAGACGACAAAAAGGGGAACTAGGCGAACAAGCTACCACACGTACTTTGGGTCTACCAAACAACTCCCAGAACAACAACAGGCTGTACTCTATTCTTACTGGCCTACGGGACTAAAACCATCATTCCCACTCAATATCATCATCCTGTACATGATCATGAGATGACAGATGAAGAAAACAAATTTCAGATCGCATGCAATCTGAATTTGATCGAAGAAACACGTGACAGTGCCATTGTTAATCTGAGAAGATATCATCATGCTTTGTCCTGATTCAATAGCAAGCGCGTTCGGCACCAAGAATTCAAAGTTAAAAACCTCGTTCTCAGAGAAATCCCACAATATCGCAAAACACCTAATGCTGGAAAGTTAGCAGACAATTGGGAAGGTCCTTTTATCATAACTGGCCAAGTGGTTTAGGATCCTACGATCCCAGTACATATGAAGGCGTACCTGTACCTAATTTATGGAATACCCGCCGATTGAAGCTATATCGAAGATAAAAATGCTATAACATCAGATATTATTCAATAAAGTACTTTTTCATCATCATCCCGTAAGTCTATTCAATTCAAGCATTCTACCTGTCTCCGTATGGTTCGTTCAGTTCGACCTATACCAGAGAATTACTACAATAATTACTACAACATTTAACATATCTCATTACGGTCGCTTATTGATATGCTCAATTCGACCTGTAACTGAGACCTACAACATAGCTCTTCAAATATACACGCTGTCCCGAGGGTCGCTTATTGAGTCAATCAATTTGACTTGGCAGAGACACGCTATACCGCTATTCAACATTCAATATATCTCATTACAGTCGCTTATTGATACGCTCAATTTGACCTTTAACTGGGACCTACAACATATACACGCTGTCCCGAGGGTCGCTTATTGAGTCAATCAATTTGACTTGGCAGAGACACGCTATACAGCTATTCAACATTCAATATATCTCATTACAGTCGCTTATTGATACGTTTAATTCGACTTTCAACTGATACATACATTCCTATTTCAACAAACAAACATCTCTTCACGGTTGATTATTGACTTGTTCAATTAGACCTATACACAAGAGAATACATCATCACTACAATCATCCTTATATTATCATTTATTGGTTCATCCAATTCGACCATACATAGAGATAACAAGATTTTTTTTTTCTAATCAACATTTGACATTTTTTTTACAACAAAGACATATTTATACTCTGTCTGATTACAATATAAGCAATTTAACTATCTTCATACTTCGGGCGTACAACATTCAAACTTTCCCCATGCTCAGACGAAAGTAAGATAGGGAAAGATATAGCAGCATTAGCTACAGTAGAAGACGCATTCAGCAGTTCCGTAACTCTTGGCATCAGATTATCTATATAATATAACCGCATTAGCTGCATATCATACTCCATACCGTGTTCAGTTGAAGCAGCCAAGATTAAATCACGTTCTTGCCACAATTTCTTTATATCAGCATGCAACATAGCTATAGTGCGCAATGTAGCATTATCTGCAGTCAACAACATAGCTTCACAAAGCTCGGTCTTTACTTTGGTTAGCTCGTCGCCAAGATCCTTGCATCGATCTACCAGATACTCTTTCTCTTTCAGCAACGAATCCCTATATTTCTTCGTTACATGCACACTACGATCCATTTCCTTCTTTACACGTTGCAACTTCTCACACAACTTCTGACAATACTCACTATCATTATCTGCTGCATCCACCAACTTTTGCAACTCCTTATACTTCAAATGGAGCTCCTCATAAACCACATTACCTTCTATATACTCTAGTTCCAAGGCTTGCTTTTCCCATTCTAGATCGGTAATCCGTGTATTACACTTATTGATGGTTACGTTCAGCTCTTGATCTCTCTTTGTACATACTTCTTCGTGAACTCTGACACGGTCACTTTTTCTTTGACAAGAATCTTGAGCCTCACGCAAATCCTAGCTCAACTTTTTCAGACGATCTCGCATATTACGGAGTTTAGCATCTTGCTTCTTTAACAGATTAACTTTATCTATTACTGCCGATTAATGATATAACAGATCATTCTTCTATTTTTCAATCGTACTTGACAGATCCAGTACTTGTTGGTTCGCAGTCATGGCTTCTAATTTTTTTTTAAAGAATCTTTCCATAGCTTGGCTTCATTATTAGTAGTTCATATCTCTGCATCCTTACTTGGCAACTCTATAGTCACAACATTTAGCCGACTCTGCAGCTCCAACATATCAGCCTCCAGCTTCGAGTTTAATAAAGTCATATTTTTAACCGCTGACGAACACTGTTGTAATTCTGCAATCAGTTCCTTATTTGAAGCGGATAAAGTAGAGAGTCCATTCTGTTCATTGACTTCAGCCTAGAAGAATAGATTAAAAATGACATACATCTATCAACAGATATTCATGCAAGCAGGACATATCATTCAACAACATTTATTACAACATCAAGTTGTGATACACAAATCAACTATATTATGCAAAACACAATTATATGCCACAATTTAGTTGGCTTATGGTGGAATCCTACTACTACTCACATCTACTTGCAAAGGTTCATCGAAGATTACAACCTCTTGATGATGAGTCTTAGGCCGTGTGCGAGCTAACAGATCTTCAACCTCCTCTTACTCAGACTCTTCAGCTCGCGGTCTCGAGTTTGAAGCTCCACACCCTCATTACCTTTTTCAAACCACATATTTTCAACTTTATCATTATCTACTGCAACATCTTTAGCACAACTCGAGATATAACAAGCTCGCCCCCATAAAACTTGATCACCTAAGCTATCTGACGTTTATGATCTATTTTTCCAGCACGTTTTCCCCGTTTTGGAGTAAGATATTTCTTCAAACGCGATTGGGACAACTGAAGACGTTTTTGCATATCAAGTAAACGCACTTCTAGCAACTTCGTTCTCTTCTCTGAACTTTGCTATAACTTATTACACTCCACCTTTTCCCTCTCCAGACACGCTTTATGTTTTTTACATCACTCCAGTTCGTTACGAGCATGCTTCAGATCATTCTCTAAACGTGTCTGGACCCTTCTATCCTCCTTCTTTATATTGAAGAAAAGGATCCTCATCGTTCTTCGCCCCTACAAAAGTTATGCTCATCAGGAAATGGACCTATATCACCCCATATGATTGATACACCAGCCCGAGCTGAACATTTTTCAACTCTATACTATGACGACTACGCACTTCTTGCGCTATGAATTTCACCCGAGCTGGATCTGGCACTACACCTCTCTCAGTTAACAGTTTTAAATAGGCCTCCTTCAAGCCCCGTTCACAATCAACTTCGGCCTTAAAGTAAAGCGTTAATGACAATAACGACCTTTGACACCTTAACTTATCACTCTCTTCTACGAGCTGCTTATCCTTAAGGAATTCTCGGAATAAGACAAACCTATCGCTCTCTTTCCGCAAAACCTCATCCCTCCCAATTTTTATCTTCCCATATCTACATTAAAGCTCGAATAACTCCTTAAAGGTGTTATCAAAGTTAGACTTATGAAGACGTCTCTCATATTCAAGTTAATTGTGTACTTGTTGAGTACGATTGATGAAATCCCTTGCTCGACTCAAGGCCTTCTCTATCTCGGTCACTTTTCCCCTCAAACGAACTACCTCATACATGAAAATTATACATTCATCATCAAGACAACATATATTAATAACAATCACAAAAAAATTCAACTCTCAGCAACAATAGTTCTATCACCAATACAAAGGACAAATTCGACCAGACAAGTCTCAAAACAATGTTACAGCTACATAATCAAGAATTAGCTCCTGCTCCCTCCTTGGTCGTATCATCAGCCACTGGAGAAGCCGGGGTCTGCTCAGAAGTTCGATCAGCCACTGGAGATGCATCATCCTCTGGGAAGATTATCTCACCATACTTCCCAGCAATAACAAGATTGATTTCATCTTTAGTCAACCCTCAGGAGTAAAATGCTTGAATCAGACTATTTCGAGCAGCCAACACTTTGTCGAAAGTCTTCTTTGCAGCATCTTTGACCTCTTTCTTCAACACAACAACTTCTGCATCGAACTGCTTCTTATGCAGAACTTTTTCCTTCTCCATCTGATCCTTCAACCGCTCAGACAATAGAGTTTGATCTTTCTCAAACTGTTCCCTCAGTGCAGCTTTCTCTGCCTCATACTGCCGAACAAGTTCCACACGGTCTTCAACACCTGCCATCAACACCTCCAAGGCCGATTCCCACGCAACAGACAACTGCACCACAGATACAACATAGCAGAATTATCAATCAGATCATTTCTCAAGCACAGATAGTCAAACAACAACATCATACATACCTGTGACATGCTAGATTTAATCTCAGCACCCAGACGTTTTGGATAATGCTTCGCCAGCTCCCGCAACTTCTGCCCCACCACATCAAGATCGAGATCTTTCGGAGAAGTTCGTTTAGGTTTCACCTCTTGCTTTTGCTTCTTCGCAGGAGGCACCTCACTTACAACAACTTCCATCACCTCAGTTTCTACCTATGTCGTCTGCACAAGAGCTGTTTGCTCAGAAGGGGGAAACGCTTCACAGATGACACCCCAACCTTCTCATCTTTTGCCGCCACCCATCCTCTGTAAGCATCCGCAGACAGGCCCGACGGTGAGCAGCAAACAAGACCACATAGTGGAATCGCCACATTTGATGATAATCATTCTCTGCCTCCTCTACTTCTTCCTACGACATCCTATGAAAAGTTGAAGGAACAGGGATTGAAGTTGGCAGAGAAAGACTTTAGTTCCTAAAATAACAAGTTTGAAGAATCATCATCTTATTCTGAATTCTTATCTCATAAGCCTGACGACGAGTGGTCACCATCACTACTACTTATGCAAATCTAGACGACTGACAGGTTAAACCAGGATGAACAGTGATAGCATCTGGTCACCATTTTTTATAGCAGCAGCATTTAAATACACGCCACCACTTCCAACACAGTCTTTATCACAAGCACACATCTCAAGCAAAAATTTTGGGAGACCCAACAGTCAAAACAATTATTCTTCCAGATAACTAGGAAGCCATCAATGTAACATTTAAAACGACTGGACTTCTCAACCAACACACTCGCTACACACGTTTCTCCTGCTATTGGTTGAGAGGGGGCAGTTATAAGGGTTTATTTATAATCCTCGTACTAAGTCCAATATTTGAGCTCACATAGTTTGAATAAACACACTGATAACCAACCAAGGATTGAGGGCAACAAGATTACAATACAGACTTCCTCATCTACAAGTTTGGGGATATTGAAGCATCGCACTGCAGAAGATACTCAGATGTCCATTAACAGTTCATATACATACGAACATAGTTAGAGATCGTATCTTCACCAATAGTCCGAAGTTACAACTATCGCATTGCAGAAGATACTCAGATGTCCATCAACAGTTCGTATACATACGAACAGAGTTAGAAATCATATCTTCACCAACAATCCAAAGTTACAGCTAAGTTCATCAAGAGATCCGTTACAAGATCAACAATTATCAGATAGCATGACGTTACAAGAGACCTCATACAAGACTCATCAAACTCATATATTGTAACGTTCCTCATTAAAGTAATAACAGTCATATTATAAGACCTATAAATAGGACCAGAGAACTACGGATTAAAGAGGCTGCTCTGGCACATCTTCTAGGAGACCTTTTCTACATCTCTCTCTCTCTTTGTAAAAGCTAGCAGTCTATAAATATCTCTCTCTTTCTAAAATCCTCAGGAGAGGTCGTGGTTTTTAACCTATTCAAGGATTTTTCACGCTAAATCTTGTGTTAGTTACTTTCAGTTCTTAGCTAACATTCCATATTTCAAGGGTGTAAGGCACTATCTTCGTCCAATATGAAAATAGGCTATTACAGAGATGGCTCGAAAATAGTAAACATTGATTGGTTCAAGAAAAGATGGTTATCTTTATGATGACTATTGGTCATAATTGTGATTTAAGGTTAATACAAAATGATTCCAACACTCTCTTCATACAATCCATAAGTACTTTCACGAGGTCTTATATGCCATGTGCCAATTTTCTAAAGAGGTTATCGTGACTCCTTCATTTGATAATAATGATGCATAAATTCAGAGTCATCGAAGTCTAAGGCAAAAGTTTAAAGTATAATTACAATTTTATTATATATTTTTTGGTTTTATATATATTTTTATCAATCAGTAATATAATAATTTATTCCAAAGGGTGCGGTCGGTGCTATTGACGGGACTCTTATCAGTGCATATATTCTATCAAGGAAACAAGCAACATTTAGGGGATGAGGAAGAGGAGAGTGTTATCAAAATGTAATGGTTGTATGCGACTTTGATATGAAATTTATGTATGTCATAGCTGGGTGGGAAGGAGTGGCACACGACTCAAAGGTTCTTCTGGAGACTGTACTTGATCTAGTAAATAAATTCCCAATTCCCCTTCCTAGTATACTTTTTTTCCACTGAAGTTTATGCATTATTATTGTATAAACTGCTATTTTTTCAATTATAGTTTATAATGCTTAAATAATATTTGCAGAGCAATATTATTTGGTAGATGCTGCTTATACACATACACGTAGTTTTATGACACCGTTCAAGAATGTCAGATATTGGTTACCTAATTTTCAAAAACGGCGGGATTGTTGTGGGAAAGGAAGAAAAATTTAACCATATTCATGCAAAGTTGAGAAATGTTATCGAACGAGCTTTTGGTGTGCTGAAGACGAGTTTTCCAATTTTGAAGAGAATGCCACCATATACATTCTCAGCTCAAAGAAATATCGTTATTGCTTGTATGGCAGTGCATAACTATCTCTGGAAAACTTCTATGAATGATACATTTTTTGAACTATATGATAATGATAATGTCAATGGGGCATCTCTTACGCAAATGAATAACGATGTACTACATGTTGAGGGTGTATTTGGAGATTATGAATAAGCTTACATGTGGACCTTGCGAGAGGAGATTGCAAACGAGATTAGTCAAGTACAAATTTGAGTTTTTTAAAATTAGATAGAATGCAAGAAATTTTGGTTTTAAGATTATTTTAATGGATATTATTTTAATTAACTGATGCTGGAAAAAATTTACTTAAATTTAAATGCGATTATGGAAATGCATGTTCTTCAAAAAAAAAAAAAACGGGGTGATTTTGACAATTTAACAGTTTTCAGACTTCAGATTCAATAATAAAACAAACAATTTTTTTTACATTTCAGCTTCAACATTCAGACGCTAGATTCAGAAATCAGAATAAGCAATCAGAAATCAGAATATGCAATCAAAAATCAGAATAAGTAATCAAAATCAGGAAAAAAAATAACCTCTTAGTATCCCCTACAACTTATCTATTTCCGCAGATGACATCATTCTTTATGTCTAGAGTTGAAGAAACTGTGTTACAGTCTCTCAGGGTTTAATGTGGAGTTTAGGTTCTTATATATGGCTTCACCTTAGCACTTTGTTTAATTTGACAAGGCTCTGTATGTACTCCTCTTTGGATACTCACCTAGCTTCATTTTATCTCTCTGCCTGAACATCCTAAACATCCCATGAACATATCAAAAGCTCTTTTTGAAACTCCTTCCTCAAGCAGTATTTCCATAATTATATTAATCGATCCATGGTTAGTACTACCATACATAGACCAAGGAGTGAAAATGCCGCTTTAAAAACAGTGCTCCATTTGGAACACCTATGTTTCTATAATTATTGACCATTGGATTAGCTAAGCTTTCCTCTCATACTTGAGTATAGAGGGTGCAGCGGAGCTGATATCTCTATGTTACAAATGTTGTACTAGTGTTATTGCTTGGAAGAGCCAAATGATATGGCGCTTTTATCACATCACAATATCCCGCGATAACCTTACCCGTTAAACCAAACAGTCCCTTAGTTTCCTCCAAAATCTTCATTCTTTTTGTCCGCCATGGAAATAGCTTCAACTCTTCAAACCCTCTCTCTCTCGTCATCATCATCATCAGCAAAATCAAACCCAGAAACAATCAAACGAACCCTAATTCGAAAAGGGGTTTTCCCAACTCCCAAAATCATTCACACCCTCTTAAAGAAAGAATCCCAGAAACTAATTCGAAAATCAAACAAACTTGCACGAAACAAAACCCTAGATAACCCTAAACCCCTTTCTGAATCAGAGATACAAGTGGTAGAAGAGGAAACACAGTTTCAAACCCTTAAACGTGAGTACAGAGAGGTGATGGTGGGGAAGCCTTGGGAGAGGTTGGAACGAGTTGGGTTGCGTGAGCTTTCGAGTGGGAGTGGAGAGTTTGAAGGGGGGAAGCTTAAAGGAGAGCATTTGGAGGAGTTGAGTGAGATTTTGGTGAAAGATTGTCAGTGGCTTTTGGATGATGATGTTGAGGTGATAGAGAGTGAGAGTGAGAATAAGACGTTTTCGATTACGAAGAAGAGGGCGATCGTGGAGGCGGACGCCATTGGGTTTATTATAAACAGGTCTGTTCTTTAGGTACATTGTGAGTTTATAACGAAGTTTGGGTTTTGGTAGTAATAGTTTGGTCTATTCCGCGTTAAACCGGGATTGTTTGCAAATTCGGAGATATAAAAAATACTTTTCGCTACACCCAAGTTTGGAAGAATTTGTAGAATGTCTTACTTTAAGTCCTGATAATTTTGTGCAGCGATTCTAATATGTAACTGTGTTTGTGCTGTTATATTGTTAGATTGAGTTCTATGGAGCCACTCTGTGCGGGAGACTGGAAGTTGTCTAGGTTGATGAACCAGTCAGGGTTACAATTCTCTGAAGGCAATCTACTTAAAATCGTTGGTGGACTTGGTCAGGTTCGTGGTGGTTGGAGCAATGCGTTGTCTGTTGTGGAATGGGTTTACAATCGGAACGAATACAAACTTCAGAAAAGCAGGTATTTTTAATATCTGGTTGCTTTAGTGTATTTTTCTGATAAGTAAAATTGTAGTTTTTCCCTTGGAAATATATCTGGCTGCTTTAGGGAAATTGTTCATTGATAGAAGCAAAATTGTGTTTTTGATATGGTTGCTTCTCTTGCAGATTTGTTTATACAAAGCTCTTAGCAGTTCTTGGGAAGGCACGAATGCCCGGTGAAGCGTTACGTATTTTCAACTTAATGCTGGTAATGGCATGTACTATTAGAAGATTGGCTTCACGTTTTTTGGTTTTGGTAGTTAGTTCTAACTTCTTTTTTCCAGGAAGATTACCATATATATCCTGATATGGCTGCATACCACAGCATTTCTGTTACACTCGGTCAAGCTGGTCTCGTAAAAGAATTGATGAATGTTGTGGAGTGCATGAGGCAGAAACCTTCCAAAAGAATTAAAAATGCACGCCGTAAGAACTGGGATCCATGCCTTGAGCCTGATGTTGTTGTGTTTAATGCTGTAAGAAGTCATCATCATAGTTATATTGTCCAAGAGTTATTACAGTTCACATTTGCACTCAAGTAATTTACCAGCTATTTCCAGGTAGTGAATGCATGTGTCTCCTCGCATCAGTGGAAAGGTGTAGCTTGGGTGTTGGATCAGATGAGAAAGAGTGGTCTGAAACCTAATGGAGCAACTTACGGACTAGCAATGGAGGTATTGTGGGTCCTAAATTTGGCTATCGGCACGTCCTAGTCCCTTAGATAGTCCCAAGTCATGTTCACAACTTCACGTATATTCTAAAGCACATCTCCTCAAAAGAATATCAAATTTTCTTTCTTATGGAAAATTTTATATTTCATATTGGCATGTCTTAGTCCCTTAGATAATTACTCATACCACTTTGCTCTTCCAAATATCTTAAATTACATGCAATTATACTAGTCCGAGCATGGAATGGGATAACGAGTATACTTAATTTTTCATAGTATGATCAATACAAATGTATAATACTTAATTTTTCATAGTATGATCAATACAAATGTATAGAATGAAATTTGTTGAGTTGAGAACACCTGTTCTAGCTGTTGAAGTTATGTGGTCCTATTACTTTAAAATTTATACTAGAGTGTCATTAATGAAGTCATCAATAGATACTTAATGAAATGCATGGTCTATGTCTTCTGCAAATCAAGATCTACTCTGAGATTATATTTGCAATCAAATCTTACAGGTTTTTGTTTGTTAAAAGGTGATGCTGCGATCTGGTAAGTATGAACTAGTCCACAAGTACTTTGAAAAAATGAGAAAAAGTGGGGCCGTTCCGAAATCCCTTACGTACAAAGGTAGACTTTAATCTCTTCTTGATATGACTTTCTCTTTCTTTTCCTGGTTACTTGGTTTTTATCTGGTTCCAATTCATATTGTACAGTTCTCGTAAAATCCTTCTGGGAGGAAGGTAAGATGAATGAAGCTATTGAAGCAGTTAGAGATATGGAACAAAGAGGAGTGGTCGGAACGGCTAGTGTGTATTATGAATTAGCATGTTGCCTTTGCAAAAGTGGGAGATGGAGAGAAGCTATTATGGAGGTACGTATCTTGTCTCTAAAATATATTTGGAACAGTTGACTAATTATTCAATATCTACAGTATATGTTTTTTTTTTTTTGCACTGCAAGCTGGGGAATGTTACCTCTTAAAGAATGAATAAGACAGAAAACTATGTACATGGTAGGGACATCCCCTATAAGGAGCCTTAACACCTGAAACAAACTGCATACAAGAGAGGATAATAACAAAAAAACATCTATGTAACTCTAATGTAGATTTTCCCACTTTTGTTCTCAGCAATAATCGGGTTCAATTCAGCATAAAAATCCCCTGGATCAATTTCCTCATAGCCAATTGCACCAGGTCTAGCAAGGAGGTCTGGAGCTCTGTTAGTCTCCCTGAACTGATGAAACACTTCAATCAAATCAAACATTTCCATGTTAATGCTGTCCTAGAAGACAATGTACCCCTATAAAGCAAAAGCCAACTATTTTTAAATTGTGTCATATGGATAGAGGCGTACTTCAATAGATGTCAAATTCTTTCTTCATTTCTTTTGTAAAAAAAAAATGATATTTAAACTTGGAATTTTCCGAACTAGGAATCAACCTAAAACAGTCATTTTAGCTATTTATGTTATTTCCCTGATGACTCGCTATCAAAGAAAAGTGAAGTATTCACTTTTATTCTGTTTTTTTGTTTTGATAAAAGAATATAAATTATTGAAGAAAATGCAAAGAGTTACAGCCATAAGGCACTGGAAAAAGAAAAACAACACAAGTATTTTGCCTATTTAATCTTTACCCTGTTTCCGTAACCGGTTCAGAAACACATCATTACCTCCCTCTTTGACGAATTTTTTTCATGGATAAACAGCAACGATGTGAGCCTGATGATCTCTACCAATTGGATTGAATTAGAGATATTGCAAATTTAGTATGCAACCATAAAAAGGCCATCAAATATGATAGCTTTTTTTTATTGTCGCAGTAAACGAATTGATAATCTCATTGTAGTCGTTATACTGTTACATATTAATTCACTTATAAGCCATTAAATTATTCCTATGAACAGCTCATTGTTTCGCTATACCTTTAAATCCTAAATACCTTCATCATTTCGGTAAATGAATGATCATTACTATGAACATGCTTAGCAAGCTAACGTGCATGCAGGTTGAGAAGATGAAAAGGCTTCCTCTCACTAAACCCTTGGTAGTAACTTTCACTGGTATGATACTATCTTGCTTGGAGGGTGGACACGTGAAAGATTGCATCTCGGTTTTTCAAACCATGAGCAACCATTGTTCTTCAAATATTGGAACAATAAATGCTATGTTGAAAGTCTATGGCCGCAATGATATGTTTGCAGAAGCCAAGGAATTGTTTGAAGAAACAAAAGTAATGGACTCTGCTTGCCGTGGTACTAGTAGCTTTTCTCTTGACCCAGATATATACACATATAGCTCAATTCTTGAAGCGTCAGCTGTGGCACACCAATGGGAGTACTTTGAGTATGTGTACAAGGAGATGCCACTCTCTGGCTTTCAGATTGATCAGAACAAACATGCATGGCTCCTAGTGGAAGCATCCAGAGCTGGAAAGGTATATATGTTTTTTTCAGATTGTTTTCTTTTAGGGTCACATTTTTAACATATACAGCATAATTTTTATCAAGAAAGTATTTACATGTGAAGGGAGAAAAAACGAATCAAAAGAGCAAGTATTTCAAGTAAAACTGTCCATATCTAACAAGGGACTATGCGCCGAAAGGCATTCAAATGGAATGCTTAGAAAAAGTAAAGAAGCAATTCATACAGCAACATATAGTTGAAAGAAGAGTGGCATATCATCTAAATCCACTCTAAAGACGAACTCCTCCCATCTGCTGACCTAATATTCGAACCCGCCCTCTTTAAACAACAGCTAAAGCTTGCTTTCATTGACACAATAAAACTTTGATCCCAAAGATCATTTCTTTTGGGTGCCTCTGATACGATAGGCTTAAGATCACCAACAGTATATCTGGCGAGGACATACAACTAATTTCTCAGTATTGATTATCTCAGCTGATATGTCAGTAACAAGTAGACTGAAGTTACACTTAATCTTAGGAATTTTAGCTTAATTTGCAATTTGCATGACTAGCATTGTTTGATGGCTTGATATTTTTTTATTTGTCCCAGGGGCATTTACTGGAGCATATGTTCGACACAATTTTGGAAGCAGGAGAAATACCTCATACATCAATATTCATTGAAATGGTAGTCCAATCTGCGATCCAACATAACTATGAAAGAGCCGTTTCCCTTGTAAATGGCATGGCTCATGCCTCGATCCAGGTAAGTGAAAAGCAGTGGACAGATATTTTCATGGGAAGAGAAGATCAAATCAGTAGAGATGGTTTACAGAGACTTTTGGATATTCTTTCCAGTGGTAAGATGGCGACAGAAGTCACAGTCTTCAATTTATCAAAATCGTTAGAGACCAGCTGTGGATCGAATAACTCTATTGGGGATGGAGACAGTAGCAGTAAAGTTGATAACCTTGAGGATCATATTAATAGTGACCATAAGAACTCGATAACACTCCATGAAAGCTCTGAAGGTTCTATTACAGAGGCTACACTTGACTTGCTAACATGCCATCTTCCCAATTCTAAAGGGTCTGAAGTACCTTTGGCGTCTGATATACTCAAGGCATGGAAAGAAAGTCGAAATAATGACGGTATCTTCTTCCCATTTCAAACTAAATATAAGTAATTAAATCCCGTTGTCCTATTTTCATTTAGGTTGAGTGGCAGTTTTGTGTATAGTGAGAGTCACTTAAGTCACAAGTTCCCTGGTAAAGTAATGTAAGAAAGCAGCATACTCGTCTGATCTCACTCACCAATTGTTATTTGTGTAAACATAAGAACATATGTAGCAATGATCCTAATTACTGAATTATAACTTTCGGACAGCCTAATTGGTATAAGTAAATCAAAGAAGACTCTTTAAGAAAATAATTACTTACACGTAAATCCGATGTTCATACTTGTACAGTCATGCATACTTGTTCATAGGTCATCACAAGCATTGATCTGCTCTTTGCACTAAATCTGACCCTAGTTGCTTAAACTTACTCTAGCCGAGTCCGGGACATTTATTACTTGCTAGAGAATCCAAGTTTTGCCCAGAACTCTCTCCATCAACTATGTCTTTGTTCGGATCAAAAGGTTGTGGGTGATGTTTCTAAGGTTATCTCCGACGATGGAGAGGTCACTAAGGACGAAGATGGTATCGTTAAAATGATCTCTAACAAAGGAGAAGTCGCAAAGGAGGGAGTTGGTGTTGGAGATGTGGGGGAGGTCACCAAGGATGGAGGTGGTAGTGTTGGAGAGATTAGCTCTTATGGAAAAGAGAACGAAGGTGGTGTTGGAAATACTATCTTTCCCAAAGAAGTCAAAAAAGGTGTAGGTGATGTTCAGCTGATTCTAATGGCGAAGTCGCAAAAAGACAACGGAGAAGATGGAGGGACAGTTCCACTGCCAAAAGCGTTGGATGTTTTGGAGGAAGTTGAAATACCCAAGTCGAATGCGATTAAGAGAGGAGTAATGCCAGGAACTAGAGAACCAGAAATAGTCTTGGTTTCTTCAGACCGCTCTTCACCTTTTAATGGTGTATCAACTATACGTAGACCGGTAGACGGCATACCTTCTCAGGCAGGATAATGTCGAGGGTAAAGGAAGATGAGAAGGCTCCGATTGAAGAGGGGGAGGACCCATTTCTGGGCAACAACCTTCCAATGGGGCGGGAGCTTAATAAGCAAGCTTTTAATTGGGTAACACAGTTTTAGTGGCCAAGTTTTTTCATGATTTTTGTTGGGTTAGTTTGTTGTCACAATTCCCGCAATGGCGAAAAAAATAGGGTCTCCGTGGAACGCAAGCTGTCTCATGCTTTTTGCCCTAATTTACGGGAAGCTGATCTCTAGCTGGGGAGTGCAGGCGTGATTTTTTTTAATAGAAATGAATTTGTGTTTGTACTTAAGAAACGGGTGTGTGAGCAAGGTTATCCTTATGTTCTTGGGAACCTATTTCATTTGACTTGCCAAGACTGTTTTACTGGAGCCTATAGCTTTTAAATTTCATGTGACCAAGTACTTCAATCGTATTCTGGATGTGTTTTTTCAACAATTCGTCTTCCAATAGTTATTGCTTAGTGAAGAGAGTTATTGCTTAGTGACGATAGAAGATCTTACAGTCCTGATCCGTTTGGTACTTGTGAGAAATGAGGGAGTATGAAAAGGAGTTTGAAACTCTCTTGGGGTTTGTCTTCTATGCGTCTTACTGCAAATGTTCTGCAGAAGGTAACACAGAAGAATGTATCAGCATGGAACATGAAAAGGTGTATGAAGGTCGTCCGAGAGGGGTTTTGTACTTGGAATGGACTTCCTCGTCCAGAAGCGTCCCCGGTGAGTTTCGACAACACCAAAGCCACATACCTTTGAAAAAGCTCTCAAAAGATTCAGAGTATGTAACAAATCTTCACGTGTAGTTTCGATTATTGCCCTGAATATCATATTATAATGTTACTCCAGTTTCATCCTCGAGGCTACTCTTCAGGAAAAGTTGGGACCCGAGAATGCTGAAACATTTCTGGAATTGTTTGATGGAGCAATTTATAGCTGGAAATTGCAGAAATAACATTCAAGAAATGGATGGTAAAGTTGGAGGTTTTTTGTATTTTGGGCTAGTTTTATGTCTAAATAACATATAATAGTTTAATTAGAAACAAGCATAAATCTTATTGTGTTTTTTCATATATTCGCGCTTACATATTTCAGTTTTCAACTAAGTGCTTTGAGATTCCATTTTCAGGTTAATGCATTCAATGAGAGAAAATTTCTCGCTTCATCACTAGATAACACAAAAATCGCAATGAACAACTTGCACCATATTGTGAACGTGTTGGTGATAATCTTGATAGGTATTTTCTCGACTCTCCTATTTAAAATTACTACTACTCACGTTATTCTAATCTTAAGTTCCCAGCTCATGGCATGAGCATTCCTACTCTGGGGATTTTTGCATGACCCCTTTGATGTGGGCGAGTTGGAAAGCATTATGAGTGATCTCCGCGTGCTCCCTTTTCAGTTCCCAGTAAAAGTACAAATTCAAGAATTGCCTGTCATGACTAGGAGTCCTGAAAGCGTGACATTCACATCTGCATAAATAGTGGATACTAGGCTGAAGAGTCAAAGGTAGCGAAATCGCTAAAGAACTGTGGAAATCTATGGTTTTATGGACTGAAGGGCCTGCGTCGCAGGGATTAGTCTAATATATGTTGTATTTTGCCGTTATTTTTTAGTGCCTATAGGATTCTATTGAAACGACTGTACACAACTGTGTTTAATTCTTACAATAAATACTTGCCTGTAACTTTTGCTGTGTGGATGCATTGTCATTTGTTTGTAGCCTTAGACTGCATTGTACTTTACAATTCAAACTATTAGTCATGGTTGTGGCTGACGTGCAGTATAGCGTTTGTGAGACTAATTAAAAAAAGATACTAACGCATTACCGCATCCTTAAGCAGTTGCTAACCATCCTTTGCTCGAGCGAAGGGGGCAGCAACTTACCTGCTATTGAATTAATGTGTAGGCTTCTTCAGTGTGCTATTGCTGCGCTTCATTCAGGTCTCCTTCCATTAATAAAAGAAATAGGGGAACTTTTCTTACCAGAAAGCCACTTTTCGCTTCTGAAACAGTGAGTTCATTATGAGAAATTACTTCTGCTTTAGTTACTTGAGGCGCTTTTCTTTTTTCTTTTTCTTTTTTTAACTTCTTTCTCAAATTTTGTTTGTTTGTTTTCGCATCGCATCTGTTTGTAAATGGGATGGTGACAGCCATGGATATATTGGATTTGGTAAAAATATCCAGGTAGGTGATGATTTTGGAACCTCATTACCTAGTTGTCTAGACTTCATATACGTACGAGATAAACTATACATTCTCAAAGGTAATGGAGTCTCTTCATTTGCCATATTAATCGCCCTATCCCGGAGGCATTACCATTTTCAATACCAGCACTTGTTAACGTTGGGATTAATGGATATGGCATAATAGAAACCAAGTTTTATCTTATCCAGATGTCTGGGAGACCTGGTTAAACGACATATATTTTTTGATAAAATAAAGGCACCTGGATACAACCAGCACGGGAAGAAGTTATTTCGCATTTATGACCAAGTTACACACACAGTGCACACATAGCACAATTTGCAAGGGCTACATTTGTATTATAAGCATATCCACCTAGATCTCAATTATTCTCCAACAAAAACTGAAATTCAAGTTGAAACCATATCCTTATAAAGAAAATTTTATTAAAATGATATATCAGGAACATATGAGAGTTATAATTCAGCCTTACACTCAGAATACAATGCACTTACAAATATACAACGGGAGGTTCAAACTGAACAAACACGATGCTCAACTTCATCCTATCTGCCACTGCAACCACAAAACCAAAAGCAACACAATGCTCAACATTTATATATGTAACAACTTCATAATCTAGTCGAAAGACCGAATTAATAACACATCATAAAAGTAGGATAACCCTATATTTTATTTTCTCATACATAAATTGAATGGTATACTATTACCACAGACCGATCATACACAGTCATATCAGTGTTTTGCATTAATTACTAGTAGATAAACCAGGTGGGGAATATGTACCTTAAGAGTTGGTTCACCCTTGTTAGAGTTAGCAGATTGTTTTGCAATTGCAGCTAATTGTGCTCGTGCAGCTCTTCCTGCAGCCGATTTATCAAATTGCTCCTGTCTGCAATTTGAATCATATCATTACTGCTTAGTTTGGTTCGTTTCAAGAACGATGCAATGCAAATACAATGCATTTGCAATGATTTGCAATGCAATAAAAGTAAGGGGAATTTTTCCAATAAAGACAGGAATGCACTGCAAGTGCAACTAATTGCAGATTGATGTTTATGTTTGGTTAGGTGTATTGCTATGCAAATGCAAATGATAATTTTTTTTTTTATCCCTTAAAAGGTCTTTATTTTTCTCCTACTTGTTCTCCATAGAAAGCCTAAATGCAAACTCTGCTGCAGAGATTTTTCATTGCAACCAAATGCAAACAAAAAGAAAAACTTTTGCATTGAAATGCAAGTTGTTTGCTTTGCGAAAGTGAACCAAACACGTGCAAGTATTTTAAAAGCACCACATTTTAATTGCAAATCGAACCAAACACATGGAAGCGGTTAGAAATGCAAAGTGCTTGCATTTCCATCATGTTTGCAGTGAACCAAACTCAGAATCTTTGATTGCCATTCACAACTTTTGCGGTCATATCAAACTCGGGCGTGGGCGAAATTTGAAATGGGAGCAAAGAACCCCATTTCAATTCAAAGCGAAGTATCTCGAAAAACACATAACATGGGATTTCAGGAACTATAATCTATACTTTACAACAGTTCTCTCAAATCAAATTATTAAACTTTGGGGTCTATTAGTATTAATAATCATCTCCTCAGTAATAAAGGACAATTATTAGGCGATATTTTATGAAAAATCTCAGATATTGGGGTTTAAATTCGATAAAAATTAAAATCAAATTGGAAAGATTGGGGTTGAAAATTAACCTTCTCTGAGCAGCTTCAGCTGCTTTGGATCGAGCTTCTTCTGATGCTAATTGATCTTCTTCTCTTCTCGCATCACTCGCTCCTCCAAAGCAGCAAAACCCCATCTCTCTCAAATGCAACGAAACCAAAGATCAAAATCGAATTTTGAAAAGCTTCAATTTATACTTTTAGGGCATTTCGAAAAAGGAGTGTTATTTTTGATAAATGACGATTCATCTTCACTTCCCTCCCATACGTGTGCTTCTTTAGGTCTATAACTCAAAGTACGGACTCCAATTAATTCAGAGCATCTCTAGCAGCCAGTTGCAGTTTGGGTGTGGGCTCTGACAGGGGACCCACAAAAAACCCAAACCCACACCCGGCCACTCCCAGCAGCCAGTTGCAGTCACAGTTGGTGACGTGTATTTTTATTATTATTTTATTTGGAAGAGTTTGGATTACCGCACGGTATTCTTTTTACCGCCACTTCAACTGTTTGTTATTTTTGCAACCCAACTCGACTATTCTCCACATTTTACTTCATCTCTCTCAGAATCGAAGGTAAAAAAATTATGATTCCAACAAAATTAAAATGCAGATGCCAGAGGGAGACCCACACCCCAGTACTATCCCAAGGTTTAGAGTGACAAGAGATCCAGAGCGAGCCGTAACTCGCTCGAGGTCCGGAAGGAAGAAAAAACGAGTGAAATTTGAAGATGCCTAACAAACCCAATATATACCAAACCCAACCCAAGAAAACTTCTCGTAGAGATGTACTACCCAACTCCCAGACGGCGTCAGTCATATCTATTACACGGGCAATGAACTCACGGTAAGTTTTAGTGTAATTGTGAATTTGTTATTTCCATAAATCAAGTGTTTGACAAAATGCTCTAATAAACAGAATCGTGATTCGATGCGTGCACACGACACATTCACTACGGTGATCAAAGTTTGGAAAAATATTTCTACAATTCCACCTGTAAGGGATGCCGTGGTGAATATACTCAGGCAGTTTATGGATATACGTTTGGGAAATTATGATAATCGCCTAATTCAGACGCTTATAGAGCGTTGGTGGCCGACAATGCACATGTTTCTGTTCCTGTGTGCAGAGATAGGGGTCACGCCATTGGATTTCACAATGCTGACATTATTGCCAATTGGCCGATATCCGACATAAGTGTCGTATGACGACGCATAGAGTGTATTAGCCAATGCGAGATAATTGCTCCCCAACATTGAATCCAGCAATATAAATAGTAGAAACGTTAGCATTTCATATTTGAGGACGTAGTTGACCATCACAGCTGATTAGGAGGATGATATTACTATTGCTCGTACTTTTATCCTGTTCATGATGGGATATTTGTGGTTCCAAACGGCCAACGACATCGCCCTGCTTGGATATCTCGCGGCCGTGACCGATTTGGACAAGGCTGCCCAATATGACTGGGGTTCTGCTATTCTTGTTTCCATGTACCATGGTTTGGATACCGCAGTCACCACCGAGGGTGCCATAACTGGATTTTCCCAACTTCTTGAGGTACACTAACACTCTTTCCTTACAGGCTACAAATCAAATATATTCCAATAAACGTCTTAAATATAATTTATAATTATTTTTTATGTTGTTCTGAAATGCAGTATTGGTTCTACTAATATTGTGGGGTTGGTCACCCTATAGTCAAGGAAGATGTTAAGTTCTCGGTCTATCTGCACCTCAGAGCATGGGAACAGGAGGAAAACAAATGACCAGACAACCAATTTGTTTATTCTAGGCAAATACCACATTGACCACCGTACTATTGAGACGATCACATGGGAACCTTGGTTAGATTATGCAGTGTTGAGATAGAGGACGTACTGACTGCAAAACTCATATCCCGTAAGAGGATGCCACTTTAAGTATCAAATAAAAATTGTGAATATTACTTGGGGGATAGTGTTGGAGGGAGTTGACTGGCGAGGCACGTATTTCTTTAGATCCTCCGTTTAGCATGTCGCCACATATTAGTCTAGCGGCTTTATAAGAGATGAGACAGGCCGGGTTCCTTGACTGTGAGCAGTTTGTGATAGGGGAGGAACGAGAGACTTACGCCTTATACTGGGCTAAACAAACTTCAGAGGTAGGCCACCTGTTGACAGATTCCCAGAGGATGGGGAATATAGGAGGAATATAAATTTGTTTGGACCCATTACACTCAGGGATGGTATTACACCTGTGGTGGTTACGTCGACGTTGGTTTATAGCTTGTCCCAAGACTTCTGTTTGCCTGGCGAGAAGGAGGGACCAGACCAGACCCTAGGTGGCACATAGAGTGGATATGGAGGCATGAGATGCTCCCCATCCAGCGCTTGAGGGACCCGCCGCCCATGTCTTCCTCCTACGGTGTAGAGGAGTTGTGGTACCTGACTCATGGTATGCGGTGACTTTGCCTTGCAGAGTCTGCGCGGGGCACCCAGAGGATCTAGGACTTGACTGATTAGCTTGCTACTGCCCACAGGCACATAGATAGTATAAATGATCAACTATATTCACATGTAAGTAATTTATTTATGTATGTATTTATTTATTTCTTACTATCATATTTATTTTGTCAAAATATTTATAATTTTTTTTGTCCCGTTCTGGACCTATATATGAGGAGGGGGCGTGACGTACGGGTGGTGCCGCTACCACCTAGAGATGGCGCAAGGAAGAGGTAGCGTGGATCTGGTCCGCGAACCAAGGGATGAGATACTAGCCGCAGGGGGCGGGGTACTGAAGATGATTCTAAGTAGATATATGTGTTTTTGATGTTTTTGTAGACGATGTAGAAGCTCAACTATAACTACTAGTGCTTATTATCTCGTGTTTGTGTACTGCTTCCCTTTATTTATTTTTTGTAATCCCATGATGTAGTTTAGCTAGAATAGTTTTTGGGAGAGTTTGTGTGATGTTCATTGGCCATGGCTATCTAATGTTAAAATTGGCCGAAGTTTTTTGGTTTTTGGGAGAGTTTTTTCAATGTCTATTCGAACAGATAAATTTGCACAATTTTACACAATTTTGCACTGAACAATTTTATTCGAATAGACTCAAAGTCTGTTTGAATAGAATTTGTACTGAGTAGCTTTATTCGAATATACTTTAAGTCTATTTGAATAGAATAAGGAATTTGGCGGTGAAAAGAACACCGCGCGGTGTTCTTTTTCATTGGGAACTTATTCACCATCTGGTATTACACCCTTCTCTCAACTCTACAGCCACAAATGTCTTCTTCATCATCCGATTCATCCATTGGTGATCCTTCAGGTATATCATTGTCCTCCTCTGACAATCTTATCTTTTATTGTGCAGTGGTAATTTACGTTCTGTACCAAGCTGCAATGAGCATAGTAGTACACGATGAAACTTCAAGTCACGACGAGAGTATCATGGGCCGTAAGGATAAGAGAATGAAGCGAGATCACCCATTGGGGCATTACAGTATTATGCAGGACTACTTCAAGCCGAATTGCACATATGAGCCATGAGAATTTTGGCAACGTTTTCGTATGAGTAGATACATGTTTATGCGTCTATTCGATGCAGTTGTTGCACATGATCATTACTTTGTCCAAAAGCCTAACAACGCTGGTACTATGGGGTTATCACCGTACCAAAAGGTAGTCGCAGCACTACATTTCTTAAGCTGCGGTGTTGCGGCAGATCTTTTTGACGAGTATATCCGAATAGGAGAAAACATAACCTTGCTATGTGTGAAAAGGTTTTGTGTTGCGGTTATATAAATTTTTGGTGAGGAATATCTTCAAGCACCAAACACGGCCGACGTTGAAAGGTTAAAAGCGATCGGAGAGTTACGGGGATTCCCGACATGTTAGGAATCCTTGATTGCATGCATTGGATATGGAAAAATTGTCCCATAGCTCGGCACAGTCAATTTACTGGTCATTACCCCAAGGCGACACTGGTTCTTGAAGCGGCAGCTTCACACGACCTTTAGATTTGGCATACTTTTTTTGGGTTACCAGGGGCTAATAATGATATCAATATCCTGCAACAATCATATCTTTTTACCGATCTGACCGATGGTATCTCCCCGCCTTGTAATTATACAATTACTGGAAAAGCTTATGATATGGGGTATTACCTAGTGGATGACATATACCCCAAATGGGGAATACTTTTCCAAATCATATCGAATCCGGTTACAGCGAAACAAAAATTCTTTGCTCAACAACAAGAAAGTTACCGAAAAGACGTAGAACGGGCGTTTGAGGTTTTACAATCTCGGTTCAATATTGTAAAAAATCTGGTTAAATTGTGGCAACCCGAGGTTTTGAACAATGTCATGAAGGCGTGAGTGATAATGCACAATATGATCGTCAAAGAGGAATGGGGTGCATTCCCATCATTCTTAGACTACAATCTGGTCGATCCCTCAACTATCAAAGGCGAACGGTTTGATATTGTATGCGAACGCGGAACAATAGATTTTTTTATATCGAGAATGAACCGCGTTCGAAGTCGAGAACTACACTTTGATCTAAACTTAGTACTCCATTTGTGGGCCGTGAAGGGAAATCTTCAAACTTAGTACTATATTTCTTATATTATCTACGTGTTCTTGATGTAATTTAATGCTTCTTAGTCGTACAAGTTTATTAAACATGTTTTTCATATTACATTAATCTTGTATTTGTTTTAACGCAATATTATCATAAATAAGCATTTCAAAAATAAGATTGCATTCTTCAATAGCAAAGTACATTTTTCAAACGATTACATTATTAAAAGGTAAACTACATTCTTGGAAAGAAAACTTCTATATACATCAAAGTTAAATTATATTTCATCACCACTTCAAGTACCTGGTCCGTCCCTCTTGGCCAGACGTTCTATGACCTCAGCTTGCCTTTGCCGATAATATTGCAATTGATACCCAGATAGATTACTCAGGTCTTTCTCCATGATTTTGCGATCTTCCCTTGCTTGCTCGAAATCCATTTTAGCTTGCCATTGTTGCATTGCTTCCGCTCTTCTTCTTTCCTTTTCTTCTTTTGCTTGTCTCTTCTCCAACCGTAGTTCATCCAACATTGTTTGGATACTGCTACCAGATGCAGCAACACCATCTAATGCCTTTTGTACTATAAGGTTCTTTTTAAAGAGTTTTTGGCCGATGGGCCTGCTTCCACCCTCATACAACGAACTATCTAACTCAGAATTTAGACCCACGAATTGAGGTGTAGGTAGGCCGTCGGGGTCCTCCGATAGATTGTTTGATCCGACCGAGTTCCCTGGAGAAGAATTATCTAATGTTTTCCTGGCTACATTTCTTGGTATATTCCCCGCATGGTTCAACCCATCATCTCTTAGGTTGGCCCATCGCGGTTCTCGCGCTAAAAACTTATACTTTTATGGTGTTTGAAGTCATTACCACCATTCAAGCCTTGATAGATCTTGTGTGCATCGTTTTTCTACAATTCGCTAAATTACCAAATACAAATAAATAACGTGTATATCCGCGAGAAATAAATGAAATTGAGTTAAAAAAAATCAGAACGCACCCGATCTTCTTCGATTTTCCCACTGTCGTTCTAAAATCATTCTTGTGCAACTATCTCCTTGTACACCGCACATTGTGCATTAATGGTATACCACTAAGATTTAGTCAACCCACTTGATCGTCGTCTAGGGCAATCGGGGTCTCTGTTAAAGGTAATGTTGATCTTTTGATAGAAAGTGAAACCCTTTGTGTGGCCCGTTGTCTAGACAGAAGCTATTACCCACACCCTTACGAGACATGTAAAGTTTGCTTCCGTCCAATGCAGTCCACCATCATCCGTCTCGTCTAAAAACTCAGCATCTTCTGGCACTTGCACACTTTATCTTTGTTTTGTGGGTGCTCTTTTCTTTCTTCCTTTTCTATTTTCTTTCTGGGGCGCAGCCGTTTCAACAGGTATTGACGCATTTGTGTCACTTTGACTGTGCTGAGTAGATTCACCATAAAATAGGTAATTCTGAAAGTAATTAGGAGGTTGAAAACCTTGAGGTTGAGTGAGTGAATAGGGTTGATAGTATGAGTAAACGCCTGAGGTTGCGGTTGAAAGAGTGTAAATGGATTTTGATATTGTCCATAATTAGAATCCCCTTACGACATGGTAAACGGAGGTGGGGTCTATGATTGGAATTGAGGTAGGAATTATGATGGGTTGTGGTAGAGGTATGGAGTGAATTGTGATGATGGGTGTTGAGCGAATGGTGCTTAAGGTGGGTTATCAGAGGATGGGGTCGACGGTGTAGAGTTATTTCTACCAGTGCCGGAGTTTACCATTTGGGGAGAGTGCAAAGATTCTCCTCTATGCTCGGCTTCCTTGGTTTTGGGGGAGATAAAGTAGCCAGGGAGTGATTTAGAGAAATAATTGAGATTGGAGGAGTTTAGATTACCGTGCGGTGTTCCTTTTACTGCGTAAAAAATCTAGGCGATAAAAGGAACACCGCGTAGTAATCCAAACACCGCCAAACTCATTTTTTTTGTAAGCTCCTCACACTCGGTTGAGTTCTGACACATCCACGTAGGAGAACTCACACTCATTTTTTTGCTGTTGGGAAGCTCAAAGTGTGAGTTTGGGTTTACAAACCTAACTCAAACTCCCACCCTACTGCATATGCTCTAACAAAAAAAAACAAAAAAAAACTTCATTTCTCTACAATTTTTTTCGTTTTTCAAACTCAACGAAGTACTAGGTGAAATTTTAAATTATCTGGCTAGCTAACCTTAAGGGGTTGAATAGGTTATCAATTTAAAATACGTTCTCAAACCTATTTTAACACAAACAATTGTAATGTAAAAGTGCAGAAACTTAAATGGCATGCAAAACTATATACCGAAAGAAACCCACGAATGGGTGAAAACCTCCGGTGGTTAATACACTATAATCAAAGGAAGATGTTATATAAGACCTTACACACAATGTAATCTGCTAACCATCTCGAGTCCACAAGCTTCAGCCGCTGCAATCTGCGTCTTCTCCAACTTCTTCAATTATCCTGCGTCTTAGATACAAAAAATGCCAGATTCGGTCTTGTGCATTGTGCTAGATACAAAAGTGCTCCAATGGCACTTAAGTAAGGAACTTCAGGGCCGAGAACTTCTTCATGTTCTCCCCTTGGTCGAAATGGATCCTTATCCAAATCTGAAGTCTTTACAACTGTGGTTGTGCAAAGTGGATGGTCCATTCTAAATCGTTCCAATACCCTTTCAGTATATCGAGATTAATGAACTAAAATCCTACTAGAGCTTTACTCAATTTGCAAACTTAGGCAAAGTTTTATACTTCCCAAGTCTTTCATTTCAAATTCTTTATTTAAATAGTTAGCAGTTTTTTCTAATTCTTTAGGAAACCCGATTAAGTTTATGCCATCCCCATATACTATTGCTATAGTAAATCTATCCACAAATTTATTAATGAAGACACATGGGTAAATTTGACTATTTTCATATCCTTCACTAGTCAAATACATACTAAGGCAGTTATACCGCATTCTTCTAGATTGTTTCAACCCATATAAAGTGCGTCTTAGTTTTATTGAACACGTACCATTTGGCTATTTGTTTGGCATTGTAAATCCTTTAGAGATTTTCATATATATATCAGTATCTAAGTCTCCGTATAAGTATGCATTTATAACATCCATAAGCCTCATATTAAGCTTTTCAGAAACTAACAAGACTAATTAGATATCTAAAAGTAATGGTATTAATAACTGGTAAGTACGTCTCCTCATAATCAATACCAAGTCTTTAAGAAAAACCTTGTGCCACAAGTTGGGCTTTGTATCTTTCAACTTTGTTTTTCTCATTTCATTTTCTTATGAAAACCCATTTGAAACCAACTCCGTTTGTGCCTTTTGGTGTTTCCACTATATGTTCAAACACACCACATTTTTCTAGAGAGTTTAACCCTGCTTGTGTAGCATCTTTCCACATTGGCTAATCTTTCTTTTGTCAACTTTCATTTATACTACATGGTTCATTGCCATTATCATCATTTTCCTTTAATATATCAACAGCTACTGCATAGCTGAATATGTCATCCATGACAAGTGCTTTCTTATCCCACAATTCATCTGATTATGCATGGAAAATTGAGATCTCTTCATTTCAGGTCCATGTACCTCTATCGGGGCAACCATAGGCATTTCAGTAAATTTGGGAACTTTTACACTTTTGTTATTTATTTTTGAAGCTCTAACCACTATCGAATATTCATCAGGACAAGATGATTCATCAATTCTCCTATTCCTGGAAATACTATTGATCCAGGAGGATCTAGGGAAGAAAGGAGTATTTTATTTCAAATTTGGCCAAAGTCGTTTGAACGAGATTTGAAGTCGTTCGAACGACTTTAGGTCTGTTCGAATAGACTTTTAAAATTGTTCGAATAAACATGATTCTGAGGTGTTTTATTCGAATAAATTAAGGTATGTTCGAATATACTTTTCTATTCGAGCAGAGACTTGTTCTGCTCGAACAGAGGTGCGATTCAGCCTATTTATTTTGATGTTTAAGGGCATATTTGTCTTATTTTTGTAACTAGGAACTTGTAACCCTATAAAAGGGGTAAGGCTAGGCAAGATTAGTGTAGGGTCCTAACTTTGCGAGGAGGGGAAGTCGGCTCTTACACCAAGGGTGTTGTCTTCAATCAAAAGGGCTCAAACATATAATCAATATTACGACTATTCTACTAACAATATACTTGCGTGGAGGCCTAGAATGGGACGCTCCACGACCACTGATGATGATTTTTAATAGTAGTGTTATTACTGTCGAGTAGTCGAAGTGTCGAGTACTGAGTATTTTACAGGGTGATCGAAGGTAAACTTCAAGAGATCTGGGGATAGATTTCGTAACCCCTCCTTGGCTCCCCTTCCTTCCTATTTATAGAACATAGGAATGGCTGAGTCATCAAGGGAGGTCACATTACAAGTGTACCATCCGGATATCCTCTGGGTATTGGGTGAGTATCCCGGAGTTGGTGTTGACACCAGAAATGTCAGGTCTGGCACTGTGCTCTGACACTGTAGCAGTTGTTGGTTCTATTACTGTAGTTGTCAAGAATAGCAATAATACCGTTTCTTGTCTGGTGAGCTGGCTGTTTGACTTGTCTGCCTTCGACCAAGTATGATTATGGTCAAAGTATCTCTGGTGCTGATGTAGAGTTCGTGTGCTGTTGTATCTGGCTTCAGCTTTGAGGCAGGTTCGTTGTTGAAGGTTCATATGGTCTTGGAGGGCATGGTTATGGATTTATTAGACTTTGAGGTATTCGAGTAAGCTTCGAGATAGACTTCGAGTGTTCGACTGGAGGTAAAAGTCTGTGAGTAGGCTACTACATTCGTCCCCTCTCGGCAAGGGTCTCGAAAATAGGTGTAGAGGCGTTTGCTGAGAAAAACTGTTGTTTGTAGAATTTAAACGGTTGACTGTTGCATATTGGAGTTCTGAGAGGGGTAATAAAGGAGGGTAATTAAGAAATGTTGGTGGTTATGGAGTAATAAATGAGGTTGACGAGGCTTATAAATGTGGGCTGTGAAGGTGGTAACTCTGTATAGCTTCTTCTTCTTCACTTTCTTCTCCTTTCTCTGTGCTGCTAAAGAAATCATGGACACCACACCCGACACCCGCTTCCAGAAGAGGATGAGTTTTGCCAGAGACCGCCGTATAGGGCGGAAAACTGCTGAACTGAAGTTGAAGTTCTTCGGCAATCATGAGCTTGACTGGGATATGCCTGACTTGGTGGAAGTAAAGCTGGTGGAACCCATCAACAGGGATTCCTATGCTTACTTGTGGGGGCAGATGAAGTTTCAATTTATGATTGTTGAGGAATGCTACCTCTTCCTATCGAGTTTGGCCGAACGTCTCGTTCATATGGAGAAGCAATTGGAGGAGCAGGGCTCGGTGAGGGAAGTTGGCCCGTTTAAAAATAGGGCGGGTTCTGCATGAGTTGGTGGCAGGGTGGTGGTGGGTTTTGTTACTTTTTGTATGATAGTTGGAAGCTTTTCTGTGTTCGCTGTTATTTTGTTACTGACGTCTGTAGATTTTCTTCTTCCGCTTCTTCTTTCTTTCTTATGTATGGTTTTAGAGTAACTAAAATGAAATGAAAGGGCAGTTTACTAGAATAATGTGTTTTGTAACTGATGATTTAGGTAGACGAAAAGATTGTAGGCGCGGGATAGAACGTCTGCCTTCGGGCGAAGGGTAAAAAGTAAAAATAGTTATATTTGAGGTGAAAATGGCTCAGACTTGTAATGTATTGATTGAGGCAGAGGTCGATATTCGTCTTGAAATGAGTAACTGAGTCCGAATTCTCAAAGCTCGAGGTTTAGATCATAGGGGTTGAGAGAAGATGTATAAAGGGGGTCGATGGTTTGAGACTATGGATGTGTCGACTAGATAACCTTGAAAATAGGTGTATAATGCGCATTCTGATAAAACGGTTGCTTCTGGGAATTTGTAAAGTTTTAACTGTTGTGATTCTGAGGGGAAGAATTGAAGATTGTGATAAATGCGACTTGGGAGTAGGGACGGTTTAAATGTACCTTCAAGTATAAATAGGGTGTATATGGGAGAACTGTGAACATTTGTGGCGTATCAGAATAACAATGTCTTCATCTTCATCCCAAAGTCGTGAAAACCTTCTGAACACCAAGTACCAAAACTGGGTGGCGATAAGCGTCCTTCGTATACGGGAGAAGACTATGGAGTTGAAACAGAGGTTTTTTGGTGATCAGGGCCTGAAGTGGGACATGCCGGATCTGTTTGAGTTGGAGCCAGGGGAGCCTATTATTGGGATGCCTTATACATGCTGGTGGAGGGTATTGCAAATGGTGAGCCCATTTCCCAGTGACCGGTTCGCTTTCTTGGAGTCTCTGGCCGAGGAGGTGGTGGACAAGAAAGACGCCAGGAATGGTGTTTATGAGGAGCGTCCTATCTATAAATAGGGGCTTCTCTGCTATGGTATTTTGAAGGTCTGTTGGCTTCAACTAGAGGAACTAACAGCCAAATAGATGGCCTGTCAGAATTGGTACTGTTCCTGGGGCAGAGTGCCATGCAGGTCATTATGATGATTCCTTGAATTAGAGAAAAGGGTTAATTTAATGTAAGGATCTGATTTGACAGCTTCAAGCGAGGACCAGAAGGTTCGAGATGTTTGATATGAAAGTTATGCAAGTATGAGCGTGGGATACGCACATGTGGTAAGGGAGGGTAAAATTGACAAAGCACATCTCAGCCAAAAGGCAGGAGTAGTGGAAATGATGGCAGTTTCGGGAATCGAGGTAGTTTTTTGCAATTTTGAGGAGGTATAAATAGGTGTGAGTGCAGAGTCACTGTTCCCGGTAATCCATTTTCAAAAACCAGAGAGTTTAGAGAAAGAGAACGTACGCCATTATTTCGTGAAGCTTGAGGGAAGTTACCAGGTTGTTGTTGAGGGACCAGCTAACTTGCTATTTCAAGTGAGCTTCTGTTAACACAGGTATGTCGATTGAATTTGTCTATTTCTGTTTGGCTTCCTCTTCTATATCTGTATGTGGAGTCTGTTAGTTTTTTAGCTGTGTGGATATGATCGGGGACAGGGGGAAGCCATCTCTCTGGGGCTAGCCCATTTTGGGATTCTGAGGGTATTGATGGTGAGATTAGGATTGGGGTCGAGTTTTTAACTGTGTTCGTATCAGTTGGAGAGGGTAGATGAAAATAAGTTATTGACACGTAATAGTCGAATATATCGATCTAATTGCGTGCCTCTTGTTCTGTAGGATAAGATGCGTACCCATCGATCTTCAAAACTGAGGTTAAAAGACGTGGAGATCGAAGAACGTGAGGCTAGTGTATATGGTCGTGCTCCCATGGAAGAGGGCAGCGACGTTGAGGAATTATTTATTGCTGCAGATGCCCTACTAGCCGTGGTGGTGCCTGAGATTGGGGTTTCAGGTAGTAAACGCCAAAAGGTTCGAGTAACAAAGGAGAGGGATGAGGAAGAAATAGAGGGAAGAGAGAGAGAGGGAGACAAAGGTGGTGTTGAGCCTTCGGGCGATGAAAGGGGAGAGGGGGAACATAGTGATCATAGTGAGGAATCGGCTGAGTCGGAGGAGGTTGCAGTGTCTATCTCCGCTAGCGAGAAACTGAGACTAGATCGATTTATAGCAAAATTGGAGCTGTCAAAGGTAGGAGTAATATTGTATGTTGTGGGGTCAGGGTTCACCTTTAAGTTGAAACCTCAAGAGGGTATTATGGCATATAGAGGCCAAATTCGACTAGGAATGCAGCTGCCTCTTCGAAGGCTGGTGAAGGAGGTGTTGAATTTTTGGGAGGTTACCCCAGTTCAGATGAATGAGAATTTTTATGAGATGATGAAGGTAATCGAGGGCATGAACGTAAAATTGAGAAGTGAGGAGAGGAGCTTGATCGAGTAGTACGATATTGTGTCATTCTACTCGAGGAAAGCAAACCAGAATACGGGTACCTATCACATCCAGTGTCACGCAGATAAGCCTTAGTTGTTTGATCTGTGCTCGACGGGTTCAAGGGTGGTAGAATGACTTAGTTGTAGTAAAGGATAGTTATGTGAATGTCAAAAGGGAGGATTCCTATAGGTTGCAGCATAGAGTCTACAATCCAAGTAAGTTGGCTGTCGAAGGTTTTTTTTTGACATATTGATCGAGTAGGCTGATAAGTTTGTTTCTGTTTGATTTGCAGATCCTAGTAATTGGGTTTGGGCAAATTTGAGGGATTATATTTATGCGTTGATCAACTTGGACGAGGAGTGGGTGAATTATGTATTTAAAAAGCTTGGTATCAAGAGGAAAAGATAGAAAAAGATAGATTTCCTACTTCGAAACGTACCCGTTATGCTGAAGCCATCAAAAAAGAGGGAAGGCGAAGGTGCTTCAAAAGTGGTTGAAGGAATGGAGGAAGAAAAATTGACAAGGATGGTAAAGTATGTTCCAAAGGGGCAACGGGTGTCGAAGAAGGTAGTGACAGTGCCTGAAGTAGCTTGTGGTACTTCAAAATAGGTACCAAAGTAGGCATCAACACAGGCTGAGAAGGGGAAGGGCAAGGTCTTTCCTGACTCTCCGAGGGGACAGCAGCCGAAGGTAACCCGTCGTAAAAGGCGCAAGGCGCTGGGGGAAGATGATGTAGAGGATATGGAAGAAGAACCAACATCGTCCAAATTGGAAGAGCAGGCTCGAACTATTGCTGCTTCGATGGCGACACTTTACGCCACTGATTCTGATGGGGCTGAAACGCGGGTGAGGAAGACTATGCAGTAGGTAACTGCTTTTTATGAAATTCTAAAAATTTTGAAAGCCCACCATGCTTCAGAAGATACTGATGGTTCGAATATTCTAGCAGACAAATGCTTGGTTGTAGTCTTTCATCTCGGCCCAAAAGGCAACGTCAAAGCAGTTGAAGTAAATGCTTGGCAATTTGGAGCTTGTTCGGGGTACCGAGGCGTCGTTGGTGTCTGAGATTAGAATTTTGAAGCAAGATCATGTAGCTATCAACGATACATTCGAGGAGAGGTTCGAGGCTCAACGCTACAATCATACGCAGGTTCTGAAGTCAAAGCTTACTTAAAAGGATAAGGCAATGGCAGGACAAAAGAAGACTTTCCAGTGGCAGTTCGATGATGAATGTGTAGTTGTCGTCAGGCTGAAGGAGTTCATAGATGATTTAGGGTATGATCCTGGAACTTTGCAATGCTTACCTAGAACCACTGATCCTGTGCTGACGATGTTGTCCAGTTAGAGGGGACAGAGGTTGATGTTGCTGATGCGGGTTTGGGAGGTGGCGTGGAGACTTCTATGGTCGAAGGTACTATTGCTGGAACTGCGACTGATATGGTCGTTGATGTTGCTGGGTCAAACCCTTTGACTGAGGGTACTGGGGGTGTGGGATGGGGGGAAACTGTAGGTGGAGATGGTATAGCCACTCCGATATGAGGTATGTTGCTGAGCCTTCAAAACTATTTTGTTTTTATTCTTCTGTTGGGTTGTAATATGTGAACACTGTTAAGCTTGCTTTGTACTTGATCTTTGAACTTGTGACTGCTTTGAATTACTGATATAGATTGTACTAAAAATGGTTTGTGTTGGACTTTATTTGTACTGAATTGCTGTACTAGATTTCTGATGTATGCTCTGAACTTGGTTTGAATTATTTTATGTTGAACCCGAAGCTCTGATATATGCTGAACTGAAACGTCTTACATGTACTAGAGTTGTTGATATTGTTGTATACTTGTATTAAATTCTGAAGGCTTGAGTCTGATCGAAGTAGAACGTGGTTGCCCCCAATCCATTCCTGAGGGTCTGGTCTGTCAACCATTCTTGCCCATCGAGTCTGCTTGAAATTGGAGGTTTGAAAAATTTCAAGGTTACCCCCAAGTATCAGTCGAGTCGAAGGGTTGACATGATACTTAGGCTAAACCAAGAAATTTACTGGACTTCGACGGCCTGTGCCTAATCGAAGTAGAATGTGTTTGCCCCCAATGCATTCTCAAAGGTCCGGTCTCTCGACCATTCTAGCCCCTCGAGTTTGCTTGAAATTAGAGGTTTGAAAATTTCAAGGTCGCCCCCAAGTGTCAGTCAGGTCAAAGGGTTGACGTGACACTTAGGTTCAGCCAAGAAATTCACTTGACTTCGAAGGCCTAAGCCTGATCGAAGTAGAACGTGTTCGCATCTAATACATTCCCGAAGGTCCGGTCTCTCGACCATTCTTGCCCCTCAAGTTTGCTCGAAATTAAAGGTTTAAAAATTTTCAAGGTCGCCCCCAAGTATTAGTCAGGTCGAAGGGTTGACATAATACTTAGGCTAAACTAGAAAATTCACTAGACTTCAACGGCCTGAGCCTGATCAAAGTTGAACGTATTCACCCTCAATGCATTCTCGAAGGTCTGGTCTCTCGACCATTCTTGCCCCTCGAGTTTGCTTAAAATTGGAGGTTTGAAAATTTTTAAGGTCACACCCAAGTATCAGTCGGGTCGAAGGGTTGACATGATACTTGTGCTAAAGCAAGAAATTCACTAGACTTCGACGGCCTAAGCCTGATCAAAGTATAACGTGTTCGCCCCCAATGTATTCTTGAAGGTCTGGTCTCTCGACCATTCTTGCCCAGAGTTTGCTCAAAATTGGAGGTTTGAAAATTTTTAAAGTCGCCCCCAAGTGTCAGCCGGGTCGAAGGGTTGACGTGACACTTAGGTTTAGCCAAGAAATTTATTGGAAATAAGAGACAAAGTTCAGAGGAGGAAAAACTATTTATTGATTATTCTGTGTTTACATCAGGTGAACAAGTTGGGGGCCGAAGCCTATTGTATGAAACCAGCTACATTGCATTTCATGGATTTGGTAGGGGTTTTTCGTCTTCTGACATCATGTAGTATGAACCCTTATCGGTTTTATCGTACACAGCATAAGGTCCTTCCCAGGATTCGGCTAGCTTGCCGGCATTTCAAGGCTTTGAGGACTGTGTAACACGTCAAAGTACAAGATCTCCAATGTTGAAACTTCATGGTCGAACCCTTCGGCCAAGGTTGGTGATGTCTCGGTCTCTAGTTTTGTCGATCCATAACATGTTATATCCGAGTTCAAACCCATTATCTTCATCTGGAAGGTTGGCATCTCGCGTGGGTACTTTAAATTGAGTAAGGAACATTGCTTCGGTACCATATGCTAGAAGGAAAGGGGTACAACATGTTGCTTTTCTTGGTGCTGTTTGATAGTCCCAAAGTACATGCTGTAACTCCTGAACCCATCGTCTTTTCTTCGCATCGACACATTTCTTGAGACCGCCGACTATTGTTTTATTGATTGCTTCGACCTGACCATTCCCTTAGGGGTAATAAGGTATCGAGGGGGAGAGGATGATATTGTACTTTTTGAGAAAATTTATTACTTTGATCCTAATGAACTATGGACCATTGTCATATCAAATCATATGAGGGCATCCGAAGCGTGCAATAATGTTTTCCCATAAGAATTTAATAACTTCTTCTCTGGTTCGGCATAAAGGTACAACTTCGACCCATTTGGCAAAATAATCTATTGCAACAAGGATGTGTTTTCGGCTTCCCGAAGCTTTGGGAAAGGGACCAATGAGATCGATGGTCCAGGGTTTGAATGGCCAAGAGACTTGACTAAAGTGAAGGTCTTGAGAGGGGCTATGAATGTCGTGAGCATGGGGCCGGTATTTGTTATAGTGTTTGGCGTATTTTTTGGCTTTCTTCTTCATATTGGGCAAGAATAGACCTTGGGAGACGGCTCGAAGGGCCATTAATCTATCGGTAGTATAAGTGCCACAAGTACCTTCGTGGAGTTTGGCTAGAATTTTGGAGGCTTCATTTTGAGAGATGCAGCGAAGGAGGATGCCATTTGGGGATTTGCGATGTAACTCGCGTTTGAGGATGGCATATCTGCGACAGTTCTCTAATAATGACCATTTGGCTTCGGGATCGTCTGGGAGGATGGCATTGTTGAAATAGTCGAGGAATTGTGTTCGCCAGTCATCTGGATTGAGAGTTTCGACCCCAGTATTGATGACATTGACTTCCATATGGTCGATACTTGGGCATTCGAGTACTTTGATATGGAGGGTTTGAGATTCGGACTGGCTTAACATAGCTACTATGTAGGTAAGGGCATCTGCGTGTCTGTTTTTACCTCGAGGGTAGTGAGTAATAGAAGATTTTTTGGGGAAGCAGTCCATACGCTGGCGGACGAGAGCAACATATTCAGCCATGCGACCGTTGGCTTGATTCTTACCGGTGTACTGTCTCTGAATAAGTTGGGAATCTATGAAAATGGCCAGTTTAGGGATTCCAAGTTTGAGTGCGAGGTCGAGGCCATGGATCAAGGCTTCATACTCTGCCTCGTTATTGGACATTCAAAGTTTAACTTGACTGCCTTCTCTATTCGATCATTGGTTGGTGTAACCAGGACGATACCGATCCCCGAACCATTAGGTCCAGCTGATCCATCTGTGAAGAGTCGCCATCCTGTTTTAGGGTTCCATGGGTCAGTAGATTCGGCCTGGTCCTCTGGTAGGTCGTCTTCGTGTTCCTCCCAGTCGACATCTTCGACCGTGAAGTCAACGTGGAAATCGGCCATTGCTTGGCCTTTTTAAGAGATCTTCTTCTCAAATGTGATGTCATGGTTGCCAAGATAAATTGACCCCTATTGTACTCATCTAGATTTGTCTTTCTTGCTGAGTACTTCTCGAAGTGGATATCTTGTTATAACACGAATGGGGTGAGCTTGAAAATATGGTTTGAGTTTTTGGTTTGGTAGGTGTAGACGAGGGTGAGGAGCAACCACTCCAGTTTCGTGTATCGAGTCTCTGCAGGTGTTAGAGTTTTATTAATAAAATATGCAGGTTTCTCAATATTTGATTCGAGTTGAATGAGGACTGAACTGATAAAGGTATTTGTTACCGCGAGATATAAAGAGAGTTTCCTACCTTCTATAGGGGTGTTGATGATGGGAGGTCGACCAATGTATGTTTTAAGTTTGAGGAAGGCCTGTTCACATTTAGGGGTCCAATTAATCTCAGGGTTATTTTTCTTTTTAGCTTTGTAGACACTTTGGTCGCGTAAGAGAGAGAAGAGCCAAGCACAGCGGTCTGAGGATTTAGAAATAAAATGATTGAGGGTTGTTATTTAGCCAGCCACTTTTTGGACATCTTTTTTGGTTGGGGGGAAGGCATATCGATGAGGGCTCAGATATAGGTAGGGTCAATCTCGATCCCTCATTTGCTGATAAGGTGGCCTAAAAATTTACCAGACTAAACTCCGAACTGGTACTTGTCTGGGTTAAGTTTCATGTTGTATGTTTGAAGTATCGAAAAGACTTCGGTTAGGTCCTGAATATGGGTCTATTTTTGGAGGCTCTTGCATAACATGTCGTCGATGTAAACTTTGACCGACTTGCCAAGCAAGAGTTTGAACATGGTTGTGACCAGGCGTTGGTAGGTGGCACCCGTATTTTTAAGGCCGAAGGGCATGACGTTAAAATAGTAAAGGCCTTGTTCAGTAATGAAAGAAGTTTTAAGCTGATCTTTGGGGAGGAGGGGTACCTGATTGTAACCCGGAGCCGCGTCCATCATAGACAGACGTTCATGTCCAGCAGTGGCATCGAGGAGTACTAAAATGATCAGGAGGGGAAAACTGTCCTTCAGTGTATGTCTGTTAAGATCTATGAAGTCGACGTAGATTTTGATCTTGCCGTTCTTTTTAGGAACTGCAATGATGTTTGATATCCATTCAACGTACTTGACTTCTCTTATGAAACCCGCGGCTATGAGCTTATCAACCTCGAGGTTTACAGCCTACTCGAAGCCGTGGTTCCAGTGTACGCTTCTTTTGCTTTACCGCTGTAGAGTGAGGGATGAGGTTAAGGTGGTGACATGCTAAACTGGGGTTGACACCAGGCATTTCCTAAAACGTCCATACGAAGACGTCTTTGTTTACTCAAAGGAAGTCTGTGAGGTCAAGGTGCTCTGCCTCTTCTAGAAAGGTTTCGATGAATGTACCTCGACCAGGACCGTCGAGTTCAATATAAACAGTGGGTTCGATGGGGGAGATGGTGGGTGTCGAAGGTGTGGTTACAGAAGGAGGCATTGATTGCTATAGGAGTCTGATGAGTTTCCAGGTCTGATCGATCTCCGAATGCTCACATGAACGGGCGAGGCGTTGAGAGTCTTTTAAGTTCCATGTACCATAGGGGGTAATGAAACAAAGGGTCTGATGATAGGCCGAAGGTATGGCCTTCATGGCATGAAGCCAGTCGCGCCCAAGGATACCAAGGTATTCAGACTTCTTATCAATAATAAGAAAGCTGGTTTGAAGTGCGATTGAGTCGGTGGTAACTGGAAGGCTAATTCGACCAACATCTACTTTAATGGCCCCATTAAAACCTTTCAGTTTGGCATTGGCGGCAGTGATGAGGTCTATTTTGTTCATGGCTTGGACAGTTTGAAGGAAAAGTACATCGGCTGCACTTCCTGTATCGATAAGCATTGTGTGGAGAATGAGGTGTTCGACCTTAATCATGATGACTAAAGGGTCCGAATGAGAAAAACGAACATGCGATGTATCACAGTCGATGAAAGAGATACCTTTGAGTTGAAGATATTTGCTAGATTCAGGAGGGCAGGGAGCTTCTCCTGGTAAGTAAGTTTGTAGCATTCTTCAACACGCTTACGCTTACTCTTAGAAGGGGTGTTGTCGATGTTATTGACCTCGATGAGGTGAAGTTGGTAGATATGTACTTCAGCTGGGAAGCAGCAAGGGAGGATTGAGGTTTGAGGTACGACCCATAGAGGTTGCTAGGGAGGTCGGCAACGTACTGATGTAGACGACCTACTTTGAGGATGATTTTGAGAGAACGTTGTAGGGCGAAGCACTTATTGGTATGGTGGCAGTTACATTTGTGGTTGGTGCAACAAGGTTTGCCTGGTTTAACCTCGATGGGGACGGGGATACACCATATGGGGTCTGCCTGGATCTGCGGTAGAAGAATGCTGAGAGGGGCAGTATGTTTGGGTAAGACTGGCTTTGATCGTTTTCTGCGAGCTTCGGCATTATTGTCAGTGTGAGGGCGTTTACGGCTCTCAGTCTCCTATGAGACGGGAGTGATCAGGGGTGCAGGAGTAGAGGGTGGGCCTTGTCGAGGTTTATTTGTGTTGGTTGTCGAAGGTTGCTCCTGTTTATTAGATTCGCGGAGGCGCTCAAGGTCGATATAACCATTAACTTTTGAGGGGATCTCCTCGAGGGTTCGGGGTTTATGGAGGAGCAGGTACTCTTTGGCATGGCTGTTATCTGGCAAGGCATTCGAATACGTGAGTACCATGTTTGCGCAGTCGAGGCTTTCGACTTTGCGCGACTCTTCGAGAAACCTCTTGGTAAAGGCTTCAAGGGTTTCACTGTTGGATTTTTGGAAATTGAAAAGGGCTATGAAGAGACTGGATAATTGCTCGATGCTTTGAATCGAGCCATTGGGAAGGTTATGATACCAGCAAAGAGGGCTATCTGTTAGGCTGGCTGGAAAAATTTGATACATCAGGTGGTTAGCCATGGAGTAAAGGCTTAGAGTATTTTGGAATTCGAGAATGTGTGATTGAGGGTCTGTGTTGTGATATTTGCTAAGTTTGGGACACAAAAATTTGGAGGCACCTCGATAGCGAGGATTTTAGAGCAAAAAGGGTTATTTAGCCAACTCCAAGAATTTGGTGTGGGGATCATGCTGAGGCGGATGACAAGGTGAATTTTGTAGTTGAGGTCCTACTGGTTATAGTAGGCAGGATGAGGAGGGGGACCGATGGGGTCGAGGGTGATGAGGTCAAATATTTGGCGTATGTTTGGCGCTGCGCTCCCCGAGAAGATCTCGGGCAGGGCGGCATTTGGGTCGTCTGGTGGAACGAAGGGTAGAATCTGATGAGTCCTCTGTGGGGTGGATGTCGAGATAGATGGAGCCAGTGAGGTGGATAGTAGGGGGAGCACCCTCGGTACCAAGATGGACCAGGGGTACTTCAAGATGTGGTAGCGGTTCCAGTCGAGCGCGAGCAGACACCCGCAACGTTGAGGGTGCTTGAGATGGCAGAGGGGCGTCTAGAAGCTGTAGACGTTGCAACTCACGGATTGTGTTGCAAAGATCATTTATAACACGGTATTACCTATCAGCATCATCCAAATGGCGTTACCGCTCGGCTTCAAACTCTTGGCGGTGCTCTTCACGTTCTTGGTGTAGTTGTGTTCAATGTCGCTCCTCAGCCTGAGCTAATTATTGGGAAAGTATAGCGATTTGGCCGGCCAATCCGTCAGTGGAGTTGCCGGTATGGGTAGAAGTATAACGGAGGGTGGGGGCTATTGGAGATGAGTTGTAGGAGCTTGGAAAAAAAGGAAAAATATGAGGCAGGGGAGACTGGTAAGGTGGGAAAGCACAGACGGCGCCAAATGTAGGGGCCTAACTTCGCGATGAGGGGAAGTCGGCTCTTACACCAAGGGTGTTGTCTTCAATCAAAGGGGTTCAAGCATAAAATCAATATTACGACTATTCTACTGACAATATACTTACGTGGAGGCCTAAAATGGGATGCTCCACGACCTCTGATGAGGATTTTTAAGAGTAGTGTTATTACTGTCAAGTAGTCGAAGTGTCAAGTACTAAGTATTTTACAGGGTGATCGAAGGTAAACTTCAAGGGATCTGGGGACAAATTTCCTAACCCCTCCTTGGTTCCCCTTCCCACCTATTTATAGAACATAAGAAGGGCTGAGTCATCAAGGGAGGTCACATTACAAGTGTACCATTCGGATATCCTCCGGGTATTGGGCGAGTATCCCGAAGTTGGTGTTGACGCTGGAAATGTCAGGTCTGGCACTGTAGCCACTGTTGATTCTATCACTGTAGTTGTCAGGACCGGCAACGGCACCATTTCTTATCCAGTGAGCTGGCTGTTTGACTTGCCTACCTTCGACCAAGTACGATTATGGTCAAGTGCTGATGTGGAGTTTGTGTGATGTCGTATCTGGCTTCAGCTTCAAGGCACGTTCGTTGTTGAAGGTTCGTATGGTCTTGGAGGGCTTGGTTATGGATTTATTAGACTTTGAGTTATTCGGGTAGGCTTCGAGATAGCCTTCGAGTGTTCGACTGGAGGTAGAAGGCTGCAAGTAGGCAACTACAATTAGATCATATTAGATTAAATTAATTATAAGAGAGAGACTTAGGGATTGAGAATAATTCAATTGTAATTGATTTCGATTAAGCAATTGAATCTCTAAAGGAATTTTTCCCAACCAATTGGTTTGTTCTTCGTACTTTTTTTCTAATTAGGGTTTCTTTATTCATATTGTGGATTAAGTGGTATAAGTTTTCCAGTTATCATCTCATCTCGAGGGGTGATTATGGTTTATGGTTTCTACACGTGATCATCTCAAGCAAACGAAGGAGAAGCTAGTGAATCCGTTGAAGATTCACCGCAAACCTAACTCGAAGAAGAAGGACAATTTGGAGATGGGCAATTCCAAAGATTGACTTACGACTTTGGAAATGAAAGTTTTTGACCTAACTACTACTCTAGGAGAGTTGGTAGAGCAATTGCGTCTCACGAACCTCGCAAAGGGTTCCGCTTCGGTGAAATGGCGATGCCGCTCGAGGAAGAAAGGGGTTCTGGAGGTGGATGGTGACGAGGGTACTGCAGAGATAGATAGCAATTTTAGTGATGTCGAATCCATCAAGGAGCACTCGGGTAATGGTAAGTTAATGAATCCTATTCGTAATCTTCGTTTTGACGTTAGAGACCTATTTTTTTGTTTACAAATATTCCAACGCTCAGAAAATTATTTCTTTATATTAAAATTTGCAAGTCATTTACTAACATGGTGGAAATCCTATCAAAAACACCACAAAGTAGGAAGTTTGAATTAGAAATAATTCAAAGTGTTAATGAGGAAGCAATTCTATCTAATTAGGTATGAACAAGAGTGATGGTACAAATGGCACAATTTGTGCTAAAAGATTGGGCAATCCGTACAACAATTTACCATGGCGTTTCATAACCAAGAGTTGATTTTGGATATTGATGTGGATGAATATGAGGTGTTCATGAAATATACGGGTAATTTATCGGAGTTCATTAGAAGAGAGTTGAAGTTCTTTATTGTGGCCAATATCAAAGACGCTACCGTGAAGGCAATTGCTATTGAAGGCAAATACTTGAAGATTGACAAAGAAGACGACAAGTACAAGTCGGGGTACAAATTTAGTTGGAAAAATGAGCATAAGGGAGAGTCCAAAGGAGAGGGGTCTTCATCCAAGGAAAATTATTACAATCATTGTAAGGCGAGTGGGCATATTTTGGATAAATGTTGGAAACTTCACCCAGAGCTTTGGCCGAAGGAGAAAAAGAGAAAGAAAGAGAGATATGCATTAGCCGCAGAGGTTGTTGACCTCCCGGATTTAGATAAACCGAATCCTAAGCTTACACTTATGTTTCAGCAGTCATTGGCTACCGAGGATGAGAGTCGGGAAGAACTTTTTCATGTTAATATTCAGGTGAAGCAGAGCTTAGTCGAGGCCATTGTTGATCCAGGTAGTCAGAAAAATTTAATTTTTGAGGCCTTAGTGAAGAAGATGGATGTATGGTTTGGGGTGGATTCAGAAAGATACGGATTTAATAATCACGAAGCAGTGTATATTCAAGATTGCGATCACTAAAAAGTTTATTGACGAGGTGACGTGTGAGGTGGTTCCTTTAGGTGTGTGTCAGGTCATCTTGGGTAACCCTTATCTTTGGGATTGAGATACGATTCTTTACCGTAGAGCTCGCAAGTATCGTCATGTAAAGGAGGGAAATAAGTTTTTTATCAAAGCTTGTAAAGAGCATGTCACTGCGAATAATTTAGTAACGGTGACTCTGAAGCGGTTGGTTAATGCGAGCGGCAAGTTTGTGTTATTGGTTCTACCAGTTCAAGAGGGTACGTCGGCTAGATTGTTGTCTACAGTGACAATGTCTCACAGGTAACAAACAGAAATGGGGAAGTTACAAGAGGAGGTTGTGGTATATTCTGATCATAGACCGTTCTAGTTTTTAACTACACAATCCAAGCTACAACAAGCTCGCCAGATGAAGGGGATGTCGTATCTCCAATAATTCCCCTTGATTATCAAGTATAAGAAGGGAGTGGACAACAAAATGGCTGATAGGCGATCCGACCCTTATTACCAACTACTTCCGCTATGTTGGTAGCTATGCAGATACAACCTATTATTCTGTCAGAGTATGTTACAGAATATGATAATCCAAAGAGGTGTAGTGTGTTTCACCGAAAGTTGCTACAAGGCACGACATGTGAGTATAAATTAGATTTGCCACCTTTTAAGCAGATGTATTCGTTGATTAATGCCAAGCATTTGAAGCTGTTTGAGCCATCTCTTTAGATGAAGACTCTATAATCAACACTCATCTACCGTCAGTTGGTGACTTATGGATGGAAAGAGAAGATCCATTATTGGAGGGTGGTATTTTAGAGAGGAAAGTTCATGCTACAAGACGGGGTGGTATTGAGTCATTCCAAGTTGGGAAGAAGGGTCAACTACCTAGTAAGTTGAAGTGGTACATCAGGGAAATGGGAATAGTCCCATTCCTACATCTCCAGTTCTAGCTTGAGTAGGAGCTCAATGCTCTTAAAGGGGGAAGCCATGATCCAGGAGGATCTAGGGAAGAAAGGAGTATTTTATTTCAAATTTGGCCAAAGTCATTCGAATGACTTTAGGTATGCTCGAATAGACTTTTGAAATTGTTCGAATAAACATGGTTCTGAGGTATTTTATTCGAATAAATTAAGGTCTGTTCGAATACACTTTTCTGTTCGAACAAAGACTTATTCTATTCGAACAGAGGCGCGATTCAGCCTATTTCTTTAGGCGTTTAAGGGCATATTTGTCCTATTTTTGTAACTAGGAACTTATAACCCTATAAAAGGGGTAAGGCTAGGCAAGATTAGATCATATTAGATCAAAGTAATTCTAAGAAAGAGACTTAGGGATTGAGAGAAATTCAATTGTAATCGATTTCGATTAAAGAATTGAAGCTCTAAAGGGATTTTCCCAACCAATTGGTTTGTTCTTTATACTTTTCTACTAATTAGGGTTTTTCTATTCGTATTGTGGATTAACTATCCTTGGAACCTCTAGGTCTGCCATATTTTTTTTAGGTAACGGATTCATTTGTTATTGTGTTTGAACTTTATCTAACTAAAATATTGATTATAGCTGGCGCATTCATAGCTGATACATGATTTTGTTACTTTTGCCGCATTATTAAACGTATCAGGCAATTGGTTTGTAATTTCTTGCAAATGTATCATTATCTTAGTCTCATAATCACATTGTAAAGTTTTCGGATCCTTATGAGATAGAGTGGATGTATTCCACGTCAATTCATGTCATTCCTTAGAAATGAGTTGTTATTTATGAAAAATCTGGTTTTTACCTCCCCCTAACGGCAAAAAAATTATCTCATCAAATTGGCAATCTGTAAACCTTGTAGTAAGCTCAAGATGCCTAATTATGGATGAAGATTCAAAACCAATGTATATGCGTAAACGGCCTTGGGGATCCATCTTAGTTCTTTTGGGAGGTGGTATTGGGACATGTATCGCATAACCAAACTTTCTTAAATGTGATATGTTTGGTTGCCTACCAGTAACAAGCCGCGAAGGTGAAAAACAATAATAGGCGGTAGATCTAAGTTTAACAAGAGTTGTAACATGTAAAATGGTATGTCCCCAAGCATCAATTGATAAAACTAGATTGCATAAGTAAGGGACTAGCTATGAGTTGAAGGCGATTGATAAATGATTTTGCTAACCTATTTTGTGTGTGCACATGTGGGACATGGTGCTCTACCTCAATACCTAAGAATGTACAATAATCATTAAATGCTTGTAAGGTGAATACAGCAGCATTATCAAGTCTAATAGATTTAATATGGTTATCTGAAAACTGGGATCTATGTTTAATAATTTGGGCCAAAATTCGAGGAAATGTAAGATTTCTAGTGGATAATAAGCAAACATGTGACTACCTTGCTGATGCATCAATAAGAGCCATAAAATACCTAAATTGGTCGTTGGCAGGGTGTATAGGGCTTCAAATATCACATTGTATTCTTTGGAGGAAAGCGGGAGACTCATTTTTAACCTTTAAAAATGATGATCTAGTTATAAACTTTCCTTGAGAACAAATGATACACAATTGATCCTTAGGTAAGTCAAGAATGTGATTGGCCAATGAATGCCCACAAGAGTTGCTAATGATCCGCTAATTAAACATAGTTTGTCATGGGTAACCCAATCGGTCATGCCAAATAGTACATATTACGGGATCATGAACTTTCCGTTTAGCCATATTTGCATGAGACTCAATTACTCCAATGGTGGTGTAATATAAACCCACTGAAAAACATGAAAATTCTTCTAATGTGAGCTTCTTACACCCAACATTAATTATGATACATAATGTCTCTTTGTTACCATTGTTTCGAGTTTCAATATGGTACCTATTTATGCGTATATTCTTAAAACTAAGCAAATTTCTCTTAGAATTGTTTGAATATAAGGCATTTTGCACATGATTTTGAGTACCATTTGGCAACATGAGGTGTGCTCTTCCAGATGCTTCAATTATATTTGTTGGCTCAACTATTATTAATACTTTATGTGTATCAAATACTAAATTGAAGAAAAAATATGTATCTTCAAAATTGTGTGAGTCGTAGGACTATCAACCACACACATATTCATCTCATCTTTGTCTTTTTGTGCATCCATATATACCTTTAACATTAAGTACAGAAAATTATGAATATCCATTGTCGCACAAGTATAATAGAGAATGAAAAACCATAGTATGAATAAAACATTAATCAGAATCCATGGTAAAAGTTTCTGAAAAAATATACCAATAAAGAATATACAACCATGATGTTTAGCCATTAAAAGTATCACCACATTACCATCTGTCTAGATAATAGTCATACCTTTTATTGTAGTGTCTCTTCACATGCTACTAATACTCTTAATCATCTATGATACCATATAGATGTTGCATCATAAAGGAAATCATGCAGAGAGGAAACAAAAATCACGAAGAAAAATATAATCAATTTTACATCTAAAGGCAAATCATGTATAATAGTCTCATATCCTCATTATGAGATTTTTTTTTTCTTTTTTGAATACCCGTATATCCTCAAATTGTTTATTGTTACTTGGTCTTTCGTTCTTATTCTTAAAAACATAGATAAATTATAACCTTGCAACAAGTATGTCAATACTCAAACCTAATGTCAAACATTCTTCTAAATTTTCTTTAGCAGGGCCACAATTATCTTATTTTGTGTATACATTCATAATGTATTAATGATGACATCAACAAACATCACAATTAAAAACAGCATAATTAAAGAAAATATTAGAGGCAATAAGGTAAATAATTCTTTTGTCATAATTTCGTTACATGTATAACAATATAACTATCTTTGTCTGTAATTTTGCATATACAATAATGCAATAATATTTTCAATGATTTTGTACTTACAACAATGTAATAATCGTTGTCAAGGTAAATATACCAAAATGCAATAATATTGTCCATGATTTTGCATGCATTCATCTTCTCCTATGATTTGCATATACAACAATGCATTCATCTTTGTCTTTTATATTGCATAATAACAATGCAGTTATCCATGATTTTGCATATACAACAATGCAATAATCTATGGTTATGATTTTGCATATACAACAATGCAATCCTCTTTGTCCAATAATGAAAGATTATAATGTTTATTACAATTAAGAATATCAATGAAGAAAAATAATTTCAGGTTAGAATCATAATGGTAATATTGGATGAGATTTAAGTTTAGTGTTACCTCTTTTGATGTATCCGATCTTCAACTTCTCTACGCCAAAAATTTAAGAGCTCGTGCTTGTAGTGGCCTATTCTGCATCTCGGACTCATGCTTCTTCTTCAGCCATAATACGACCACTTGGCTTCATCAACATACATGAAGCACTACTAAAGCAAACGTACAGACATCAATGAAGTCGTTACGAAGCAACAAAGATCAGAACGTTACGCAATCTGGTCAGAGAATATCAAACATATATTGTAACGTCCGTCATTAAAGATAATAAAGGTCGCCAAGCGGTCATATTATAAGACCTATAAATAAGATCATAAAATCCAAGAGGAGGAGGGGGACGCTTACTCTAACTCTATACAAGATCACTCAGAGCATCTCTTGTAATAATCTAGCAACTATCAATAACATTTTTCTTTCTAAATCCTTAAGAGAGGTCGTGGTTTTTAACCTATTCAAAGGTTTTCCACACTAAACTTTGTGCTAGCATTCGAATATCTAGATGTTCTGAATATCTTTGGTGTGAAAGGCTAAGTTCAAATCCCAAAATTAGGTTATTACATTTGGCACCGTCTGTGGGAACACAGTTCTCAAACTCATTGTCTCAGAAAACAACTGATTATTTCTATACGAGATGGCACCTCCATATCATAATATGCCAATTACTCCAGGAGACGCAAACGCCAAATTGGCGGGGTTACGAGCCACACTCAACTCTGAAACTGAATGGCGAGCCGCCCTGGAACAATAATTAGCAAGCATTCAGGATGCATTAAAGGTTCTATAAAGTCAATAGGTTGCAACCCAAAAGAACATAGGTGTGATGCCAGCAGCTTCGTGAGTTTCCATTCTCGACAGGATAAGACCTCACACGTACAATTTGGGAGGTGAAGTCTGATCAGTGAAAGAAGTGGCGATCACATTCCCCGTGAAAGACGAATCCCACGACCAACCATCACTGCTCGACAGTACGTAACTCAGGAACATGTTGAAAAGCGCATCAAGGAATTGCCTGATGCTCAAATCCAAACCACTAAAGGGATCCACAACAGGCTGCAGAAGAGCCTGATTGCACAGGAGATAGTAGATGGAGCAGTTCCTACTGGTTTCCACACTCCGAAAATCTGAAAATATAAGGGGACTGATCCAGTAAAACATGTTCAAGAATTCCTGGATGCTCTAGGCTTATATTCTACGTCCAACCACATTCTATGCCGATTCTTCCCTACCAGTTTGTTAGGCGAACCATTGCAATAGTTCCACACACTACCCGAAGGATCCATTACAACCTTCGAACAACTGCGAGAACTCTTCATCAAGAATTACTCGCACAACAGAGACAAAGAGGAGAATCTATATTCTCTATTTAGCCTTAACCAAATACCAGGAGAGAAGCTCGAGACATTAACTAAAAAGTTTTTGGAGTTGGCTCGAAAGGTGGATCAGCTTGATCAGAAGATTACTATTTTAACCTTTACCAAACCGTTACTATGGCAGAGCAAAGGAATACTTCATTCTAAATAAACCAACAACTTTGGAGGATATGATCGAAAAAGTCAACAGGTATATCGATCTCGAAAGAATGGTGTCCGACAGACAGAAAACTCAGAAATCAACATTGACAGTTTGAGATCAATCCACATGCCAAGATTTTAATCATGCTGCAGACCAAGGATGAGACAGGAACCGAACAAAATCTAATGAAAATCGACCTCAGAAATGCATTAATATGCAAAAACACTGTCTTCCCAAAATGACTGTTACCATAGCTAGCATTTATTCTATACTTTAGAAGGATAGGTTTTTTTGCAATGCACAGTATCTCAAACTTATTGAGAACAAACCATATTGCATTCACCACAAAGTCCGACATCATGAGACAAAAAAATACTTCGCTTTACATCGACTGTTAGAGTAAATTTTCGCGGATAGACGAATGTACGAGTACATTGTAGACGTTGAAAGTTACAAGAATAGGAGTTACAGGACTCCCATAGAAGTCATACAGGTTAAAGAACCGACAGAGGAGAAACACTTATACTACATATCCCTCAGTCACTTCATTGAGACTCAGACTATTAGCCAATCAAATAGGAGCAAAATACGACGTGTCGGCCAATGTTACGACCTGTCCATGAAGGATAAAGAAGCTCGATTACTTCCCGTATCTAGTTCCCAATGCACAGAGATCTCTTTCGATGACTGTGATGTTCGTCGTGTCAACTTTTATCACCATGATTCTTTGGTGATTAGGTTAAAAATGAGAAATGTCGTACTACATACAATGATGATAGATACTGGTTGCAATATCGAACTACTTTTTCAAAGTATGATTGATTAGATGGGGTTGGCCGACAAAGTACTGCATAGTGATATTGATATTCTCGGATTCAACAGTTTTAGAGAAGAACGGGTAAGAAAGATCATACTTCTTATTACGGCAGATCCAATGATAGTTGATGTCATATTTTACGTTATCAATGCAAAATCCTACTATTTAAGGATAATGGGACGTTGCTGGTTATATAATATGCGAGCTATTCGATCAACCTATCATTTAGCGCTACAGTTCGAATGGAATGGCGGCATTTACAAAATCAAAGGAAGTCAAAAGCTAACTCGAGCATTAAAAATTATGTTGTTATTATACCAGAGCCATCAAAACCACAGCTCGCATAACAATTATAGAAAATAACAGGGAACATTACTGAAAACTTTACAGTAAACTCTATTAAAAACTAACTGCCATGTGCAGAAATCACAGAATACGTCGAAATCAGTGGAGACAAGCGTGAAATATTCATTGGTACTCTTTTGCCTACAACAAAATGAGATGCTCTTGTTCAGTTCCTTAAAAAACAACATTGATGCGTTCGCTTGGATATTTCACAAAATGTCAGGCATCGATCCCAATCTGGCCTACCATACGCTTAATTTAAAAGATAAAGCTGAAGCCGTCAAATAAAAGCAAAAAACTTTAGCACCAAGACTCTGAGAAGAAGTCAACAAAGAGATTGATAAACTCATTGAAGTTAGTTTTATCTGAAAAGCCAGTTATCCAGACTAGATCTCGAACATTGTAGCGGTGCCAAAGAAAAATGGCAAGATCAGAGTTTGCGTAGATTTTATGGACCTCAACAGGCATACTCCAAAGGATAGTTTTCCGCTTCCTTTCATAAACCATCTGCTCGATTCTACTGCAGGACACGAACTCTTGTCCTTGATGGATGCCGCATCAGGGTATAATCAAATACCTCTGCTACTCGACGATCAAGAGAAAACAGTTTTTATTATAGGGCATGGCCTGTATTGTTATAAGGTGATGTCTTTCAGTCTCAAGAATGCTGGAGCCACTTATCAAAGGTTGATGAGTCAGATGTTCAAAGATCATCCCGGGAAAATAATGGAAGTCTACATTGATAATATGTTGTGCAAAAGTCTAAAGAAGGAAAACCATATCACAGATTTATACACAACTTTCAAAATTCTTTGTTTCTACAAGATGAGACTCAATCCTGACAAGTGCCAGTTCGGGGTCCAGTCAGGTAAATTCTTAGGACATTTGATCAGTAAGCAAGGCATAAAAGCTGATCCAGATCGTATTCGTACACTGTTGTCTATGTCTTCTCCAAAAATAAAGAAAGACATATAAAAGTTAGCAGGCAAGATTGTTGCAATAAATTATTTTGTCTCCAAGTCTTCATATCGATGTCGATGGTTATTCGACCTATTGCGTGAAGGAATAACGAAAAAGAAGTCTAAGAAAGATCCTGAGATCGAGTGGACTCTAGAATGTGAAGCAATATTTCAGGAACTCAAACGTTATTTGGGTAAACCACCAGTGATGAGTACACCTAAAGAAGGGGAAAAACTCACCATATATCTTACTGTTACCAAGGAATCATTAAGTTTCGTTCTCATTCCACTTGATGAGAAGACGGAGAAACCTGTCTACTTCATCAGCAAAACTCTCACTCCAGTAGAATCTCGGTATACGAAGATCGAAAAACTGATGTTAGCTCTCGTTTACACGTCATAGAAGTTGAAATAATATTTTCAAGCCCACTCAGTTTGAGTAATGACAAATTATCATTTGTGAGAAATCTTGTCCAAACGAGGAAATCCAGACGAGTACAACAATAGTCGGTAACTCTTGGTGAACATGACATCAGTTTTGAACCACGACATTCTGAAAAAGGTCAAACAGTAGTAGATTTTCTCGCAGACTTCCCAGCAGAAGATCCTAACTGGGAAGAAGACAATGCGGATATCAATGAAGAACAGTTCGAGGAAAAGTCAGATTGGATAACTAAAAAAGGTAGGCATATTTTAACTGATGGTTCTGCCGGACCTGCAGGATCAGGTATCAGAATCGTACTTATCACACCTTTCAATGACATAATTGAAAATGCAATCAGACTCAACTTCAAAGCTACCAACAATAGGACTGAATATGAGGCATTAATTCACAGTCTAGATATGGCTCTCGAGATTGAAGTTTCCGAGTTATTTGTGTATACAAACTCTTTACTCATTGTGAACCATTATATATAGAAGTTTCAGAAGAACGGAAAAATGATTGATTACGCCGTAGCAGTAGCTGACAAAATACGTAGATTCAAGAGGGCTACCATTGAATACTTACCGCGCAGAGAAAACACATATTATGATTCCTTTGCCTATCTGGCAGGAGTCCTCGGCACAGAAGCTTGATATCTCAATATCGAAATACTATCCACCCCCAGCATTAACAACATAAGCTCAAATTATGTTAATACTGGGGGCGTTGAAGATGACAAGGGAAATTGAAGATGAAATTTTCTCACATATATCGGACTTCAAAACAAGTTTGACGGCGAACTCCCTAAAGATCCTACTGAAAAAGCTGTTATCTTAAGCGTCTGTTGTATTAGCTAAGCCAACCACTTATCATACGATAGCACATTTAGTCACTCTACTACACAGATACTAGACTCATACATCACAATTGGTTCATTTATGTGTACAAATCATTCTTTTTGTCCATAGTCCTACCTTATTACACTCTATCTACTATATTTTCATCCGTATAGTACGAGTAATCCCTTATAGAAATCACTATGCCTCCTTACTCACTCGAGCTATTACTTGTACTATCACCTAAACTAAAAAAACTCATAGCATTACGTGAACTCTCCCCATACAAGCGTACACGCATAAACTCTGGCATCCTCCTAGTCACAATTTGCTTTCCTTCCTCAATCTGCCTCTGTGTAAGAGCACCAATTTTTGTTATCATGGGTTATAGGTACATAGATCGTATCAACCGCATTTCACACTCTATACTTTTGGAAACTAGCTTGTCATATACAGTTTTGGTCTCCGCCTCTAATATTTGGAACTCATATACAAAAAAGGAGAGCACTGCCGTCATCTTTCTTTCTCATGCACATCACTTCCCTCACTTTTTACCTTTTTAGGAAGAAGAAGCTCACCAAGTTTACCTTGAGCTTCCTTTAGCATAGCTTCCAAATTTTGGCAGCGTTCATCCACTGTTCATTTTTCATTCAATGTCACAGCATTCTGAGCTTCCAACACTGTCATGAATTCGTCCATATGACAAACCATAGAAATTGACCCTTCCACTTCAACCTCACGATAATTTCTATTTACTTTACTTTCGTCAAGCCTTATTTCAGACTTAAAAAGATCTACATCCAACTTAGTAATTGCGTTACGCAATTTCGTGTTCTTCGCTTGATACTCTAAAATATTTAACACCAACGATTGAATGGTATGCTCTAGCATATATACCTTGTCCCAAGTCTTGTTTATGTTCTTGTTTTGTTGATTGCGGGCCTCTTCCATCTTTTTAATCATTGTATCAGCAACCGATCACAATACTTTATATTTTCAAGAATAAACTTTTGTTTCTGTAATAGTTACTCGCATATCAGCTATCTCCGACTCCAACGTATTTACCTAAAATTGCAAGTCTTTCACATTACTTCCCCCTCTAACACCACCAACAGTTCTGTAATTTCGGCTCGCGCAGATATCAATTCTGCCCCTTGTTGTTTAATTTGTCCAGAAGTACCTAAAAATTTAGCATCCTTTTACCTAATAACTTCTTTTAATTCCTCCATCTTTATCAACCTACTATTTAGTTCAGCCTCTTTATCTTGCAGTTTACCGTTTAAACGCAATACTGTATTTTGCTCTTTCGATATCTTCTCCTTCATTTTTTTTCTGTTTAAGTGACACTCTTTAGCGCCCCCTGACACAAATTTAGTTCAGCGTTCAATTATTTGTTTCGAACACGTAATGCATCACATCGACTTTGAACAACTACCAGGTCCACCTGTCACGATAGTTAATAATTATACTAATTCGCTTATACAAACAGATTAGAAATCGCAGTTAACAAGTCTAATCTAGAACATAATATCTGAGCAATATTGATACATCATTCTATTTATCATCACATTTATCATTACAAAACAGTACACAAATATCTAATATATATGCAGGGTTGGTAAACAACTGGAATACCCTATCTTTGCTACTTCGAGATACGAGAGGACTGCCCCTTATCTCTTTAACATTTTCTATTTCTTATTTGAACATCTACAGGACCTATAAAGGTCACTACCTCCTGTTGGCAATATTTTTGCCGCGATCAGGGTATCGGACTCTCGATCTCCTCATCATCCTCTTTTGACAACAATTCCCTCAATTTAGGAATGGGTTTTTCAACAACAGTTTCCTCTCCATCTTCGGTAAACCACATATTTTCCGTTTTTCCATTCTCCACATCAAAATATTTCCCACATTCCGTTACGAACTTCTTAAATTTGTTATCTACCCTCGCCTATTCTTTACCATAAAAGTCAATCATACTTTCTATATGGCGCTCATGTTCTGTTTGAGCAACAACTTTTGCTCGCGAAGGATACAAATGCTTCTTCAACTTCATATGCGCCTTGTGCAGACGCTTGCGCATTTCTTTTTGCAATACACCTAAAGCCCTCACATCAGCTTCTACCTTTACTCGAACAGTTACTTTTTTTTACAATTACGTTGTTAAAGATGTTTTTTGCTCAACATGTTGCGATAATATATCTTGCTACTCCTTTAATTCACTCTCTAATTTTTGTTGAACCTCTATTTGCTCTTTTCTTATCCTAAAAAATATAATTCTCATGGCCCTCCGATTCTACATAAAACCAAAAACATCAGATAAAGGTTCTGCATCGCCCCATATAACAAATATACCATCTCGAGTTAAACATTTTCTCGCCTCTAAACTATAACGATTATGTGCTTCTTGAGCTAAAAATATAACTCGAGCTGGGTCCGGTACTACACCTCTTTCCTTCAAAGGTTCTACATAAGCATCTTTTAAACCCCGTTCACTATCTACTTCGACCTCAAAATACAATGTCAAGGTTATCAACATATTTTGATACCTAGCCTTATCACTTGGGTTGTTAATACAGGTCAACTCTTTTAGTTTTCAAACTAATACCCCAATTTCCTCTTCCTTCCTTAATATTTCATCCCTTTCTATTTTTATTTTAGCATATCTACACTGAAGGTCATGTAATTCTTTAAAGTTTTTCTCCAAGTTTGACTTATATTACCTTCTTTCATATTTTGTTTTATTTAATACATGTTGAACACGAGCCACTGAATCCCTCACTCTACTCAACAATCTTTCCAAGCTGGAAATTGCTTTTCTCAATCGATCTACCTCCTACACAGATTACAAATACTTTTGTTATCATACAGATATTCAAGCAAAGCATATTAAAATACGTCTATAAAACTTAAATAGTTTACGATCATACAGAGTACTCTCTCATCAGAGGTCAATGAGTTGAATAGTTCAAAAACAGAGTACCACCAGTTGGTTAAAGATTGTTGCTGATTTCTACCTCGGAGGGAGATCCAATGTCTTCACAGCAGCTACAATTGGTTTAGTTGATGAAACAGATACATTGGCCGAATCAATAGCATCAGCCACCACTTCGTCTACTACCACTGAAGGAAGGACTATTTCATCATATTTGCCAGTTCGGCCTAACTCAACATCAGCAGCAGTCAATCTAAAATTATAAAAAGATTGGACAAAGCGATTTCTTTCCACCCTCAAGGCATCGCATGATCGTGACATGATATCATCATGCTCGGCCAACAATGCATATTTCTCGTCAGCCGCCTTAGCATCTTCAGCTCTCTTCTCTTTCTCTAGCTCAAGCTCAGTTTCAAGCTCCTTAAAGCGAGCTGATTGGGCATCAAACTTCAGAGCAAGATCTCTGAACTCTTGACTCCTCTTATCAATGCACTTCGTTGCCCCCTTCATAAGCATTGAGAGTTGCCAGTACGCAAACACAAAGTTTAGAACAACAGCTCATAGTCCAAATAGAGGACAATTAAAGATTTCAAGCACATACCGCAAAAGTGCATTCTTGATACACTTCATCGAGCTATTTTGGGTTAGTTTTAGCCATCATGCAATACTTCTGCACCAACTCTCTCATCTTGGCTGCAACATGAGGATTAGTACGAGAGCTACCTTCGTCCTCATGCCATTTTCTCTTTAACAAGTTCTAATCAGCCTTTGCAGGAGTAACTTCACTCACTTCCTGTCTCTCTTCCACATCTCCAAAAATAGTTTTGTGATCTCTTATTCTGTAATCACCACAACAGAAGCATGGGTCTTCTTTGGAGCTGACTTTCTCGATCTCCGAGTAGTCCTTTTTACGTTAAGATTTTCTGGTACAGGAGGTGGAAGACTAGTAACATCCTCCACAGATAAACGAGCTTTCTTCTCAGCCATAACTTGATTTTTGAAAGCTTGCTAAACTTTGGGTACTATATAATCTACCCTCTTATCTTTCTGAATATCTTGCTCACCGAGTACTTGTGTAATAGCGTATTTTCTGGGGGGGGAATCTTCACCAATACTGTTCGTAAGGATTGCCTAATAAAGAGCTAAACAACCAAGATTTTACGTGGAAAACTCAGTAAAAGCTGAGAAAAACTACGACCTCGAGGAGGATTTGATGAAAAATCTAGTAGATGCTAGTTATTACAAGTTTTTAGAGTGCTGTTAGTGATTAGGATTGATGTTCGTAAGACTTTACGGGGGTTTAAAACCTATTATCTGCCTGCATTTATAGTAGATACATGCAGTTTACAAAAAAGAAAGAAATAGTCTCCTATTTCTTTTGGTAGTGGGCAAACTTCGCGGATCTTTAACAGTTCCTTCTTGACCGGTCTTCAACGGCTACTTTTGGTAATTCGAGGACTCGTGGAATCTTCCAATGTTGAGTTGTTTTCGACTATAGGATGTTTAGTTGTCTTCGACTATAGGATGCTGGCTTATTCTTGTCAAATCTGGGGAATATGATACTACAACTTGCTTTAACTCGACCTGGTCCTGAGCCACGCAATCGAACAAGCTGGTATTATCAGGTGTCGGTGTCAGATTGGGATCTGGAAAACAAGAAGAGTTAAAATTTCTTAGCAGTTCGAAGACATACTAATGGTTGGTCAAAGGTGATAAATGTTACTTACTTAGATTATAGTAGTTATGGTCCAGATCGAGCACTAGTTCATCTGGAACCTGCATACAGTTACCCCCTACCTATACGAGATGGTCATTCCATGGTCTACCTGCAGATTCAAAATTAAATTTGTTTGGCCTAGATGAATCACTATACAGGTAACCACTACTTCGATCTTTGACGTATTTCTATTTATAAAATTTCAGCACATCATCAGCTTTGAACTGCTTGGCAATCCCTTTCCTTCTCCATTTCTCATTTAGAGCCTCACATACCCTCATCATCTCATACACATTCCCATTCAGTTAGGCAGGGCAGCACTGTAATACATTCATGACTCCTTTCTGAAAGAAGGTCAGATGAATTCTAAGGCCATAAATGACTTGAATCAGATAACATAAAAGCCCATCATGCGGGCCTGCCAACCCAAGTCCGTTATAATATGTGATCTTAACATCCTCACTAATCCATTTATCCTTTATCCACTTCTTCAAACAAGGGACTTGATAATATACCGCCTCCTCCCCTTTTCTGGGATGTAAGCCCTAAACCAGCGACCTTGATCTGTCATATAATTTCCCCATTCTCCCTGTAATTTCTTTTTGTATTTAAAATTTTTTTTTCCTGCGTCTAATCCCTCAGGATATATGACAAACAATTTATCTTTCTCTTTTGTATCCTCTATTTTTATAACCTTCTCTACTTTACTAGAATTTTCAACTTTTACACCTACAGTCATTTCTACCTTATCTACAGTATCTTCCATTACACTAGAATCGTCCTCCCTCCCCAACGATGATGTCTTCTTTAAACTCGAAGATACTACAAGTTTACTCATAGGATATATAGGTTTTGAATGCATATTGGACCTACAGATACACATAATATTTTGTCATTATCTCGACACTACAGGCTACACCCTACAAACAGTCAAAACAACCCTACTTATATTTCTACCCAGTCAAACACGTTTACTTTCAAATTTTCCAAAAACAAAAATACAAGTAATTTTTTCAAGTTTCCCTCTTCTTCTCCAAAAAAGAATTTTCTCGCTCTATAGTCAGTTCATCTACCCAATGCTTGTATACTCTTAACATATTACAGGCAATTACTCAAACACCCTACATTCTCAACTTTGTTCTCTCTAAATCAAAAGTGATGAATATACAAACATCCAACACAAATTACAGCATACAGAAACATAGCAAAAAAATTTATCACTAACCTGTACTTAAAAAACAACAATCTTCTACCTTAACCGGATGTTTCATAGTAATTGACCGTTCTTGTTTCCTCTCCAAAAGATTTTTATCACCAGATGAATCCTTCCCTACCAAAACACCCTCAGAACTCAAACGTTTCCTCTTTTTGATGATATGGTTTATACCACTTTTCTCTCTTTCAACAACGGTAGCCAATTTATGATAAAAAGATATTCAAGTTTTTATACTTTCCCTCGGTTTACAAAACGACGGCTTCTTTAGACATGTGTCAGTCACCCCTACTGTCTCTATAGGTAGGTCTTTTTGTCTTATAGCATCATCATGACTTCTGTGATAACGTCTACAGTCATCACGTCTGTCCCTTTTATCTGCCATTAAAAAAAAGATTTTTTTTTGCCCCTTTATACCAAAGCAGTATACACGACCAATAACCTTACTTTTATACTATACCAAGATCGTACGACATTCCTAAAATAACTCAATATTCAAAATTCAAAACTATTTATATAGTTATTACAATCACGCAGCTGTCATCCACAATATCTGCCACATAAAGCGTAAAAGAGAATACTTTATTGTTATTTCTTTCAGTTCGCATCATCCACATGCCTCGATCTTCTTTAACATAGTACCAAACACAGAATACTTCAAACAAATTACTTATTTATTTTTGACCTCTCACAGTTCGACATTACAGTCACATATAGTTACATTTAAAACATCCCGGATGATTCACCTCACCATAGGATATTATCTCCTCTCCTGCTGCTCTCTCATCTTCTTCAGCAAGCTTGTCACGCGCGATATCTCAAACAAATTCTTCTCGTAAAGTTACATCCAGCAGCAACTCGCGGAAAATATCGTACCAAAAAAAAACAATCGACCTCTACACACCTACCTTCATCATCTAAACCAGCTACTTTCAATGGCCACCTTGGAAGAACAACATCATACGGCAACTGACGAAAGTATCGTTCACAAAGTTCAGCAACCTTGATATGGAACCTACCTTCTACTGCATAACGCACACGTTGAGAACACATCCTTACCATAATTGTTCACTCTTCATACACTACAACACTATCCCTGCCAGAAGATATAAGACCTCCAACCAAGGAGCACTACTTTTTATAGTCACCAAGAAGATCTATGAAAATCTATATCACCCTCTAGATTTTGCTTAAAGATATATGGTACAAGAAGATTTTTTGGGGCAACAGAATATCAACAGAAAATTCAGAATATTGTGACAAGTCATTCTTTCCATGTTATGAAATATCTCATCAGATTTTATACGTATCGATACAGAGATCGCAACTTATATGTGAAGCATCTCCGGTAGTACCATCTACAAGAAAATATTAGTTACTACCATATGACCCGAGATTTTGTGTCAGTTCAAATCAGTCACTCACAGACATAAACATACTTACTATAACCACACGACCTCTTCTAATTTTTTAAACCTCACCTTTCATTACCATTTACCGACATACACACTAAGGTAGTGTTTGTTTTTCAAGTGCTGAATGCTGGAAAAAAAATTAAGTGTTGAATGCTGAAAAAGAATGAAGTGCTGAATGCTAAAAAATGAAGTGCTGAAAAAAAAAATGTTGTTTCTTTTCTAAGAAGTGCTGAAAAGTGGTAAATGTCTTAAATACCCTTGTTATAAAAGAACACCAACTTAGAGCATCACCTTAATAAACAAAATGACAGTATTGCACAAAATGGGCGAAATGGATATACAAAAGGTATTATTGCAAAAAATGGGCAAAATGGATATACAAAATGGACATACAAAAGACATCATTGCACAAAATAGACAAAATGATATACAAAATAGACATACAAAATAGACATACAAAAGGCATCATTGCACAAAATGGACGAAATAGATATACAAAAGGCAACATTGCACAATATAGACAAAATAGATATATAAAATGGACATACAAATTGCATCATTGCACAAAATAGATATACAAAATAGATATATCAAAATATATCAAACTATATCAAAATGGGCGAAGATAAAAGACGTTGATTCCATCAGCCAAACTATATCAAAATACAACCATTTTACAAAATATCAATGCTTAACCATTAACTTTGTACGGATAGTAACAGAAACTCAAATGGACTATACTAATTGCTGCTCTTCTTCCACTGGTACTTATTTGGGAGATTCATGGAGTTTTCTGTTACAGAAGATGATGACCTGTTTCGATCTTCAAAGCTTTCAACCGGGTTTGTAAACGATCTTGTACAAGGCTACCTAATAAAAAGACATCTGATTAGCTATAGCCATTGTGTGCGCTGCGACATAGTTGAGTTCAAAGATGCAAACCTGCTTGATTTTATGACCTCATTTTCAATGACAGTTTCCTTGTCGAATATGTTGCCTGTTACATTCCAAAGTAAGAATTTATCATTCGTAGAGACAGTAATAAATAAATAGAATCTAGAAATTAATGAATCTTTTCTTAATTATTTATTGGTAGCTCCAAATAAGTATGAAGTTCGGAGATCGGTCTCTTTTGATTGATAGAAGTAAATATCTTATTTATGTACGAAGCTGGTGGCAAGCCTATTGAAATACAAGGTATGATGCATCTTGTTACAGTTGCAGAAGTCGCATGCATGAAGCCTATAAAGCTATGGATATTTTCAGATGTTGGTCTAACATGACTTGCTCATTCAGACAGAGATTCATGTGGATAATCTTTTCATTCACCAATATACAGATGATTTGGAGCGAAGACTAAAGGAGTTGGTTAATAGGAAAGAATCCAAGTTTCAGGTAGCGATGATAAGTTGAGTGGTTCATGCCTACAGGGTCTTGGACAGGGGACATTCTTGCAAATTGTGCTTTTGAGTTGGTGACAAGTACTCACTAATAGAAAGTTAAGGGAAGAATCATACCACTAGGCAGAACCTAACAGAACATGTAATCAGGCTTCAAAGGAATCTCAGTTCTTTTAAATAAAAAATTGGCATTTCTTCGTACCACTCTCCTTCACCACTTGGCAGCGGGCAGCAGGCTACTCTATGAATACAGTCATCAGCACTGAAGTTCACCTCTTTCCAAGATTGTTCAAGTCTGTTCTTCAACTTGCTTTACAGATACTTCCACTTGTATGCATTTGCCAAGGGATCTCTTCCTTACTGTAAGCTTGAGCAGCAGCTTTTGAGTCGATCACTATAACCAGTCTCCACCATATCTCACTAAAAGCAATCTTTGCAGCAGCTATAATGGAATTTACATTCAGCCTAGTAAGAAGTTGAGAAACCAATGTTTTCGACCTGAACACCTTTAAATAGTTGCCTGTATCATCTCTAAAAACCATACCATAACCTCCTTGACCAGGATTACCCTTGCATGAACCATCATGTTTAGCTTTGAATTAATCTCTCTTTGGCAGACTCCAGTAGCAACTTTTGATTTGTGGTTGTCTTTGCATCCTACTCTTACAGCAACAATAATTTGAAGATCATGAACGTAGTTCTTCATAACCCCCATAGAGTAGCAAGCAGCTTCTCTTACATGTGTATGAATTTTAGTCTTCCCTACAGCATAGCTTTCAACCTTCTCATCATTTTTAGTTTTATTCCTTGTGTGCCATAGTGCCAATATAGCTTAGAATAGACATAGCAATATTACTCAGCTAAGGTGTATGTGGTGAAGAAGATTAGCTCCAAGGGAGATGTAAATAGAAAATCTGCTTTGAAAAATGCCTCTGGTAACAATGATAAGGTACTTGATAAAGGCATCTTATTATTCTAAATTGTGATAAAAACCAAACTGATAAAGCTACATATGAAGGTATCTTTAGACTACTTAATGGATTCCCTATTCTAGCTTACAATGGAACTAAATATTCTAACTTGAACATTGGAGAAATTGAGATATTGATATTTGCCATCCAAAGAGGAACACAACTATCTAAGCTTTTTGGTTTCAAAGAAGTATACATTAAAACTGATTCCCTTTACAGGTATTGGCATTATATTCAGAGATCATACATAAGCTGTTCTAGATGCATACTGTAAATCAGTTGGAAGTACAACTAACTACTTGGCTGAGATACTTGCAATCATAAATGGCATTCAAAACGCAGTGAGCAAGGGGTGAACAAAGATATGGGCTGTATCAGATTCATCAGCAACTATCCAAGCATTCAAACTAAAAAAATAAGATTCCTAAAACTTTATGGAATACATTACAAGAAAACCACTTTAGACAATGGACCCAAGCAATAATAAAGGGCTAAACTACACTGATAATACATTCAACTATCCAAGCATTCAACTATCATAAATGGCATTCAAAACTGATAATACATTCAAATCTAGCAGGTGCAAATAAGAGACCCAAACAATAATAAAGGGCTAAACTACACAAATTAGGGTGCATGAAATTCGAACTAAACTCCATTTGCACATCATCAACCCCAAATTCAAACAACCCAATTCCACCATTCTAGAGAGAGGGAGAGAGAGTTACCAGTTGATAGAGGTATCGTTAGAGAGAGGAGGGGATGTGGAACCTAACGCCGTAGATCTTGATCCAATTCGTATATGAGAGAGCGAGGAATTTGAACTCGGGAGAGAGAAAGAATCAACCTGCTTGGAGTTTGGAGAATGGAGTGAGGCGTTGAAGAAGAAGGGCAATCTCGGCAAACAAAAGTTCTTCGGCTGCTGAAAAAATTTTAAGCATCTTTTACATACTGAATTTGTTTCGCTGAATTTGGTTATCTGATTTTTTTTGTTAGCACTGTAAGAAACACAAAACCCATTGCTAAATATTTTTTCAGCTATTCAACAGGGAAAGAAACACCACCTAAGACCTTAACAGTTTGATTTGTCCAGCAATACCCCATGATAAATTACTATCCCCCATAATTACATGTTTACAGACTTCTCCTTTGCAACCTAAAACTACAAGATCGACACACAGTATCAAGATAACAGAGCGAAGATATGTCATTAGTTCGTAAAAAAATTTATAGAATACTTTACAGATAATAAAGTGTTTCAGACAAATTCATAAAATTACTTTACAAGCTATAGCAAGTCACAGTTCGAAACATCTCTCAGCAGAAAACGAGGAAGAAGATGCAAAATTGAAGCAACTTCCAAACTCTGTTTCCATGCTTGCAAGAGCCAGGAAACAGTGGAACTAGACATAACCGAAGGATCCTCTTCATAGCCAATATCTATGGTCTATGGAAAAAAACTCCTTCATCGCCGCCTCTTCTACCATAACCCCCACCATCCCGCATGTTAAAGACAGACGAAAGGTCCTATTTTTTAGAAATGACCCACTCACTAGCAGGATACCGGCGAGACTCCCTCGAACAAACGCCTGCAGCTTCATCTTCAATTGTAACATCCTCCTCCGCCAGCAACCGAAGCCCATTTCGGCGCTCCGCCTCAGACGTCAACAAATAATAGAAACGTACCATCTGATAATAGTCATCCCCTACATTCATCACCTCTTCATGACATATGATGATAGGTAGGAGACACAGGAATTGGTGTAGGCAGATGCAAAGGTTGGTATCCAAAATACCTGATGCGCAATACTTCTATCTTTCTGCGTATCCTAGACTCCCGAGATTGGTTCCTTGTCGTTACCATACTTTCAACCGTAAAGAAATTTCAATTACAATAACATGAAAATAGAAGAAAGAGTTCAGGGAAGAAGACTTGGTTCATAACACACAACTCAGAGTGTTTTTTATATTATGATCAGCATTTAAGCTGACTCTTCAAATTCCCAACGTCAGGAAGATTTCTCATACAACAACATTGACTAGAACCATTGGTTCTAGAAAACCCAAAAGCCACAAACAAATATTCATGAATATGCATTGGAAATGCTTCTTAGATATTAACTACATCATTAATGACACTTCTTAACCAACATCACTCACCCACAATGTTTCTCATACTGTTGGCTGAGAGGGGGCGGTTGTAGTGGCTTATTCCGTATCTCGAACTCATACTTCATCTTTGATTATCGACCTCACCAACAGAGCCTGTGACACATTTATAGCACAATCAGAACCAAGACAGCAGCATCAGTAAACAGATATAACATAAATTTCTCAACCAACACCACTCGCCCATGATGCTTCTCGTACTCTTGGTTAAAAGCCGTCTTGTATTAGCCTATTCCGCATCTCGGACTCATGCTTCATCTTCGGCCAGAATATGACCACTCGACCTGATCAACATACATAAAACACTACCAAAGACATATTACAATTACAGATATCTGATCATCACTTTCGACCTCTACATCAATAGTACGAGTTAAGCAAACGTACAAACATCATTGAAGCCGTTACGAAGCAACAAAGATCAGAACGTTACGCAATCTGGTTAGAGAATATCAAACATATATTGTAACGTCCGTCATTAAGGATAATAAAGGTCGCCAAACGGTCATATTATAAGACCTATAAATAAGATCATAGAATCCAAGAGGAGGGTGGGTGGGACGCTCACTCTAACTCTATACAATATCACTCAAAGCATCTCTTGTAATAATCTAGCAACTATCAATAACATTCTTATTTCTAAATCCTCAAGAGAGATCGTAGTATTTAACCTATTCAAAGGTTTTTGACGCTAAACTTTGTATTAGCATTCGATTATTACTTATCTAGATGCTCTGAATATCTTTGGTATAAAAGGCTAAGTTTGAATCTCAAAATTAGGCTATTACAGTGTTGATAACGTTTTCTATATTGTAGAGAATAGAGAATGCAAGAAAGAGGGAGAATTGTTTTTCCTTATCTCAATTGCTCCAATAGAGCTTATATATATATAGTGAATACATAAAATCCTATAGAATAATATATCATCAACAATGGAAAGATCTATACACAATTATATATACAGAATATATTATTTGAATCTCTAGATATTAGAATCTCGAGGAGTTGGTGGTGGATTATCCATATTACAACATAGGTAAAGTTCATGTTGGGGTGCTCTTATTTTTAAAGAACAGAACTATTAAGAGCATCTAGTGTAGTCTCTTTATAGCTAAAATATAGAGGAGAAAGTGCTAGGGTAGTTATTTTGGGTTTCAATACTCTCTCTTCAACAGTGAGGAGAGAAAAAAAAATTGGGTTGCCACGTTTGACAATTTTATTAGGTGGAAAGAGTGAGACCTTCAAAATTAAATAAGAAAAGCCTATCATGGGTGAGAACGTGGGATACTTTTAAGCAGTGGCGGAGCCAGAATTTGTTTAGGGAGAGGGGGGGGGCAGGGATTTTTGGGGGGTTTGGGGGCGGTAGCCCCGAAAAAAAAAATTGGAGGGATTTAAAGGGTATTTTTGTAATTTCAAGGGGTGTGCTTACAACTCAAGATTTATAAAGTGGGGGTGGGTTCAAAGTTCTATTTGTGTTTTATGTTGGAGAGATAGTGAAAATGAAGAACACTTTTTTTCTCAATTGGCCTTACTTTAATCAGGTGTGGCAGTGCTTATTAACAAGAATGGGCATCAACAAAACATTGGGGTCCTATCAAGAAGAGCTTGAATGGTGTCTAAACTATTGCAGAGTGCCTATAACAAAGAGCAGAATTTTCAAACTTTTGTTCAACTTCTTCTTTGACAGAATTTGGGAGGAAATGAACTAAAAAACCTTCGAAGAATTAGCAACTACTAGTAAAGCCTTAGTCCATAAGATCATCAATGAGATCAAGTTGAAGGTGAATTATGAAACAACAAATTTCATAATTAACTCTTACAACTTGTATATTGCAGATAGCTGGGATCTTGATGTGAGCTGGAAGCAGCCAAGAATGATTAAATATCAATGGAAAAAGCCTCCTGCTAGGCACTACAAGATCAATACAGATGGATCTTTGGCTAACTTGGGTGGTTTTGATGCCGTTACAAGAGATGCAAATGGGGATTTGATGTTGTTACAAGGATTTGATGCGAATGGATTTGATGTTGTTACAAGGAAGATGAAAATCAGAGCTTTATTTTTTTTTTTGTTTTTTTTTTTTTTATGTATAGTTTTTTTATATATTATATATAAGTTGTTTTGGGGAGAAAAGTGAGTGGGAGCTGCCCCCACTGGTCCTCATGTGGCTCCGCCCCTGCTTTTAAGTTATTTTTATGATGTGGCTCCTTAAAATAGGTAATCTGTTTAGTAAGAATTGATTTTCCCTCAAAATCACTCCCTATCCAAAGGAAGATGTTGTGGATGCTCTAAGCGTAGTGAGATTAGCAAAACAGTATAGTGAAGTTATAACGACTCAACAACGAATAATTTTAAATAAATAAATAGAGAAACGTCATTTTTGGGGAGTCTATTTTTTAAACTTTTTCAAATATCACTTTCCAACTCATCTTGCTAGCTATATTTTAGCTATAAAGAGACTACACTAGATGCCCTTAGAGCATCAGGTGTAGCCTAGCTAAAATATAGATGAGAAAATGCTAGGGTAGTTATTTTGGGTTTCAATACTCTCTCTTCAACATTGAGGAGAGAGAAAAAAAAATTGGGTAGCTTAGCCACGTTTGACAATTTTATTAGGTGGAAAGAGTGGGACCTTCAAAATTAAATAAGAAAAGCCTATCATGGGTGAGAACGTGGGATACTTTTAAGTTATTTTTATGATGTGGCTCTTTAAAATAGGTAATCTGTTTAGTAAGAATTGATTTTCCCTCAAAATCACTCCCTATCCAAAGGAAGATGTTGTGGATGCTCCAAGCGTAGTGAGATTAGAAAAACAGTATAGTGAAGTTAGAACGACTCAACAACGAATAATTTTAAATAAATAAATAAATAGAGAAACATCATTTTTGGATAGACAAGAATGTATCATTGTCTTTGATTGTTTTCAATGTGCAAAATGTCATAAACAAGCAAAGGATGATTAATATCTTAGATACAGAATTCGATTGGTAATCATCGTCTAACTAGAGTGGCGATAACCCCTCATCTGACAGTTTTCAAAGTTTTCACAGTCAAAATGGGGTTTCACACTAGGAACGAAAAAACAAATCTGCAATGCTTCCTCTCTACTACCCCGCTCGAAATTGCACAGATGGCTTGTTTTGGCATTTGAAACTCCGAAGTGCTTTGAAGCCAAACTTTAGGTAAGTCAGCTTGAAAATATCTTTAGGGAGATTTTTTGTATATTATTTGTATCGTTGTACCCGATAAAAAATAATTAGTCAATGTGATCATGTAATTAAACAAATAATACATGTAAAACTAAGTCGTGCAATTACATAGTTTTATAATACACCATTGCAATTTGTAAGAAAATATAAACCCAGTCTGCCCAGATCGCTTTCAAATTAATATGGCAATGACCCGTTTATGGGTCCAACACTAATGTATGCTTAAAGACTAAAGAGCCTCTCATTCACATTTTTTTAAAAATAATATGAAAATAACGTTACTTTGGATAACATCGACGTCTATAGAAAATAACATTAGCAAGGGCTAAGGGATAATCGTAATTTTCTCGGTAATTACTATCATCAAAATACAATTACAAACCCATTTGATTATATACATTTAAGGGAATTCAACGTAATCCCATTACAAGAACAACAAATTTGAATTAGTCTAAATCATCTAAAAATTTACAAAAACATTTTTTTTTCAGGAACTCTTATTCCCATGATGTTTTGGCTTATGTTTCTTACACTTTGGAGATGAGGGTCCATCATCTTTCATCTTCTTCTCTGTCAAACTTCTTCCATATTTCTTCTTCTTCATCATCGGTTTCCGTCTGATGGCATTGAAGTCGCCAGGCTTCGGCCTAGGCACGAAATACCAACACACCGATGTGCAAACAATAGCCAATGATCGCCCGTGAATCACCACGCAAAACAAAATTATGAGAAATATGGTAAGCAAATAATTCGAAGGACCCTTCCACTTTACCAGGTTTATTACATTAGACCATAATATACCCTTCTTCGTCTCCGGTATGTTTACCCTGGACTTTTCCTCCAAAATATTTTTCGCCTGCTCTACCGGTGGCCTAGTTTCAACAATGGACTTCTCCTCTAAGATATTCTCCTTCTGCTCCTCCTCTGTAATTTGTGTCAGAGCTCTCACAGTAGCTACCGATCCACTGGTATCAACATCATTTATAATCTGCTTAGGCTTATCTTTTATCCCTTGATCATTCAACTTGACCACAATAGGAATCCAACCTCTAGAACTCGAATACCCAAACCTTATCATCGATATATCTTGCAAACTCGTCTTCTCATAAATCTTCTGTCTCCTCTCATCAAGATCCGCTAATACCAATGCAAACGTATCCAAACCAGGGTTCGAATACGGGTTTGTGTTCTTCTTGGTGTTGTTTCTTCGCTGCTTGTTAAAACTCCTTGTTTTCTTAAGCGATTTAGACGTAGAAACCCATCTCTCATCATCAATATCATCTTGTTGAAAACTTCCAGTACCACAAACAAAGGGTTTGATCATCTTGAGAAACTTTGATAGTTTGAAAGGTTTATAATTATGTTTCACGACTTTTTGGTAGTTTGGGGTGATCATATATACACAATTACACATAATATAAAATAAAAATCTGTATTATAATTATAAAATGGGGTCAGTTGGAAAGACTCGATCCAAAGAAGGTTTAGTCAACCGGAGAGAGGATGGGTGTGGCAATTTAATCTCTATAGAAGCTTCTTAATAAATCCCCGCGTTTTGACTTGTATTGATTTCTTGCTTGGACAAGGGGTTTGATTTAGTCAAAAAATGTTATTTTTAAGCATATGGTATTATTAAGTCATTAATATGTCTTAAGATATAAATGTTTCCAGAGACTTGCATCTGTAGTCTCTGTTCACACCTTTGGTGGCTGATGTGCTCTAGCATCGTACAACAATATCCCGGGATTGTTGTGCAATCTAGATCGTGAGCTTCCATGTGAATAATGATGCCCTACTAATATAATTATGACTGTTTCTATCATTGTGTCAAGCTATAACTATGACTGCTTCTATAATTGCGTGCGCTATTGTCAAGCTATCATTATCCTGAGTTTAGCGCTGATTACTAGACCTGGTCAATAAATTTGTTATTATAAAGGTATTAATCATAAATATCGATAAATAAGAGTGAGATAGAAGTTTATCTGGAAGTTATCAAGTTTTACTGAATGCTAGTATGCTACTACTCTTGGAACTTTTTGAAGGAAAATAAAATAAATGGAGCCTTAAAGGAAGACAGAAAAAAACAGACACAATGAAGAAACTGGCCAGTACTTACAACTTACAACATCCAACATACATATTACAACAGGAGTGTTAGGTCAAGGAGCGATAAAATACAAAAATATTACCATTTATATGTATTTACAAAAAGCAAATCCCTCAGAGAGGTCAGTGATTCAATCTTGCCTTAATTACTTAACAACCTTTTAGGTCCCTCCACTTGAGGTAAATCAGTCCAGCGCGATAATGAGTGAACGCTCCTGCTACAACCAACACGTGAAACAGTTGGTGGCTGTGCCCTGCAATGTCAAATTTTCCGGGCATCCACCTTTCAGGGATTCTAGTCGCATACACCAATGCCCCGAGGCCATAAAAGGCACCCATAAGTAGCTCGTACCCTGTAGTGTGAAGGGCTTCAGGCTGATCCCTGAACAGAATAAGCTTGTGAACTATTGGTGCTACACCTGAGAAGCCCATCCCAAAGAAAAGGGACGCACGCAAGCTCCTAAACTCTGGTTTCTGGAAGAATGGAAGAAGTGAAGCTATCACAGTAGCAATTCCAAGAATGGTTATAAATCCCAAATACAGGTTGCAATAGAATGGGTTGCACATGAAGGAATAGTACACAGGTGGGTAGAAGGAGGTTGAAATGAGAGCTGCAATGCCTGCATAGTCAAGTCTGAGCAAGATATAGGAAAGGCGCTCTGAATGGCAAGAGAGGAGGTGGCATGTACTGCTGGCTAGCAAGCAGAACATGGCCCCACCCAAAAACGCAAAGAACGGCCATCGTGTGATAGGCCTGAACACCAAGGGTGCAATCAAGTTTGCCACATCCTCTTTCATGCTTCGCTGCATTCAACCAACAGACAATTAAATTATCATCAAGGACGGTAATAAGTTCAAATTTTGGAATTATAGTAAATAACTGCACGATTTATTCCGCGAAGGAAACATGCAAAGTGTGCACAGCTCACACTGATGATATTTCAAATAACAATAATTAAGTGCATTCACATGAATCACATCAGAGAGCATTGTACATAAATTTACAAGCTTCTGTTCACAAGTCTAAAGAACTGATTGTGACAGATTATGATATACCTATAAGAGGTTCATTAAAATTGATTCTTAATGTTCCTAAAGCTGTTATGAAGTTGCCTTGCAAAAGAACTTGGTAAGTTCTTAAAGAGCAAAAAACCTTGGTTCCATAAAAAAGAGCAACATACTTCTTCCAAGGATCTGTAAGAAAAAAATATCTATGTATGAATTCTATGCTACCAGATGTGCTCAAAGATTTGTTAAAGATACTGTTTGAGGAAAGATAATAGGATATTGTAAACCACTCATTGTCCCGTACCACCATGAATTGAACTTTTACTCTATTTCAATTAATGTAATTTCGTTTCGGATTAGGGTCCTTTTTATTCCCCTCTCCCACCCTCACAATATAAATGAGTTAAAATCTCGACCAAAGAAATTACTCACTTCGTTCACTAGGGATTCTCAGGAGCAAGTGTTTTCTCGTATATATCCTCTCTCTTTTTGGAAAGTGAGCTTTCAATTAAACAAAGAACAAGGAATACAAGGCGGGGACAACTCCCTTAGCTCAAGAGCACAAGAGCTGGTAGAGGGCCAAACACCATAAGACCAAAAGCAGAATTACAAAAAATTACATGCACTAAGATCTCACAAATCTGTGGTAAACTTTTCCTAAGACATCTTCATTGACCATCCTTTTCAAGTCATTAGTCAATGCATCTGGGGTATACTCTGTTTCACCAATCATTGCAAGTCAGTTTTCAAGATAGTCAGCTGCTGAGTTGTTAAATCTGAATTTGTGGTCAATAAGAAACTCTCTAACGGACTCACTTTTCTTAAAATGCATTCTCATAACCTTCCTGGCATACCAATGGGGTTTTTTGCAATATTTGATCATATTAACTACATAATTGAGTCAGACTCAACCATTACCTTCTTGTAACCCAGCTTCAATGCTAACTCAACCCTTTTTCTACTGCCTGCATTTCATGAACTATTATGTTGACTAGTTTATACCTCCTTGCACTAGCTCTTATGGCATCCCCATTAGTGTCTTTTAAAATGGCTTCATAGCCTCCAAGATTACTCATAGAACCATCAGTCTTATTTTAATATAAACTTCAGGGGGCTTGGACCATTGACAGTTACGCATGGCGCTGGGAGCGGGGTTTTTAGACTTTCGATCGAGTACCAGCACTAGAAATCAGAAGTTGCGTCAAAGCAAAGCATCAAAAAAAAAAGGAGGGGGGGGAGGAGGGGGATAGTGCTAGCGCCTACAAGGAAGCTTTTGATCGTTGTGTGATACCATTCAACATTGAAATTCCAACTGTCAGGTACAAACCTATTATCAAAATTGTCAACCGGCTTGAACACCTCTGTTGTACTCAGCTTTAAATCTTACATCAACAACAATTTTCCTGATCAGGGCTGGACCATTAGTTGCCTTTTCTTCAAAAATCCTTGTGTTTATTTCTCTCCAAATCTTTTTTTATAAAGTTGTTGAAGATCAATTAGATAATTCTACTCTTGATAGAGTTACCACTGCTATATTGTAGGTGCCATTCAAGTTGTTCATGGCAAGGGCCAACAGTTTTGCTTATAGCTACTTTAATGAGGAGACTTTCCCACACATCTTTAGAATAATGACATGTAAAGGAACAAGTACTCTTCATTTTCCCCCACTACCCCAACAGAGCGTATCTAGCCCTTTGTCCTTTCTTTAATCTTGTTTATCCTCCTATCCGTATCTTTATGTTATTAGAATAAAAACCATACAACTGACTAGGAGTTAAGGGATTCTCAATAAGTGTTTACGGGTTCCGTATCTTTGGGTGGTCCCCACGGCTCCTATCGTGATTGATATCCTGCATCAACAGGTTTTTCGTTTTCTTTGTACTTTTCACTCGATGGTATTTTGCCACCCAAGCAATGCCTCCAACTTGAAGGAAATATATCCTAGGAAAAGTCTAGAAGCTTCAACTTTCCTTTAACAAATAAAGATGTTTTCACTATAACTAGTTAGGGGCACACTTCACAAAATTATATGAACTACTTTGCGTAGGACTAGTATCTATTATCTTGGGTTGGTGAATAACAGGTATGAGTTACACAAAAGTCTCGCTCCTCGGGTTTATTACCATGTCCTTCAAAACCGTTCAAAACCAATCTCCAGGGTCCTACAGACCTTACAAAAATAGAGTAATATGCTATTGATGCCGATACGGTGTCCGCTGCAAGACTTTTTTGCCACTAAATACAGTTGTTTCTCTCGACATACAAAACTATAGATGGTAGAACTCGCTAATGATCTGCTCTTGTTGTGACTTATAATTTAACTAACAGCAGAGGGTGGATGCTACTTGGAATTAAGACTGTCAATGGATTGGATATAATCCGAAATCCGATTCTATTTTAGGATATGGATGTCATTTTTTCCAATCCGAATCCGATCCGAACCGATTAAGAAATATCCGAAATAATTTCGGATTGGATTCGGATGATGCCTAGTCCAATCTGATAAATATCTTATCCGAAGTTATATACCGATATATTAATAAAATTTTAATTTTAATGTTTTAAAACAATTAGAAATATATTATATACCATAAGAAAACAATTTATAATACATCCAACTATGTGGTGTGGTGTGGTTAAGTGGTACTGAGTTCTTAAAATCCATGAAAGGTCATGGGTTCAAGCCTTTGTATCAAATATCAACATTTTTAGTCATTAAATAAAATCATGATCGGATCGAATTCGGATTGTAGCAAATCCGGTCCGAATCCGATCCATTGACAACCCTACTTGGAATGACATCTACATCTAATCTCCATGAGCGATAACACATTGCAATTAACAACAATTGACAGATTCGCATCTGTGTTGCGAAGTTGTAGATACTCAGCATAACGCAGGGTCTTTGTATAACAAAGAAGGCTATCCTGGATGAGACAGTGGATAGTAACCTTTGGTTTGGTGCTTGAGAAAAGGACTTGACAGAGGAGGCACTCTTAAATTAAACTCTTTTACTGGTGTGGTTCAGTCAGACTATCAAACCTCTCAACAATATACCCAATAAGCCAATCCAAAATCTTTCTAAATCGGCGAGATTATTTCTTCTATGAAGATGGCAACTGACATAATTACCCACGAAGAAGTCCACAATATAGCATTCATTAAGTCTTGCCATGTGTATAAAACTGGAAAGTTTGAGTAGCTACCCCATGAATCAAATAGTCCAGTCATTATCCCTTCAAAGCTTTACCCATCACCCTAATCTTGTAAATTCCAAGACCCCCTTTGATGTTATCATTGTTATTGGGTGAAATGATAGTTTACATTATTTTATGGATATAGTAGTTGATTTTTAGTTGTAAATCCTCAAACTTATACGACATTTTTAAGTATAAATACAATAACTGCGTTTCCAAGCACCAATTCAAAAGAACTATCTACTCTTTGACATTGTTCTTAAAGATGCTCTTCTGAGTATCTCCAAGTCGTCACCAATTCAAAAGAACTATCTACTCTTTGGCATTGTTCTTAAAGATGCTCTTCTGAGTATCTCTGAGTCATTGCTTAGGAAAACCAATGTTCATAAATAGTTGTCTTTAGTGCTTAAAGAGAATCAGTTTACGGACACTAAATACATAAAACACAGTTGAAGACCATCTATAAAAATATAAGCACATTAGTGTGAATAAAAGTACCAGTAAAGAATGAGAATAAGGAATTCGAATATTACCAGAACACAAACATCAGAATGGTTGCCATGAGAGAAGCGCTCAGGTAAACAATTATTAAGAAGTTCCATAATATGCCAGCCTGATAGTGATGGAAGCAAGTCCATTGAATGCAAGGAGGTTCTAATCTCATCACGCAATCTCTGCAAATGAGGCATGTTGGGTATAGATGGAAGGCAAGTCAAAAGTTCAGAATGGATCTTATGTAGATCAGCTCTTTTTAACATGTCAGGAAAACGTTGCAGGGAATGAAAATCCACGACACTCGGAACCATCATTGCAGTGTATATTGTCAAAGCAAGGAAAAGGAAGAATCCAATCAAATGCCTGCAGTAAATAACAATGATCTCTTAAGAAAGCAACTTGTATGGTATTTAGTAAATCCAACCAATTCAAGGCATTAAAAAGGAAGCAGCAACAATCCTGAATCAAAAAAATGTATTATACTAATACAGGGGTAAAATAAATAAGCCATTAAATGATCAATGCCCTTGTTTATCCATACAACTAGTGATAGGTGTCTAAGCAGGCGTATCAAGGCTACATTTCGAGGCATGTGGTGCAAATAACCTAGAAGCTATAGATGGTTTAGTAGGGATCCTAGATCCCTGTTCACCTACCCACTTATTTGTGGCTACATCTTGGTATACCATACAAACCCAAAGTTGGATCCTCTGTTGAAGGATGAATAGAATTCCTGGGTTATGGAAAGGGTAGTATACAACTATACATCGAAGATGAAAAGAGGTGTTGATCAAAATTACTAATTACAAACTATTCGTACTATCCGCCCCTACTCTCAATATTAGAGTGAGCCACCAAATTCTTTACAGAGGTGATGAGGAATTTTGTGCAAATATGGAAAATATAATCTAACTGTGGTAGTGTGAGAAAAGTTTTTCCACTGAGATTAAAGGTGGTCTTAGTATTCAGAATACCAGCATTATGAATCAGACACTCTTATGCAAACACACTGGAGGTTTCCCAGATAGTTATTTTGTGGAGAAACAAGCCGTATAAAAACTCGGGGCGGATGGGAAGATCGGTTTAGTGAATTTGTACAATAATTACTATAATCTATTTGCTAATCTCCATGCATCGTTTCGAGGCAATAAAACATACGAGAGAACCTAATCATTTTCAGTTTTACCTTCAAAACAAGCATATAGAAATCACTACTATGGCTGCTTTGATGAAAAAAAATTTATTATCAAAGTTTAGCGTTCGATTATAACATACGATTTTTTCCATGATCGTCCGAGAATTACATTAAAAAAAATTCAATACAATAAACCAAGAAGTTAAAGAACCATATTTTGCAGGATAGGTAATTGGGTAAAGATTTATATGTCATCGTCGCAATTGCATACCGATTACGACATATACATGTTCTCCATGGCTCACTTGGGAAATTACAGCTCAAACATAACCAAATCTAATTACTTACACATTTTGCAAGATGGGTAATTTGGGAAAACTAATCTAACACAACCCCAATCAACAAAATCTAAAACCAACATAAGAACATAAAAGAAAACTTACGTCCAAACATTGAGAGTCTCATTATGAATCGTAAAAATGCTGAGAAAGATTTGCTTGAGCGGCCATTCTGATCGATAATGACCCACAATATACTCATTGTCCCTCAAATATCCAGGCAACGAGTGGTATTCAACAAGCTGATACTTCATCTTCTTCCACAATCTCTTCCCCTTCCCCTCATTCAAACAAACCTCATCCGCCTCAACTAATCCCTCATTTCCCGCCACCCTATTTGAATTCTCCATCACCCCCTTCAACCCCAAACAACGAATTTGATCAAAAGATTGTAAATCAAGATATCTCAATCAAATATTTAGGTTTTGAGAGTGTGAAATAAAGGAAATTTACCTGAGAACAAAACCCAAGATTGAATTTTTCTGATTGAAAGATATCTTGAATTGAAGAGTGGATACAAAGTTCTCCTCGAATCAAAGATGTTTCGATGAGAACGATAACAATGAGGAAATTTTTGTGACCGAAGAGAAGAAACTTTGAGAGATATTGAGAGAGAGATATATTTAGACGGAGATATCTAGATATTCTAAGCTCGTTGGGCTGTTTTGGATGACAAGACAACAATGACAAATTATAGACCGACTAAAAACGGATATTCTAAGCTTCTCCAAAAGAAGGGTCAATTACTTCTCTTAGTGTTGAGATCATCATACTAATTTTGTCCAATATTTGGACTTTTAAGAGCGGTGATCACCGCGGCAGTCTAAAACTTGTTTATGAAGTCTACGGAGTATGCTGCCATCAGATTATCGTGTTAGGACAGAAAAACTCGTGCGATAAGAGACTAATTTACTCGTCTTATTCGTCGGTTGTGGAATTTGTTTATGAATGATGACGCACTTGTGGAAATGCTTAGCATAAGGAATATGCCGCGTACAAAATGGGATGACCGTAGCTCATGAGGAATTTTTAACCTTTCGCTTGACATTGACTTTTCTTGTGAATGATTATTGGCGTAATATGTAGCATGGTGTTGTTTCTACTGAGGTGCCAATTATTTTCGACACCTTTCGAGAAAAAAAATTGTTGCAAGTTTACTTGTCATTAGCCTCGCACGCTCTCAGGGGCGAACGATATGATATTGTTGAAATCCAGAATATGAGAAAGACACTTTGGTCCACATACATTTTGATTATTAGCCTTTAGTCTCCAATTTATTTAAATATTCACTTCTAGTCCTCAATTTGGTTATGAACCAATGACCACAAGTCAACCTCCGTTAAAGTTCACTTTTATCAATAACAAGGAATATTCACCGGTAGAACAAACAAATAACTTTATCAATAACTACAGTATATGTGCAATTACCAAGTCATAATCCTTCACATGACATGTACATTTGAAATTCTCGCCATGTTTTCAGGATACTCAAAGTTAGACCATTCAACTTTTTATTATTGTGTAGAGTTTTATCTGAACATACAACTTAATGGCGGATTATGGGAGGAATTATATGGGAGTTGAATTCACTGTGCAATAAAATGTTGTCAGAGCCCAAGGTTTCCTTCATAAAGAGAACAATTTGGACAAAGCAAAAACTTTATCCAAAGTAGTCTTCAGATGAAGAGTTATGATGCAAGGACAAAAGTGAAAATAAGAAGAAATGATAATCCACCTCGTTTAATATCAAATGAACATAGTAGCCAAAATTTCAATTTTTCCCTTTGAAAGGAAAATGGATGCTCGCTATGTATAAGCCCATGCTGTCTTAGAATTGAGAAGTATAGTGACCAAAATATGGAAATGCTCATACCCAAAACCATACATGTATGCAAACATGAGTAATACTCGTCCCCAATCTATACCCCTACTCTTGTTAAGGTATAAACTCGAATTATGCTCGAGGTCGTTTTAGTTCGAGTTATTTCAGTTCAAGGATTGAAGTCAGATTAAAACGGATTAAAAATGAGATTTTTAATGTTCAGATTCGAACTGGTTATGATCGATAGCAGTTCGAGCTGGTTAAGTATCCTGAAGATTCGAACTGGTTAAGTTATCTAAAGTTGGAACTGGTTATATTGCCTGAAGACTCGAACTGGTTCTATTCGAGTTGCTGAAAAAGAGCTGAAAGTATGTCGAAGTCGTTCAAACGAGAATGGAGCTCGTTCGAACGAGATATCTGATTTTACGTTTTGAAGTCAAAGATCGAAGAAGTCGTTCGAACGAGATGGTATTTCGTTCGAACGACATGCATGTTTTCTAGGGCTGGAACCTCTTATAGCTAAAGTTGTTCGAACGCCTTTGTGCTTCGTTCAAACGAGATTTGCCTGGTTGCCTTTGTAAGTTCTTCTAAGACATTGAGTTTTGTCTTGAGATCTGTTCTACTTGTATTTAGTCCTCTAGTATATTAAGATGACTTAGGTTAATTTGTTAATCTATCCTTCTGTGTGAGTTTAATTCTAGAGACCTAGAATTTGAGAGACTCCATTAAAGTTTGAGAAGCTTTAAGAGATCATTGTAATCCGTTTGATTATCATAGTGGATTGTTCGGGGAGTTGTTTTTTATCTGCAAGGGTTTTCTACTTCCCTCATCTGGGTAAATTATTGTATTCTTGCTTTCGTATAATTTCTTATTGGCATTTCCGTTTATCGTTCTTGGGGCTAGGGATTGGGATTAGCTACCCTGATTCCCAACAACTCCAACATCAACACCACCACCCATATGGGCCAGATCTCCACTAGGTCGACAATATTTTTTGTATCATGATATCCGTGCCCACTTGCTACTAAACATCTCAACATGAAACCACACAACAAATTCAATAACTGACTAAATGGCAACACAATTATAAGTCCCTCCAACAACCACACTTTAATTCCCTTATCCTACATTTATTTTGTTGCATGTCAACCCGAAAGCTAAAGCAATGGATAATACTGCAGGGGAAAAATTATATTTCCTCCATTCCGTGAAATGGCTAGCATCAACTAGCTTAGAGGCAACCTTAATGACGTATGCCAGGAAAATCAAAAAAAAATTAATTGAAGATGAATTTGTTGAGACTCTAACCACCAAAACCTATTGTGCAAGTATCAACAACAAAATCACAAATAAGAAAGAAAAAACAACATAAACAACAATCAATACCCCAAGTGTAAAGCTAACAATAAACAACTACAGAAGCAACAAGATAAAATCTCCTATTTTTTATTTTGTGTAGAAATACGCTCAATTTCAGGAATAATCAAACCTGACCATGATGTTTAAATTGAAGATCACGGGAGAACCATATGAGATGTAGACTCAAGATGCATCAAATCGGAAAAGATACTCCAAAAGTACGAGTAAAAACTCGACTATTAATGTAACATAGAAACATCAACGAGGCATGCTTTACTTTTGTAATCACAGGGTAGGAATTGTCTCAAAGCATTCACTGGATAAAGCTTCAAAATCAACTTAACTATTTTGGACGATGTAATTGAGAAAGAGAGAGAGATTACCCGTATATGGTTTAAACCATCGTTGTTCCTATTCAAGATTACCCATCTATGCTTTTTAATCACTTTTATACAATAAGGAAATGTTAATATTCTTTTTTTGCGAAGAGAGACAAAACAGATGAGATCGAGAGTAGGAATTTTTAGTTTGTGAGAGAGAAATATACAAATCGCTGCAGCCTAACTAACCGTTCTTTGGAGATGAGAGATTTGAGGAATCAATTTGAGGGAGGTTACTCGAGAAAGTTAAAAGTTAAAAGCTAGAAACTAGTAATACCCCTCTAATTTTCTAGATTTGAAGAGATACAAAAAAGTAAATAAAGTCATCTGGAAAGAGTATTTTAGGAAGCAAAAAAGCTTCAGTCAAGACAGATACTGATTTTTGGAGGTTACTGGTGCAAGGGAGACCTCCCTATCGATCGGTATAATAATCAACCCTCACTTGAGTTTCAAGAAAATTTTGAAAACAAGTAAATAAGTTGCCTTCATGTCACCAGGCCATATCAGCAGACCACGTAGGACCAATGGTTATCTTCAACTTTCTCTGGGGGGGGGGGGGGGGTGACACAGACCAGCTTGAACACAAACTTGGTACTTGCGGCACTCAAAGCACGCGCCTCAAGTAAGCCTAATTATTCATCTCTTTCAATCGTCTTTTCAACATAATATCACATAATCTCAAAGTAACACAAACACTGTACAAAATGGTCTTTGAAAACATCATTTCATTTATTTATCAACAACAATTGCAAAGCTATTATTCCTTCTCGGATGTATCGGAGTCGAGTCCTCTACATATATAACTACTAAGGAAATAGATAACAACAAAAAGGAAACATTAAAGTTGGAGACGAAGTGTACTCCTCATTTTGGCTAGCCTAACCTTTACATAAATAAACACAACTTTATACAGGGCTTTATTACAACCTAAAGTTACTATGTCAAAATATTGGCTCAATCCGCTGAGGCGTCACACTCTCTCCCACTCCGCTTGGACACGCCCTTGTCAACTTCTTCTTCTTCCACATCTGCCTCTTCTTTTTCCTCTCTTGTTTGTCCTCAATCTTCCTGAGTCAGACCAGAAGGGGATGAGAATCTTGGTGCTCCCAACTGGCTTTTATGTCTAGCAGATCCTTCTACTTAACTAGGTACTCGTAGACTTTCTCCTTGGTGTCCGGGTCGACATGGGTTACTCTGTGAGCAAGAACACTCTCTGGAACTTGGTCTGAGTTGACTGGCTTGAGAGGAACCTGAGGTCTGATGGTACTTCTGCTTGGATCTTCCTTGTCTTGGTGGTAAGGATTTAGAGTACTGGCATAGAACACTGGATGGGTAAAGTGAAGATGGGGTGGCAGTTGAAGCTTGTAGGAAACCTTTCCAACTTTGCCAATGATTGGCATCAGACCGATATACTTGGGTACCAGGCCTTTGGTGCTTGAGGTGGGAGTTCTTGATCAGAACAAGGTCTCTAACTTAAAAAGGATCTAGCTATCTCTTCTGAACTGCATATTTCCTTATTCTGGCAAACGCTTTCACCAAATAGGCCCGAGCAATATTAGTATTTCTCTGCCATTCCTTTGTAAACTGGTAGGCTCTCGGAATGTTTCTTTTATAACCGGAGACCACCGTGAGCAGTGTGAGGGACTGTTGTCCCAATAGTATCTCAGAGGGACTCTTGCTGGTAGAAGAACTCTTTTGGATATTGAGCAAAATTGTGTTACATCCAAGAGTTTGGTCTATTTATTCTTGTTCACCCTGACGAAGTGCTGGAGGTATTCTTCCAACATTGCGTTGAAGCATTTGGTCTGACCATCTGATTGTGGGTAGTTACTGGTTGAGAAGTTGAGAGTAGATCCCAGTAATCTGAACACTTCCTTCCAAAACATCCCAGTAAATCTCAGATCTCTATCATTGACAATGTCATGTGGTACGCCCCAATACTTAACAATGTGCTTCACAAAGAGACGCGTTATTTTATCTGTTGGGCAAACAATTAGGGTTGGAATGAACGTTGCATACTTAGAAAATCTGTCGATGATCACGAGTATGGAACCATATCCTTTAGTCTAAGGTAACCCGGAGATAAAGTCCAGAGAAACACTTTCCCAAGGTCGTGCCGGTACAGGAAGTGGTTCAAGCTGTTCAAATGGCAAGTCCCGATTATTTTTGTTTTGCTGACAAATATGGTAAGTCCGCGCATAATCCATCACTTCATTTTGATCATTGGGCTAATAGTAACCTCTGTGCAATAGGGATAATGTTATTTGTCAACCCGGATGGCCTGCCCAAAGAGTGTCATTGCACTCCTTTATCAGCTCCCGTCTTAGTCCTACAAACCGAGGAACATAAATCTATTGTCCCTTCATATATAAGAGATCATCTTCTACCCAGAACTGCTTTGTCTTCCCCTGTTTCACCAAGTTAATGATAACCTGGGTCTGAGGATCCACCGCCAACCCTTCACAGATCCTATCTTGGAGAGTGTTGGTAATATGAGAGTGAGATTGTTCGGCGGCTATAGAGATTGCCGCAAGATCTGCCTTGCAGCTCAATGCATTCGGTACATTTTTCATCCTCCCTGGCTTGTGCTCGAGATCTAAATCAAACTCTGCTAGAAACTCTTGCCAACGAGCCTACTTCGGGGTCAACTTCTTCTGCGTAAGTAAGTGGCTTGCCACAATGTTATCGGTCTTCACTAGAACCTTCATTCCTAACCAATAGTGTCACCATACTCGCAGACAATACACAATAGCTAGGAGTTCCTTCTGTTGGGCTGAATATCGTCTCTCTGTATCATTCAATTTTATGCTTCATACGCAACCGGGTGCTCATCTTGTAACAACACTCCATCGATAGCATAATAATACATATTGGTATGTACTTCAAACGGCTTGGTAATATATGGCAAGGCTAAGACTAGGTTGCTCATTACCGCATGCTTCAGATCGTCAAATGATGTTTAACATTTCTCGGACCATGACCAAGATAAGTCCTTAAGAAGATCTGTAAGGTGTACCGCGCATTTCGAATATCCTTCGATGAACTTGCGGTAGTAGTTCATGAGGCCAAGAAAGATACAAACTTCTATAACCTCACTGGAAGCTTTCCACTCCTCAATAGCGCGGACCTTTTCCATATCGATGCGGATTTATCATCTGCCAATAACGTATCCAAGAAACATAACTTGTTCCTGGGCAAACAAGCATTTCTCCAACTTGACATATAGCTGGTTCTGTAGTAGGATTTGAAATACCAGACGAAGATGTTCAAGGTGCTCCTACATATTGCAGCTGTAGATAACAATATCATCTAGGTATACTATTACAAACTTGTCGATATATTTCTGGAAGAGCTCATTCATAAGAGCACAAATTGTTGTTGGAGCATTGGTCAGGCCAAATGGCATGACAAGAAATTTATATGCCCCATACCGAGTGGAACAGGTTGTCTTCGGTTCGTCCCCGACAGCAATCCTGACTTGATAGTAACCCGATCTCAAATAAAGTTTAGAGAAGTACTTCGCGGATGTAAGCTAGTCAAATAAGTCAGCAATGAGCGGTATTAGATACTTTTTCTTCACCGTTACCTTGTTCAGGGCTCGATAGTTGACATATAATTGCAAACTTCCATCGTGTTTCTTCTGAAATAAGACAGAGGCATCATAAGGCGCCTTTGAGGAGCGAATAAAGCCCGATTCTAATAGTCTATGAAGTTGTTTATGAAGCTCTGCTATTTCAGGCAAACTCATTCTATACGGTCCTTTGATAAGAGGTTTGGTTCCAGGGACTAACTTGATTTGATGATTGATAGGCCTTCGTAGAGGTAACACCTTTGGCAATTACTTTGGCATCACATCCTTGAACTCAGTAAGTATCCGGGAGACTTCTGTCGGTATGGCACTGTGAATCTGATCATCCAACTTTAACCGTAATGTAGCAAGGTAAGTCAACTCCCCTCGCTTCAGTCCCTTCTCCAACTGAAGAGCTGATAAGATTTTACTCTCATCTCTATGGGTGGACATCTGTATGATTGAGAGATTGTCACAAAAATCCCTAAGGAATTGATGAACGGCATTGACACTGTTTTGCGGTAGCAAAAAAAGTCCATTCCCAAGATAATCTTGAAATCATCCAATGTCACCGCGAGAAGATTAACCTTCCCACTCTACTGTCCCATCTTAACTGGAACCAACTTGGCAATACCATGTATCAGCATTATGGCAGAGTTGACGGCTTTCATCCTGCTAGAATTTTTCACCAAACACAGTCCCAAACGGCTTGCTTCCTGAATGGCGATAAAGCTATGGGTAGCACTTGTATCAACCATCACCAAGGTGCTTCACCCATTAATACTGAGGTCCACGTACATGAGTCATTTCTTAGGCTTAGTCTCTATCAACTGAGTGGTCACGACATTGAGCAAGTAAAGAGAACCCATATGAGTTTCACCGATATCACTTCCTTGCGTGGTGTTATTAGCTCGGTCCCCTTGCGATGCCATTAGAGCATTCAAGGCCGTCTTCTGAGGATACTGATAAGCTTTGTCATTCCCTCCACAAAGAGAATACTTCAAGTTCCCTGGATGCCCTTGAAACCTGGACGAGGAGGAAGCGCCACTATTATTACATGGCCTGTGGTACTCCTCCCTAGAATTGGAACTCGAGGCACCGCCCGTACTTACTCCACCACTTCTGTTCTGGCCATAGCCATGGCCTTGGTCTTGGTCTCCCCCACTTCTAGCTTGGTATCCCCCATTCTTGCCCTTATGGTAATTATAGGAGGATCCCGTTCTCTGTTTTGACTGGGAATTAGACTGAGACTGAGTCAGTTGATGTTCACCCTGTATAAGAGTGTAGCCGTTGATACGCTTAGCGGAGGTCATTGCGGATGCCAAATTTTGATCCCGTTGCCTTTACAGTTTATTTTGGAACCTTGGTTTCAAACCTTCCAAGAAGCAGAACAACTTATCCTTTTTAGACATGTCGCAGATATCCAACATTAGGGCTGATAACTGCTTCACATACTCACGGATGTTGCATGTCTGCTTTAGTGGCCTTAAACTCCTCCAAGCAATGAACTCAACATTCTCGGGAGGAACTGATTCTTCAACTTTTTCTTCAAGTAGTCCTATGTTATAATAGTACCATGACCGCTCTAGATCTCAGCATACTTAGTACGCTACCATAGTTTAACGTCACAGGCGAGGTACATGGTTGCCATTGACACCTTTGTACCATCGCTCTCAGGCCTGACTACATTGAAGTACGTCTCCATATCAAAAAAGAAGTTCTCCACCTCCTTTACATCCTTAGCCCCCTCGTACGCCTTGGGTTTGGAGACCTTGATTCTGGGTCGTTCTATACCGCCACCCAAAGGTATTGGTTCACCATTCCTAACAACCTTAACTCGAAAATTTACCTTCGAAGATAGTTCAGCCACCTGATCCAGAAGAGTATCCATATTCCCTTCAACCACTCCATAGCGTAATGAGACGTTCTCCCATATGGGCCTGATCGTCTGTGAACCCATCCAATCATTTCTCCAAAGTCATTACTTGATCCATAATTCTACCTAGAGCTTGCATCTTAGACTCTAATTGTTCCAACCGCGTTCGGGTGTTCATCGGCCTGGGATTGACGGGTGGTCTTACCATTTGAGGGGCAGGGGCAGGGTCAAGGACATTGGGACCCTCCGCCATAGCAACAAGATCATTTTTCAACTAAAACGTAGCTCTGACACCAACTAACACAAACCAACTTAAATATAAGCTTGGTACGGCACTCAAGGCACGCGCCTCAAGCAAGCCTAATTATTCGTCTCTTTTAATCGTCTTTTCAACACAATATCACATAATCTCAAGGCAACACAAACACTGCACAAAGGGTCTTCGATAACATCATTTCATTCATTTATCAATAACAATTACAAAGCTTTTATTCCTTCTCGGATGTATCTGAGTCAAGTCCTCTGCATATATAGCTACTAAAGAAATAGATAACAACAAAAAGGAAATATCAAAGTTGGAGATGAAGCGCACTCCTATTTTGGCTAGCCTAACCTTTACAGAAATAAACAAAACTTTATACAAGGTTTTATTACAACCTAATTTTACTATGTACTGAATATGGGCTCAATCCGCTGAGGCATCACAGGGGGGGACTCTTACAAGGTAAAATAATTTTATTTTTTAATATTGTGTCTCTATTGTGGTGTTGGGTTGTGAAATTTCATCAATCACCATTACAGCTGAAATTGAAGAAATGGGGACTAGAGACTAATTGCAGGAAAATATGTGGGGACTACATGCTAATTTATTTTTGTGATTTTTATTGTTTTTGTAGGATGACGTGGAAGTGGCCTAAAAAAATTTGTTTAATCTGTTGTTTAAAACCTACTGAAAATCACGTGAGCGCATTTGTGAGAGTTCAGGTCAAAAATAGACTTCAAATGTGGTTGACTTGTGGTCAGAGCCAAATTGGGGACCTGAAATGAATATTTAAACAAATTGGGGACTAAAGGTTAATAATCAAAATGTATATGGGACCAAAGTTCAAAAATCTCAATGTATTTACACATGCGTTGTAATAATTACTATTTAAAGTACAATATGCAAATTATCTTCTCTTTTAAACACAGAAGATTGATCACTCTTCGACACCTTGAAAAAACTTTCACATCTACGGTGAACTAGATCCAACTCCGAGAGGAACTTATTGGTCACATTGTGAAACATGTGTTAGTTCAAGATCTTCGTGATTTATTAAACTTTGGAGCAATATGTCGTACTTGGAGATCCATTAGCATTGATAAATATCATTACCAAGGGGCTTGTCTCTACCTTGGCTCAAATGGTGGGTAAACTTTGGACGTCATTTGCATTGGAAATCAATTATACATTGTCGATAAAAAAAAATGATTGGTAAATCGTAGATTTATTTTATACTAGGGGTCATTACAAAAGTAGTCTTATCTTCCTTTAGGGCATCCTGAAGCCACCAAGGGGGAGAGGCACACCATGTCATACTAAAGTTATCAACCACAGGCCTAATGGAAATCTCATGGGCTACTGAGTTTGCAATTCTCGGTACATACATAATACATATATAAAAAAAATGACAAAATAGGGCCAAATTATCCTGTAGGATTGCTTTGGCTGTCCACGAAACTGCTGCACTTCCATTCCAACAAAATGAGCTGATTGCCTCTGCATTCACTTTAATGACGACCTTCATAATACCTCTATCCTTAGCCTAGAGAGCTCCTCCCAGCACCGCTAATGCTTCGCCCTCTTCAATGGTTGCAAATCTACAGTTTGAACCTTGGGTTGCACCAAATACATTACTATCATCTCGAAGAACTTAGCTAATACCATTGAATATTTTATCTTTACTAAAAGAAGTATCAATATTAATTTTCTCCCAACCAGAGATTGGGATACTCCAAGGGACCTTGATATTAGACCTCTCTAAATGTCTAGTCGGTTCGTTTAAAATGATTTTGTTAATGAGTGTTAAAATTAGTAAATGATGTTGAGTTTTATTTTGAAAAATAATTTTACATCTAGCCTTCCAAATCATCCAAGAAATAGTAAGTGTCACAAGGGTCCAAAGTTCACGATCAATTGGCCAATCGTGAGGTGGCGTAATTCACTAGGAGATCTATTCATTGACAGACAAGTGTGCAAATTTATGGAGTAGACCGCCAAACTCCGTGCCAAACCATACTGCCCTCGTAAAAGGGCATTCAAGAAGGAGGTGATGCAAGGTTTTAGACAAAAAAGAACACAAGGGGCAGGAGGTATCCGGTAAATTCATGTACCCTGCAATCTTTGTTCTACAAGGAACCATGTCCCGGAGGCATTTCCATCCGAACATTTGGGCCCTAGGGGTTGCCTAATTTTTCCAGAGCTTTAACAGGTTCCCGGGGGGGGGGGGGGATTTAGATCCTCCATCTGGGGGCCAGACATGAGTGCTCGATAAGAAGATTTAATGAAGAAATTTCCATCCTTGGAGGGACACCATCTAAGTTCATCTGGACCGGATAAAGATGCGGAAAATATGTTCGATTGAGTTTTTATCACACCACTGTTGTAATTCCCCAATCCTCCATGTTTTCAAGATTGGGTCGATAAAATGGCTCACCAACTGGGGTCTAGCCTTATCTTGGAGGTCAGTCCACAAAATCGGTTTTCTCCCAGTGCTCGTGGGGATCCAATTATCATTCCAAAAGTTAATTTTGCTCCCGGATCTAACTTGCCAGTAAGAGTTATCTTTTAGAATGCCAATAACGGATTGGATACTTCTCCATGTCTAGGAAGCATCAAATTTCTTCTTTGCCTGAAGTATGTTACAATTGAGGAAATATTTCGCTTCAGGATTTGACACCACAGATCGTGTAGATTCTGATGTAATCTCCAGACGAGTTTGGATAAGTATGCTTTATTTGCGATACCCACCTCGCGTATCCCCAGGCCACCCTCCTGTTTGGGACGACAAACTTTCTTCTATTTTTTTAGATACAATTGTTTTCTCTTGTTCCTTCCATTTTCCCCACCATAAATCTCATTGGAGGGCATTAATGTTTTTGTACATTAATTGAGGGAGGGAAAAATAGGACATTTGATACGGGATGGCCGAGGTGACAGATTTGATCATAATGGTTTTACCAGCCTGAGATAAGAGCTTACCTCTCCGTGATTACAATCAGTTCGAAATCCTTTCCTTTATCCCTTAAAATGTCTAAGATTTTGATCTGTTAAAAAAAAGTGGGGTCCCAAGGTATCTCTCATCTAGCTTAATGACCTTGACTTTAAGGAGATGAGTTATGAGTCGACAAAGTCTATGGGGAAGGTTCTTATTGAAAAAAAAACACCAAACTTGGACAAGTTAATTTGTTGTACAGAAGTTACTGAGAATATTCTTGATCTCGTGTGCTTCGACCAGGTCAGCACGACAGAAAATAAGGCAGTCATTTGCAAAAAGGAGATGGGAGACAGGGGGGCCTTCTGGGTGCTTGTATACCATGGATCTTATTTTCCAACTCCTTCACACTCAGCGCTCTAGATAAACCCTCCATAAGGATGATAAACAAGAAGGGGAAGAGTGGGGGGGGCCCTGCCGAAGTCCTCTAGTACCATAGGAGAACCCATTAAGGAGGACAGAGCATAGTACAGTGGAAATTCATTGTTCAATCCACTGATACCACTTCTTATCAAAACCCAGCTTCTCCATAGTTTGAATAAGTGTACTCCATTTAATTCTTTCATAAGCCTTAGAATGTCCAATTTGATACCCATCAAGGTTGATCAACCTTTCTTTCTCTTTATCGCATGGATGAGTTCGTGCGCTACGAGCACATTATCAGATATTTGGCGACCTCTCACAAAAGCACCCTGGAAAGGGGAGATAATTTTTCCAAGAGAGGTTTAAGATAGGTGGAGAAGATTTTTGAGATGATCTTGTAGGTCACGTTGCACTGACTGATCGAACAAAAATCGTTTGGTCGCGCATTGGAAGCGTTTTTAGGAATCATCACCACATGCGTAGCATTGATATGTTTGGGCATGATGCCTGACACGAAAATGTGGTGACCATGTTGCAGATATCCTCACCCACAATGCCCTATGATTTTTGAAAGAAGATTGTTGGGAAGTCGTCTGGTCCTGACGCTTTGTGTGGGCCAATACTGTTCAGGGCTGCCTTAATCTCTACTGGGGTGACATCCGCCAAAAAGGCCTGGTTGTCCTTGTGAGTAATGCACGACCTAAAATTATTATGAAACTCTGGATTGCCATCGGGGTTAAAGGATTTGTAGTTCCGTACCATGTCTCGCAGAAAGATCTGCCTGATTTCCAAAGTCTCATAAATCCAATCTCCGTTTTTTATTTTTTAGCTAATCAATAAAATTCTTTTTCCTCTATGAAATGGTTTGCATGCGGAAAAAATTTGTGTTATGATCACTTTTATTCAGCCAATTGACTCGTGATTTTTGATACCAGAACATTTCCTCCCTAAATTAGAGTTCTTCCAGGTCCACCGAGAGTTCAAACGCTCGATGGGAGTTAACCTCACTTTGGGGAAATTTTTGAATAATTTTAATCAAGTCTTTAAGCGTAATTTTTTTATTGGGGACATGTCCAAGAAAAATTATATTCCATGTCTGAAGACCAACTTTAGTATTTAAAATTTTTCCTTTAACCAGTTGGGCCGGCCGGGGAACCCTTTTCAGCACTTCCTAGAGTTGTTGGATCAACTGGTGAAAATGGCGTTCCCTGATCCACATGGTCTAAAAACAAAAACATTTAGTTAAGGCCGAAAACTACGGTGTTGTATCAAGGTATAGTATGGTATGAACCAATGGCTGGTATGTGAAAAATATTAGCTTCGGGGAAGATAAACATTCAATCAGCATTGGCTAGACTCCTTATATTGTCCCATCCACGCCGTTTATTATTAGGGATTACCCGAGAAACCTAGATCTATGAGGCCCGAATGTTGTATTACCTCCTTTGTGTAAGCACTTCTGGCAACCTTGTAAGGTTTCCCCCCATATTTTTCAGCTCCGTAAAAAATAGCATTAAAATCCCTGATAATCATCCATGGACTTGTACACCCATTTGCAGTTGTCTTCACGAACCGCCAACTTTTATTTGTGTCAAGCTGGTATTGGTTTTCGTAAAATAAAGAGGTATTCCATTGAGTGCTAGCAGGCTCAGACTTAGCCATAATATTAATCATAAATTTATTACTGTTAACAACTTCAATATTAATTTGTTCTTTCCACATGATACATATACCTCTCAATTTTCTAGTAACGCCCATCGCCAGAACATCAAATCAGTGTGGGTAATTGAGATTTCTAACCAAAACATGTATCTCTACAAAGGATCTTTTAGATTTTACTAAAAAAATAATATCCCCATTTGAGAATCAAATAAGCTCTCTAAGGTGATGAATTACTGCCGGTCAACCCAAACCTCAGCAATTCCAGGTAACAAGTTTCATGATGGCTCGGGTGGTGTCCGCAGAGTCACCCGAACCCTAGAATAATGGTCAAACAAACAATATGTGCGTCGAATACAAGTAATAGATAGAGAGAAAGAGAGAGAGGTGGGGCAGCGCACCAGAGAGTGATAAGGCATGTGGGTACTGACATGATATGATTGAGAGAGTATAGTTGACTCTGCTAACAGCGTCTCTGCCCTCAACTGTTTATAAACTACTCGAGAAGTAGACGCCTATGGGTATCGTATCGACTGTGATCATGACTGTCATATATCCCATCTATCCCCTACCAATCAGACTCTCTAACGTATCCCCATGGTCCTTGCCAATCCATCATATTAGGTACCCAAGTACTGTGAAGTCCAGCGCCATATTTGGTGTAGCCTCATTCACTAAAAAATGATCCCCCCCCCCCGCCGCCCCGTGTAGCTGCCAAATTTATCTGACCCACATGATTTACTTCCGGACCTTAACTAACCTGGTTGGTCTCAGTTTGCAAGTTGAACATGTTTCCCATACCAACTAGACTCTTTCCCTTATCCATCTTATGGGATAGGTTTGGTAAGGACGAGGCCCATCCAGGTCCAAAGTCAGCGACTTGATTTGTAGGCAGTAAAGCCATCGGTCCGATTTTAGGAACTTCTTTGTTCTTACACGGGTCGTTTATAAAAGTACATGTTGGTGTAATTTTAATCCCCGCACTCCCCAAGATTTCTTCTTCAATACCTTCAGTACATACTATCGACCAGTGTCCCATCTTAAAATAGTTGCTGCAGAAGTTAATTGAGGTTGCCTCATACTTTTAACGCACGAGAATTGGCCCATTTGCAAGTTCAGCCAAAACAGCTGGTGGAAACACACTATAGATATCCATCACAACTTGTGCGCAGTACCCATTTTTTGTAACTCACTTATTTTCACCATTCGGTTCGGTGACCAGAACCTGCCTGAGACTCTGTCTGAACTCATATAAAAAGTCCAGCGTCCCAAAGAAAGGATCTTGAATGTCCAACTTTGCCCAGAAAGGCACATACATGAAGATAAGGGGATTGATTGTGGTACGCATCTCATAAAGCAGAAGAATCAGTGTATGTCCATAAGGGTTCCATGGTTAGTTAAGCAAGATATAATTTTGATCGTAAGCAGTACGAAACTTGAGCAGAAAGTAGGTCTTACCCTTCACGGTTCATTTGAAAACTTCCAAATTCTCCGATGCTTCCATACTCCAAAAACTCTTTAGGGCAGCCACAATTTTTGTGAACCCTCGTCTTGTCTCGAATGACATTGTTCCAATCAGCGCATATCCCAACAAGATTTTTCCGCACAAACTATCTCCGGAGTTAGATGAACCACCGCAGCCCCTCGAGGTTTCGTAACAATAAGTCTCTCCATTTTACTCACAAATTCTTGGGTGACAGAAAATAAAGACATCCCAAAAACCAGTTATCCAAACTCTGCTGCCCACTTCTCATCTTTATAAGTACCAGTTTAGAGAAGGAAAGGAAAATCTTATTTTTGTTTCTTGTTGACTAGACTATGCCGCAAGCGATAAATACTTAATGGTTGTCAGGAGGGAGTCAGTACCCAGACGCAGCTAAAAATGCAACCACCCTTCCCTTTACTATTTGTAGGGCAGTTTCAACAATGAGGCACACGTAGCCCCATTTAGTAACTGCCAGGCCCAAAGAGAGAGAGATAAAATAAAATAGGAAAACAGAGAAGGGGTATGGGTACCTTATGTTTCCCCCATCCTTCACTCCCCAATCTCATAACCCAGGCCCATTTTAAAAGACACGACCCAATTCATTCCCAAACCACAGGTCCATTTTTTTTTCATGTTGACGATTCTAGCCCCCCCCCCCCCCCCCAAGATTATTCCTCTGATCCCAAACGCCACCGGCTGCCGGTCTCTTCCTATACCATCCCAACCTCACCACGCCATCACCATCACACTTTATCACCTGCAAGTACAAGAAGACACAAGTCAAATAAAAACAAATAGAGGGAGGAAGGTGGGAGGGAGTTGGGTTATGGAGTAAAGGGAATGGGATTCTGAATTGCAAAATGCTTGATGCTTCACTACACTCTACATGATAACGATCGAGTACCCTCCGGGGACAAAACCATCAAAGTCTTAAGCTCAGAACTCCTTCAGTCCGACTGAGAAGAGACCTCCACTCAAAATTCGTGAGTTCACTGAAATTTGGGGGGGATGTCAAGATTTTGGGTTCTTGCATAGATCCCCACACGTAATTTGGTGCATAATCTGAGAGGAGGTAGTTGTCGGGGATGGGATTTGGATTTGCATCTTTCTTCTCTTTCTATTTGTACCATCTCTATTTTCTCTCTCTATTCAGACCTTCTCTCTCCAGAAGTCCCACTTTAGGTGTATTGTGTACATTATTGATAACATATTCCCCAAATTTGACAAGAGTAAGCCAACACAGTATAGTCGAAGACAGTCATACATAATCGAAGACATATGGTATTCGAGAAGATACCACAAGTCCTCGACCTACCAAAAGTAGCCGTTATGCCCGGTCAAGAAAGAGTTGTTAGAGATCCGCGAAGTTCGCCCACTCCCCCCGAAATAGGAGACTGTTTCAATCTTTTTGTAAACTGCATGTATTAACTATAAATACAGGCAGAGAATAGATTATTGAGATCCGCAACTTTGATATCCTTACTTCCTAACCCTATTATCATTCTAAAACTTGTAATAACTAGCAACATACTGGATTTTACATCAAAACCCTCCCCGAGGTCATGGTTTTTCTCAGCTTTAACTGAGTTTTCCATGTAAAATCTTGTTTATCTTGCCTATTATTACATTTTCCTTATGAATAGTATTGGCAAAGATCCTCCTTCCTAAAAACATACCACTACAATTGGCGCCGTCTATGGGAAATACCATACTTTTATTTACCACCGCTGATCTAAAATCCTTCCAATTGACAAATATGAACCTCAGAAGCAATTTTAGCATGGTAAGAGACCAAGAATTTAATCCTATACCAGGAGCGGTCGACCTGCACGGTGCAGTAATTGAGCTTCAGAAAAAAATGACTACAGAAAAAGTTTAAAGATTTAAAATCAGCGTATCCACGCTTAAGCCCTTCAAGCAGAAAGAGATGAATGAAGGAAAACCTTGGACCAACAGAGTCATACATATCAGAAAGAGATGGAAAGATTAAGGAGAACTCAAGATCGACTCACTGGCCTCCAGACGTCACCTCTGTGGGCCCGAAGTGGTCACCGGTCAAGAGGGACCAAAAGAGATGATCAACCAAGAAAAGAAAGACTGCGGACTTCTCGATCTCGATCTGTAAATCCAGACAGGATTTCTCGACACTTTGGACTTACATCTTCAGCATTGACAACTCAAGGAAGTTGATGCACGCGTCATCAGACTCCACCACTAGAAAGAAGAACAATCAGGGACCGATTGGGACCATAAGGACAGGGAGACTTTGATCCGCAAGGTACAGCCCTACCATTTCCTCCTCCACAATTCGTCATCTTGGATTCCCTAAACAATAAAATCCAGGCCATAAACTCTGATATCCCAGGCAGGAGATCTACACTTAACCGGATCGAAACAAACCCCATCTTCCTACATCTCGAAGTTATGCCCATCCCAGAAAATTTCCATATGCTAAAATTCATTCAATATGCAGGACTCACTAATCCACTTACCCATGTACGATATTTCAAAGCCGTAGTGGGATTATACTCCAAACTCGACCACATGCTGTGCAGGCTATTTAACATGAGCCTAAAAGAAGAACCTCTCTGATGATTTCATACAATCCAAGAGGCCTCCATCACCACATTCAGCCAGTTGCAATACTTCTTTGAATCCAATTATGCTCATGTTAAAGAGTAGGAGATCATTGTAGATTCTTTGTTCTTCTTCAAGCAGGGCTCAAAAGAAACTTTAGCGAGCTTTTACAAGCGTTTCTTACAAGGAGAAATTGGGAACTCAAATCCCAAAATTGTCATTTTACCATTCACCTCAGCCCTACACATCGATTCTAAGGTTCGAGGAGAGTTTACTCTGCACAAGTCAAGAACGGTCATAAAATTAATTGATGTAGTTAATAATTACATCGAACTAGAACGATCCAAGAAAGATAAGATGAAGAGTTCTTCTACTATCCATTCTCAGGAAACAACTTCAACTCTACCTTAAAGATTGGCCACAGCCGAAGCACCAAAGCAACGAGGCAGAATAATTAACAACAATAGAAGAAGGGACGGCAGACCCAACATACCGGTCCCAGTTCTGCCCCCAATGACAATGACTCTCTCCGCTATCTTACCAGCGATAAATGGAGATGAGTGTTATCGCGCACCGCAAACTATTTCGGATGTCCCCACCAAACCTTTATACAAGTATCACAATATGCAAAGCCATGAAACTGACAACTGCTACTCTCTTATCAAAAAATTTCATCGCATCCTCTTGGCGGGAAGACTTCATAATTATGTCATCGACATCCAAAAATTTCTCGAAGATAAAGCAAAAAATAAAGGCGTCGAGCAAAATCAGGTCCCAGGGCAGGCTCGCAACCTGTATATGATCAAGATTGAGAAAAGAAAGAAAAGAAAATAAGATGATTGGATTATATCTTGTTATAAAATGGCCTCCTCAGATAAATTAGAAAAGCTTTTCCCCAGCTCGAGCAAATCAAAACGTCCGTACCATATCACCTTCAAGGACTGTAATACCAGCCACATGAAATACCCCCATGATGAACCTCTCGTCATTATGCTTAAAGTCGGACAAGACTACCTACATAAGCTTCTAGCCGATAAAGGAAGTGCAATGGATGTATTGTTTCGAAGAGAGATTGAGGTCCTAGGCCTTACAGACTCTGTGAAAGCTTCGACAATAACAATCACCGGCTTCAACGGTTCGAAGGAATCTGCCACAGGAGAAATTACTCAACCCGTTTAGGCAGGATCTAAAACAACATTCATAAAATTCCTTGTCATCGATGATGAGTCCAAATATTTGGGTATTTTGGGACATAGTTGGTTACATTCGATCAAAGCGGTTCCTTCTACGTATCACTTAGCATTAAGATTTTCAATAGATCATAGAATCTATAAGATCAAGGGCAGCTAAGCAGTTGTACGTATGTGCGAGAATACAACCACTAATATTCATACATCAAAACTTCTTAAAGTATAGCAACTATAGCAGGAAATACCCACCATATTCGAGCAGCATGATACCAAAATAGTCAAATCCATTGAACTCTATAGTCTCGGACATCACACCTTCATCAACTCCAAACTATTAACCGACGAAAAAGAAGCCATGATCCAGCTACTTAAGAAAAACATCGACATCTTCGTCTGGACTTTCCAAGAAATGTTTAACATTAATACACCAATCGCGTGCCACCGACTAAACCTCCTTCCAGACAGTAAGGTTGTCATACAGAAATGACAGAACCTAGCTCCCCGTCTCCACGATGCACTAAATAAAGAGATAGATAAACTCTATCGGGTAGGATTTATTCGAGAAGCCAAATATCCAAAGTGGGTTTCTAACATCGTAGCGGTCCCAAATTTTTTTAGAAAAATCAGGGTTTGTGTTGACTTCACATAATCCAACAAGTTTACGCCTAAGGATAGTTTCCCGCTACCACTGATTCCGTAACTCCACGACTCCGTCGCAGGGCACAAACATCTTTCCATGATGGATACAGCCTCCGGCTACAATCATGTTCCACTCACCGAAGATGATAAAATAAAGATAACCTTCATTACTGAAAGAGGTTTCCACTGTTACACAGTAATACCTTTTGGGCTAAAGAATACAAGAGCTACTTACCAAAGGCTTGTCACAAAAATGTTCAAAGATCAACTACGCACAATCATGGAAGTCTACATCGACGATATGATATGCAAAAACTTGAAGCACAAAATCATTCCAACAACCTCCAAACCATCTTAGATATCCTTCGCAAATACCAAATGAAACTCAATCTAGAAAAATGTCAATTCGAAGTTGCATCTGGCAAGTTACTAGGACACCTGGTAAGCAAAAGAGGAATCGAAATCGATCCTACACAAATTAAAGCACTTATTGCAATGCCATCTCCACGAATAAAAAAAAATGTTCAAAAATTTACAGGCAAGATCGCCGCTCTTCACAAATTCATCTCCAAGTCATCCGATCGATGCAAGCTTCTTTACCTCCTTCTTTGTGGCAGTTCCACTACACTTTCAAAGAAATAACGCACAGAGATCATTTGGACTCCTGACTGTAAGTTAGCCTTCCAGGATCTTAAAGGATACTTGGGGCGTCCTCCTATCATGAGTACTCCAGTTGATGGTAAAATACTGACAATGTACTTATCCACAATTGAGGACTCCATTAATTTTGTACTTATTCGAGAAGATGAAGGAGTAGAAAAGCTAATCTACTTCATCAGAAAGATACTCATGCCTGCTGAAAAAAGATACTCTACAACATAAAAATAACTACTCACCTTGGTCTACAGCTCTCAAAAACATCATCTATACTTTCAAGCTCATTACATCAAAATCATCACCAAGTATCCCCACAAACTGGTACTCACAAAGAAAGAAAAATATCATAGAATTAAGTAATAGAATGTTTTCCTTGGTGAATACGTCATCTCCTTCGAACCCCAGATATCTATCAAGGGACAAGCAGTAGCTGACATTTTGGCAGACTTTCCAGTTGAAGACCCCGATTGGGAAGAACTCGAAGAAATCTTCACAAATGACTCAATTGCAAAACCAGACGCATGGTCAAAAAGCTCGAGTTGACAATATTTTACAGACGGATCAGCTAGACCACGAGGATCAGGGGTTGGCATCGTCCTTGTTACACCTTCCAATTATCGCATCAAGAAAGCTATAACGCTGAATTTCTATGCCACCAATAATGAGACTGAATATGAAGGAATACTACACGGTCTGGATCTTGCACTCACACTTGGAGCAGAAGAATTGGCAGTCTACGTCGATTCTTTACTCGTGGTAAATCATTACAACAAGACATTTCCCATAACGGGAAAAATGGTTGATTATGCAGCTCTAGTCGAAGAAAAGATGAACAAATTCAAACATACATCGATCTCTTACTTACCTCGGCATGCCGACGCATTAACTTACATCGCTACCATGCTGGGGGATAGTGAGAAAAGATCTTTAGAAATTAAAATAATCAAGCATTCTAGCCTCAATATACTGTCAACACTGCAAATCACCATTGCTGAAGATGAAGACCCTAAAGACTGGAGAAGACCATTTTATGCCTACCTCAACTCCAACATCCTCCCAAGTAACAAGGAAGAAGCCCGTTCACTTTTGGCCAAGTGCCCCAGATTCACAATACAAGATAAAATCTTATATCGTCTCACCGGTGGAGGACCACTTATCGAATGCATCTCTCAGAAACAACCTCAAATCAAAATCAGAGAACTTTACGAAGGTATCTGTGGTGCACACATTTCAGAAAGATCATTAGCCCAGTGGGCATTCACACAAGGACTATACTGGCCCAAGATGAGACAAGATTGTAAAGAATTTGTGCGTAAGTACTACAAATGCCAAATCCCCGCTCAAGACATCAAAAGTTCAGCCACCGACTTACATATTAGTAATATCCTCTAGCCGTTCAAACGATGGGGAATCGATATCATTAGACTTTTCCATCCAGCATTGGGAAACTGAAGGTTCATCCTAGTCGCCACTAATTACTTCACAAAAATGGGTCAAAGCAGTTCCTCTATGCCATACGATGAAAATGAAGTCATTAAGTTTCATTGGGTGCACATAATCACCAGGTTTGGCTGCCGACAAATAATACGCTCCGACAATGGCAAGTAATTTATCAGCGCAAAAGTACTTGCTTTCCTCCATAAATACAAAATCTAACTATCGACATCGACACCATACTACCCTCAAGGCAACGGACAAGCCGAAACCATTAACAAAAGTATCAAATCAGGTCTACGCAAGCGTCTCGATGACAAGAAAGGAAAATGGGTCAACGAACTACTCAGTATTCTCTGGGCCTACCGCACCACTCCTCGAGTTTCAACAGGCTACACTCCATTCATTATGGCCTTCGGTACTAAAGTAGTCATACCGTCAAACCTCGATCTACCAGTACCCAAAGAAAAATTACTGATGAAGACAATGAACTCGATCTCCTCTGCAACCTCAACTGGATCAAAGAGACTCGATACAAAGCCATCGCAAATTTAATAAGATACCGTGACACATTGAAAAAAGCTTACAACAAAAAAGTTTAAAAAAAGAAATTTGGTATTGGAGACCTTGCCCTTCGACGGATTCAAGATAATGCTCGGCCTAAAATTTTTAGAAAATTATCAGATAACTGGGAGGGGCCATACATTATTAGCGATAATAAGATAGTGGAACTTACTGGCCAATGACTGAAGATGAAATTCAGCTCGAATATCCGTAGAATACTGCCCAACTGAAATAATTTTACAGAAAAACACTGTAACCGTTTACATCGATTCAAATAAACAATCTTTACTGTCACTTTACTCTTTACTATCTTGATTTGATCTCAATCCATACTTGATAAGTATGCATCAGACAATCAATCATCGTAACTACTTTAACTTGATCTCGATCCATACTTGATAAGTATGCATAAGATAATCAATCATATTTACTAACTTGATTTGATATCGACCCATACTTTATAAGTATGTCTAAGACAATCAATCTTTACTATCTTGACTTGCCCTCGATCCGTACTTGATACGTATGCATCAGAATGTCAACTATCTGTACAATCTTTAATGGATCTTGATCCATACTTTATAAGTATACATCCAAACTATTATTCAATTTTAAAATGAACACTATCCGACTACAGGATATTCTACTTCGCATTCCTTACTTCTCGAACAAACTATAAACATCTCGTTCTTCTCAAATCTAAATCCAGATACCCATCAACAAATCCACATATGGTCCTCATACTCATTACTTATCATTTCATGGCCATCGTTTACTTATCACGCCAACAAGCGTTCCTTACTTAGCTGCTACCATCTCCAATCACATTCGACAATATCACTTTGTCGAATCTACTACTTAGCATAATTTACAAAATATATGCAACAAGTTTCAAAATAAATTTTCTCCAAAAAACAAATATTCATCATTCAACATACCACATGATTGGAATTGTACCGGTCCCATCGACCATTTTTACATCAATTCTAACAAACAAATACTAATTAGCAAATTATTCTACACTATAGGATAAAAGATTACTTCATCTACCTTCACAACATAATCCAGAGCGAACACCTCTGCCACTTCCCTAGAATGTACCCCATCAGTTTCCATTATCACCTCATCGTCGACGACTTCGGTCCCACTCAGAACTTTGGGAGCCTCCAGAGCATCACCCTCTGCATCTGAATCTTCAAATACAATACCGCCAGACTTAACCAAACCCTTGTAATAATCCTTCCTCACCTCCAGCTTATCATACTGCCCAGAAAAGTGGGCCCTCACTTGTCTATATCTCTCTAACTTCTCCCCTTCCAACTGAGCCCTAACCTCGTCCAAAATCTTACCGTGTTCTAGCTCCATCGCCTTCCGTATCGGCAACCGACTCCCTCATAACCTTCTCGAAGTTTGTCCTCAGTAGCGCAAGAGCATCCTCTTTTTTCTTATCCGACTTTTTCTTTACTTCACGAAGGGCAGCTTCACTCGCTTTTCACACTTCCAACTTATAGGTAATCAATTTTGCATTCAGCCCCTTCTTCTCCTCGATCAGAGCTTTTTTTCACTAGTCAAATCTTTCTCTAAATTTGTATACGCCAGAACTTGATTTGCCAGATCACTACTGCCCACAATATGATCTTTGGCTTTCGTCAACAACATCTTGATTTATATTACATTCATAAATTGAGTATTCAAATGACCTACCAGTTTCTTTAATCGAAGCAAAGCAGTAAAGTTTTTGACCTTTGACATGTTTCGCTGGCCTTCACTAAGGAAAGTAATCAAGCTCTCAGTCCCCACCAAATAGTCATCCAATTCTGCCTTCAATTCATCCGTCCCAGACATATAAGAGTCCATCGTCCTCTGGACTTCAGTCCCAGACTCTTTGACGAATCTATCCCTCGACGTCCCGCCGCCCCCTTTCTTCTTCGAGAGTACACTTGTCGCACCTCGTGGCAGATGCCCATCTGGCACAGCTACGGGATTTACGATCTTCGCCTTCTCTTCAGTTGTCGATTATCGAGTATTCTTCTTATGAGGAAGCAAAGGAGCCACAGCTTGGCTCGCTACTCTTTTCTTCGTATTCTTTCCCAAGCTCTCTCCGAACATTGCATCTATCTCGGTATCAGTCGTGTACTCGGCAAAGGAGTAATTTTCTAGTGGCAGACTTGCCTCTGCAGCCCTCTTGTTCATCGTCGATATCTTACTGTTAATGACAGAGACTTCAACACCTTTGGCACTCGACCTCTTTAACCCGGCCTCTTGGAATAGGGTGCTCACACGATCTTGGTCGATGACCAGATTGTCGATCCTACCAAAGAATCCTTTCCTGATCTTCTATAATTCTTCTTTTACTTTAGAATTCCTATAGACCTCCTTCAAAGCTGTAAACAAACAACAAATAGTTACAAACAATTCACATAACATTCACAGCAGAGTACATCGATAATTAAGTGACCTAACCACAAACCTAAGTGAAAGGTCTTTCTCTTTAAGGGATTCCTTGGTTCCTTCTTGTCGAACTCATAGTTCCTAGAAATAAGTAAACGTTCATCGTTGTATCGCTCTCCAGTTGACACCATGTCATAGAACAACGGTCTTTTAAGAAACCTTACCAAATAGTGATAACATAATTTCTTCGGGTTCATCTTCAGTGTGTAATACACACATATATCATCGACTGTGATCAACTCCTCCCCCCTTACCTTTAATCGACTGTTTATTGCCCAGCATACCCTAAACAAGTCGTATACATTTGGATTGAACTGACCAGGTGCCACATCAAAAAAATTCATCAACTTTTTCTGGTCAGCTCGAAGGGGAGCTTCAACCCTTTCTTAATTTGTTCTTGATAAACCAGAATCCTACCCAAGGGTATTTCCTGATCAATCATATTATACTGGTACTCCTCTATCCTAATATCTAATGGAATACCGTACTTCTTCTTGAACCTTAAAATTTCTTTCATCTCTGGACCCTTTCCGTAACAGGCCTCCTCACCCTCCTCCATATCTTCCTCCCACCCTCACTACCTTCTCGATCACTCACCTGTGGCTCGTGATCCATGTCTATTTCAGTGGCCTCCTTGTCAGACACTTCGATAACCCTAGGAACCACCCTAAACTGGTCGACGCTAGCTAAATCGGTACTACCCGAGCCTACCCTATAGCTACCTCCCACCTGTTGCGCACAAATAGATACATCAATTATTAGAGGCTCTACGTCTTTGAGATTCTCATATATATCTTTATCATCAATTTGATTTGGTTCAACCGTTTTTAAGAACATGTAAATCATATTCCATATTTTTACCACAGTTAGTATCTATCATATTTGATACATATATATGTTCATGGGTTAATATGCTCATATTCATAATGTTGTCGAGATTACACTCCAACATATCATTGTCATATAACTAATTCGATCTACTATCGTTACTTACAATTACATCTTACTACATTCAGTTCTCGATGAAATTTCATTTTATTTTCTAAGTAAAATACATCGATTACTATATTAATTTCAATTTTGGCCGAATTACAGGAATCCCGCTAGTTCTTGACGATGCTACACCTGTTTCCTGCCAAAACCACTCTTATTCAAAATACGGATATCGTTTTCTCCGGCACAAATTCCGGCCATATCCAAACTACTTCAACAAAAACATCCCCAAAAATCTTGCTGAAACCCAACAATTTCCCTACAGTTGCGCCATCCTCACCGCGATAGGAACCATACTCTCTCCACCCCTCACCACCAATTATGCGATACTCTTGCACCCCAATCCCTTTATTTACCATTACGACTCCATCACCACCAATAACTCAACTTACAACGATCACAATCGCGATTTCTAATCAAACCCTAACATAGTTAAATCTTCCCTATCACCCAATCTATTTATACTCCTTCAAAATTGTAATGGCCAAATTCTGTAAGCTCGATTTGATTAGGAATTAGCTATCACACCAATGAACCTATAACAATACTCTAATAGAAAGTAAGAAATGAAAATATGCGTTTTTAGCGTATAAAACCTCTTAACAGGTAAAAAACAACGACCTCGTATGAAATATTTTTGTAAATGTATCTTAATTGCTTTGAGTGGATATCTTTATTACAAGTGATTTATAGAACATAAAAATGCTTTTGATCTCATAAATAAGAAGTCTTGAATGATTTTTTTTGGTCCTTGTCTTTTTTGGAACTTTTCCTTTTTATAGGCTTCTCCACAACTCTTCATCGTGCTAGAACACGTTTTCCGAATGATGCAGTTAGTGGCGGTTGACTGAATAACTGATGAGTTCGTGGGAGACAGGTGTATTTGACTGAATAATGTTTTCCGGGTATAGTCGACCCACGTTCTTGAGTAGTTCGTGGGGCTGGTTGGAATGTTTGACTGGAGTGTTAAGTGCTAAAATTATGTGAGCCTGAGATGGAGGTAAATTGAACTGTGTGAGCTCGATTATGAGTGAGATCGAGGGATAAGTCCCTACAAAAATCATTCTACAAATACTTTAACAATACCTATCTATACAGAGTTAAGAACATATTCAATTACAAAACTACACAAAACATCAAAAATACTAACCTTGTTTATGCACTGCTTCTGTATCCCTCTCTTTTGCTCGCTTGGCTTTCGCAATAAGAATACTGGTCTGCTCTTTCCCAATTACTTCCAACAATTCCAAAGACAAAAACAAGTAATTCGCACTTGAGAGCATTTTTTCACAGTTTGCAAAATGTGAACAATCGCCAACCTCTGAACTATTTATAGACCCTACGCGACTGTTCATCCCACCGCTTCATGACTGTTCGAGAGATCGAACATAACGCCTTTCGCGTCTTTTATCAAAGTCTTTGACTAACCGCCATCTCAATACCAACAGACCCCTAAATTGTTGCTCCAACCCTTCCATATCTTAAAGAATTTCTTCTGACACGTTCATACTCTGCAAAGCGCAACCTATCCTGTCACACAAGCGATGTACATCGTCTTCCTTGTACTTCAAAATTTCACCTACAGGACAACAACTCGTCATGTTCTAACCTCTCACTACCTCCACACATTTTAAACTCATTCACAAATTGTTATATCTACTGCAAAATCTCAGTAAATCCGATCTATTTTCAAATGCCATCGACTTCATATACACCAAAGAACTTCTTGCTATGTTCCACAATTTTAACAAGTTAAAATTTATTCGATAACAATTTCATAAAAACAAAATATCGACAACCACAATCTGACATCAAACTCTATTCTCATTTCATTTTAACTACAATTTGACCATTAGATATACTTCTCCTACAAAATATAATTACAAACTCCTAACTACAACGTCATTTTCTTTCTTAATCAGGATCTTCGCACGAGTCCACATATAACTTATACGTTCAGGAGGACTCCAATATTACAATTGGCATCGAAACTGAAAATCCTTTTCAGCATCCTTCGCCTTAGCCTCGCTCATACCATCATAATCATGTTCCACATGATCTTCCAAGTAGATATTAGCATTTTGAAAACCGATGTACCGATTATATATTTCCCAATACTTTGCTTGAACATGACTGTACACTTCGTTACATACCTGAGATCTCATCTTCACCATTTCTTCCAACAAACAGAACTCTCACTTCAAAAACATCAGATATTTATAGGCCTCCACGGTCCAAGTCAACACAAAGAACATTTATTATACCTTAGAACTTTATATTTCCAACAGCTAAATCAATCAACCTCGAAATCCGTTCCTAGACCCACTCAGTCAGTTATACTTCGAGCTATTTAAACCATCCAGCAATAACTTTACTCACATTTTAGTTCGACAAAAAAAAAATACATAAATTGGACAAAAAAATACACATGCGGAAGTCGAAGCAAATAACTTTATTTCTTGGACAATTGTTACATATTACATTCGACAACTATCTCTTTCAATTACATTACATCAAAACAACACTACTATCTTTACATTCGAATTGAAGGACTAATTGCTCTGTACTTCTTTTCGCCAGGATATGATATTATTGCATCTTTTCACCAGAATTTGGCATTATCTTTAGCAGCAGGGGCAATGATATCCTAAGAAGCTCAATGAATCTCAAGTCATTAAACTTCTAACAAGAGCTGCCTCAACAGATGAGAGGCCGCAAAAAAATGTAGACACCTCCTTCGTTCGGCAAGATCCCTAGATGCCCAACCAGGGACTTCACTACAAACAATAACCCCTTCTCCCCCAAACTGATACACTCCATTACCTTCAACTCTGCATAGTGACCCCAATGGTTCTGACGCATGCAAACATTCTCTGACTCTACCTCCCCACACCCTTTACACCATAACAGGATCAATTGAAGAATTATAAAGGATCGATTTGGGATAGAACTTTACCTTAGATTATTTACCATCTTTTTCCTCAGGCGACGCATTATGCCTGACATCCTTATAATCCACCACCATACAACCCTCCTTGAGACTATCTATTTATACCCAACTTAAATCTGCCAGGTCTAATGTACCGCATTAATTGCTCCTCGGGAAAATAATTGACCAAATATAATTCACCTTGACCTTAAAAATAACAATCTGACGACTCGCAATAACATTCGACAACCTCTTCAGCTTCCATTTTATTCTCGACACAACCACAAGTATTTATGTCGAGAATGGGGCGATTGTAGTAGCATATTCCCAAAATTCGATAAGAGTAAGCCAACACAGTATAGTCGAAGACAGTCATACATAATCGAAGACAGATAGTATTCGAGAAGATACCACAAGTCCTCGACCTACCAAAAGTAGTCGTTGTGTCCTTTCAAGAAAGAGTTGTTAGTGATCCGCGAAGTTCGCCCACTCCCCCCGAAATAGGAGACTGTTTCATTTTTTTTGTAAACTGTTTGTATCTACTATAAATACAGGCAGAGAATAAATTATTGAGATCCGCAACTTTGATATCTTTACTTCCTAACCCTATTATCACTCCAAAACTTGTAATAACTAGCAACATACTGAATTTTACATCAAAACCTTCTACAAGGTCGTAGTTTTTCTCGGCTTTCACTGAGTTTTTCACGTAAAATCTTGTTTGTCTCGCCTATTATTATATTTTTCTTACGAATAGTATTGGTGAAGATTCTCCTTCCGGAAAACATGCCACTACAGTGTACATTTTCGATATTGGTACAGGAAATATCTTTATTTGTGATGTTATTGGGCCTAGACCAACGACACCATTAATATCACCAGAGTTTGATCTAAAAGGTCTTATATATCTTATGAAGATGTCTAGAGATCTTCATTTTGTTCAACGTCATCATAAATTTGCTACATGGGACTAACCAATTATGCGGGAAATGTTTATGACTAGGAGTTTGTAATTTTAGATGAGAGTTGGTAGTTGTCGACAACAGATGGATGAGAGTCGCCCTTGACGAATGGTTGGAGAAAGTTATCATCTTATCATATATACTACAAACTCTTTCGCCAAAGCTTTTGAGGAGAAGCCTATGAATCTTTCACGGGAAGCTCTGCCCATTGCTCCTGGCATTCTTTCCTTAACTTCATGTTTTAACGATTTCCAGTTTTCTCCATTTCTAGAACTTGTAATTTTGATGCTCGTGCACTTGCTGCTAAATGTACTTACTCCCAACCTCATTTTCGTTAGAAAAATGCTTGGGTGACCCTAGCTAGGGTCATAAGTCTAGAAGACCATACTATTGATGCCACACGAATTTGAAGGATGGGCCACTGTCTTAGCAAGTAAATTAGGTAACTCAACTAAAAAAAAATATATTTAATAAATAGATAAAAATGCATTAAAGAAGACGCGAAGGAAGAAGTTGAGTAGTCAAAACAAAACTAAAATCTTTATATCTTCACTCTCAAAAAAATATGATTTTATGAATCATTGGAAGACTACTCAAGTATTCATGAAAGCTTACAAAATAATGTGAAAATTAAGAGTTTGATTTTTGAAAATTTATAGGGTTCATTAGGTTATGTAAAGAGAACTAATGAGGTTGGCAGAGTGAGTATGATATGTAATTTTCTTAAATTGTTTAGTATGATTCTGATGATTATATACTAATTTATTTATGGATGGTCATGGAACATTTTTAATGTTGTTGTATGTCATTGTATCGTTGTGAATTTCTTGATAAAAATTGTTGTAAAATTTATTGCAAGTTGAACAAGGATTTGTGATTAAGGGTTGAACGCTTGTTTAAAACAACGTATTTAATTATGGTGGTGGGGGGATTGTCATGAAAAGTTAAATTATTGGGGGGTATTGTCATGAAAAGGAATCAATTTAATAATTGATACTAAGCTATTACTAGTGAAGGTGAGACTTGATTTAATGTTAAGGGATGATAACTATATCTTCAAAAAATAATGCACTTAAGTGGTAATTAACAACCTTAACTACGAGACACATTGAGCGTTCCGTATTTAATATTAACATTAGCATTAACAACCTTAACTACGAGAAAAGGCAAATCCAGTGAGCTGTGGTCACATACTTTATCTTCTTTTAAAGAAATAAATTATTACGCGTTTGGTACACGTTCGTGACGTCATCACACACGATTTCTCCTGAACTTGTCTATAAAAGCTCGTCTTCGATTTCTTCTCTCTTCTTTCAATCTTTGTTAACAAAAGCAAGATTTGAGATTTGAGATTTGAGATTTAAGATCGATCGAAGAAGAAGAAGATGAGTTACTACAATCAACAACAACCCCCTGTTGGAGTTCCTCCTCCTCAAGGTAACCCATCTTCAGATCTGCTCAATTTGTCTTCATTTTCATTTAGGGTTTCAATTTGATTGATTGTTATTGATTAGGTTATCCTCCTGAAGGGTATGCAAAAGATGCTTATCCACCACAAGGGTATCCACCACAGGGTTACCCTCCACAAGGGTACCCTCAGCAAGGGTATCCTCAACAAGGGTATCCTCAGCAGGGGTACCCCCAACAAGGGTACCCTCCACCTCACCAGCAGCAACAGAGTAACACTGGTTGTCTTGAAGGATGGTGAGTTCCCTTTTTCGCTAACTGTGATTCCTTTTTTATCTTGGTATTTTACTCGAAAACATTGGCTATTCTTTAGATCTGGGAGATACTATAGGAAATTGTGATTTATTTATTCATTGTTTTAGTTCCTTTTATTTCACATGATCATTTTTAAGGATTTATTCTAGTTAATTTTCGTATATATCGTTCGCCATCACTCAAATAGAAAATCTTTGAAATATAAGAATGACACTCGATAGACTTGCACCAAATTTGTGCAGAAAACTAGTTTTGAAATCCTTGGTTTTGACTAATTTATTTGGAAAGCACCCATAAGGAGTTCCATATCATATGCAGCTGTTGATAGTTATTAGAATGTATGCTGTGAATTAGTGGACTATTTTTGATAAGTTTATGTTTTTGTGACTAATGTTTTTTTCTTCATGTTTGCAGTTTAGCTGCTCTATGTTGTTGCTGCCTTTTGGATGCGTGTTTCTGATTGGGAAGATGGAAGTGGATGTTATTGGGATCATTGGGATGGCTTTTCTTCGGAAGTATCTCTCTTCTGTATTGTGGTTTTATGATTCTGTTTATTTTTTCTGGCTTTAGTATGTAACTTGGGAAATATGCATTGCTTATAGACAATGCTTTGTTTAACAAGACAAACTGCGTGAAATATATCATATACTTCTAGTTGACTTTCTTGAAGTGCCTTTTCTTTGTGTTCCAGCTTTAATTTTAACAAAAGATATTGTGTAATCTATCTGTTGAGATAAATATGACGGATGAAAATATGCATTTAACTGTTGAGATTTGCGTAAGGGAGGTGGTAGTTTCATCCACTTTATGCTATATTTGTGTTCCTTTCTGTGAGGTTGAAAATATGCATTTAACTGTTGAGATTTGCGTAAGGGAGGTGGTAGTTTCATCCACTTTATGCTATATTTGTGTTCCTTTCTGTGAGGTTGTAGTTTCATCCGTTCTATTATTGTAGATTCATGCTGGTTTTTATATTTGCTCTCCATTTGGATTATGTGCCTGTGTGGTATGTATCTTTTGTGTGCTGAATGTGTGGCAAGTTTTACTTTTATGGTTATTTCCTGGGTTGTTCTTGGTTGGATCTCGGGAATTGTTTCCTCACACCTGCATTGTTGTCCAGTGTCTCTTATTTCCACTCACCTTGGTATCCATTTATCTTCTGTTCCTTAATAAACAGTGTTACGCATATCTTCTAGCCCGTGAGTGACTGAAATACCGATATTAACACCTGCATAGTAACGATATCTCATATTTCTTGTAATGTATTCACATCTATTAAGTCATATGAAGGATCCAGCATCTCTTATCACACACAAGCTACCCTTGAGGATAAGTTTTACCCACCACTTAGTTTCCATCATACACCCTTCATTGACTCCATTATGAGAATCCATCACTAGCTGAGAGATACATGCTCAACTCAGACATTATAGAATCAGGAGCTGGAGGAGAGCATCATAAGATAAGTTACAGTATTCTCAGAAGACATGAGTTCATCATCTCTACAAAATCAAGACTCTGAACCATGTATTTAAAAGTGGTTATGCTGTTAAATGAGGATACTTATGCCAGTTAACACTTCTAGAAACATTCAGAGTGATGGATAAGTACAGAAAGGCTGAAAATAGTAACAATACAAATACCGCAAATAGTTAAATAGGCTCATTCAAATGAAGGATATCTGTTCCAATACTAGCTTCAGCCATTTCCAGTCCTAAAAACCTGTGTGTACATCTTTCTCATCTGAAGGCGCTGATACAGGACCTGTTGTGTATATCTTTCTCATTGGACATTTTGAAGATGCCAATATTACGAGTCTACGTGTCACAACAGCAGACAGAGGGGACTCCACATACAAGATATGCCGGTGTTCCGCTTCTGGCTACACGTGCAAACATCGGTTTTCATTGTCATTCATTATGCCAAGCTCAACCATGCCCCATGCCCTTAATGTGCTGCTGAAATATTAGTTTTTTCCTCAATTTGTCACACATTAGTAACAAAACAGTCAAAACTTCACTAAAACAAGGGGGAGTAAGAAATACTGAACTAAAACCTTGTTACAGATGTGGCGAAATCTCCCCAATGCAATAGACACCTCACTTTGAGCTTTGAACGAAAAGGCGAAACGGCCTTAAAATGGCATCATCTTCAATGCAATCTTGCTTCAGACAACAATGGCGAGAATCCTTGGCCGTAGTAAAGCGGATAGTTCTGTCTTTGTCGGAGGTGCTTTTGTGGCCTTTCTTCTCATCTTGGGCATCTGGTACTATGTATACCCCGATCCTACCCCGACTGTAACCTCGTTAATCACCAAGAACCCATTGAAAACAGTCTATGGTTCTACCTCTGAGGCAGAAGACTGCGCAGACAGTTATCCTCTGGCGCAGAGCATCACCCTGCGAGTAGAACACTGTCCTGACAACAATGTGTCAGCGCAGGGCTTTAATATGCGGGAAGAGTCTACAGCCCAGACGTTTTATGATGACCCGGACGTGACTTACACGATTGAGAAACCCATGAAGAACTGGGACGAGAAAAGAGTAGAATGGATAAATCACCATCCTTCATTCGCCACCGGAGTAGAGAAACGTATACTTGTAGTATCTGGATCACAGAATACCCCATGCAAGAACCAGATAGGCGATCATATCCTCCTTAGGTTCTTTAAGAACAAGGTCGACTACTGTCGCATACATGGGTACGATATCTTCTACAACAACGTCCTTTTACACCCTAAGATGCCAACATTCTGGGCAAAGATCCCTTTAGTCCGAGCAGCAATGATCGCTCACCCAGAGGTCGAGTGGATCTGGTGGATCGACTCTGATGCAGCCTTCACCGACATGGATTTCAAGCTCCCTTTGGATAAGTACATAGTTTAAGTCATCCTTTATATATTTTCCTTAAAAAGCACGATATATATCAGGCAAGTATTAGGTGTATATGATGATATATATCTAGTGTACAAAGACCATATATATCTGTAAAACTTGATATTTTGCTTTGATAGGTACAAAGACTATAACTTGATAGTGCATGGTTGGAGTCATTTGATATATGAGGAGAAGAGTTGGGTGGGACTAAATGCAGGCATTTTCCTGATCAGGAATTGCCAATGGTCCATGGATTTCATGGATGTATGGGCCAGCATGGGGCCACAAACGCCAGACTTCGACAAGTGGGGCGAAATCTTGAGATCAACTTTCAAGACCAAGGTCGAGCCAGAATCCGATGATCAGTCAGGTCTTGTTTACTTACTCTTGAAAGAGAAGAAAACATGGGGTAAGAAAATTTTCCTAGAGAGTGAGTACTATTTTGAAGGATATTGGGTTGAAATTGTGGGAAGATTGGATAGTATTAATGACAAGTATGTTGACATCGAGAAGCAAAATCGTAAGTTAGGACGACGACATGCAGAGAAAGTTAGCGAGTACTATGCAGAGTTGAGGGGGCCGTATCTGAAAGAGTCTGGGTATGCGAAGGATAGTTGGAAACGTCCGTTTATTACACATTTTGCAGGGTGTCAGCCGTGTAGTGGTAATCATAATCAGATGTATTCCGGGGAGAGTTGTTGGGATGGAATGCAAAAGGTGTTGAATTTCGCAGATAATCAAGTTTTACAAAAGTTCGGATTTGTGCACAAAAATCTGCAAGATTCTGCATCGGTCTTGCCTATTCCGTTCGTATCGACTTCCTGAAATCACGATGAAGTTTATGTACCTGTGTTTAGAGCATCTGCTTATAACTGTTAATGATATATATCTTGCTCGTAATGTTTATCTTGTTTCAATAATAAAGCTCATAGAAACATTGGTACATGGATGGTTTTAGATCTATGAAGCAGCCGAAGTTATAACAGTCAGCCGTATATCCGTATGTCTACATACAGTTTTTGTAGTTGTTAGTTTCTACATACGCGGAAGCAATTACTCAACACGATTAAACTAACCTAGAACTCGTTGTCACACCCCAAAATCCGTTTTCTGATAATAAATCATAAAACACATTCTAAGGCTTAACAAGTCGGGCATCCCACGGATGAAACCACACAGATGTATTATATTTCTAAAGAAATTAACTACATCTACTTACCAAAGAAACGCAGCGGAAAATAACTCAATTATATTAAAATGAATAGAATGAATAAAATTCTCAACTAACTCGAAAAACGAGTGATAGACTATGACAATGAAATATGAAATAATTATTATAAATACCCTACGACAACTCAACGATCCAAAAAACTCCAACGAATCCTGAAACTGAACAACCAAGCCTCAGTAAGCAAAATCCTACTGTGCTCGACATGATGTAAAAATATAGCGCACAGGGCGTCAAGCAAGCATAATTATTACCGGTCACTGAACATGGCAGACCGATCTATTATACAAAAGTACTAGTGTGATATAATATCCTATAAATATATATAAATGATGCAATGCATTGAAGAAATGAGGTTCAATTATTAATGTTGTTTTTAAGCGTCGACGCCAACCGGTATTATAAATAATTATAGAGTATTATTAGGTGTGGGGGATAACTAATAGACGATATACACAAGGTCACTTTTAATTTAGTGGGACCACACTCTCACACTCTTCTGTCCTCAACAGAAGCGTATGTCTTATTGGCGAGCCAGGGATTGGTGGATTCCTATTTAGTGAGCCAGGAATTAGCGGGTAAATCACCGGATCAAGGTGGTCAAGGATTTTTAACCTACAGGTCTAAAGCCTGTTTTATTTTCACTTTCAAGGATCTAAGCCCACGGGATGCTCGCGTAGCATGCAGCCGAGAAGTAACAGGGAAATAATTTTGGGACTTGCAACCCGGGAACGCTGATAAACAGTTACCTCATATTTTGTTTAGGGACTCGAACCCAAGGACCCTGGCAACATAGCCCTACTGTGTACATGACTATAAGTTATCATATGCATGAATGATTTAAGAGACCGACACTCAATCAAAATGACCAATCTGTCCTTGCTCCATAGGCAATGAGACTATATCATATGATTGGCGATCTTAAGCTCAATGACCTTTTTACCCTCACAAATATAGGAGTAGTGTCTCAGTCGATGATTTTATACATTAACTATTAATGATCTTTCTACCTTAAGTTAAAAGATTATATCAACTGCAGATGGACATTTACTTAATCTAGGTAGTTTACTAAATAATAGATGGTCTGACTATATGCCAATAAAGATTGCTAGGTCATTCGCCATAGGCTAAGCAGTAATTTGGAACTTTAGGGCCTGGAATAATTATACGTACTCTGGTTATGCAAATTAATAAGCGTGCCTTTGTTTTAATTCAAAAAGAAAACCAGAACAGAAACCAGCCATGATAACCTTGGCCTTCTTAAACAGTAACCATTATAAACATGGCTGCATTACAACTATCTGATTTACTCAGGTTACTACTAAATCTTACATAAGCATATCTTAAATTTGAATACTAATATTAAAAGTATCAACTATTCTCTAGTTACTAATCTCCTAACCTAGAAGAGATGTTTGTAAAAACTATGTGCCAAAGTCAGAACTTATACTACTGGACCCTATGGCCTTTAACTGTTGGTAACTTAAAGATTAGAGAGTTTAGCCTAATTCCCTCCCAAAATTCAGATTAGTGAAGAGATGCCTTAAATGATATATTAGCAGTAGCTGCTACTAGGAGATCACCACTAACATAATATGGCTGCATCAAGGATTCGACGGTTCTAAATAATGAAGAACGATTTAGATGAACTATCCTACTCTTGAATGCTAATGTTATGATCTACTAATACTCCCTTATATAATAACAGACTGCTCATTACTAACTGTTGAATGAATTAATATAAGGAATTCAAGGTATAATGACAACTCTGTAACCACAAATGCTATCTTACCGAAGGTTCTTTATGCATATCATACTAGATATAGGAGTTCAACAAATTGCAGCTTATAAATAACAATTAGGAAGGAATTGAATCATCACAGCTAACTTATATGACAACTCTGTAACCACAAATGCTTATACCCCAAATTACATCTATACATTATATCAATGTGTCATACGATACTCAGAAATAATTATACTTGCCTGAAGATTGAATGCTTAAGAAGAGCAATGCAATGATCCTTCCCTTTACTATAACAATGAAAATTTTCATTCTCGATCACTCGTTCAAGAATTTCCAGCCATAACAATCGATGAAGGATTTGAAATAATACTTCCAAAATCAAAGGTTAATAGAAATAATAAGTTTGGGGTTAAGCTACCATCTCTCTCGATTTCAAAATAAAAGAGGGAAGAAAGGTTAAAGGAGGAGAAGAAGGAGGAATACGGTGTTGGGTCTTGACCAAGAATTTTCCCCAATTTCAAAAGCTTAGAAATCATACTATTGTACACCCAAGGCAAGTTAAGTAAGTAGCAACTGGAACACAAAAGAGAAAAATAATGGGGCGCTATACTCGCATTTTAATTAAACTCACTTAATCGCACAAAAATAAAGGTGAAAGACCTAGGGTTAGGCCAGGGGAGGGACCTATCGTTTTAAAGTAGAAGGGCTGTAGTAAAGAAAATGTATTGGGGGTGGAAAAAAAAAGTGTTCAAGGGCATTAAATCTTTACAACTATAAAGAGATCATGATCATACCAGTAGTTACAGAGAGCACTCCTTTCTTGTGATGTTGAATGTTGATACTTGATAGTTGATACAGTGAGGTTGAAGAAAACAACGAACAAATCAAATGAACGTTATGATAGTCGATAGAAACAGAGAGAGAGAGAGAGAGAGAGAGAGAGAGAGAGAGAGAGAGAGAGAGAGAGAGAGAGAGAGAGAGAGAGAGAGAGATGCTTGGAGAACGCAAAGATAAATACTTGGAGAGATGCTTGGAGTTGGAGACAGAGAGTCAGAGATGGATGTTCTTAAATTTTTTAGTTAATTGGTTTCCACTTCCCACACTTTCTGGGTCGGACTCTTAGATTGTTTGGTTCCCACACTTTCTGGGTTGGGTTGTGGGTTGCCAGGGCTAGGCTTTAGGTGGATATGTATAAGATTTTTTTTTTAAATTGTTATATATAAGGATTTTTTTTTGGCAAAAATCAAAGGGGGGGGGGGGGGGGGGGGGGGTGTTGCCCCTCGTTCTAAGCCTATAAATTCGCCCCTGGGTTAGGCTATATTTTATAGGAAAATAGACTTAACACAAAATAGAAACCCTAATAAGACTCTTAATAGGAACTAAATAAAATAAAACATAATTACTAAAATAGGGAGTAGCCAGGTGATGTGCATGGAAATGATCCAACCTACTTGCATGAAAATGACCCCATGGACTATCAACTCTCCCAGTCTTTGAAAAATTTGTCCACGAATTTTGAAGGCGGAAACCCTGAGCATACGACGGCTGCAAATTCTTCCACGATACTTTATATACCCATTTTGTTTGCCTGTAAATAAATAAACTATTCTTTCGCCAAAACTACCGCACTTGACTTCATCGAGAGTTTGGAAACGGTCTTTAAACTCTTGTAAAAATGGATCAATGGACTTTGAAATATTTACCTCTTCCATAGACTCATTAACGATTGGGGGTTTATCCTAATCAAGAAATGGTGAGGGATTGCAGAATTCAACCCGTATTGGATCACCTATACTCTCTCGAACGTGGTTTGAAAACCCTCGCATCCTTGGATTATTGTACTCTAAAACTGTCGCTCGGATCATCGAATTTCTGGTGGCTTTAGACCATGCAGACAAGTTGATTACTATAGTAATCGAAATAAGAGAAGTATCCTTGGTAGTTGTTACCATAAGGACCGCCGTAGTTTTTGTGGGTGAAGAAGTAGTGAGGCTGGATGGTAGTAGGCCTAGGTTTAGTGGAGTTTGTATCAGGCTTGGGCTCTGTTTTGCTAGCTGGTATGGGTTGTTCCTTTTGGGGTTTAATCCTGGGCTGTCGGACTGCTAGACTCGAGTTTGTTTGTTGTGTTGTTGAAAGAAGAAGCACGCGCTCAACACAAGTAGCCATTAAAGGTATGTCTTTGACCATGCCTCTGACGCCCTTGCCACTCCCCCTGTCTCGATTTGTGCCTACTTATGTATCTTGTGTGCCCCTGCTTGTGCCTTGTGGCATGCTCAGTTTTTCTTTGCCCGTGCTTCTGCCCAAAGTCTGTCATGGCATGAATGTTCCTTGCTCTCCCCGATCACTCTCCTTGCAACTTGCGTTCTTAGACCCTTTTGTATGCTTCTTTCCAGCGTTGCTACACCTCGTGGACCATCCCCAATGAGCCTGGGGTTGGATTTGATGACTCCATAGATCCGTTTCGTATTTTTCTTGTAACTTTTTCTCCATTGATTGCCTCTGCAATCTGCGACAACCCTAAGTTTGGGATTCCATCGGTCGTGAATACCCTCCCCGATCTTTTGAAACTCTAATTCGACTACTCCGTTGATCGGAATTTCATAAAAAACCTCTTCGGTTTGAAAATCGACGAACTTGTCGATTTTGGCAAAAAACTTGTCGATCTTGGTGAAACCCACGATTTCGCAATCGCTAATAACTTCTTGCTCAATCCTATAATTTTGTTTGCCGCTATCGAACAAATCAGCGCAGCCCCACTCCTCAATTTGTCGGACTAGGGGTATTGGTTTTGAGGTGGTGTTGATTTTCTTCGATTAGAGTTTATGATGATCGAAAGCGTCAATCTAGTGAACTTCTCACATCAAGGTCGTGACCCTTTTGTGGGACTTTGATCGAGATTTTTTCAACACGTCTCCGCCTTTCCCACCCAGGCCCGACCATGGGGGTGTGCAACAGCACAGGGCCCAAAAATAAAAGGACCCAAAGAAGAATAAGAAATTTGCCTAGAGCCAAATATATATATATAAATTAAACCCAACCCAATTAAAATTTTACCACAAAACCAAACCCATTAGTCAACTTACAAGTTACAAGTCAGAAGCCTACAAAGTCACAAACGGCAAATACCCAACTTCTCTAATCTTTTATCTCCTTACTCTTTCTCCAAACACTCAGGCCCTTAATATGCATATGTTATGTTTAGTACTACAAAAAAAATTACTCTAAAAATAAAATAAAATTCAAGGCCCATTTTAATTATTTGCACAGGGCCTTCAAAAAGACAGGGCTACTCTATCCCCACCTATAACATCAACCGCACGGTGACCCTCCCTTTCCATCGTTCCCTTGTAGTGATTCATCTTCAAGCCTTCTCCATCGAATCCTCCGTCACAACACCCACACCCGCCTCAATCTTATTCTTTCATACTTCTACTTCATCTTCAATGGCGTCGGCAAATCTCCCATCACTATCGGAACTCACGATGGCACACAATTTGGCAAACATCGCCTCAAGTTGTTTAAACATCATCTTGTTCGATTCCGTAAACTCCTTGTTAGACTCTATAAGCAACTTAGTAAACTCTTCTACCGTTTTCAATTGCTTGTCTTGCGTTTGCTTATTTGGCGTTTTCTTCTCTATCGTTCGTCACAAAAGAAAAAAAATTCCCGCAAAATCTTAGTGACTCTGGTACCAAGTTGTTAGTTTCTACATACGTAGAAACAATTACTCAACACAATTAAACTAACCTAAAATTCACCTTTGAATTAAACACACTTAATTGCATAAAAAAAATCTCGCTCAATACAATTTCTCATGAATTAAATCTTTAATTTGGTCTACTAGCGCTCGATGTTGTCTATAAGGGCTCCTCTGATATCCACCTCTTGAACATTGCATAGCATGCTTCAGGCTGGTACTCTGGAGCTGTATGACCCCCTCCCTGCATTAACAAGTACTGAAATTATTTTCTCTCACGGCTATGTTAGCGAACCAATGGATGGAGAAAATGACTTACCTTTATAGTTGCAAATGTCATGTTGTTTGCATATTTCCTTGTGTATCTGTATCAAAATCCATGAAGACAAAACCATTTTTACTATATCAGGAACTGAGGAACATTCAGTTAATTCCTTTCTTTAACTAAACTCTGATATGAAAAATATAAATCATCTCACCCTCCAACTTGTCCTTCGACTGCCCAGGGCCGCCAGTCATCAACAATGGAGTAATTGAGATCTCGTATCCATTCTTGAGTAGCCAAGTGTGGCACTATCATGTCGTGATCGCCGCTATAGAAAGAAAATTGTACATGTAATGTATCAGCTATATACATATTGGTGTTTGCTTGTATTAACACAAACAATAGTATGGTAGAATACTAGAATCTTACTTGTAGATCAGAGATCGATAGCCTCTTTCACTGAGAATCACATGATACTGAAAGCTGCTTCCGATCTGATAATTATAGGGTATCTCGTAGGAACACCTCTGCCATTCTGGCACCGTTCCCTCCTTGATATGAAGAGCTTCACGAACTCTCTTGTTGTTAGCCCAATAATACGACAGCATATACCCATAACTCTGCAGGTACATAACATCAGGAACATCTCGTGATGATTTGATGCCTTCAATACATACAAAATAATATAAACTGAGAATACAGACAGACTTACTCTACACTTGAGTTCAGGAACGGCCGGTGGTGAATGGAGTGGAAGGTGAAGCTTTCCATCTTTTTCAGCCAGGAATGTCCTGTACTCTAAAATCTCATTCGGTCTAGGGGAGACCAAAATGCATTTGGGTTCCAAAATATGGGCAAAGTTGATTCCTGAAGTACACTACAAATATGGAAATGTAAACTTTCATCACATCATTCATGTAAAAGCGTACGAAGAAGAGGCTGATGCATACACATTTTTGAAATAATGGGCTTAATACTAAATAGGCACCGGAACATTTTCAGGTTATTATTTTTGAAATGTATGTATTGACCATTTTCCGAAAATGTACTTTAACCTTAAGCAAATAGGTTCCCCACCTTATGATAAGCTTGAACATCCTCTAAGCACTTAGCGTTGCTCGGATTTACATGTGTATACTGCCCCCTACAACTTCTTTTCATTGACTGGTAACATCATAAGTTAATCAGATTTCATATTACACTTAATGTTAACTAATTGAGAATTATTTTCAACAATTTAAATGTAAAATGCATAATTGACTGACCTCGTAAAGTTCTTCGGACAAAAGTCCCAGTCCATGAGCTAGTGGGATTGCCGCATTGCTTTCTATGCCTGGTTTTGTCATAGCATTTCCAAGCAAATATCCCTAAAACCATTTAGAGCAACTATTAAACAACTTGAGAATCTTTAGAAGTTGAGGAAAAATGGTTTTATTTTCTCCATTACTACAAGCATTTTGAGCTAGAAAATTTCATACTTTGAGATTGATAAATGGTTCATTCCCTTCTTCATTGCCTGCAATACCTCGTTCATGAAATTAATAACTGTGAGTAATCTGTATTACAGATATCCAATATGTTCGAGAAAAATATTTATTGATTTTATGGGAGTTTCGCTTATGAATCTCAATATTTGATGAATCTTGTAATAGGAATATAACATAATACTAGGCAGTTGATACTAATCTTCAGAGTAGGGTGTCACGGTCTACTTTTACGATGATGTGAGAAATAGGGTGACCATTGTCATTTTTCTTTTTCTTTTTTCATTACGAGAAATAAAGAGAGCAATTTGTCGGCAAGTGACAATAAGGAGATGAAGATTGATTACCATCAAATATATCTTTGACCACAAGCGGAGCAGTTATTCCAGTATAAGAATCACCACCAATATAAATTGGATTTGACATGAACTCAGGATGATCAATCAGCCACTGTACAAGCAAGTCAAGGAAAGAAAAAGAAAAAAAAGATTCTACGAACGAGTTAGGACACAGTGTCACTTATGATAGATTTAATGACTTCATATTCTTACGTTCCTAAGAAATTGGTAGGCTTGCTGACAAGATTGTATGTCACCAGTCTTATAACCTTCAGCAGTTTTTGAATACGAGAAACCTGTCCCAACAGGTGCATCTACAAAGATTATATTTGCAACCTGAAAGTCCATTATACATGTTAAAAACATGTAAAAGCTCCAACTGCAATTTTGTTCACATGTTACTCTCATAAGCGACTATCGTTGGCTCCGCTGCTGGGAACTCCTGGTCATAACATGTGAGCAAAATTGCACCTAAAATTGTACATGGAAATAAAGAGGTACAATACATTTGTCCATGAGTACGGGTTCAACATTAATTTTGGTAAACTCCCATCGTACTCCGCGACCACAAAATGCACTGGACCTGCAACATTCAGAAGCAAAGGCCACCACGGCCTTAAATATAATTTCTTTCCTGATGCTTATAAAGTCGAATTTAACGCCTTTCCTACATTTTTTATTAAATGTTTAAACATCACCAAATGGTAACCTATTTCATGACTGAAAAAGAAGGAATCAAAGAAGAGAGAGAGAGTAACCTATTTCATAAACAAATCCACTGAAACCAGAGCAAGCAGGACCTCCAGTGAGCCAAAGAAGAACAGGATCCTCTTTGGGGTTGTTATAGGACTTGACAAAATAATAAAACAATTGTACATCTTCCACTTCATCCACTCCAACATACCTGAACATCATCAACTATATATTAAGCTAAGAACCTCAAACCCCAAATGATTAAGAACAAAAGTTTGGACTCACCCAGTTTCTAGCTCAAATGGTAGAGGACCCTGAAATCCTGGAAGATATCTGATATTTGAGTTTGAGATAGAAAGTGTTGGGGAAACCAGTAGGATTAAAAGCAGATATATATGCAGATGTTCTCTTGACATTTTTGATGCAAAATAAATGCTCTTGAGATGAGTTTGAGGCTAGGTAATAATGACACTCAATTTAAGAAAATAAAATGTGTCCGCACAACCCGAGACTCGGACACTTCAACATTCATACACATGTTCAGCACTATTTACAAGGTACTTAACTATTTTATGTCGTTTTCGAGATCTTGTATCCTGCATTACCAAAGTTTAAGGCATTGGATATAAGAAAATTTAAATATAGGGCCCAACAATATTATCCTCATTATTTTTCTTGAGCATAGTTGTGTCCAAGACTTCCTTATCTTGAATTTTGGTAGTTGTTAATAATACAGTATTTTTCACACAAAAAATATTGGCAAAAAATAAGATAAGAATTGTGAGATACAAACTTTCTTAATCAATTCAGTTGGACCAATCCCCTAATGATTTTGATAGGTTTTGGCCTTTTGGGCTTATCTTCTACATTTGGAAAATCTACTAATGACAAAAGATGTGATCTGCCCCTCTACATGAATGAAGGAAAGTAACGGTTCACCATGAAATCTCAAGCAAAATAAAGCCAACCAACTGCAGCTTTATCCTTTACTTGGTTGGAAATTCAAGAGGGCCTAGAATGAATTCTCACCACAAGTAGCTTATTTTTCAAAAGAAAAACTCAAGTCACGTATAGAGATGCACTTTGATACTTTACCACCCAATGTTGTTCCTACTTTCCTACAATGAGATGTACAGTTTTGCTTGTGAGTCTTCAGTGTAAACACAAATATGAATCCCACTCCGGACATAATCCTATATGATGTGGAACTATTATAGTTTCCTATCTTACGGGACGTCATCGAACCGACTTCGTGAAATCACTATGAAGTAGTTTATGTACCAGTGTTTAGAGCATCTGAGCATCTCCAACAGAAGATTATGCAATTCCTGTTTACCATACCGGTATTCTATAATTGCATACTATTTTTCTCCAACGACAAATTACGTTTTTCTCTTGGGCACTTAACGGTTCAGCGCTTCACACAAAAAAACCAAATGATTTGTAATTTTAGTTGTTGGATGCTTAACGGTTCAGAGCCTAGGAAGTGATATATTAAAGAGAAAAATTGATGGGCTGTAATTAAAAGTTGTTGGGCGCTGAATGGTTCAGTGCCTTGGCGGTATGCAGATACTCCTCGCCAGTTCAGGTTTCGCATACTTTGGAGGGGTATGGGGGTGAGTATGTTGAACCCATACCCATACCCATACCATGTTGTTGGAGATGCTCTTAATGATATATATTTTCCTTGTATTCCAATAATAAAGCTCATAAAAACATTTGGTTATATGGGTATTTTCAGACCTAAAGTAGCCTTTAGTTAAAATAAGATAAAACAAAGTTAACGGAGATGCCATGTGAAGATAAAGAAAATTGTCGTTGATAGTGTTTACTTGGTTTCCTATTTTCTGAAACCCTCTCAAACAATGAAACATACACTGATAAAAATAGAATTGCAGAGAATTTAGTGTCCATAAATCTTTGAAATAAAGTATGTAAAAAAGATAGAAAGTGGGAGAGGAGAAGCTTAAAATTGACACGAAAGCTCGATATAATAGAGGCATATTTCTTACAAATGATGAATAAACCAAGTTTTTTAGGTGAGAAGAGATTCGTGAGGATTGGGGAATGTCGAGTGTTTTTGATGTGACATATCCCTCATAAGATCGTCTACCCACCGTGTGACCTATGTTTAATTAATGTTTTATATTTTATGTTTTAGCTTAAGCTCTGTTGGAGAGGTACAATATAGGTTATGAGCAGTTTCCTAGTTTAATTAGAACGTTTATTTCAATTAGAATTAGGGTTCCTAATTCTAATCCCCGCATAATCAGTTTGCATCAGTCTGGTGTTCTTCTCGATTTGCATCAGTTTTACATTAGAGATGTAGATGATTAGGAAGTCATAAATGCTTATAATTAACATTAAATGAGAATATTATTGCCTTGGGGAGGGAAATGGTAACTTATGCATTGAAGTTCATTTTTTAAGAATAATAAATTCATTATCCTTTAGAAGAGAACAGATGCCACGTCATCTTGTCCCTGTCAGCTTTGGCACGTTGCGTAGGACAATCGTTGTTTCTTCTTGTTTCATAAGTAGCAAACATTTTGATACGATTTCTCAAAAATTATTCTTTAATCAGGTCTATAGGCGCTCGAAATTGTCTATAAAGGCTCCTCGGAGATCCACCTCTTGAACATTGCATAGCATGCTTCAGGCTGGTACTCTGGAGCTATATGACCTCCTCCCTGTATTAACAAGGACTGAAATTAGTTCTCTGTAAAAATTACTATAACTCACTCTGTATTTCTCGCGGCTAACAGTGAATGCATAAATGACTTACCTTTACAGTCGCAAATGTCATGTTGTTAGCATATTTCCTCGTGTACCTATATAGAAATCCACGAAACACCCGACCCGTTAATACTATATCAGAAATCTCCAGTTAATTACTTTGTTTAACTAAACTCTGATATGAAAAATATAAATCATCTTACCCTCCAACTTGTCCTTCGACCGCCCAGGGCCGCCAGTCATCAACAATGGAGTAGTTGAGATCTCGTATCCAGTCTTGAGTACTCAAGTGTGGTACCATCATGTCGTGATCGCCACTGTTCAAATAGAATTGTACATATTTAACTCTTTACCTTAATGCTTGGTTGTATTGACAAGCAATAATATGGTAGAATATCACCTGTAGATCAAAGATCGATAACCTTTTTTACTGAGAATCACATGATACTGAAAGCTGCTTCCAATCTGATTAATATAGGGTAGCCCGTAGGAACACCTCTGCCATTCTGGCACCGTTCCCTTCTTGATATGAAGAGCTTCGCGGACGCTATTGTCGTTTGCCCAATAATACGAGAGCATATATCCATAACTCTGCAGATTCGCAACATCAGGAATATCTTGTGATGATTCGATGCCTTCAATACATAAATGATAAAACACAGAGATTAAGAAGAGACTTACTCTACACTTGAATTCAGGAACGGCCGGAGGTGAATGGAGCGGAAGGTGCAGCTTTCCATCTTTTTCAGCAAGAGATCTTCTGTACTCTACAATCTCATTTGGTCTAGGGGAGACCAAAATGCATTTGGGTTCCAAAACGTGGGCAGCGTTGATTCCTGAAGTACACTACAAATATAGAATTGTAAACTTTCATGAGATCATTCATGTAAAGTGTAGGAAGAAAGGCAGCCTACAAATTTTTGAAAATAATAGTCTTAAATAGACATCTGAACATTTTCAATTTATAATTTTCTCAAGCAAATAGATCCCTCACCTTATGATAAGCTTGAACATCCTCTTAACACTTAGCGTTGTTCGGATTTATATTTGTATACTGCCCTGCACAACTTTTTTTCATCGACTGGCAACATCATAAGTAGATCATTTTCCATACCGCACTTAATTTAAAATTAATTTTCAATAATTAAAATGCATAATTGGCTGACCTTATAAAGTTCTTCAGACAAAAGTCCCAGCCCATGAGCTAGTGGGATCGCTGCATTGCCTTCTACGCCTGGTTTTGTTAGAGCATTTCCAAGCAAATATCCTTAAAAGCATTTGAAGCAAATGCCTAAACAACTTAAGAATCTTTAAAAGTGGAGGAAAAAGTTGTTTATTTCCTCTGTTATTAAAAACATTTTTGAGCTGGAATTTCATACTTTGAGATTGATAAATGGCTCATTCCCTGCTTCATTGCCTGCAATACCGCTTCCATGAATTTAATAATTGTGAGCAATCTGTGTTACAGATCCAATAAAGGTTCGAGGAAAATTGATTATTATTTCACGCTTTTGAATTTCTACACTTGACGAATCTTGTAGTTGCAATATAACATCATATAGGCAATTGATACTAATCATTGAAATGGGGTGTTACGGTATATCTTTACTATGATGCGCGAAATAGGGTGACTGTTGTAATTTTCTTTTCCATTACGAGAAATAAAGAGAGTAATTTGAGGGCAAGTGACAATGAAGAGATGAGGATTTATTACCGTCCGATATATACTTGACCACAAGCGGACCAGTTATTCCAGTATAAGAATCACCACCAATATATATTGGATTTGATAGGAACTCTGGATGATCAATCAACCACTGAACAAGCAAGTAAATGAAATAGAATAAGATTCTACAAAATAAGTAAGGACATGTAGTGTCACTTATTATAGATTTAAGGACTTTATATCCTTACATTCCTGAGGAATCGGTAGGTTTGTTGGCAAGATTGTATGTCACCAATTGAAGAACCACTAACGCCTTTCGAATATGAGAAACCCGTCGGTGATCCTGTCCCCACAGGTGCATCTACAAAGATTATATTTGCAACCTGAAAGTTCAATATACATGTCAAAAAACAGTACAAGTTCTGAATATAATTTTGGTCATATGTTTCAACTCCTGTAATCCACTCTCATACGATACTTGCGACTATCGTGGGCCCCACTGCTGGAAAATCCTGGTCATAACATGTGAGCAAAATTGTTCCTAAAGTTGTATATGGAAACACAGAGGTACAATACATTCGTCCATGAGTATGGGTTCAACGTCAATGTCGGTAAACTCCCATCGTACTCCGAGACAACAAAATTCACTGGACCTGCAACATATAGACGCCGAGACTACAACCAACTTATGAACCTTAAATATCAAAATCTTTCGTTATACTGATGCATGCATGTAGTTCAAATTTTAAACCTTCCTTATATTTTTTTATCAAATGTTTAAAGGTCACCTAATGGTTTGCTTTCAATGATATAACTACTCTCAATCTCCTTCCCCACTAAAGAATTGCTCACAGTTATTAGGCAACTAGTTTTATCTTCCTGTGCTTCGCACGATTTACGACGAGAAATATGAATCGAGTTTGTCGCTTTAGGGTAATTTTTAAGCACTATATTGTTTTCAAGTGAACATAAATCTCAAGACATAATTAAGAATTGGGTGAATATCTCAGAAAGGAGCAATATTGCTTTCATGCTTAATTATCATGTCGATTATATTCAAGTGACATGTTAAACACCCATCAAACAATATGAAATTTGTACAAATCAATATTTCTTATACAATATTACTATAGAGAACAAAGCAGCAAAGCATGTAAAATACCATACCGCAAGCCTTCAACTCTTTGTCTTTGTGTCTTTGATGTTAAAGCCATGTTCAAAGTGCATATCTCGAATTGAAGTTGCAGTAGTTGCCACCCCATGAAAGTGCTAATATTAACCTAATTCTTCAATACCATTGCTACAATTTTGATATTAGAGAGAAATAATTAAGAAAGAGAAAAAGATGTTATGCCTTGATATGGAAGATTGTGGGCAACAATAGCTTATACAGGGTAAGAGTTGGAGAAGGTTACATGTATGTGAAGATCAAGAGTTTTGGGGTTTCAAAATTAACTACTCCACCTTTAGTTAAGAGATCAATATACATCATGGGGATCATACATAATTATGTAATAATTTGGGGGGTTTCAAAATTAATTACTCCCACCTCATTTAATAAAAATTAAGTAAGTGACATGTGAGGAGAGCTTTTCATTCTCCAAATTCCTCCCATTTCATATAGAAGTATAGATTAGCCTAAGATATTCTAGCCCAAATTTTTCGCAAATAATAGTTTGTAGTTTACAAACCTAAAACAAAAACAAGCTATTCAAAATTACTGATAAAACAAAAAAGAGAGAGATAGTAACCTATTTCATAAGCAAATCCACTGAAACCAGTGCAAGTCAGGACCTCCAGTGAGCCAAAGAAGAACAGGATCCTCTTTGGGGTTGTTATAGGACTTGACAAAATAATAAAACAATTGCACATCTTCCACTTCATCCACTCCAACATACCTGAAACATCATCAACTATATATTAAGCTAAAAACCTCAAACCCCAAATGATTAAGAATAAAAGTTTGTATTAAGGAAAGTAATGACAATATTGGTAATAACATCTCGGTGCCTTCAATCAAGGGAAGAAGATTATAATTCAAGATTAGATCTTTGCTAAATATTTTGTGTATATATATTTGTACTCTATATTTGTAAACATATCTAAAGAGATCTAGGTATAGCATCTATAAATAAGACATTGTTCTTGGTGTTTTTGTGATTGAGAAAGACACACCAATCTCTTTCATAATTTTACTAAGGTTTCTTAAACCTGTTTATGGTATCAGAGCCATAAGGTTAATACTACAATGGCTCCTACAAATCCAGAAGGCGTTCGATCCACAAACTCAATTTTTTCGACTCCTATTACGTTCAACACGATGGTGCACATGTTGTCCGTTAAACTCGAGGCGAACAACTATCTCTTATGGCGAAATCAGTTCATCCCTTTCTTGACTTGTCAAGACCTCTTTGGCTACGTAGATGGATCCGTAGCTCCTCCTCCAGGAACGATGGTGGATAAAGATAATAAGGAGGTTGAAAATCCAGATTTTAAATCTTGGAAAATATGTGATCAGCTTGTTCTAAGCTTGATCAATTCTTCGCTTAGCGAGGAAACTATGAGCGAGGTGTTGGGTATAACCACCTCACGCGATGTTTGGAAAACTCTTGATGAGACTTTTTCACAAAAGGTCAAGACAAGAAAAATTCAGTTAAAAGATGAGCTTCAGACGATGAAGAAAGGTTCTAAGACAGTTGGTGAATTTGCTTGAAAGTTCAAGAGCGCTTGTGATCAACTTGCGGTGATGGGATGTCACGTTCCTGAAACGGACAAAGTTCATTGGTTCTTAAGAGGTTTGGGATCTGACTATTCCACTTTTTCTATTTCATTAACGTCACTAACTCCATTGCCTCTTCTGAGAGTTGTCCCAAAGACAGTAAGCCATGATTTATTTATCAAACACTTAATGATCAATCAACACATGATGTGGCATTTACCGCACAACGGGGTGGAGGTCGTTCAGGACGCAGAGGACGTTATAATAGAGGCAGATTTGGGCGTGGAGGAGGTCAAAATAATTTCTCTCAACCTAACAGTTATGGTTATCGTAACCATTATAACCGTGGTAGCTTTACGGAAGGATCTCAGTTTACATCAAATGAGGGACATCGTGCACCACCCTCTAATAACCAACGAACTGGTTCACAAAATATCTTCACTTCCGGTGTAGTGTGTCAGCTTTATGGTAAAAGTGGGCACTTGTATGCTGACTGCAATAAAAGATTTAACCACATTTATCCGACAACAAACTTATCACAAACATTTTCCTCTTTTACAGTCAATGATCCGAATGATCCTGATTGGTATCTCGATAGTGGAGCAACATCCCATATCACTAATGATGCAGGTAAACTCAATCACATTACTCCTTACTTTGGTTGCAACAAGGTGATGGTCGAAAATGGATCATCTTTACCTATTATACATACTGGTTCAATCACTTTCCATACTTCTTCTGGTTCATTTTCTTTGCAAGATGTTTTACTCGTTCCTTCTATTGCGAAAAATCTACTTTCAGTGAGTAAAGCCACTTATGACAATAATTGTTCTATCACTTTTACTCCTTCTGATTTTACCATACAGGATCTTCACACGGGAAAGGTGTTGGGAACCGGTAAGCGCAAAGGAGGCCTATATACTTTGAGTCATGAACCACAAATCTTTATTAGCTTTTTGGAAGACAAACGTATGAAAGCCACTTCAGATGTTTGGCATAATCGATTAGGCCATTCATCACCTAAGATTGTTGAGTCATTAAATAAAAAGAGCGTTATTTGTTTGGACCATTCTCATCTTCAGTCCGGACATACCGTTTGTCATAGTTGTCAACTTGGAAAGAGTCATCGACTCCCTTTTAGTATTAATTTAAAACTGTAATGACCCGTATTTTATTTATCCCTAATATTCACTCATATTCCATTTCCACTTATATATTTATATTCTTTATCTCATCGGCATATTAGATTCTTTTCCTTCTTGTTAAGTTCCGCATTCATTTTCCGCATGTACTCTTTCATCCATTTTATTCATCAATTATGCATCCATTTATTTCTTTCGGTGGTTTAGTATTAGGTTCCTTTTTGTAGTTTTGGCGTTCGGTGGTTATTCGGAGGAGGAGGTGGCGTTGTGGCCTTGGGAACCCCTAGATGGGTTGGTGTTGATGTTTGTTTGTTGTGTGTGTGATTTGGGGTGGTTCCGGTGAGCCGTTGGAGTGTCCGGTAGGTTTCCGGAGTCTCCCGAGGAAAAGATTACTTTTTGGGGGTTTAGGCGTTTTGGTGGCCGTGAGGCGGTGGGGGTGGTGTTTTCACCTTGAGAAACCTTTGTTGGGTTTTTAGTAGTGTTTGTGTGGTGGTGTTGGTGGTTTGGTTTGATTTCGGGGTGTCCGGGGTGTCCAGGGTTGGCCGTTAGGTTTTCAGGGTTTTCTGTCAGAACAGTTTCCCTCTGTTCGAATATTTTTTAAGTTTACTCGAATTTTTTGTCCCAGGAAAAAAATATTCGAATATTTTTTTTCTTACTCGACTATTTTGGTGCAGGGAAAAAATATTCGAATATTTTTTTGATGAATAGTAAAAACAGTTTTTTTTTTGCTTAACCGAGTTTTGGGTTGTTTTTAGACCTTTTTTTTTTTTCTCTCCTCTCCCAAAATCGACCCAAATTCTTCCCAAACTCTAATCCTCCCCTCTCCTCCAAACTCTTGATGCAATCCTCCCCTTCGATCGCGGATTCTTCACCGAGCTTCATCGCAACCTTCTCTCTTATCCTAGGTGAGAAATTCTCGATTCCATTCCGTTCTTTTCGCTTGATTTGTCGTGGGGTGATTTCTAGGGTTTAGTTTATTGTTTGATTTCTTAGATTAATTGTTTGCTTGCTGTTGTTATTGGTTGTGGTAGCTCGCTCAGTGTTTTGTTTACCTCATCGTGATTATGGGTTCAGAGTTCCGCTTTGGTTACCGAGGAATTCGTGCATTATTATCAGGCGAGTCCCCTTCATTCATAAATTCCTTCTACTAGTTGATTAGTGTTGTTTTAGAGTGATTACTCTGTGTTAGAGAGGGTATGTGAATTAACTATAGTATAGCCTATATATATTCACCTGTGAAGTTATTAAACTGTTAGTTATTTATGTGACTTGGGTTTTTGTTTATGTTGGTCGTTGAGCTTGATTAGAAACTGTCTATGCATTATTTTGATGGTTTGTTTGTACACTGGGTTCCAATCTTGAGAGACTGATGAGTTTTGGATGTTATGACGGTAAAGTCATAGTTCATTTGTGTTTAGGATTATTGCCATACTCTGAGGCAGGTGGCTATCTTATGATTGTTGCCGGGTTAACGGCTGCTATATTTTGATCTTCGGGATCTGTCGCACCTTTTAAAAATCTTTTAAAACCTTTTAACTTATTGAGATTGGATACACAAAAGAACTCCGCATCGGTTAACCCTCGAAAGGCTCTAGGATGTCCTTAATCGGGTTAAAATAGTAGGTGAGTTGGCACTGGCACTATTATACCTGTTCACCCATTCGGGAGTATTGGATGGTATGAGACAGAGTCAGAATGGTACGAACTTAGTCCTCGTTGAGGTTGTAATTCCTTGGAATACTAAATAGATTCTGGACGATAGGCTCTGTGGGTCGCAAAGCCTGAAACACTCTGATCAAGTGAGATAATATCCTTAACTTGGTCGAGCTAGACAAGAAATCGCGCATATGTATCCCCTTAGAAAATCTCTTTAAGTAAACATGTTAGAGGTTGATCAACCAATATTAATAGGATTGTAACACATTTAAAACACTGAATCATTCTACATTAGGGGATATTTATGGGAATATCCCTGCTCATCCTTGCATGTCATATCATCATCATTTCATACATATATTCCTCTGATCTTTTCCTTATCGCTATTCTTTTCTCTAACTCTTATCTCAATTCCTCTTATCTTATAACTCTTTACCTGGATTACAGTTACCTAGTTATTATTCTATATTTCCTTATCTATTACTCTATCTCATTCACTTCTTTCTCTTTTCAACACTTATCTTATTAGTAGGTTATTTAGCTTTGTTGGGTTTTAGTGAGCCGTGGCTTGCTCATTCTCGTAATTTTAACCATTTCAGAGGTTGAGTAGCTTGGATTGCTGCGAGGTTCAGCCAGATTGGAGCCTATATTTGCCGCTGCAGATCTTCTTTAGTTTAGACTTTCTTGTATGTGATCTCAACATATGTCGTTGTACTTTATTCTGGACATTGTATATGTTTCAGTCAGATATGTGTATATGTCTTTCGCTTCTGCTATGTTGTTATTATTCTTTCTTTACTCTGATGATTATTGCTATGTGAATAGGCGAGCCAAAATTTGTCTACGGCTTGGCTATTTGTGGGGTAGAATCTGTGGATTCCCCGACCTGCACAGCTTCAGATCTAGTAATTGGTCAAGCTACCGATTGCCGGATTTTGGGGCGTGACAAAAACGTAGCTCTTTTCCTTTGCAAATGATACATTGTGATTTATGGGGTCTGTCCCCAACTTTATCTACTCACGGCTTTCGTTATTATGTAGTATTTATTGATGATTACTCACGTTTCACGTGGTTTTATCCGTTAAAACTCAAATTTGATTTTTTCGACACATTTATTCGTTATCAAAAGTTAGTCAAAAATCAGTTTAATACCACTATCAAATCTTTTCAATGCGATGAAGGTACAGAATTTACAGAATCAAAATTTTCTAACCATCTATCTATGTGCGGCATCGAAAAATGTGTTTCATGTCCATACACACAAGCTCAAAATGCCCGAGCAGAACGGAAACATCGTCATGTAACCGAAACAGGTCTTACTCTTCTTTTCCATACTCTCGTACCATCTTCTTTTTGGGTTGAGGCTTTCTCCACAATAACTTATATCATCAACCGTCTTCCAACACCGGTTCTCCAACACGCTTCACCGTATGCAATTTTGTATGGTAAGGAACCCTCTTACTCCATGTTTCGTATCTTTGGATGTTTATGTTACCCATACCTTCGTGATTATGTTCCGCATAAACTAGCACCTAAAAGTGCACCTTGCATATTTATGGGATATAGTCCTATTCATAAGAGTTTTCGATTTCTTAATCGTGAAACTAAGCGTGTTTACATATCAAGGTATGTTATTTTTGATGAAACTAACTTTCCGTTCGCATACACGTTTCCTTCACCTCTTGCTTCTTTAAAAGATTATGCCACATTTATTGAACCATATGATTCACCTCACTTGTTGCAATCCGAGTCGGATAATAATTTACCTTCTAGTTCAACATCCAGGCAACCTAGGCAATCTGTTACATGTACACCAAGTACTAATGATGATGAACCTCAAATACTTTCCCATATTTCACCACCATGTACAGTTGATGAAACTCCAATGGGTACTACTTCACCTTTACCTGTATTATCTGACGAATATACCCCAATGCTTGCATTTCCTCATCAAAGTTCTCCTATAAGACCTACATAACAATTAAATGAGCTTTTAGCCAGTTCAAACAATCACCTCAGTTCAAATACTCATCCTTCTCGTGTAGTATCTCAAATCATCTCACATCCCATGGTCACTAGAGGAAAAGATGGAATTTTTAAACCAAAAACTTTTCATGCATCCACATCCCATCCAATATGTGAGTCTTATCCAAAATCCACCTTTTTTGCTGCTTTGATCACTCTTAAAGAACCCCATGGTTTTAAGTTTGCTTCAAAACATCCTGAGTGGATTGCAGCGATGGATGATGAGATACAAGCCTTACATCACAACAAAACTTGGTCCCTTGTACACCGCACGCCTAATATGAACATTGTTGGATGCCGTTGGGTATTTAAAACAAAACTTTTACCCGATGGATCCGTTGATCGCTACAAGGCAAGGCTTGTAGCTAAAGGATATAATCAACTTCATGGCTTGGATTATGACGAAACATTCAGTCCAGTGGTGAAACCTGCTACCATTCGTCTTATACTTTCTTTGGCAACTACATCTCGTTGGGAAATTCGGTAATTAGACATCAAAAATGCTTTTTTACATGGCGCGCTCAATGAGGAGGTTTACATGGACCAACCTCTAGGATATGTTGATCCACAATATTCGACCTATGTATGTCGTTTGCATAAAGCTCTATATGGTCTCAAACAACCCCCGAGAGCTTGACATGCTCGTCTTAGCTCTTTTCTTCATAAGGTCGGATTTATTTACAGTAGTGCTGACTCCTCGCTCTTCGTATACCTGTATCGGTTATGTGTGATGTTTCTTCTAGTATATGTGGATGATATTATTCTTACAGATAGTAGCTCAGCGGTGGTCACCAAATTTATTAAATGCCTTGGACGTGAGTTCGCAATGAAGGACTTAGGCCCTCTTCATTATTTCTTAGGAATTGAGGTCCAATACACGTCATCTGGTCTCTTCCTAAGTTAGACTAAATATGCGATTGACTTGCTTACCCGAGATTTTTTGGAAGATTCTAAACCACTCTCCACACCAATGATGGTGAGTCAAAAGTTGTCTATGGAAAGTGAGTTGTTTTTAGATATAACAATGTATCGATCAATTGTGGGTGCTCTACAATACCTCGTGATCACACGACCAGATCTAGCTCATAGCGTGAACTCTGTATGTCAGTATATGCATGCCCCAACTATCGAACATTTTCAAGCCGTCAAACATATTTTACGGTACGTTAAAGGTACTCTTACCTTTGGACTTAATATTTATTCAGAAAGTCCTACACGTCTCCTAGCGTACTTTAACACAGATTATGGTGGGTGTCCGGATACCCAAAGATCCACTTCAGGCTTTGCTGTATTTCTCGGGCGAAATCTAATTTCATGGAGCGCTAAGAAGCAACCGACAGTTTCGCGGTCTAGTGACGAATCCGAATATTGGTCTTTAGCTATCACTGCGGCTGAAGTTACATGGATTTGTTATCTTCTTCAGGATCTTAGAGTTTTCCTACGATCTCCACCTACTATCCTATGCGATAATCTTAGTGCTATTGCTATGTCTGCTAATCCTGTTCATCATGCTCGAGCCAAGCATATTGCTATCGACTACCATTTCATTCGGGAAAAGGTTGCAATTGGGATATTACGAGTTGTGTTTATACCCTCCAAACTTCAGATTGCTGATTTGTTCACAAAAAGCTTGCCAAAGCCACAATTTGTATTTCTTCGATCCAAGCTCACTCTATCAGATTCTCCGACAATGCGCTTGCGGGGGGGGGGGGGGGAATTAAGGAAAGTAATGCCAATATTGGTAATAACATCTCGGTGCCTTCAATCAAGGGAAGAAGATTATAATTCAAGATTAGATCTTTGCTAAATATTTTGTGTATATATTTGTACTCTATATTTGTAAACATATCTAAAGAGATCTAGGTATAACATCTATAAATAAGACATTATTCTTGGTGTTTTTGTGATTGAGAAAGACACACCAATCATATCTTCTCTCTTTCATAGTTTTACTAAGGTTTCTTAATCCTGTTTAGTTTGGACTCACCCAGTTTCTAGCTCAAATGGTAGAGGACCCTGAAATTCTGAAAGATATATGATATTTGAGTTTGAGATAGAAAGTGTTGGGGAAACCAGTAGGATTAAAAGCAAATATATATGTAGATGTTGCCTGGACATTTTTGATGCAAAATAGATGCTCTTGAGATGCATTGGATATAAGTATATAACAAATATATGCCCCCAACAATATATCCTTATATTTTCCTTGAGCATAGTTGTGTAATTTGTGTCCAAGACTTAATCATCTTGGATTTTGGTACTTTTTATTTAATTGTAGTCTTTTCATACACAAAAAATATTGGCAAAAATATGATGAGAACTGTGAGATAAAACTCTTCTTAATAAATTCAGTTGGACCAACACCGTAGTGATAGGTTTTGGGCTTATCTTCTTCATTTCGAAAATCAACTAATGACCAAAAGATATAACCTGCAATCTTCATGATGTCATTTTAGTAATGCTAGTGGTTGGAAAATCAAGAGGTCCTAGAATAATTCTCACCACAAAGAAAAACTGGAGAAAACAAAGGCCAAGTCATATCATTAGGCCTACATATCATATCTTCTTTACTCCTGCTTTGGGCTTTTAACAATTTTTCGTGTAGAGATTAACTTTTGATATTCCACCCAATATTGTTCATACCTTCTACATTAAGATGTTCAGTTTTATTTGTCCTAAAAGTCTTGAGTGGAAACACAAATATGAATCTAACTCCGGACATAATCATATCCAATGTGAAACCCTAAAATCAGCAAAAGAGAGAAAGAGAGGGGAATCATTAACAAATTCTGAGTTTGATTTGGGAGAGATGAGGGAGAGAAGAGAAATGTATGCACACATAAACGTTTCATAGAGAAAACCCCAAGTGTAGTGTGCAAACACTCCCTTCGGTCGTTTGATTAAAATTCCCCATCTTACAAGACGTCATTGATCGGCTCTATAGTTGTCTCACCTTAACCACCTTCCACTTGGATCAGACCAATAAAATAGGCATTAAACCATACAAATGGCGATACCTCGCCTTCAAATCACTAAGAGCACCTCCCTCCAATAGAATCGTATGCGATTCCGGTTTACCATATCGGTATTCCAGAATCGCATATTGTTTTCATCAAACAGAAAATTACGGTTTTTCTGCCGCGCGCTGAACCGTTCAGCGCTTACCATAAAAAAACGAAATGATTTGTAAATTTAGTTGGGCGATGAACAGAAAATCACCAATCATATGTTAATAAAACTTGGTTTATTACCCCATTCCACTCTCATTCAAACAACTTTACCATCAAACACCTACACCCAAATACTCCAACACCCAACACCACCATCCTAATTCTTCACACAACCCATAATCAAGCAAGAACATTACACCGATGCCAAAATCGATAAAAAATTATAATTACATCGCCCGACGTCAAAATCGCAAGGCGGTAGTGGAGAAATTTATCTTTATCTCGCACGACGAAGGACCCGCACACCTACCTCTACTCCTCGATATTCATCTTGATATCATGAGGAACATGGTTGTGTTGCCGGAAGGTAAAAGTTATATATCGAAAAAAGTTGCAACAATCATAGAGAGAAAAAAACAAAAATTTCATAGATTTTTTGACCTTTAGCCATGTGTTTGATGAAATGTCCCAAAGAAATGTTTTGATGTTTAGCAATATGTTTGATACAATGTCATGTTGGTGATGATGTAGGGGGATTCTCTTAACTTTCGTGGCGGGATGATTATAATTGTGAAGACTTACGACAAGTTGCTTAAAAAACAAAAGGCTTGGCTAATGAATTCCCCATTCAGTAATTTTTTCAAATGTTATATAGAAAAAATCGATAAATATTGGGCGCTTGGAAAAAATGATAAAATTTTAGTTCAAGGCCTCTCGGAGAGGTGGTGGTCGACCACCCACACGTTCCACTTAGTGGACATGGAGATTGGATTTACCTCGTGAGACTTTTACATGATAACGGGGATAGCTATCGGGGATCCTAGAAAGTGTTCATTGCCGTTTAGTTTTGATTATAAAGCCGAGAATATATCACCAATTTTTTCCTACTCTAGGGGAAAATGATATCCATTCGGGGGTTGTAAAGATAAATGATATAAAGTGGTTTATTGAGGCGAACAAAAATGATCCCATGTCACGACATTTATCGATCCGGGCGTCATATTTTTTTTCTTCTAATGGCCGAACTCTTCTTCCCCGATGGTAAAAGTACAATTAGGTTGGGTTATTTGGCCACGATTCCTGAGCTAGGTAGGTTGGATGATTATGATTGGGGGTTTGCCATTTTGGGGGATTTATATACGACCCTTGACGCTTATTCTTTGGGCGTGAATGGTTTGTGTGGTTGGTGGAGTTTGCTTGAATATTAGTACTGTAATGGCTTATTCCGCATCTTAGACTCATGCTTCATCTTCGACCAGTATGTGAACTTTTGAGCTCAACAATAGAGCACGTGACACAATCAGAATCAAGGCAACAACATCATGAAACAGATACAGCACGAGTTTCTCAACCAACACCACTCGTCATTGATACTCCTCGTACTCTTGGTTGAGAGTCGTCCTGCAATAACTTATTTTGCATCTCGGACTAATGCTTCATCCTCGAGCTCGTCAGCATGCAGGAAAACACTTTTAAAGATACATTTAGTATTACTAAGTTTGAGTCATCAATAACGACTGTAGTCCCATGATTCCTCTTCGGGACGATAATACGTAATTGTCAGTATTGGGTTTGACACGTCTCACTGGAGGAGGGCACCACTCGACTCTTTTTGGGTCTCTTCTTCCTCTTCCTCTTAGGCTATTGGGGTTTCTTTGAGGAGGAGAAGGTTCTCAAGTCAAGCATCCCCCCTTAGGTTACCTTCCCTATCTATTTATAGGGAGGGTTTGACCTAAGAGTGCTCCTGCTCAGGTGCCTTTGGGGTCGTTGGGCGAGTTCCCACCCGAGACGTGCTCGTTGCTAACAAGGAGCTCGTATGACGACCTGAATTGTCGAAGCTAGCTGGAGTACTCTTACTTTTGGTGGAAAGACAATCTAGCCACCTTCCATCTCGTGGTTAGCGGAAGCGTGCTTCTACAATCGTACCTTTGGGAAAGTTCTCACCCGAGAAGTGCTCGTTGCTAGCAGGGAGCTCGTATGATGACCTGAATGGTCGAAGCTAGCTGGAGTGCTCTTACTTTTGGTGGAGAGGTCGTCCAACGACCTTCTACCTCGTGGCTAGCGGGAGTGTGCTCCTACAATCCCCCCCCTCAACTCTTGCTCGCATTGAGGACGAGCTAAGTCACCCTGAAAGTCCAATGAGAAAAAAAAATGAGCGTGACTTAGTTCTGTCAATTCATCGACCAACAAACATGGACCTCTTCGTGACTGGGCTCTTTTAGAGTATGTGAGTGTAGGTCTCGTTGGGCGGTTAAAACATCATCTAATGGGAATATTTTGCTTATAATATTTGAGGGCCACAATCGTTATTATGGTGTTTGGGGCTTAAAATGTTTCACCAGAGTAGGGCACCACTCACTCTTTCTGGGCTGGCTCTTCATGCGTGAGCACATGCTCTTCTAGCTAGGCAGCTCGTAGTTGTGCTCTTTGGGAACGAGCATAATATTTAATGTTTACATGGAGTACATGGTATCAGCTAATTTTTTTAACATTTAGATGATCATTGTTTATGTCCTATCTTTGTATAAAATTTGTTGTTCAATGAAAAATGCCTTAAACTTGCATTTCATTTTGACGTTAAAAATTACTTAAATAAAATAGGCAATCTCCACTTACACATCCTTATGGGGTGTGTTCTCATAGGACTACTCTTTGTGGCAGCTCGCATCTTTTTCATATAATCATTGACTTGGCACGGCCCGCCATAGCGATATCTATCACGCTGTGGGCCGGCAAAAGTGGACAATTCGTCCCTGCCCAAGGAAATGCAACACTTCGATTCAACTTTTTTACTTCAAATCATTTTTAAACCAACAATTTTTTAGTAGTCCTCGTTGGACATTGTAACGGCCATATGAGAAAATACTAGAGAACTTTTTAGAGCTCCCCAAAAATTTTAGTAATCCTCATTGGACTACCTTACGTGGTCGCTCGAACAAGACCATATGAGAAAATACTAGAGAACTTTTCGGAGTTACCCAAAATTTTAAGTAGTCCTTGTGGAACTACCTTACTTCGGCGCTTTAACGACCATATGAGAAAGTACTTAGGAACTTTTTGGAGCTCCCTAAAATTTTAAGAGTCCTCGACGAAATACCTTACCTAGGAATATTAATGACCATATGAGAAAGTACTTTGGAACTTTTCAGAGCTCCCCAAGATTGTTTAAGTAGTCTTCGTGGAACTACCTTACTTAGTCGTTCTACGTCGGGAATTCCCTCGGTATGGGGAGTATGTTTTTGCTTTAAAAACGAATCATGCAGTAGAAAGGTCGTTCCACTACAAGAACGCCCACAGTATGGGGAGTGCGGTTTTACTTCAAAAAGTGACTCACGGAGTAGGGAGGTCATTTTACTTCAAGAACGCTGCTAGTATGGGGAGTAATTTAACTTTAAAAAATGACTCACGTAGTGGGGAGAATTTTATACTTCAAGAACGTTTTAAATAACCATTATAACAACTGCTATAACACCGTTATAACGGTAACGCCCTGAGCCCGTTCCGTTATACCCCATGTTCCGTTCTAAAAAATAACACCCGTTATTTGTTGCTACAGACCGTTATTTTATGATATAACGGCTGTTGTTACCGTTATAACACTACGTTATTTTAATGTTTTTTCTTCACTTATAACGAACGTTATACACCGTTATATACCGTTATAACACCGTTATATGCCGTTATATAACTATTTAAGTAGTAGGCAAACCACTGGTATAAAAAAAACTAATAAATGCAACCAAAAGTGGTAGGCTTAGTTATGCTCATAGAATAATTTCTTATGATATGATGAAATCACTATTTAAGTGGTAGGCCACCCATTATGATTGGTAGAATTCATATGGAGTGGAGTTGCTTCAACTTTGAAAGTTAGCTAGAAGAAGTTTAAGTCAAACATATATTTCGTCCGGATGTGAAAGGAACTGGAGTACCTTTGACATGATCCACACAAAGATTATAAATCGATTACTTTAAAAGAAACTCAATGATCTTGTCTTTACTCAATACTATATTCGGCTTGAAAGAAGAAGGGAAGATAGACGTCGACGTTATCGTGTAGACCCCATTAGTGTGTCTGCTATTTTATTGGAAGATCCATTATGTGAATGGATTGATGAAGATGACGATGAGACTTTGTTGCAACTACATAAAGAATAGCCAGAAGAGCTTGAAATAGAATTATCAGCTGAAGACCCGAAGGTCAGTGAGCAAAGGAGGTACTCTACTTCTGTTATTGACCTAGATTTCCCAGAAAATTGGTCACAAGCACCTATGTATCAAACACCAATGAAGCCGTTGTCTGAGGCGTATTTTGATTTCAATTTCAACCAAATCAATCTGGAGTATGGCTAACCTTCAAACTACTATGAATTTGATACCAATTAGTTTGACTCCATTTACCAATGAATGCAATGTCGTATTCCAGAATAATCATTTTCCATTTGATGTTTATGTGATTTTTAATACTCTGGTGTGATGTTTAATGCTTTGGTGTGATATTTAATTTTGTCAGTGTGGTGTGGTGTGCTATTTCAATGTTGTAATAAGTACTTTGGTTTTTCCTTTATTATCCTTTTAAATATAAAAAATAACGTCTATAACGTTTGTTATAATTGAAAATTAATATTTATATATAGAGGAAACAAAAACACAACCGTTATTTTAATATAACACCGTTACAGGAAAAATAACGGCCGTTATAACATTTTTTTCTTGTCATCTAGCACAAAATAGCATAACACCATTATAACGGTTATAACGGTAATGACATTTCCCTGTTACACCATAATAATGTACCCTTAAATGTTGGCCCTTAGTATGGGGAGTGCATTTTTACTTTAAAAAATGACTCACGTAGTGGGGAGGTTGTCCTACCTCAAGAACGCCTCCAGTATGGGGATTATTTTTACTTCAAAAAATGTCTTACGTAGTGGGGAGGTCGTTCTACTTCAAGAACACCCCTAGTATGGGTAATGCATTTTTACTTCAAAAAATGACTCACGTAGTAGGGAGGTCGTCCTACTTCAAGAACGCCCCCAGTATGGAGAGTGTTTTTACTTTAAAAAATGGCTCACGTACTGGGGAGGTCATTTTACTTCAAGAACGCCTCCAGTATGGGGAGTGCATTTTTACTTCAAAAAACAACTCATGTAGTGGGGAGGTCGTCCTACTTCAAGAACCCCCCCAGTATGGGGAGTATGTTTTTAGTTCTAAAAAAGACTCACATAGTGGGGAGATCGTCATACTTAAAGAACACCCCCAGTATTTGAGTGAGGGCTTATATTTGAGTAAAGGTTCATCGTAAGAATAAGTGGCTCATAAGAGAGCAAAAGGCTCATTATTTGAGCAAGGGCTCATATGAGGGTAAGGGGCTCATCGTAAGAACAAGGGGCTTATATGAGAATAAGGGGCTCATCGTAAGAGCATGGGGCTCATATGAGAATAAAGGGCTTATACTTGAGCAAGGGCCCATCGTAAGAACAATGGGCTCATTAGAGAGTAAGAGGCTCTCTATTTGAACAAGGGTTCATATGAAAGTAAGAGGCTCGATTGAGAGCAAAGGCTCATATGAGAGTACGAGGCTCATCGTAAGTACAAGGGACTCATATGAGAGTTTGGGGCTCATCGTAAGAGCAAGGGCTCATATGAGAGTAAGGGGATCATATTTGAGCAAGGGCTCATATGAGAGTAAGGGCTCATATGAGAGTACGGGGCTCATCGTAAGAGCAATGTGTCATATGAGAGTAAAGGGCTCATATTAGAGAAAAGGCTCGTTATTTGAGCAAGGGCTCATATGAGAGCAAGGGGCGCATCGTAAGAGCAAGGGATAAGAGAGCAAGAGGCTCGCTATTTGAGCAAGGGCTCATAGGAGAGTAAGGGGCTCGATTAAAAGCAAGGGCTCATATGAGAATACATGGCTCATATTTGAGCAAGGGCTCATCGTAAGAACAAGGGGCTCATATGAAAGTACGGGGCTCATCGTAAAAGTAAGGGCTCATATGAGAGTAAGGGTCTCATATTTGAGCAAAGGCTCATATAAGAGTAAGGGGCTCATTGTAAGAGCAAGGGGCTTATATGAGAGTACGGGGATCATATGATAGCAAAGGCCTCATATTTGAGCAAGGGATCATCGTAAGAGCAAGGGGATCATATAAGATTGCAGGGTTCATCGTAAGAACAAAGGCTCATATGAAAGTAATGGGCTCATATTTGGGCAATGGCTCATTATTTGAGTAAGGGCTCATATGAGAATAAGGGGCTCGATTGAGAGCAAGGGCTCGTTATTTGACCAAGAGCTCATATGAGAGTAAGGGGCTCATCGTAAGAGCAAGGGGCTCATAAGAGAGTAAGAGGCTCGTTATTTGGGCAAGGGTTCATATAAGAGCAAGGAGCTCGATTAAGAGCAAAGGCTTATATGAGAGTACATGGCTCATCGTAAGAATAAGGGGATCATATGAGAGTTCAGGGCTCAATTGAGAGCAAGGTATCGTTATTTGAGCAAGGGCTCATATGAAAGCAAGGGATTCGATTGAGAGCAATAGCTCATATGAGAGTACGGGGATCATCTTAAGAACAAGGACTCATATGAGAGTTCGAGGCTCATCGTAAGAGCAAGGGCTCATATGAGAGTAAGAAGCTCATATTTGAGCAATGGCTCGTTATTTGAGCAAGGGCTCATATGAGAGCAAGTGGCTCGATTGAGACTAAGGGCTCAGTATTTGAGCAAGGGCTCATATAAGAGTAAGGGGCTCATCGTAAGAGCAAGGGGCTCATATGAGAGTACGGGGATCATCGTAAGAGTAAGGGCTCATATGAGAGCAAGGGGATCGATTGAGAGCAATGGCTCATATGAGAGTACGGGGCTCATTGAAAGAGCAATAGCTCATTACCTTCTCTTAGTGGTGGTCCCAGGGAGAGGGCAACTCTCATCTCTGCCATAACCTGCTCGTAGTGGTGGTCACACGGAGAGGGTAACTCTCATCTCTGTCATAACCTGCTCCTGGTGGTATTCATCGGGGAGAGGGAAACTCTCATCTCTGCCATAACCTTCTCTTAGTAGTGGTCTCAGGGAGATGGCAACTCTTATCTCTGCCATAACCCACTCCTAGTGGTGGTCTTTGGGGAGAGGGCAACTCTCATCTCTGCCATAACCTGCTCTTAGTAGTCATTTAGTCACAGAACGCAGACAACGCCAATTGTAGTCCCATGATTCCTCTCAGGGATGATAATTTGTAATTATCAGTTTTGAGCTTGACACGTCTCACCGGTGGAGGGCACTACTCGACTCTCTCAGGGTCTCCTTTTCCTCTTCCTCTTCCTCTTAGGCTATTGGGGTTTCTTTGAGGAGGAGGAGGTTCTAAAGTCAAGCTTCCCCCCTTAGGTTACATTCCCTATCTATTTATAAGGAGGGTTTGACCTATGAGTGCTTCTGCTCATGTACCTTTGGGGTCGTTAGGCGAGTTCCCGTCCGAGACGTGCTCGTTACAAGCAGGGAGCTCGTATGATGACCTGAATGGTCGAAGCTAGCTGGAGTACTCTTACTTTTGGTGAAGAGGCCATCCAGCGACCTTCTACCTCGTGGCTAGCGGGAGCGTGCTCCTAAAATCGTACATTTGGGCGAGTTCGCGCCTGAGACGTGCTCATCGCTAGCAGGGAGCTCGTATGACAACCTGAATGGTCAAAGCTAGCTGGAGTGCTCTTACTTTTGGTGGAGAGGTCGTCCAACGACCTTCTACCTCGTGGCTAGTGAGAGCATGCTCCTACAATCGTGCCTTTAGAGTCGTTGGGCGAGTTCCCGCCTGAGATGTGCTCGTCCCTAGTAGGGAGCTCGTATGATGACTTGAACAGTCGATGCTAGCTGGAGTGCTTCTAATTTTGGCAGAGAGGCCGTTTAGCGACCTTCTACCTCGTGGCTAGCGGGAACGTGCTCCTACAATGAGCTTTATATCAACAGTTCGAGTTAAACAGTTGTACAATCATCAATAAAGCTGTTGTACAGCAACAAAGATCAAAACGTTACACAATTTGGTCAAACATATATTTTGTAACGTCCATCATTAAGAATCTTTATGGTCGTCAAACGATCATATTATAAGGCCTATAAAATAAGACCAGAGAATTCTAGATAAAAGGATGGATGAATCCTCACCCTAACATTTCACATATTCAGAACACTCGTTATAATAAGTTAGCAATCTCAATAATACCATCTTCTCTTTCTCAAAATCTTTAAGAGAGGCCGTGGTTTTTAACCTATTCAAAGGTTTTCCATGCTAAATTATTTTGTTAGCAATTATTTACTGTTATTGAGAGTTCTGAACACATCTGGTATAAAGGCTAAGTTCGAATCCAAGAATTAGGCTATTACAAGTACTATAAATATTTAATAAATCTTTACCCTATAATTCAAGATGAGGCAACCAATGACGCGCACCTCTATTTCCCAAGATTAACTCAATTGACGAGGGAAATTTGATGGAGAAAGTTAATAGGGGGATGCACAATAACGTGAGCATTGCTAGGGTTTAGATTGAGATGTAGAAGTTAAACAATCTCATGTATCCTTGGGACTCATATTTAAAGATATAACAAGATTTAGAGGGTTATGAGGATATGCCCCCTAGCAGTTGCACGTGTTCCAGTAGACCTTTTACTTGCTCAAGATATGTTTGGGCATCATTATCTAGACCGGCTTAGAGGTCAGGGATAGGTAGATGGTGAGCAGTTTCTCATAGATCACATCAGCTAGAATCTATACCAGGCCAGGGTTTCCATACCGTACATTTACCTTTTATTTATATATATAATCGATCCAAGAACAATTAAAGGATGGATTATTCCTCCAAGAATTGCACATTCCATGCCACAGGAGATACAGTTTACATAGGAAAACATGGATACCAGTGCTGATCCCGCATGGCAGCTTAGAGTTGTTGATATTGATGGCATTGATAGGTTGCTTGAAGTACCTCACCTTAGCTATGTCCCCGGGGTACCATTTGCTGGTTTATATCATGATACAAAGGTAAATGGTTAATTTGATATTGTAACATTTTTATATCCTTTTATTTATATATATAAATTTTTCTCATAACACCTTTTATTATTGCAGTACACGCAGTATCTGGATGAGTCTAGGCGTATGTATGTCGGTGGCCAGCAGATTGCATTTGATTGGATGGCTTCGATGTACGAGTATTATATTGGTGTGATCACTGAGACGAGATGATTAGAGAGAGATTCCCAGGTACAAGAGCTTTATGATCAAAATCAAGAGCTGAAACAATTCATTGCAAAATTGCAGAAACAACTTCATCGATACTAGTTGTGATAATTTGTCCTTTATCGTTATGTTCATCTTTTGGACTATGTCGTTATGTTTTAATGTTGGACTTCTTAGTTTTACATTTGAACTATGTCGTTATGCTTTTATTTTGGCTTATGTTGTTATGTTTTAATGTTGTACTTCTTAGTTTTACATTTGAATTATGTCGCTATGTTTTTATTTTGGATTATGCCGTCATGTTGTTAATTTGGAATACTATTTCTTCCGCTTTTATTTTCCTTAAGTCTCCCGCCTTTATTTCTCACTTAAATCTCCCGCCTTTATTTATCTTAAGTCTCCCACCTTTATTTCCCGCTCAAATCTTCCGCTTATATTTCTCTTATATATATCTTATCAAACACATAGATTTTTACATATTCAAACAACTATCTCTATCTCTATTTCCAAGTTCTCAAGCAATATGTTCCCAACTAATACCCCCCTCACAAATTATTTGGCTAGTTCCTCTGACAAAGATGATGAGTTATTAGAAGAGTACACGTTGTGTCAAAGCTCTCATTTAAATTTGATGTTATCATATGAAGCTTTCAAATCCAGGTTACTCAGAAAAGTTGGGGGATCGATGATCGGCTAGAAATACGTCAATCGCAAGCACAAAATCTTCAATAAACTTTTGTTGGATAATTACTTCGCCAAAGTAAAACCGACTTACAATGTGGATTTTTTTTAGCAAAGATTCTGAATGTCGCGTGATCTATTTATACGCATTCTTCTAGGTATTTCTGAGTACGATTGTTATTTTGTAAACAAGCCTGATGCGTCAAATGCACAAAGATTAACGGTCATAAAAATGACATCCATATTTCGTATGCTTGCATATGCTATACGCTCGGTGATTCGACGGACGAGTATTATTAGATGGCAAAGAGTACGGCCTTTGAAGCTTTAGATTAATTTTGTAAAGCGGTGATTCATTTATATCGAGATGAGTACTTGCGATCTCCTACTCCGGTCGACGTAGCAAGGCTGCTCAAAGAAAATGAAGCGAGGGGTTTTCTGGGAATGTTCGGGAGCATCGATTATATGTATTGGGGTTGAAAGAACTGGCCTAAGGCGTATCAAAGGGATTTTAATGGGAAGAGTAAAAAACTAACAATCAATGCTTGCCGGGGTCGATAAATAACATCAATGTTGTTAAACATAAAAAATTATTCAACAACCTAGCAATGAGAAATACCTCTCCCATAAATTACAAAGTTGAAGGCCACGACTATGATATTGGCTATTATCTTGCGGACAGTATTTACCTGAAGTGGAGAACATATGTAAAGACAATTCCAATGCCAATCATGGCAATGATTTTTTTTTGCGGCTGTGCAAGATGGAATTAGGAAGGATGTGGAGGGAGCTTTTTGTGTTTTACAAGCTCATTCTGCAATTATTCAAAATCCCACACGTTTTTGGAAGCCCAAAACATTGAGTTTAATTATGTACACATGCATTATTTTGCATAATATGATTACCGACAATGAGTGTGATTGGGCGACACATGATTACAAGTATGATGATGCGAAAGACCCATTCGTGTATCTACCAGAGATTTCCCGAGGTATTTCTATGGACAACGACTTCAAAAAATATCTAGGGGAATATTTGAAGTACCGAAATGAAAACAAATATTTCAAACTCCAAGCCAATCTCGTGGAGCATTGTTGGAAATATGTCGAACGTAATGCTTGAGTTGTTATTTCAACTAGTAGCTATGAGCCCGCGCTAAGCACGACCAAATATTAATGACACCGAATAGACTATGAAACGCATAAGCTTTGATGCACATGACATATTATCTAGTGTTAATCTGGTGTTATTTGTAGTTTCTATTTACCGAGTTAATTTCAGATCTAACAATTCGTTCAACACCTCATTTACTCAAAAAGTTGACGTGGCAATCCCATAATCGTTTAGCGTGGGCAAAATACTCGGAAAAGCAACAGAAGATAGAGCTTATAATGGTAAATAACGAATTTCAATAAATAGATAGATCATAGCAACACATAACGTGTGGTTGATTTCAGGGTGCAATATATTGGTCTGAAAGTTGTGTTTTGTAAAAAAAAAATTGGGAAAATGCCTAGAGATTTCAAGTTGCCCAAAGTTTAAACTATGGCTAATCGTGCAACTTGTATATAATATATGATTGCCGCGACATTTTATTGGTGATCACCAAGATAGAGCTCATTCAATGTAGAGAGGTTATACTAACGATAAGTATATTGTATGACATTTTTTGTGTATTGAACAATTTTCTATTAAGTAATATTGTATATATATTCAGTAAGAATAATTTATTGGTGTTGTTCATTTAAACACATTTCCATTATATTTTGTTTGATCAGTTATACATTCTAAAATAAACATGTATCATAGAAGTAATAAATACATGTAAGAATAATTTATTGGCGTTGTTCATGTAAACACGTTTCCATTATATTTTGTTTGATCACTTATACATTCTTAAATAAACATGTATCATAGAAGTAATAAATACATAGATAATGACAACTAACATTGTAATAAGAATAAATCAGTACATATTTTGACATTTGTTTCTCCAACGAACGTTATGTCCTTGAAGCAAGAATATGATTTGGTGCCTTTTCACCAGTTGAAATTCTTGCGGTCTGCTTTGCATGACGACTACGTTGATTGTTTTTTGATAACGACATTTTCTTCTTTACAATATATGTTGTTGATGGGGATAACTTGCGAAATTGCAATTCAATTTTTTCGTAACAAAATTTCATTTCTTCAACTTGTTTATTCATTTCTTCTATTGCTACCGAAATAGTTTTCATAGATTTTTTGATATGGTTTATGATTTGTTTGAGGCTTTCTAAATTTTTAGGAAAATTTTCTTGGTTAATCATTTTGATTTTTCTTTTGGTGATGGTGATGGAGTTTGAATAGTAGTTGTTTTGTACTTTGTTGTTTATAAATAGAGACCACGTTGTGTAGTGGTTTTGTTGGTTATAATAATCCTTATCTATTCATAAAACTTTCTAGTCCCACTTGTCTTTTTTGTTGTATAACTTTCCTTATCTATTAATTGTTTAGTATGCTTTACATAGGCTTTGAAAAAGTTAATTTGGCAATTCCTACCCATTTATTTGAATTGATCCAAAACTTGGAGCCCATTCATTTCGAGTTTTTTGTTTGGACCATGTGAAATTAGAATGCACACGGAGAATATGCTTCATTGTTGGTACTTGCTACTGTATCTATATTGCAGTTGGTGCATTTCATGTCTGAGAGAGAGATAGTGATTAAGCAAGTATTTCTCTCTATTCTCTGTAGTAAGTAGTGACAATCGGACAAACAGGATTGAGTGATCATATGTTTATGAAAATCCTAAGTGAGGTAGCGATGATAACACTCTTCTTCGCCACTGTAAGAATATAGATGTTGTTGTTGCTGTTTATTATCGTATTAGTATTAGTATTAATAACATCAATGTTAATGTCGACGTCGGGGATGATAATAACATCGGAGTTGTTATGGATGGAAATAACATCGTGCCTAGGGTGGGTGATGATGTCGTGGATGCGGGTGAAGGTGCCATCGTTGTGGACGATACTGACATTCTAGTTATCAGGGCTGATAACTTTGTCGTCCCCCCTCTTTTTTTACTCCCATTTTACATCCTTCCTAACCTATTTATTGCTGAATATTTCATCCACGCACCCTTAATCTCGCTCAGTCACTCCCAAATCATTTGTAAGCCCAAGACCCCCTATACCACTTCCAAATTAAATGTAACACCAAGGCCTCTGATATATTACTATAACCCTTATTATCCTTATTACGCTCATCCATATGATTTTTTTATCCGATATATGGTGTGTCAGCACCGGCATCTGAAGCAACTATACTCTACACTCTCATTACTTGGAAGTTGTACACTTATGAACCACATTCTTCAAAATTCTTGTTAAATATAATGGCGTTCAACTTGGGTACACTATCTCAACCTCGGTAACCAATGCATGCAGCACAACACTATAGGACGTGGTGATGAGGCCAACAGTTAACCTCAAGTGCTAACTATAGCAATCGGTTTGCATGACTACATGAGACAGCCAACATATTGAGCCCGTGGATATTTCTGTTGTAGTCGAGGCCATTGCACAAAGAACTGATAAGCTATTTGCAACTTATAAAGAAGCAACCCGCTTAAAGAGAGCCTTCTCACTCTTGCTATACTTTCCAAATAAAATATAGATGACCACCTAATCCCCACTACCTACAAATCATGTTAAGGCAGTCTCTTAAGATGAAGTTCATTAATAAAGAAAGTTAAAGATCTAAGTCAAAATAAATTGAGAAACAATAAATCTCTCAATAGAGAAGCTCAAACTTGATGGGAGTTGCTTTATCCAGCCAGATTGAACGGAACCAAAAATACGGTAAGCCACTTACTTACTGGACAACCAAAACAGTATTCACCTTTTTTATCCCACATATCTTGTCATTAGTTGTGGCTAGTTTTTTTCTTCTAAGAAGGCCACCTTTTAGAATGCATCCATATTCTATAGCTAAGGATTACCAATTTTAAAGAAAAGGGACAGGGCTTTTTAATAGTGCTATTTTTTCCTGGAAATGTCACCCTTCATTAGCTAATTACTTGCGAAGTGTAAGAAGACCCTGACTCACTTTTTTTGTTTCGCAAAAAAGTAAGTCCCAGTTTGTTAGCAATTAGGATTTTTGATCTATACATGAGTCGAAATCAAACCTTCAAGAAAAACACAATCAAGCAAAGAGGGACGCAAGTCCCAGGGCCATTGCATAAAATCTGAAAGAATAAAGAAGATGTACTATTTGAGTAATTAGAAATTTAAAATTGTACAAAGAAGGGATGAAAGTAAAGATGAAAACATACTACTTACGGTCTGATTCTAAGCATTAACCTCATGGCATGAACCAAAACAATTAGGGTTGTTGCAACAGAGGTTAAATACGACTGGCCCACTTCTCGGCTACGATAAATTTGCATGAACTGAGCAGCCTTCACCTTTAAAGCACCTGACTACATTGTCCAAGTACAGAGTTAGTATGCCTCGTTCGCCTTAAACGGGATTGCATGTTCAACAAAAAAACAAGCAATGATCAACCGCTAAAGTTTAGCTTGTGTCATATTTGATCCCTCTATATAAAAAAATAAGAAAACCATTTCACTAAGCCAAAGTCAGTCTTAAGACATATAAGCCTATTACTACTATTCCGTGAGCAGGAATAGAGTGTGTAGAGTGTGATAGCATTAGACATGGTTCAAAAAAGATGATTAACCTACGTCTATCAATAAGTTAAACGACAAGTAAATAAGATATATAGTTGTTCAAATAGATATTACACTGTGGATACTAATTTCAGAGGGTTGAGACTGGTATAGTATAAAGTTGGATCTCAAAAATTTGTGTAATGTAATTTTGTGTATCGTTCCCCTTCATCCTAATTTTTGCAAGTTTATCTTCTTCTTTATTTGTTCATGTGGTAAGCCCTTTTTCTCCATTTTATATTATTCTTATTTTATCTCTCTCCATTTGAACATTCACTATTTTTGGACATTACATATTTTGCTGACCTTAACTTTTAGACAGGTTTTAGTAGTCACTTGAAGATCGTAAATGAGTAAGAACTGGATACTTGCTTAAATCCATTACTTTGACATTAATATTGTGCTTTTGCGAATTTTTTCCTTTCAAAATTGGACCAGGTACCGTATCAGTTGCCCATGTACTTTATGACATGGATCAGATTGTAACATTATAAAAATTGCCCGTGTCAAAATTTCTCCTCCTCCAATCTCTTTCTTCCCTTTTGTTTCTCTTTCTCCCCTCTCATGTTAAAGCTCAAACACCAAGTCACACCAAGTCTTCTGCTATGCTACGATTGTAATTGATTTATATAGTCATTTGGAGAAAATTACTTTGTGAAAGAAAAAAAGCAAAAACAAATGTAAGAGCAAAGAAGAATTCGGTTTTTAGGACTTAAATTATTATTGTCAATCGTTGTCAAGGTGCATATTGTTGAATTTATGAGTGGACTCAATAGGTTTAACTGACAACTTTAATCAAGATAATGGCATAATACATGACATCAAGGAAGCAAACTTTGACAACCTAATAGAAATAGATAAAAAACTAAACACATACAAAATTATGGAGATCATTGTACAATCCGTCAAGGAGCTTGACATTGGCTCGCTCCACCCGGAATAAACCACCGAGATTAATTCAAACAACAAGGCTAGTAGAATACAATGAACCTTATGACCCCTGTATAAAAAGAAAGTACACAAATTAAGAAAGTGGAACAAAAGAGGGAGAAACTAATCTACCCAAAGAATCATAAGATAAAACTGGTTTACAGAGTTGGCACAGTTCCTACACATTGAAAACATCATTAGATGAAGAGGCCGTAGAAAATACCAGAAGGAACACAAAATACATGCATATATCAGATATGAAGCAAACTTTAACGACAACCAAATATTTTGATACTCACGTAAAATAAATAGGTAAAACGCCTAGATATTAATTAGTAAATAGAGACCATGAACGATGGTTGATGGAATGTTAAAATTGGTTATTAACTTACCATAAGAAGAAAAAAATCACAAATACATCTACATACATAGTGAAATTTGAAAAACTATTATAATGTATAAACTAATTTTTACTCTCCAAACCTGTGAAAAGTAATTACCTACTACCTGATTATAGAGGGAGAGAGTATGCATCAACATTTTTTCATACTTACGCTACTCCCCCCAAAAAAATATACAACCACTTCAACCTGCCATTGCCAAAATGTTAACATTTATTTTAACTATAATGTAATATGTGTAAAACTTGTGTCCTAAGCTTGCTAGCATTAGTATATGAAAATAAGGGCATTCACCCTGCCAACCATTCTTCCAGAGCTGTCCCCCAACTATTTAAGAGCAAGGCTATTGGGTCGTTTCCAATTCTAAATGATAATAAAAATATTTAGTCTAGATTAACACTTGATTACCAACCAATCAATGAACCCATTAACATCTATAAGAATGGTCTAATGGTCCTTATTTCTCCTAATTATGGTAATAATTCAAAATGACTAATGATCTAAAGCAGAAGGGAAAATGGAAAAAACAAAAAACAAAAAACAAAAAAATTGTAATAGCCCTAAAAGATAATGTGGGATTTGCAAATAAAAATACCCTATTTTTCACCTACATAGTTTTATAAAGGCTATTATTCAATTGGACATTTCACTCTATAACATAAATATTAAAAAATATACATTACTAACCGCATACAGAAATGATTTTGAAATGTGCAAAGTGATTTTGAAATGTGACCAAGTCGGAGCATAGTATTATAAAGTGTAAATGTATGTGCATTACTTACACTTTTTTAATATTCTACAATAACTTTCTTAAAAATCAGATATCTAGAATCAGACAAAGCACCTAAGAAACCCAATATTAAGATGAAAAAAGGGAGGAACTCTATGGAAAAAGAATGGATCTTCTAAAAAAATCATAGCATGAAATTATCCCATGCAGGTAACAGTTCCCTTTAGATGCTACTGTTGTGTTGGGTCTAAGAAAATTGAGAATACCATCTTTAACATAAAATTCCAACATCCCAAGATTATTGGTGGAAAGATGAAGATAAAGATTATAAATTTTTTTTTATGTAAGCGTAAGAAAATGTTTATTCCATTAAATTCTAAGAAAGAAATTTTGATTCAAGCATATAAGCGATTGAATCAGGATTAAAAGTTACTATGCCTAAAAAAGTGAGTAAGTTCATCTAACTGTCCAAGTCAATATCACTATTTGGTTATACACATATTATTTAATTGCTATAAGATAATTTGTCGACGTCAAATGAATAAAACTAAATGATTCTATATTAATGGCAAAACCAAATTTAACAACAATAAAATCTAAAAATAAAGAACCATCTTACCTAGAAGCCAGAGCCATGACTAATTTCAAATTGTAACTCTTCCATCCCCGTGAATCAATACACCACATAATATTTGACGTCTCTTGCCATTACCACATTATCAGAGTCACACTTTTTCTTAGTACATATCCAATTCAGATGTTGATCTTTATGTTTTTCCATATCCTGAAAAAGACTATCCAATGTTTTAAATTAGTATAAAAAGTTTTAAAAAAAACCTGAATAAGTTCTACATCTATAATGTTAATGATAATTAATATGAGAAAAATCCAATTCCAAACATACCGATAGAAATCTTGTAATGGGAGAGTAGCATAATGGATACCCATCCTTGGTACATTCTATAACTCGTCCAAATTCCATGAGAGCATTGTAGTTATAACAGATATGAGAACCTCAAACTTTACATTGCCCCCAATATCAAAGTATCTTAGAACCAAATCAACCTACATTTGAAACCAAACAGATCCCAAATTATATTTTCCCCAAATAAATTCAAGTGAGAGAGAGAGAGAGGGTGTTATCACCTCGTTATATTAGGCTTTGATTTTAACAACATCATCGAATACTCGCTCCACATTCATGCCACTATGATTATCATCTTCGATTTTGAGTTGTATTTGGTGTTTACCGGTAGTCTTTATTTGATCCGGACTCCCTCGGCAGAGTAGCCTCATTAGCAAGTTGACCCACGACTGGCCCACCGGCGATAGAGTCCTACCTGTAAATGTGAACAGAAAATAATAGGTAACCGATATTTGAGAAAAACTGCAACAAAATAGAAGGCAACTTGTACATGGAAGTTTGGTTTATAGGAATCAAAATAGCTTTCCTCTTAATTGAGTTCCCTTAGGCGTATAATCAGTAATATTAAGCCAACCCATAACTATTAGAAAACCATCAATTGGAATTTTCGCATAAGATCAATAAACATACAAAAATCAAAATTAATAGGAAAAGAGAAAAAAACCATCCAGACTTATAAAAATGATAACTCAGATCAAAGTTGAAGTGAAATAAACTATTATGCTTGTATTACTTAGAAAGAATACTACTAATATGTCGATAAGAGTGAAGTTTTATATTTCCATTATACTTTAAATCATCACGGATAATAGAAGAATAAACATAAAAAATTATAGATTTCATGAACAGTTGAACTCCAAAGGTTTGAAGTTGTGCAATTGATCACAGAAGTATGTTTCATGGATAAGGCTCCCATCTATTAGAAATTATGAGATTATGATCATCGTACCTTTAAGTGGTCAACATGGTTTATAACTTCTTCTAGGATTGAAGAACCTAATAAAAGGGTTAGAGAATTCATCAACTTCTTCATCAGAAGGAGATAGAGGTGCATAAATAAGTAAATTGCTTTACAGGGAATGGGTTTTATAGATTTAATCTCAAACTACCATTACTAATATGGTATAATCTAATAAAATTTGGTTGAATATGATCAAACATTTTTCAGTTTTAAACTGCAATTAGAGAAATACCAATTCTCAGAATGACAAATCAATCACAACGTTGAGAGAGAGAGAAAGAGAAATTTTAAACCTTCTTAATCCTCAACGTTCGCCATTTCTAAATTTGAGAATAATAAAACTCTAGAAAGGGAAGAAAAACATCATATGAATCCATCCATGTTGATGATTGCTTATTAAGAATGGAATTAATAAAAGGTGCCTGAAAGACTGAGAGTGCAAAATGCCTTAGAATGGTTGAAGCGAGATGTCTTTAGGGAAGATCTAGAGAGATGCGCCTTTTCGAGAAAATACTCTCTCGAATTGATTTGAGCACCGTCAAAACGTGCTTATGTGGCAACACCTCATTTACTTAAAAAGCTGATGTGGCAGCCCCACAATCATTTTTACAGATGCGTCTCCAATTATATATTTATATAGATTTCAATAATTTTTACTTGTAGTTTCTTTTCATGTCTACGTATGTTATTTTAATTTTACTAATGTTCTAAACTTTATAAGCTGCAATTCATTCCAAACTAAAAACATTGCAATGCATTTCAAAATAATTGACTTATTTATTGAAAAACACAATTAGAATTTAAACTACATCCTTTGATGTAGCATATTATTACTACCACCGCTAGTACTTAACGAACCCGTGACGTTGTGTTTTACCATCATCTTTGAGATCACTTCGTTCTTCAATATTTGCTAACACATGGCGGTATCTCTATCGATTCTACTTAAATCCATTTCCATAATCTCTATGTCTCAAATTTGTTGTTCCCTTTCTTGCTTTTTTCGGTATAGCTCAAGATGTTATGCTGCCATGGCCTTCTTTATTTCCCTTTCTTCTTGCCTTAGCTTGACATTATTTCCAACCATCTCTGTTATACCCTCATGGGACTTTATTGCATTTTTAAACTTCGTCAAAAGGTTATTTTGCCTTTTTTTCTCCCCCCATTGGCCTATTCATTAACCCCGGAGATGAATAAACTGGGTCCGTCACTTCATCGTCATCGTCATTGTCAGCTAATTCTTCAAGGTTCGAACCCATTGAAACTCTCGGACTTGCATTTGAAGACATTTTTGTGCCTTAGAGCCGCCACCAATTTACTTTTCATGAATGCTTCTATAGACGATCTCCGAATTCCATCTTAGATGCTTCTTCATACTACGCACAAAAAAAAAAAAAAATTCAACACTTAACGAAATAAATTAATTTACCAAATTTAAACAAACATGTCATATAAATTGAAATGTACCTCGTGGTGTTCATTTCCAATCCCGCTATAGTTCGCCTCAAGAACTTTGGTAACACAAGATACTAAAAATGTGGTTTGCTATTAAATTTTCCCCTAACATTGTTTCAAGGCGGCTTTTGTACGGGTTTTCACACCACTTGTTCCTTCATAGTTGTTTACTATTTTCCCCCAAAACTTGGATTCATCTTGTTGGTTACCATTTTGCGAGTGTGCGACCCAATATTTGGCAAGGATTTGATCCTCAAAGTCAGTCTAACAACTATTATTACTTTTCCTTTTGTTGACAAACACGTTGGGTGGCGTGGAAAAGGAATACAGGGGCATGGAGTAGTTCGGTGATTCCAGAAGTTGTGTTGATGGAACATATTTAGAGTATGAATTTTGGGAAAATTTATTATCCATTTGAAGTTGATAGAGCTTGAGAGATGCTAGAGAGTTGATAATGGTAACTAGATTGAAAATGGTGACAAAAATTATTTAAATGAGAATTTAAGAAACTACCCTTTTTATTTGAAGAATTTGGGTGAAATAAAAAAACTAGCCGTTGGAGAGGGGAGTTGGGGTCACAGAGTGTAGGTGTTTTTCAGTTTGAGAAAAAAAAAACTAAACTTACGCATGCTTAACGGTCCAGCACTTTGACAGCTGTATTAAAAAGTTGTTGGGCGCTTAACGATTTAACGCTTATGCGGTATGCTAATACTCCTCCCCAAGTTCAAGTTTCGCATACTTTGGAGAAGTATGGGATGAGTACGCTCAACCACATACCTATATTAGATTGGTTTTTTGGCAAGAGTATAGGAAAACTTTAACAGCATACCGTTGGAGGTGCTCAAAATAAGTAAAATTACGTTATTTCACTTTCCATCACAACGTCGTTCTTGGTTGGAAGACAATCTCTCTCTCTCTTCAGCCATGGCTCTGTTTTGTGTAAAAAGCTTCATTCTCCATCACCAACCTCACCATTTCTCACCAACACCATCTCCATCTATCTCCAACTTTCTCAAAACTTCCCCTCTTTCACCCTCTCTTCACCCCATTTCACCCCTCTCAACCAAACCAAACAAAGACCCAAGTTTCCCTCGCACTATGACAAGAGCTTCTTCTCTATCAAGTACTGGTATCTCAGACAACGTGGGTTTGATTCTTGGAGATGTTAGTGTTTTCAAAGCATCTGGTGAATCCGTCATGTTCAAAGATCTCTGGGATCAAAAAGAGGTTTGATTTTAATTTGGAATTGTTTGAGAATTGTTCGCTTAGAACTAATAATATAGAGACCCATCTCTGTTATTTAGGCTTAGATTATAACATTGCAGTTTGATAAAATATGAAATGCATACAAATAGTGATAAAAAAAAGAAGGGATGTTTAGAGGAAATTGCATTTAATACAGACAACAAGCACCGGAGTACAAATATAATGACTTTTATATAGGTATTCAAGGATTTTGGTGGAAAAACAAATTTGTGGCATTTCCCTTGATTTTCAGTAGCTATATCGACATCTGCCAATTAAAAGAAATTGGGGTTCTGCTTTCGGATTTTATTGGGTTGTTGTTAAAATCGAAAGAAAAGATTTAACATCATTGAAAAATGTTCTGTGGCGATGCATGTTAGTAAATGATTTTTTCTTTTTTGGGAGGAATTGCTACTATTTTGTTTATATAGATATAAGTGTGAGCTAATATGTTGCTTTACTATCTGTATCTCTAATAAGAAATATGATTTCTACTTTTCTCTTCTCAGGAGTTTGCCGTGGTTGCACTTTTAAGGCATTTTGGGTGCCCTTGTAGGTAAGTTTATTTGTTAGAAATCTACTCAAATTCAAAGGCTCCTTTGCTGACTACACTGGCATGAAACTGCTATGCAAATGGAGTGAGTTGCAATTTCGTGCATTGCAATTATGTGAAGTACAAAGCAGTTGTGATCATTTTTTTCTTCTACTTTTGTTGTTTATTTATTTAAAACATACTAATCCTATCGAACCTCTTTCTGAAAATCTCACAGCTGGGAACTTGCTTCTGCCCTTAAAGAGTCAAAGCCAAGGTTTGATTCAGCTGGTGTAAAACTAATTGCAGTTGGTGTTGGCACACCTAACAAAGCACAAATTCTAGCTGAACGGGTACTATTTCTCTCTTGTAGGTTATTAAATAAGAAATTTGTTTGCTTAATGCGCCGTCAAAAGGGGTCCAACACGATCTCTTCTCCGCCAATAGAATTTGAGCTTCAAAATACAAACTGCAACCTACTTGATATTTTCGACAATTGACGTAAAGTGCTTGAGAAAACATGGCTAAGAAAATTACTTTCATTCTCACGATTATTATCTCATAAATATGAAAGGTTGGTGCACAAAAGTTCTATTGTTCCACTTGAGCTCATTTTTCATTCTGATGTTATCTTGTCAGCTACCATTTCCTTTGGAATGCCTTTATGCCGATCCTGACCGTAAGGTACGAATAATGTTCAGGAGTTATCCTTGTAAGTCAATTTTTGTATTCTTTAATAAATTAACACTGTTAACTTAATGTTTCAGGCATACGATGTTTTGGGCTTATATTATGGGTTTGGTCGAACATTCTTTAACCCAGCCAGCGTATATGTCTATCTCTTATTTTCAGAATGAAATCATCATTTCTAGATTAATGTCACCCCTGTGGTGTTAAGATGAATTCACATTTACCTAATTTAGAACCGCAATGTTACAGGCCAAGCTGTTTTCGAGATTTAAGTCACTCCAGAAATCAGTGAAAAATTATACCATTGAAGCTACTCCAGATGATAGAAGTAGTGTACTACAACAGGTATGAGTCACCTGTATGAGTCACCTGTAAGAGTTCCGTGGTGAAGCTATTTTTCTCTCAATAGAAAGCAATTCATTAACTAGAAACAACCTCATAGAATTTTATCCCTAATATTTTAGGGTATCTCTAAGTCACCTAAAATTATTCAAATATATCTCAAATTATTCAACACGTAGGTTTCATTTATTTCAGGGAGGGATGTTTGTCTTCAAAGGAAATGAGTTGTTGTATGCAAGGAAAGACGAAGGCACAGGCGATCATGCCCCTCTAGATGAGATTCTTAGTATATGCTGTGCTGCTCCTGTTGCTTGAAGTTTAATTGTGTACTCAATATAAATATTTTGTACTTCTTACATGTATTCTTGATACCTAACCTTAATGTAAAAACATCGTATATATATTTTTCAATATATAAATACATCATATCATAACAAGTATTGACGTGGTTGGTCTTCTTTCTGATGATGAGTCGCTTGATCTCATTTTGCGTTGCTCATTTTTATTAAAATTCTTGAATTTTTCTTCTTTTTGGCTTCTTGTATACCATTGATAGTAGGAAATTTCAGACAGTTGTCTTTGGAAATGAAGGCTGCTTCATTAAAATCGATAGATCTGGCAGCTTATGTTCTACTTCTTGGGGATATCATAGCAAAGGAAGGTGGAGAGATACATTCTGAGATTTTTATGTGGTTGAAAGTATTGATTCAACAGTGTGCATGAAACATCGATTAAAAAAAGAAGTGAAGCAATGTGAATTCCTTCCATGGTGTGCATATATGCAAGTTAGAGATTACAGAAAATCCTAATTGGGGCAGACATGCCTTTAAAAGAATCAAGGGCCACTTATTCATAAACTTCAGTCATTTGGCCATTGCACATAAATATATTTACTGAATTAAGTGGGAAAATATGACAAGTACAATCTCCATGAAAACAAACATTAGATTTATTTTGGTCTTTGGAAGCTAGTAGTAGCTGCGACAGCTCCTGTGATTTCCATCTCTTGAACATTGCATATCATTCCTTAGGCTTGTACTCTGGAGCTGCATGACCCCCTCCCTGCATTCACCATGACTAATTTTATTTACTATCTCTATCTCTACTTACTGCTATGTTAGAAGACGAATGGCGGTTTAACTTGCCTTTATAGTCTCAAATGTCATCTTGTTTGCATATATCCTCGTGTATCTAAATGGGAAAATGTGGAAATGGAACATCAAACTGTTAGTTACTACAATAAGAAGCTTCAGTCTAATCTTTTGTTTAGGATGAATTTGACTTGAAAATGTAGTTTTTACTCACCCTCCAACTTCTCCGTAGACTGACCACGAGCGCCAATCATCAACTATGGGGTAATTAAGAGATCGTATCCAATTTTGAGACGAGATGAATGTTATAGTGGTCATGATCACCACTGTTAAAAGAAATTTCACAATTAATCTCTTAGAGCATCTCCAGCACGGTTTGGGTTTGTCAACTCAAACCCAAATCCAAACCCAAACTTTTGGCTTCCCAGCAGCGATAAAACGAGTGTGGGTTTGGTGAGCTGGACGTGTAAGAGGCAAAATGGGTTTGAGGAGCTCAAACTCAAAAAAAATATGAGTTTGGCAGTGTTCTTTTTACAGCCAAAAATAACACCGCGCAGTAAAAAGAACACCACTTATCCATTTTGCTGGGTTGAGCTCCTCCTTGGTTACCTCTTCTCACCCAAACCCAAACCCAAACAATAGAGGACCACCTCTACGCATTTCCCAAATGGCAAACTCCGGCACTAGCAGTAATAACTCATCACCGTCCACCCCATCCTCCCATAACCCACCTTCAACATTATTCTCTCAACACCCATCATCACAATTCACTCCATACCTCTACCACAACCAATCTTAATTCCAATCATAGACCCCACCTCCATTTACCATGTCGCAAGGGGATACATTCGGAGGACAGTATCAACAACCATTTACACTCTCTCAACCGCAACCTCAGGCGTTTAGCCGGTACTATCAACCTTATCCGCTCACTCAACCTCAAGGTTTTCAACCTCCAAATTACTTTTAGAACTACCTATTCCATGATGAATCTACTCAGCACAATCAAAGTGGCGCAAATGCACCAATACCTGTTGAAGCGGCGACGCCCGAGAAAGATAAAGGAAAATAAAGAAAGAAAAGAGCACCAGCAAAACAAAGACAAAGCGTGCAAGTGCCGAAAGATGCTGAGTTTTTAGACGAGATGGATGATGCTGGACTGCATTGGACGGATGTAGACTTTACGTGTCTCGCAAAGGCGTGGGTAACGGCTTCTATCCAGACCGTAGGCCGCACAAAGGGTTTCACTTTCTATCAAAAGATCAACATTGCCTTTATCAGAGACCTCGAGTGCCCTACAGGACGATCATGTGGGTCGGCCAAAACTCAGTGGTATCCCTTTAATGCACAATGTGTGGCATACAAGGGGATAGTTGCTCAAGTACGATTTCGGCACGACAGCGGGAAAACTGATTAAGATCGAGTACGTTCTAATTTCCTTTAACTCAATTTTGTTTATTTTTTTTGGATATACACATTATTTATTTGCATTTGGTAATTTTGTGAATTGTAGAAAAACGATGCACACAAGATCTATCAAGGCCTGAATACGCGGTAATGACTTCAAACACCGTGAAGCGTATAAGATTTTGGCGCGAGAACCGCGATGGACCAACCTAAATGATGATGTGTTGAACCATGCAGGGAATATACCAAGAAATATAGCCAGGAGAACATTGCACAATTCTTCTCTGGAGAACTCGGTCGGATCAAACAATCTATCGGAGAACCCCGACGACCCACCTACACCTCAATTCGCGGGCCAAAATTCTGAATTAGATGGTTCGTTGTATAAGGGTAGAAGTAGGCCCATCAGCCAAAAACTCTTTAGAAAAAACCTTACAACACAAAAGGCTTTGGATAGTGTTATTGTAGGGGCCAAGTTTTGTAGGAGAGGAAACCGGCTCTTACACTAAGGGGTTTAATCTTCGACTAGGGGTTTGTAAGTATATAAACTACAATAATAAGATATACTACTGAGACAAGACACTTGCGTGAAGGCCTAGAATGTGTTGCTCCATGACCTCTAGTGAGGATTTTAAGGAGAAATGTTATATATATCGAGTTAGTCGAGGGACCAGAGAGCGGATTGTTACAGGATATTCGAAGGTATTCTTGTAGGGCTTTGCGGGAGAGATTTTCTAACCCCTTCATCGTGCCTCTTCCCTCCTATTTATAAGATATAGAAAGGGCTGAGTCACTATGGGAGGTCAAGTTACATGTATATCCCCTGGGGACAACTGACTTGTACCCGGAGTCGGTTCTAACACTATAGCTATTGGTTCTGACATCGTAGTTGTTGGTTTTGGCACTATAGTTGTCGAGCGGCTTGTTTCACTATTTTGTCTGGTGAGCTGGCTATCAGACGTGTCTGCCTTCGACCATGTGCGATCATGGTCAAAGTATTTATGGTACTACTACTGAGTTCAGGCGCTGTTTTCGACTATGACAATTACCTTAGCTGATTCCTTCAAGTGTTCGATTAGTCTCGGGAGGCTTCGTGGGATTGATTATTGTCTTACTGGGTTTTGGGTCACTAGGTTGGCTTCGATGTAGCCTTTGAGTATTCGATTAGAGCTAAAAGGCTGCGAGTAGGCTACTACATTCGCCCCCTCTCAGTAGGGGCCTCAGAAATTGGTGTAGATGGCGCGGGTTGAGAAAAATGGTTGGGCGTGGGAAGTTGAAAAGTTGACTGAGTGATTGTTGCAATTATGAGGAAATCATTTAAGGAGGGTAATTAAGTTAAGTGGTGATTAAGGGGTAATTAATGCCCTTTAAGCAAGGTATATATAAAATGGGGGTATTAGTGGGAGTTTCAAATATCTTCATCTTCCTCTCTGAGTAATCGAAGCCATGGACACCACACCGAACACGAGGTACCAGAGGATGATGGCGGTAAGGGAACGTCGTATACGGGAGAAGACACATGTGCTGAAGGAAAAGTTCTTTGGAAACCATGGTCTGGACTTGGTGATGCCAGATTTGGTCGAGTTGGAACCAGAGGAGTCAATCGGTAGGATACCGTATGAACATTGGTGGAGGGTGATGCAATGGATGAAGCCGATCGCCAGCAATCGGTACTTCTTCCTGAAAAGTATGGCCAAAGATCTAGTAGATGCAAAAGATCGAGTGGAGGACGAGGAGGCAGGGTTCTGCAAGAACTGTCCCGTATGCAAATAGGGGGGTTATTTGAAAAGTGGTGGTGGTTATTGCTATTTCTTATTTTTTGTATTTGGCTTCTGTTGTTTTGTATTATGTACACTCGCGTACTTATGGAATGAAATTGTGTTATTTTTGTCGAATTGTAGTAGTAAGATAACAAAGGGTATTGTGGACGATGATAGTGTAGGCGCGGATTACTTGTCGAACGTCGAACATGATTAAAAATGGTAACAAACTTGAGTAATGTCGCATAATCAAAAAATATTGGCCGAAGGTTCTGGTACTTTATGGGCGATGGTTCAGAATAGAATGTAGACGATGGTTCGCAAATGAGATCAGGAGAGGTTTGAAAATATTTGTTGTCGAAGGCATATGGGCTTTGACTGCAAAACCTGACGGCCGTAACAACTATCATGTCAGAGGTGGTACTGCTCCTAGGGCAGAGTGCCCTACAGGTCATTATGATGTTTCCTCGAGTTGAGGGAAAAAGGGTGGAAGTGACGTGTAGTTTTGAGTTGGCATCTTCAGGCAGGGTACCAGAAGGTTAGAGAGGTTTATAACAAACAATTTTTGAGGGGGGTACGTGGTACGCACGTGGGAGTAGTTGAGGGTAAAATTGTAAATGCACATCACAGCTAAAATATAAGGGGGAGTGGAGGAGTGGTAATGATGGTGAGTGGGGAAATTGAGGCGGTTTTATTTTTGTGAGGTGGTATTTAAAAGGGGGAGGGAGAAATTTATTGTTCCCCAAATAATCAGTCATAGAGAAGACAAGAGAGAAAGAGAGGAAACCATATGCCATTGTGGAGGTAGAGCTTGTTGGAGAGGAGATAAGGAACCTTCGTTGTTGCTAAGTGATCTGAACCATTCGAACAGGTAGGTCTTTTGATTTCTTTCGTAAATAGGTGAATTGTAATTCTGCTCTGTTGTTTCTTCTTCTGTATCTCTCTTTTGTTTGTACTATGGGGTAGATACTGCTAGGGTTTGTGTTTATGATAGTATGACCAAAGAATGGGGGTAATCCCTGTGGCTGGAGGGCTGGCCCATTGGTGAATTGGGGAGAGTGAGGGGTGATTGAGGTTATAGTCGAAGATTTGACTGTGGGTTGGGGTAGAGAGTAAACTTGATACTCGAATATATCGAGCTAATGTCGACCTTCTTCTTCTGTAGGGTAAAATGCGTACCCGTTCGAGGATGAGGCTGATAAATGAGGAGGACAAAGTGAACGAACCGACTACGTTAGGACAAGGTCAAAGAGGGGTGAGTAGTGAGGTGGAAGTGTTAAAAATTGCCACGGATGCTCCGTTGGATGTAGTAGTGCCTGAGGTAGGAGCTTCGACTAGGAGCCGTTGCAGGGCTCGAATAGTCAGGGAGAGTGACGAAAAGGAGATTGAGGAGGGGATGGAGATGGTAACGAAGGTAATGTCGAACCTTCGGGTGACGAGGGGGAGGAAGGGGGAGAGGAGCGGAGTGACGATGGGGATGACTCGAACAATGTAGGGACACCGTCGGGAGCAGTCTCGGCCTAGGAAAGGGCAAGATTGGATCGATTCATGGTGAAACATGAGTTGTCGAAGGTGGGCGTAATATTGGTTCATGGTGGGGCAGGTTTCACGTTCAAGGATTCCCCGTAAATGGGTTTTATGGCGTTCCGAGGTCAGATTCGACTAGGGATACAGTTGCCCCTTCGAAAGCTGGTGAAGCAGGTATTGAATTTCTGAGATGTTTCCCTATGCTAGATGAATGGAAATTTTTATGAGATGATGAAAGTTATCGAGGGGATTAATGTAGAATTGCTGCAGGGAAGGAGGTTTTTGATCGAGTGGTTCGACATTGTTACAGTTCTTGAACCCATCGTCCTTTCTTCTCATCGACACACTTCTTAAGACCTTCGACTATAGTTTTATTGATTGTTTTAACCTGACCATTCCCCTGAGGGTAGTAAGGTGTTGAGGGGGGAGAGGCTTGAGGAAATTGTGAACTTTGTTCCTGACAAATTATGGACCATTATCGCATCGAATCATGTGAGGGCAGCCAAAAGAACTTTTTCTCGACTACCCGATGCTTTGGGAAAATGACCCACTAGATCGATGGCCCATCGCTTGAATGGCCAAGAGACTTGGCTGTAATGGAGGTTTTGTGAAGGGCTATGGATGTTATGGGCTTGACGTTGGCATTTGTCATAATCTTTTGCGTACTCTTCAGCTTGTTCCTTCATATTAGGCCAGAATAAACCTTGGGATACGACCCAAAGAACCATAGATCGACCAGCAGTATGGCCACTGCAGTGACCTTCATGAAGTTTGGTGAGTATGGTAGTGGCTTCGTGTTGAAAGATGCAACGAAGGTGAACGCCGATTGGGGATTTGCGGTACAGTCCACCTTTAAGGATGGTGTATCTTCGACGGTTTTCTAATAACGAACGCTTAGCTTTAGGGTCCTCTGGGAGGGCAGAACTATTGAAGTGCGGAAGGAACGATGTGTGGCAATCGTCGGGATCGAGACTCTCGCCCCCAGTATTGATGGAATTGGTTTCCATCTGATTGATACTTGGGCGTTTAAGCACTTTGATAGTGAGGGTTCGTGATTCAGATTGGCCAAGCACAGCGGCAATGTAGGCGAGGGAATTTGTATGTCAGTTTTTACCTCGAGGGTAGTGGGTAATCGAAGACTTCTCAGGGAACGAATCCATGCGCTGATAGACTAGGGTGGCATACTCAGCCATGCGACCGCTAGCCTAATTTTTACTGGTATACTGTCTCTGAACAAGCTGGAAGTCAGTTAACACAGAAAGTTTGGGGACACCAAGTTCGAGAACAAGGTCAAGGCCGTGGATCAAGGCTTCATATTCGGCTTCGTTGTTGGTGCATTCGAAGTTTAGTTTGATGGCCTTCTCGATGCGGTCGTTAGAAGGAATGACTAGGACGATGCCAAGACCAGAACCAGTGGGTCCTGCAGACCCATTAGTAAAAAGATGTCAGTCGGTGTTGGGGTTCCAAGGGTCGGTCTGTTTAGGTTGATCTTGGGGTAACTCGGCTTCGTGTTCTTCCCAGTCGATGTCTTCGACCGGGAAGTCGGTGAGAAAATCAGCGACGGCTTGACCTTTGAGGGAAACTTTCTTTTTGAAAGTGATATCATGCTCGCCGAGGTATGCGGACCACTGTTAAACTCTTCTGGATTTATCTTTTTTACTGAGTAGTTCTTGAAGGGGTAACTAGTTATGGCGCGGATGTGGTGTGCCTGGAAGTATGGTTTCAACTTTCTTGAGGTATAAACAAGAGTAAGTAATAGTCGTTCGAGTTTTGTGTATCGAGTTTCAGCGGGGGTGAGGGTTTTGCTGATAAAATTGATGGGTTTCTCGATATTGGCATCGATTCGGATAAGGACCAAGGTTTTGGTGGTGGCAAGATATAGAGTGAGTACCTCGCCTTCGACAGGAGTGCTGATGATAGGTGGTTGGCCATGGTAAGTTCTAAGTTCGAGAAAAGCTTGTTCACATTCGGGTGTCCAATTAATTTTAGGGTTCTTTTTTTTGCTTTGTGGACACCTTGGTCGGTCACGTAACAGGGAGAAGAGCCAAGCACAATGGTCAGAGGACTTGGATATAAATCGGTTTAAAGCAGTTATCTTGTCTGCGACTTTCTGGTCATCTTTTCGGGTTCGGGGGGAGGGTATGTCGATGAGGGTTCGAATTTGGGTGGGGTCGATCTCGATACCACATTTGCTAATAAGGTGACCCAAGAATTTTCCTGAAGACACGCCGAATTGGCATTTATCGGGGTTTAGTTTCATGTTGTAAGATCGAAGTATGGCGAACACGTCGGTGAGGTCCTGGATATGGGTTCGTTTTTGGAGGCTTTTACATAACATGTCGTCGATGTATACTTCGATCGACTTGCCAAGTAAAGGTTTAAACATGTTTCCCGTATTCTTGGTAAGACAACAATGATCGGCATTGCTCTTCGAATAGCCATTTCTGGACATGAACTGTTCAAACTTCAAATACCACTGTCTCGGCACTTGTTTCAAACCTTATAAACTCTTCGTAAGCCTGTACACAAGATCTTCTTTCCCTTTAACCAAATACCCTTCTGGCTGCTTCATATAAATTTCTTCATCAAGGTTACCGTGAAGAAATACAGTCCTGACATCAAGTTGTTCAAGATGTAAGTCTTCAACAACAACTATATTCAGCACAACCCGAATAGTAGACATCTTCACAACAGGAGCAAAAATCTCACCGAAATCAATGCCCTCTCTCTGCTGAATGCCCTTCACCACAAGTCTAGCCTTGAATCTCCTTAAACCATCAGATTCCTGCTTTAGTCTGTATACCCACTTGTTGTGCAATACTCTCTTCCCCTTCGGTAACCGAACTAAATCCCAAGTTCGATTAAGTGATAATGACTGTATCTCATCATCCATAGCAAGCTCCCACTTGCTCTTGGCTTCCACATCTAAAGCCTCTTTGTAACTTTCAGGTTCACCACCATCTGTAAGTAACAAGTGATTTAAAGAATTTACGTACCTTGCCGGAATTCTTGCAACTCTCAACTCCTTTCGAAGTGCTATAGGAATGTCAAGAACATTAGGTTCCTCGTTCTGATCCGGTGCATCGGATTCAACAACGACTTCTTTATCATCCTCTCGAGAGGGTTCATCATCTTCAATGCCGACACTTTCCGTTTCTTCACCTTGAATCCTTTTCACAGGTACTTTGAAATCTTTATATAAGACTTCCTTATTGAATGTAACATTACGGCTCCGGATCACCTACTGAATATGTTGAGAATCGAGGTAGCTACTCTCTCTTCCCTTTTAGGAATGAACGTGGAAATCGCCAGCACAAGAAGTAAATCAACAAAGAGCAGTAAAAAATGACACGAAGAATTTTCCCAAAGGAGGGAAGTAGAAAACCCTTGCGGATGAAAAACCACTCCCCACGAACAATTTACTATGATATCAAATAGGTTACAATGTTCTCTCAAGCTTTTCAAGCTTTAATGGAGTTTCTTCAAACCCTAGCCTCTCTAAGGTTAAACTCACCAAACAAAAGATGGCTAACAAAATTACCTAAGTTTTCTTTATATACTAGAGAACCAAAAATACAAGTAGTACAGATCTCGAGGCATAACTCTAACATCTAAGGTAAACCTACGCGAAGTTCGTTCGAACGACTCCAAGCTCGTTCGAACGACTTTGCGATAGTTGGTCTCCAATCCTAGAAATATAACATCTCGTTCGAACGACATCCAAGCTTGTTCGAACGAGATTGACTCCCGGGCCAAAATTCCAGTGAGTACAAGAGTTCGTTTGAACGAATAATGAGCTCGTTCTAACAACTTCGAAAATTTCCCAACTTCGACAATCTTCTATTCGAGTTCATACCCAGCAAAATTTAAAGCAAGATAGAGCAGACTTACCCTATACCCGAATTCAGGAAATTGGGGTGGTGAAGTTAACTGAAAGGGAAGTTTGGAATAAAGGATCTTGGTGACATTTTCATTTATAGATATTCGATGCTCGACGATCTTATTTGGCTTAGGAGTGACCACTGACCACAGTGCATTTGGGTTCCAAAATATGAGCAAAATTTATCCCTGCAATAAACTATAAATATGAAATTGTCACTTTAATTACATATTTCCTGTAAAAACCAATCTAAGACAAAATCCTTGCAGACTTTATTCATTTATTAAATCCAGGTCTTTCACTCTTGAGAGTTCAGTTACTGCAAGTACAAAACTCAAGCGCCACCAAGTTTTCTTGACAACAATGTCAATGTTTTGGCAGCATTGGAATGCACATATGAGGCATGATGTGGTGATCATATGGGTAGGAGTCGAGTATTCATCCCAACTCTATCGTGTAGAATTTAATTTACACCCCCCACCCCCTAAATAATATGCTGGAACAGACACAAAACCTAGTTCAAATGGAGGCAATGTATGACGAATACAAGAGTGAAAGGCTTAAATCTAGTAAAACTAATCCATGCTATAGAAAGGAAGATGCACATCTAGAAGAAAGCGATGTTAAATAAACAAAACCATCTCTACCTTGGAAAAAGCTTGAACATCCTCTAAACACTTCACATTTCTAGGATCTACATGTGTATACTCTCCTGCACTATTGTTTTTCATCGACTTGAAAACGGGGTTTATTAGACAAATACTATCACGGCCCAGCCCGGGTCTGGCGCTACAGTGCCCGGAGCACAGCGGAATATGAGGCCGTGCGGCCGGCGTGTACAAACCATCTTCACCAGCGCGGCGACGCCAGTGGAATAATCCCAAGGATGCTAGAGCGACATCCGAATAATCCTGGATACTCGTGAGGGGGAATCAAATATGTATTCGGTATAGGCAATAACGCTGAAGGTTCCCTCTATAATCCCTATAACGTAATCTCTCGTGACGCGACACGAGGTACGGAAAGCACACCTGTCCTGTAGCGGATCAGGGTAGCTCAATATGCTGGGTTCCAGATATGGGACATATATATGAAGGGGCGACGAGCCTGAACTATTTACATTGTCCATCTGTAAGGGTCAGTGCGTCTCGGGTAGCCCATGGGGCATAGCGGTGTCGTTCAAAGCCCTATCTGGAAAACTGACCCGCATTGCGAGGCAATGTCTCTTAGCCTTCCCTAAGCCAAGGAGAACGCATGACCATTCCTTATAGATAGCCCATAAGCCGGGGTCCAAGATGACCAAGCTATAAAACTCTTTTAGTCATGGGGAGGAATGGACCAAGGTTCCTCCTTAATATAGCTACTAAGGAAATAGCTAGTTTCTAAAAGGAAACGTTAAAACATGAGACGAAACATACTTACACTTCTCGCTCCCTTAACCAATTCCGATTTCGATGAAACTTGGCGTGCAGCTATATTAACTCATAGAGAACAAATATCCAAGGTCAGATCTCAAAACACTCAGGTAGATTCGCCCAGCGTTTGGTAGACCAGAAAGAAAAGAGCACCCACAAAACAAAGACAAAGCGTGCAAGTGCCAAAAGATGCTGAGTTTTTAGACGAGACGGATGATGGTAGACTGCATTGGACATAAGCAAACTTTATGTGTCTCGCAAGGGCATGGGTAACAGCTTCTTTCTAGACAGTGGGCCGCACAAAGGGTTTCACTTTCTATCAAAAGGTCAATATTGCCTTAAACAGAGACCCCGAGTGCCCCACACGACGATCAAGTGGGTCGACCAAATCTCAGTAGTATACTCTTAATGCACAATGTGTAGCGTACAAGGGGAATCTTTCTCAAAAATGATTTAGGAATAGCAGCGGGAAAACATAAGAAGATCGGGTACGTTCCCCATTTGGTTTAACTCAATTTCGTTTATTTCTCGCGAATATACATGTTATTTATTTGTATTTGGTAATTTTGCAAATTATAGAAAATGATGCACACAAGATTTATCAAGGCTTGAATAGCGGTAATAACTTCAAACACTGTGAAGCGTATGAGATTTTGGCGTGAGAACCACGATGGGCCAACTTACGGGATGATGGGTTGAACCATGCGGCGACTGTAGCAGAAATATAGCCAGGTGAACATCGGACAATTCTTCTCCGGTGAACTCGGTCGGATCAAACAATCTATCGGGGGACCCCGACGGCCCACCTACACCTCAATCTGTGGGCCCAAATTCTTAATTAGATGGTTCGTTGTATGAGGGTAGAATCAGGCCCATCAAGCAAAAAACTATTTAGAAAGAACCTTGCAACACAAAAGGTATTGGATGGTGTTGTTGCATCTGGTAGCGGTATCCAAACAATATTAGATGAACTACGGTTGGAGAAGAGACAAACGAAAGAAGAAAAATAAAAGAAGAAGAGCGGAAGCAAATCAACAATGGCAAGACAAAATGGATTTGGAACAAGCAAAGGAAGATCACAAAATTATGGATAAAGACCTGAGCAATCTTTTTGGACCTGTATTGCAATATTATCTGCAATGGCAAGAAAAAGTCATGGAACGTCTGGCCAATAGGGGAGGACCAGGTACTTGAAGTGGTGATAAAATGCAATTTAACTTTGCTGTATATAGAAGTTTTCTTTCCAAGAATGTAGTTTACCTTCTAATAATGTAATCGTTTGAATAATGTACTTTGCTATTGAAGAATGCATTCTTGTTTTGGAAATGTTTATTTCTGATAATATTGTGTTAAAACAAATACAAAATTAATATAATATCAAAAACTTGTTTAATAAACTTGTATAACAAAAAGCATTAAATTACATGAAGAATACTCAGATAATACAAGAAATTGAGTACTAGATTTGAAGATTTCCATTCACGGCCCATAAATGCTCGATTAGATCATCCTTTAGATCAAAGTGCAGTTCTTGACTTCGAATGCGGTTCATTTTTGATGTAAAAAATTCTATTGTTCCGCGTTCGCGTACAATATTGAACCATTCGCCTTTGATGGTTGAGGGATCGGCCGGATTGCAGTCTAAGTATGATGAAAATAAACCTCGTTCCTCTTCGATGATTATATTGTGCATTATCACACACGTCTTCATGACATTGTTCAAAGCCTCGGGTTTCCACAATTTAACTAGATTTTTTACAACATTAAACCGAGATTGTAAAATTTCAAACGCATGTTCTACGTCTTTTCGGTAACTTTCTTGCTGTTGAGCAAAAAAAAATTGTTTTGTTGTTAACGGATTGGATATGGTTTGGACAAGTGTTCCCTATTTGGGGTATATGCCATCCGCTAGGTAATACCCCATATTATAAGCTTTTCCAGCTATTGTATAATTACAAGGCGGGGCGATGCCATCGGCCAGGTCGGCGAAAAGATGTGATTGCTACAGGATATTGATATCATTGTTAGACCCTGGTAACCCAAAAAAAATATGCCAAATCCAAAGATCGTGTGAAGCTACCGCTTTAAGAATCAATGTCGCCTTGGGGTAATGGCCAGTAAATTGACCATGCCAAGCTATAAGATAATTTTTCCATATCCAGTGCATGCAATTATGGCTTCCTAACATACGGGAAATCTTCATGACTCTCCGACCGCTTTTAACCTTTCGACGTCGGCCACGTTTGGTGCTCAAAGATATTCCGTGCCAAAAATTTGTATAAACGCAACACAAAATATTTCCACACATAACAAGGTTGTGCTTTCTTCTATTCGGATATACTCGTAAAAAAGATCTACCGCAACACCGTAGTTTAAGAAACGTAGTGTTGCGACTACCTTTTGGTACGGTGATAACCCTATAGTACCAGCGATGTTGCTGGGTTTTTGGACAAAGTAATGATCATGTGTAACGACTGCATCGAATATAGGCATAAACATGTCTCTGCTCATACGAAAATGCCACCAAAATTCATGTGGCTCATATGTGCAATTCGGCTTGAAGTAGTCCCGTATAATGCTGTAATGCCCCAATGGGTGATTTTGCCTCTTTTTCTTATCCTTAAGGCCCATGACACTCCCGCCGTAACTCGAAGTTGCATCATATACGGCTAGGTTTATTACAGTTTGGTGCAGAACGTAAATTGCCACCTCACAATCAAAGATAAGATTGTTAGAGGAGGACGACGATACACGTGGAGGATTATCAATGGATGAATTGGATGATGATGAAGACATTTGAGGCTGCGGAGTTGAGAGAAGGGTATTGACCTTGAAGGGGAACAAGTTTCTAATAGAAGAGAGAAGTGTTAAAGGGGGGAAAAGAAGATATGGGTCATTAAAATCAGGGATTTGGCGGTGAAAAGAATACCGTGCAGTGTTCCTTTTACTGCGCGATAAAAGGAACATCGCCAATTGGTCTAAAACCCCAGAAACATGACAACTCGTTCGAATGGAATCTAAACTCGTTCGAATGAAATTTGTCTATGGGCCAAAATTCTAGGGGATGGGTTTTTGGTCGTTCGAACGAAATAGGGAATCATTCGAACGACTTGGGTTTCTTGGGCTAAATTCTAGAGAGTTGGAAATGGGTCGTTCGAACGACTCTCAGCCTCGTTCGAGCGACTCTCAATCTCGTTCGAACGACTTTACTATATATTGGCGAGTTTTGGATCACAACGACTACTTTTTCTGGTGGGTCCTTTACAACGGCTAGTTTTAGATCACAACGGCTGCTTTTTACTTTATATATATGTTGGCTGGAGATGCTCTAACAACACTCCTCTACTTGAATTTAACAATGCCGAGTTTTTCCACTCTAACACCGGAATTTTCGATGGTATTTAGCTTGAATGAAGATTGCACCCTAGCCGTGTCCTGGCAGTATTTTGTTGATAATCCACCTCTCTGACAACTCTACTTCAATCAGTTATAGAATAAAATTCATGTTCAATTCAGGATGCACACGAAACTTCGATACCCTCCTAAAGATTTATATAACAAGTGGAATGTTATTAAAGCTAAGTGTAATGAGTTTCATGAAATACAGAAGAGTATTGATTTATGGGTAAGAGGTGTTCCACTAGCCTATATTCTTCGCGAAGCCAGAGATGAATGATATGAAAAATACAACCAGCCGTTCCCGTTCGAGACTCCATACGATATTTTTTACCGGAACTACGTCCCGCCTGATATTCCTACAAATTATCGGCTAGAAAACCATGGACGGAATCTATTCCCCCTTACTAAATGGTCCGAGTTTATTCCTTACATCAGACGTGAATGATAAATTAAATTTAATTGTATCTGTTTTGAGTTATATTTCGTGCGTAGAACTACTACTTCAAGAATTGTAATTGTATTTCTATTTAAATTCAAGACTCAAAATAAATTAATTAATATTAATTTATATAAAGAAATGTAACATCAGGTCGTACAAGTACTTATATAGATAAATAAACCCAAAATTAGCAATAAAATTTATTCAACACTGATATTTACAATAAAAGATTACGTCTACAAAAACATCAAAAACACCTATATCTACTGAGACGGGCTACTACGGCCACTACCGCCTCCCCTGGTTCGTGGACCAGATCCACACTGCCTCGTCCTTGCGATACCTCCAGGTGGTAGCGGCACCACCTTTTCGTCATGCCCCCTCCTCAGATGTAGGTCCTGAACGGGATAGAAAATTTATAAATATTTTGACAAAATAAATATGACATTAAGAAAAAATAAATACATAAATTAATTATTTACATGCCTATATAGCTGGTCGTCTACACTGTCCAAGTACCTCCTCTGAGTAGCTACCTCATCAGTCAACTCCTAGAGCCTCTGGGCGTCCCACGCAGACTCTGTAAGGGAGAGTCGCTGCATACCATGAGTCAGGTGCCACAACTCTTTTGTACCGTAGGAGGCAGACATAGGTGGCGGGTCCCTCAAGCGGCGGATGGGGAGCAGCTCACGCCTCCCTATCCACTCCATGTGCCACCCCGAGTTTGGCCCCTCCTCCTCGCCAGGCAAACTGAAGTCCTGGGACAAGCTATGAGCCAACGCTGATGTCACCACTACGGATGTAATACTAACCCTGAGTGAAGAGGGTCCAAACAGATTTATATTCCCCATCCTCTGGGAATCTGTCAGTAGGGGGCCTACCTCCACAGTTTGGTCAACCCAGTATGAAGTGTAAGTCTCTCGCTCCTCCCCTATCAAAAACTGTTTATAGTCAACGAAGCCGACCTGTCTCATCACCTGTAAATCTGTTGTACTAAGATGTGGCGACATGTTAAGCGGAGGATCCAAAGGAATACCCGCAGTGCCAGTTAATTACCTCCAACATCTATCCCCCAAGTAATACTCGTAGTTTTCATTTGGGACTTGAAGTGTCATCCTCATACGGGACAGAAACGTCGTAGCCTGTACGTCATCTAACTCAGACACTGTAGATCCTAACAGAGGTCGTCAGGTGATCATCTCAATAGTTTGGTGGTCAATGCGGTATCTGCCTAGCATGAAATAATTGCCTGCCTGGTCATTTCTTTTCTTCCAGTTCTTCCTTTCCCATGCTCTGAGGCGCGGATAGGCTGAGAATTTAGCATCTTCCTTGACAATAGGGTGACCAACCCCACAATACTCGTAAAACCAATACTGCATTTCGGAATAACATAAAAAGCAATTTGAAATTATATTTAAGACGTTTATTAGAAGATATTTGATTTGTAACTTGTAAGAAAAAAGTGTTAGTGTACCTTCAGAAGTTGAGAAAATCCAATGATAGCACCCCCGATCGTGACTGCAGTATCCAAACCATGATACGAGGAAGCAAGAATAACAGAACCCTAGTCATATTAGGCAGCCTTATCCAAATCGGCCACGGCCGCGAGATATCCAGGCAGAACGGTGTTGTTGGCCGTTTGGAACCATAAATGTCCCATCACGAAGAGGATAAAAATGTGAGCAATAGTAATATCATCCTCCCAATCAGCTGCGATGGTCAAGTACATCCTCAAATATAAAATGCTGACGTTCCCACTCTTTATATGGCTGGAATCAATATTGGGGAGCAATTGCCTCACATTGGATAAAACACTCTATGCGTCGCCATACGACACCTGTATCAGATATTGGCCGATTGACAATAATGTCAACATCTGGAAATTGAGAGAAGTGACCCCTATCTCCGTACATAGGAATAGAAACATGTGCGTGGTCGGCCACCAACACTCTGTAAGTGCCCGAATTAGCCGATTATCAGAATTGCCCAAGAATATATCCATAAACTGCCCGAATATATTCACCAAGACATCCCTTACAGGTAGAATTGTGGAAATCTCCTTCCACACTTTGATCACTGTAATGAATGTGTCGTGAACACGCATCGAATCCCGATTCTATTTATTGGAGCATTTTGTCAAACACTTGATTTATAGAAATAATTTTTTTTTACAATTACACTAAAACTTACCGTGAGTTCCTTGCCAGTGTAATAGATATGAGTAACGCCGTATGGAAGTTGGGTAATAAACCTCTGCGAGTAGTTTCCTTGGGGTGGTTTTGGTATAGGTTGTTGGACATCTTCAAATTCTACTCACTTTTTCTTCCTTCCGGACCTCGACTGAGTTACGGCTCACTCTGGATCTCTTGTCACTATAAACCCAGGTAATGTATTGGGGTGTGGGTCTTCCTCTGGCCTATGCATTGTTTTTTGAAAGAAATTGGGAAAAAATTTAGGTATACCTTCGATTTGAGAGAGAGGGAGAGGAGGAAACAATGTTTAAAACTCGAGTTGGGTTTGATTTTGGGTTAACAGTGCAAGCAGCGGTAAAAGGAACACCGTGCGGTAATCTTTTCACCGCACGGTGCTTTAAACTCTTCTGAATAAAAAAATAAAAAAATACACGTCACGAACTACAACTGGCTGGTGGGAGAGGCCGGGTGCTGGTTAGGTTTTTTATGGGCCCCCTGTTAGAACCCCCACCCAAACTGCAACTGGCTGGTAGAGATGCTCTTAGCTGCAAGAAGGGATTAAGAAAAAATATAATTTTAGTAACGGGTGTTTGAATTTTCAATCTTGATATTTGAAGAATCATTCTCAAATGATGTACCACACTCTACTTCCACTAGCATATGTGTCACCCGTATAGTTCATTGAGGGAAAAAAATTCATTTATTGGTACATGAAAATAAAAAAGAAGGAAAACACGACAACTGATGATAAAGTGACAGATTTATTACCGTCTGATATACGAGCATTGTGGCATGCACTAGCGCGTGCGAACGCATTATTTGTAATATTTAAGTTGGGTTTGAGTATAATTTTGTGATATATTAAGGTTTACCTTTTCTTTGCTTAGGAATACCAAATTATTCCCGCATTTTAAACAAAAATTATATGCCGGATAATACTAGTCATTGGATATAGTCTTTACAACTGCGATAATTTTGGTGTATTTGGTTTTGTTTCATATTACCGATGAGAGTAGGCAAGTAGACATGAAGTACATTTAAGATATTATAAATGGCAAACTATGTACTACACAATACATGAATTTGAGTAACACTACAACTCAACAGCAAATGTTTGTGAGTGATTTATACATATGCTAACTATTAGATTTATGTATGAGATGAAGCTTAGCTAAATCAACGGGCAGCAACTATCTAAATCATGCGATCACAAACATTTCTAGTGTAGAAGGATGAGCATATAATTTGGCAGAAAATGAACTTAGGAAAAATAAACATCCTTCTGCCCATTACTGAAACATTTTGACATAACAACCTACATTGTGATACTATTGATAGTTGGACTAATAATTCATTTTCTTTTGTGCTATCCTCCATATATATTCCAAGATTAATCTACACAGATAAATTTTGTTAGGAAGCTGATAGGGCGTAACTCCATTGGATATCAATAAAATTTTGAATATAATAAGTACATAAAAACTAATAATGCAATATATTATCATCTAAGAACAATTTGAGGATCCAAACTCGTTGAATATGAGTTCTGAATGGTAGGTTCCGGCTCGAACAAGACCAATTTTATGCTCTAATTGTAAACTATAGTTTAATCTTATCTTACTATAATACATACACAACGCCTAGGAGTGTATTTCTACAATTGCGCATGTCCAATTTTAAATTTATGGTGAAAATAAATGTAAGATCCACATCTCTGTAGAAAGGTCGGTCCAGATCCTGGGTACAAAGGCAATTATCCGTCATATATAATCACCGAGTCCTTTTGAGCCCGTTTGGCTGTGGGAGTTGGAAGAACTTCACGGTTAAGCGTGTTTGGGCGGGAGCAATCCTGGGATGGGCGACCCACCGGGAATCTGCTTACCAAATGAAATCAAGATTAACTGTCATTTCAAAGTATTAAAATCCATTGCCAACGGAACCAAGTTATCCATGAATGAAAACATAAAATGTGATAGTTTTTGCATGAATAAAAAAATTCTTAACTGAATTTGGGTCTGGGTTTATAATTGTAAGGCTCCTTACATCAACATGGGTTTATTCAAAGTTGAAGCATCTGCCGGCTTGGCCATATCACTTTTACTTAAAACTGAAAAATACTGGGTAATAATTTCCAGCAACAGGTTTCTTCACTTGCAAGTCCCAATCTGTTTTATAATCACGAACTTGCAAAACAAATAATATTTCTAAATCAAACTGTGCAAGGATCAAAAAGATCAAACTATATATACTAGAATCACACTAGAGAAGGGAGTATTTCCACTTCCTGAAGATGCATGGAGTGCATACAAAAAATTGGCCCCAAAATACACCGGGTAGTCTGCCATTATAATAGATAGCAACTCCAATTTATGCTTTTACCCTCGAAAGAATGTAATAAACATACCCTTTTAATAAAATCTCACTCATTATAATCTGTATAAAACGTTTTATTGATCTTCATAGTAGTTGAAATTAGTGTTGCAATTTCTTTCCCACGTCCATCATCGACTAGTATTGGTCCAATCTATAGTTGCAGATATCATCGATAAGCAGAATGACAAAAATAGTATATGTGGATAGAGAGATCAATATAGAAGTTGGTATGCTTACGGTGAACTCAACTTTAGCATGCTCTTTCCCCTTGTAAACTCTTGTGATCTAAAAATATTCACATAGATAAAGGACATTGTCATGATGTAATGAGCCCTAAAGACAACAATTTTAATGTATCTAGTTAAAGGACCTGACATATCCAAGGGTTGATCCTTTTATGTACTACAGCTAGCACTGGCCCTGAAGAACATTTAATGAAACCTAAACAATAAAGAAATTATAATGAGAAGAACATCAGAACATGGTGGGCTATAACAAATAATTAGCTGGATCGAGCATTGTAGCCTATAGGTGGTGGTTGGGACAACTCTCAAGTGTTGTAGGTGGTTGATTGGCCAACTAACAGTATCGTTGTTATCGCAAGTCAGGGGTTTCAAGTATTGTAGAGGTCAAATGAAAAATGGGAATTCACTATAATCTAATAGCCCTACATTATGTCTATTAGTATCAAACTTCCGTATATTTTTTTAATTTTATTATTAATATGACTGCTAGAGGATTTACAAAGAAACTGCAGCGAAATAGAATACTTTCAGAATTTATAATCTTTGAAGCCATAACTTGAGAAGATTTTAGAGAAACAAGTGCATCCTCGGCACCTGCGACGACAAAAAATGGCAGGTCCTCAAGAGATTTAAGTAATATTTCTTCTTTCTGTGTCGAGAGAAATGTTTCAGATGACAATCTACAAATTTCATGGAGTGCTTCATCCCAACTTTCTACACATAGTGGGACCTGATTGCTTTAACAACCATTTTAATAACCAAATGAAATGAGCACATTTATTAGCAATCACTAAGAAATAAATGCTAGAGTATTTGTATGAAAATATAATCTATGAGTAATGCCAATAAACATGAATTTGCAACTTAACCATAAATATACTTTGACGATAGACAAAAATACATACCATTAGATTTCAAGTTACACAGATTTCTATATAGCTTTATAATTTTCAAGCTCATGACACAAGGTTCTGTCATACTAATTTTTTACTTGCATCATGCATGTCTAGCGATGATATCAATAAGGTGTGGAGATCAATATAGACCTCATAGCATGTTTAAAGGGGCAATGGTATGGTTCTTAGCATTACTCATTATTTATTACCTATACAATGCGACTCCTTTATTCGTTACTTAATTATCCAACATTTTTGCAAAAATCTTTGTTTCATACATATTGGTGTTACTCCATATGTGAAATAAAAAGAACTGAGTCAACTCTGCCGTCCAAATGGCATAAACTATTTTCCTAAATACCAAAATGACTAAAAATACCTTAATAAACAGATTAACAGAAAATGTAAACTTTTTGATTGATTTCAAATTCCAATCATTAGCAGGCTAGATAATATAATTTTCTTAAGCAATGTATCATTCTTGGATAAACATACCTTGAAAAGGTTCAAAATCTCTATCGTTAATTTGGTAACATCATACCATTAACGTCGATTAGCCACTTGAATAATCTCAGTACGTAGCATAGGCCGCAATAGAATCCTAGCAAAGGCCAAAACAACTTCTCTGGACAAGCTTACACCAATCAACACAATTCCCCTGATTTGTACCTGCAAGATGCAAATGATTAACCTATTTTGATTAGATCATTGAATTAAAAGGCAAAATCAATTGTTATTCAACTGGACGACTAGAAAATAACTATGAGAAGAGAACCAAGAAAATATAATATTTTGTCAAGTATTAAGCAATAGAATGGGATCACCATGGGAGATACTCCAAGAAAAAGGACAACATCCAAATCTAAAAAGTCAGAAGCAGAATTAGGATTACTTGTAATTGAAGATCTTGCAGGTGTACTCACATGTTTGGGATTTGTAGATTCTCGGGCTTCATAATCATGGCCAACAAGTACTACTGAAGAAAACCCCATCTCCAAAATAAAAAGATAGAAGAAGATCAACCTACATACAACAAAAAAAAATCACAATCTCATATTCTTCAAGATGTTTTAAATGTGGCAAATTTATCAAATAATGCTTATATAGTAGGAAAAAGGATAGACAAAAATAAGAAGCTCAAATTGATATTATAAGCTATTTTTTACCATACTAAGTTTTAGATAGCGTAAATACATAGAAACGAAGTAAATACAATACCTGAGTTTCAAGCTTGTAGGGATTAGGCAGTTGATTTTCTTCCCAATCATTTTTGCATAGGGGAGAAGTTAAACCCCAACCTGGTCTATCAAAAGCTACAACCTCGCAGCCAACTTGTCGTGCAAGCACCCCCATCACATGCCTCCATGAGAACACTCCCCCTCCAAACCCATGCACCAAAACAATGCCAACATTTCCAGTTTCATCTGTAAAGAATATCCATCCTGTGTTGCGTGACCATACATCTGGTTCTGCGATTGAATTATCGGCCAACACTTCTTTGAGTTCCTTCCATTTGGGGTCTTCGACTGGAAAATTTGCTAAAAAATTTGCTATTGTTTGTCCTTTGACTGATATTTACGGCTTGAAGGAGATATCATATTCACCTAGGAATACAGGCCATTGCTAAACCCATTATGATTTTCCTTTTTTAGAATCAATAGTTTAAGGGGGAACTTGGCGATCACCTTGATGGGGTGGGCTTAGAAATAAGGTCAAAGTTTTTGAGAACTGTATACCAAAGTAAGTAGTTGTTTTTCAGTTATTGTATATCTCTTTTCAGCAGGCCTGAGAGTTTTGTTGATGAAGTAGATTGGTTTTTACACTCCACCTTCTTCTCGAATAAGAGCGAAACTGAAGAAGTCATCTGTTGTCGATAAATACATCGCTAGTACTTCGCCATCAATATGATTACTCATTATGGGAGGACTCCTCAAGTATCTTTTGAGATCTTGGAAAACAAATTCATAGTATGGTATCCAAATGATTGTTTTGGGTTGTTTCTTGGACACTGGGGCTAGGCTCTCACGAGGAAGGAGGTAAAGAAGTTTGTATCGATCAGAGGATTTGGAGATAAATCTGTGGAGAGCTATAATTTTGCCTATAAGCTTTTGTACATCTATTTTGGTTTGTGGTGATGGCATAGCCATGAGTGCTTTGATTTGTGCCAGATCTATTTCTATGCCTCTCTTATAAACTAGATGTCCCAGAAACTTCCCCGTTGCAGCACCAAATTGGCTTTTTTCTGGGTTTAGTTTCATTTGGTAAGTACGAAGGATGTTGAAGATGGTATGTAAATTGCTGCAATGATCCTCCCGTTTTAAGCTTTTATAGATCGTCTATGTATACCTCCATGAATTTTCCTAGGTGATATTTAAACATTTGAGTGACAAGTCGCTGATAAGTGGTTCCTAAATTTTTTTAATCCGAAGGGCATAACTATGTAATAATAAAGACCTTGTTCCGTAATAAATGTTGTCTTTTCATGATCTTCTTCGGTAAGAAGAACCTGATTATAACCTGAAACTGCATCCATCATCGAAAGAAGCTCATGCCCTACTACGGAGCCGAGGAGATGAGGAATCAGAGGGAGGGAAAAATTATCTTTTGGTGTGAATTTGTTTGGCTTTGTAAAATCTACACAAACCTTGATTTTCCCATTCATCTTTGGGACAGCCACAATATTTGAGACCCATTTTAGATATTTGGCTTCTTGAATGAATCCGACGCAAAGGTGTTTATCTATTTCTTCGTTAACTGCTTCTCGAATGCAAGGGGTTAAATTGCGACGCTTCAGCACAACTTCATTGCTGTCTAGAAGGAGGTTGAGTTTGTGGCATGCAATTGATGCATCGATGTCAGGCATCTCTTGGAAAGACCATACAAAGATGTCAACATTTTTCTTTAAAAGTTGTAATAGGGTTTCCCTTTCTTAGGATGACGCTTTGAGCCAATAAAGGTATTTCTTCCTGGTCCATCGAGTTCTACGAATTTAACCACCTCAGTGGCGTGTTGCTTGAGGATGTAGTTCCTGCTATAATTGTTATGCCTTTAAAAGTTTTATTGCGTAAGAGTTTATGGTGGCATTTTCGCACATTCGTGCTGCAGCATGAATCCCCTTAATTTTATAAACTCCGTGATATGTTGGAAATCCCAAGGCCAGCTAATATGTCGATGGTACTACCTTAATAGAATGGAGCCAACTTCTTCCTAAGATCCTTAAATATTTTGACTCACAATAAATTTAAAGAAGGTGGTTTCGGATCCCGCTTGAACAGGCAGTGTAATTTTTCCCAAGGCAGATTCATTAAAACCGTTAAATCATGTGATGGTTGTTGTCGAAGCTTTGACCGAATCCTTGAAGGCTAGAACATTAATTTCTCTTTTGAATAATACGTCTACTACGCTTCCCGTATCGACAAGAAGTGTGTGTAAGTAGTCTTGTCCTACTTTGAGCAAGTACAGCTCCATCGTGTCCCAAAATATTACAATCGCTGCAACAATGTTGGGCACACAATAGCCGAATGCAAGATAGTGCATAAAACATTTCGAGTAAATGAAATGGAACAAAACAAGACCAAGCCGAAGACAGCACAAGGAATCGCTAAGGGCAGCAAGAGCAACCAAAGCTTAATAATCCAAGATAAGCAACCCTAGACCAAGGAAGTGGGAAGGACAAATACAGGAGACAATGGAAGAGAGTAGTATAACATCCCCACCCATCTACTTCCCAGGCTTGTCAAGGTCGGCTAACCATATGCAACAACATGAAAAAATCCCTGAGATTGTTGAATGGTCACAAACAAAAGGTAGCGGCAAACAGCCATTGTCACCCATAGTGAACAACATCGCTAGTAGGGTAAACCAATTTTCAGCCCTAAGAAATGAATAGGAAGATATAGAACATACAGAATCGGCACTGTCTAGGGAGATGGATGACACAAGCAAAAAATTGACTCCCAAAGTGGAGAGAGGAGTAGCAGACGCTGATATCTCGACATTACCAACATATGAGGAACTGGCTAATACAATAGACGCAGATAGCACAAATAAACCAACAAATGATGAAAATTTTCTTGAGGAAGATGCTTATTTATAGGCGATACATGAGGTCAGACAAAATCTCAACCCAACAAGTTGGGCTAATGAGGTGGAACAGGAAGAGCAGGTACAGCTTGGTCTCAACCAAGTACTGAAAAAGGGTAAGGTATACACCTTAGACCCAAAAATTAGACGGTCTACCCGCAAATATTAATGAAGGTAATTTTATGGAATGCCCGAGGGTTGGGGAACAGAAAAACAACTCGATATCTCAGACAAACAACTGTACGAGCACATTCAGATATTGTGGGAATTACTAAACCCAAAATCTTCTGTAAAGACTTCGTGCTGCCGGGATATGAAACCAAGATCATTACCAATGAACAAAACGCAGAAAAAGGTAACATATGGATACTTTGGATCAAAGGAAGTCTTGAACCTGGAGTTCTAGCTCTGTTGAAACAACATATTACGGTGCAATACAAAGAGAGTTGCTTCTCCTTTGTTCATACAGATTGCAACAAAATTAACAGGCTGGAGCTTTGGGCTAACCTCTCTAATTTTGCTACAATGAATATAAAGCCTTGGATATGTATTGAAGACTTTAATGTGGTGCTGAGAACCTCTGAGAAAAGGGCAAGAAGACCACCCCCACTTAACGCAATAATGGATTTCAATAACTTTTTGGATGCAGCTAGACTTTTGGAGAGCCCCTCCTCTGTGCTTCAATTTACATAGTGCAATGCTCAGAGTGGAAATAATAGAACTCTAGTGGTTCTAGACAGATGTTTACATAATGTAGAATGGCAGGATACTTTCAGGGGGTGGCGAATGAAGGTGGTGTCTCGTACACAATCCGATCACTCACTTATTATGGGTGAATGGTGCCATGTTCCTAGGCCAAAAAATATCCCGCTCTGGTGCCTATAGTCCTGAAGAGAAGAACCTGGTTTTGGTGCCCTGGTAGCACATAGTTGGGTACAGCTGACGAACGCTGCTCCACTTTTCTCTCTTATGTTGAAGCTATGACGCCTTAAAGCCGACATTAAGATGTGGAGACAAAACTCCGTCACCCACCAAAAAAACAAAATTAAACTAGAGAGAGGTTCTGTAACTCCAAATCCAATTGGAAGATGATATCACCAATGACCTGATAGTAAAAAGATACATTGCCCAAACAAAATTACTAAACAGATGGGAGGGCACTGACGAGGTGTACTGGAGGCAAAAATCGAGGATTAAATGGCTTCAAGCGGGAGACAGAAACATAAAATACATTTATGCAACTGCAAAGGCCAGGAATGCCAAAGCTCTTATCACAGAAATTGAAGACGACACGGAACAGACATTACAAGCCAACCCCACATCCAGGAACACATTGTCAAATACTACACCTCTAAATTATTGGCAATAGACACTCAAAACTGCCCATCATTGTTCAAACAGCTCCCCCAGCAAGTATCAGCGGAAGAAAATATACATTTTACAACCGTCCCCACGGATGAAAAGATCAAGGCAACGGTGTTCTTTATAGACAGCAACAACGCCTCCGATCCAGACAGATTCTCTGGAGCCTTTTATCGCATATACTGGGATACGCTGAGTACGAATATTTACTCAGGGATATCCTCCTTTTTTCGTGATGGAATGATCCCTCTGACATTCAACTCTAACATCATTGTCTTGATCCCAAAAATCATAAACCCATTATCGATTAAGCACTACAGGCAGATATGTCTTAGTAACTTTCTATTTAAAGTTAATACAAAAATTCTAGCCACGAGGTTATCTTCAATTGCTGACTGATGCATTTCAAGAGACCAAAGTGCATTTATTAAGAACCGCAACATACATAACAGCATCTGTATGGCGTCTGAAATAGTGAATAAAATGAAAATCAAGACAAAGAATGGCAATGTGGCTCTCAAGAATGATATCAGTCAAGCATATGATACTCTAAGCTGGACATTCCTCATCAACACTTTAAGAGCTTTCGGTTTCGATCAGAAATTTTTCTCTTGGACACAAACGATTGTCAGCAACAATATGATCTCTATCCTTGTCAACGGTAGCCCATCTAGATTCTTTTAGATGTTTAGGGGTCTCAAGCAGGGGGACCCTTTCTCCCTAGTCTTCTTTGTAATCGTAGAAGACATCCTTAGCATCAACCTCCACAAGGCCAGGGACCACAGCAGAATACAACCTATGACATCAACAAAGTTTACGCATGGACCTACTCACCTATTATTTATAGAAGATATTTTTCTTTTTGTGAACGGGAACACCAAATGCCTGCGACAGCTTATGCTCCTACTTACATAATATCAGTTGGTGTCTGGACAAGAGATCAGTGAGGCGAAAAGCAAGATTTTCATGAGCAATATTCCTCTCACCTGAAGACGAGTTATCTCAGAGATATTTAGATTCATGGATAGAAAATTCCAAGAGACATACCTGGGAATCCTACTTCTACAAGGGAGGGTTAAGAAGCAAGTGATTATACCGCTTATAGAAAAAATTAGAAAGAGGGCTAACAGCTGGACTGGAAGCATGATCTCCACTCAGGGAAGAGTTACTCTAGCGAAGTCTATTCTCAATAGTATCCCCATACATAATATGGCAGTTTACAAGTGGCCTAGATCAATTATCAAAGAGGGGGATAATATCCTTAGGAACTATATCTGGACGGAGGATCCGTACAAAAGAAAAGGAGCGACATTGAAGTGGAAGAAGGTCTGTAAACCGATTAAGGAAGGGGGACTAGGAGTGCAAAGCATGGGGGAAGTAAACAACGCTATGCTCTGCAAACTTCACTCATTATTCAAACAAGGTACATAAGAATGGGCAAAATTCATCAAAACCAAATTCAGCAACAAGAGTGGAGATCCAATTCGATATCATAAACCCTCTACTATCTGGTATGGTATCCAAACTGGTGCTGCCCTATCGAAACCTTACATAGGTTAGCTCATCGGCGATGGCATGAAAATAGGTTTCTAGAAATACACATGGGCTATAGAAATCTCTCTCATGGATTATATAGAGCTGCCCAGACATATGTGGAAACATTGTAAAGCTAGGCTTAACAACTTTATTAACCCACAAGGATGGTAATTCCCAAATGACATTCGCCTCCTCCTTCTGGCACTTGGAATAAATATTTAGCAAATCCAATGTAACCCTAATAACCAGGATACTATAATCTGGAAACCAGACCTACGAGGGGCATTCTCAACCAAGAATGCATTTGAAACTCTACATAAACGAGAAAATACGGCATGTCGAGGCTTTGCATGGCGTCTGTTAAGCCATCTCCTTCCAATAGACGACACCATTATGAAGAAAGGTATCTCTCTAGTCTCAATTTTCCACCAATGAAACAATTCTATGGAAACAGAAAAATACACTCTTCTGCAATGCCCATTTGCGGTCTCTCTCTAGCAAAATGCTACCAATTGCTTCTCTTATGATCATATTACACCGACAGATACCTGGAAAACCATCTTGGAAAGAGGACAAGGATCTAGTACCTACATAAAAGATCTCTGGGTGGCCACGGTCTTTTCCATTTGCAGTAACATTTGGAAAACAAGCAACAAATGGAAATACGATGGATTCAAGCTTCCTCTCCATACAATTAAGCTGCACATTCTTAGAGATATTGCAGACACGGCTCATCTCTCTAAAAATACTATGAACAATACTATACAAGATCTCAAGATCATAAAGGCATTAAATGTTCAATGCAGACCACGACAGGGCAGCATCCAAGAGAGCCGTCGATGGGACAATACCAGGAAAAGCAGGAGTTAAGATTATCTACAGATACAGCAACGGTGAAGTCGTGGGTACCTATAACAAAGCCATTGGTCACGCAACGAACTATATAGCTGAGATCACGGCTATCATATCAGGAGTTTAGAGAGCTGTTACAAAAGGGTGGCGATACTTGTGGGTGGTATCTGATTCAGCTACGGCCATTAAAGCCTTCACCAATGACAAAATCCCTTGGGCACTCAAAACTGCTTGGGACCTTATCACTCACCATATTCTGCATATTCGGTTTAACAATGTGTGGAGGGAATGTAACTTTTTGGAAGATTAGCTTGCACGGAGAGGCTCTGGCCCAAACCAACCGATGGATGAATAGACAAACGATAAACCAGAATGTCTAGAAAAAATCGAAGATCATTGCACAGAGTACTTTAGAATCAGGAAAGTCGTTCGAACGACATAGGCGGTCGATCGAACGAATTACACGTTACTCTCAAAGCCGTCTTTTCTTTTTGTCGAGTAAGATGACATTTTGATGCAGGGCCCTATACGCAATGAAGATCACTTAAAGAAAATAACACGATCGTTTGATGAATCCGGCTACAAATATACTACCAACCTTCCTATGAATAATCAATAATCAAATTGATCAAGCAAAGGGAAAAGAAAGAGAATTCTATTCTCCAAAAGCAAAGCTTTATTCAATCTCCCATATCTCCTATTACATAAGTTTATTTATAGACTCTCTAAAATCCTAATTCTACTAGACTTAGGAACCTTAATGACAGTTGGTTTCCTAACCCAATGAAGACTCCTAAACAGACTCTAAAACCAAGTATAAACTTTCTAAAATACTAAGAGTTTAAACCAACTAAAATACTATAATAAAAGAATAGACTCAAAGCCTATATGCTTCTTTGGCCTTGACACTAGGTCTTCGAATCCTTGTAGACTTTGGACGCTCACCGATGACATGTATGAGTCTTCAATTTGTGTTGCATCCTCCTCCCCAGGTTCGAGAGAATTCGCCCTCAAATTAGAAACATCCTCTTCCGAACTATCACCATAGTATGGAATTAGGTACTTTACATTGAACACGTCAAAAATATGAATGTGACTTGGCAATTTTAACTTGTAAGCATTGGTATTGATCTTTCCAATAATCTCCAAAGGTCCAATCTTCTGAGCAGCTAGCTTATTGTACTCTCGAATAGGAAATCTATCCTTTGTCAAAACAGCCCATACGTAGTCTCCAACCTTGAAATCAACAAATCTTCTTTTCTTGTCCGCAACAACTTTGTACTTCGCATTGGACTCTAGCAAGTTTGCACGAGTCGCTTCATGAATTTGTTGCATCTTGTAGATAAGATCCTCAGCCTTATGGTTAACTCGTTTGCGATCTGGAACAGGTGCTAAGTCCAAGGCTGTCCTTGGGTTAATACCATTAACCACATAAAATGGACTAAAACCTGTACTTCGATTGACTGAACGATTGTAGGCAAACTCTACTTGATAAATTTTTTGGTCCCACACCTTCAAATTTTTACCAACGACACTTTGCAATAAACTCCCCAAAGAATGATTTACGACTTCTGTCTGACCATCTGTTTGTGGGTGATAGGCGGTGCTGAAATTCAACTTTGTATTAGCTAAACGCCATAGGCTCTTCCAAAAATGACTAAGAAACCGCGTATCTCGATCCGAAACAATAGAAACAGGGAGACCATGAAGACGGTACACCTCACGGAAATATAGTTTAGCCACGTTTACTGTATCTGTTGTCTTTTTGCACGTTATAAAGTGTGCCATTTTTGAGAAGCGACCCACAACCACGAAAATGGAATCCATCCCTCTTTGAGTGCTAGGAAGCCCTAAGACGAAATCCATGCTCACATCAGCCCATGGATAATCTAGAATTTGTAGCGGCATATAAAGCCTAGCATTAGTCAAAGTTCCCTTTGAGACTTGACAAATATGACATCGACGGACGAGACGGTATACTTCCTTTTGCATTGTTGGCCAAAAGTATGAGTCTGCAACCAGCTTAAATGTTTTATCTCTTCTGACATATCCTTCTCCATGCAACTCTCTAATAATCTCTGAATGAAGACTACACTCTGGAATACACAATTGGTTTCCTCGAAAAAGGAAGCCCTCATGCGTAAGAAAATCGAACCGTCGACCTACTAACACATCTTCCACAATAGCTGAAAAGTATGGATCAGAAGTTAAGTAATTATGAAAAGAATCAAACCCAAGTATCTTTGAACGCATGATGGAAAGTAAGGATTTCCTTCGACTAAGAGCATCAGAAACACGGTTGTGAATCCCTGGCTTGTGCTTAAGAACAAAGATGAATTCCTGCAGATATGTCGCCCATTTTGCACGTCTTGCCGTGAGTTTATCCTGACTATTGATGTACTTTAAGGAGTCATGGTCAGAATACAATACAAACTCACTATGAACTAAATAATGTCGCCAATGTCGTAACGCTTGTACCACCTCAAAGAACTCGAGATCATAAGTATTGTAGTTTAGTGTTGCACCTTTCAACTTTTTACTAAAGAATGCAATCGGCTTATTCTTCTGACTAAGAACTGCTCCAATGCTTACTTTAGATGCATCACAATGTAACTCGAATGGTTGTAAGAAATCCGGTAAGATGAGAACAGGTGTTGAAGTTAACTTGTGCTTGATCACATGGAATCCCTTTTCTGCCTCCTCGGACCACGCAAAATCCCCCAATTTCATACAATCTTTAATTGGCGCCATGATAGTGCTAAAGTGGGGACTAAAACGCCGATAAAACGATGCAAGGCAATGAAAAATCTGGACCTCGTTAATGCTGGTTGGATGTGGCCAGTTTGTAACAACCTCAATCTTTAACTCATCCATGGAAATACAATCCTTGGAAATAACATACCCAAGAAAAAGTACCGTATTAGTCATGAAGCTACACTTTTGAATGGCTGCATAAAGCTTTTCCCTTCGCACTCCCTCAAGAACTTGTCGTAAAAGCTCAAAATGTCAAGATGCATTAGCACTATAAATAAGGATATCATCAAAGTAAACAACCACGAAATGACCAATAAAAGGACGTAAGGCCTGATTCATCACTCTCATGAAGGTACTAGGGGAATTAGAGAGCCCAAATGGCACGACCAACCATTCGTAAAACCCCTCACGAGTTTTAAAGGCTGTTTTCCATTCATCACCTTCTCTGACCCGTATTTGATGGTAGCCACTCTTCAAATCCAGTTTGCTAAACATCGTCGACCCACCCAACTAATCTAGCAAGTCATCTAGCCGAGGATTAGGGAAGCGATATTTAACAGTAATTTTATTTATCGCTCTACTGTCGACGCATATTCTCCAACTACCATCCTTTTTAGGGATAAGTAAGGCTGGTACAACACATGGGTTAAGACTCTCCCTTATGTGACCCTTAGTCAAAAGCTCTTCCACTTGACGCCTCAATTCTTCGTGTTCCTTAAGGCTCATTCGATAATGGGGTCGATTAGGAAGGTTTGCCCCAGGTATGAGATCAATTTGATGTTGAATATCCCGTAAAGGTGGTAAAGTGTTAGGCAGATCAGTAGGAAACACGTCACTATATTCATCAACAAGGGGTCGAACTTCCTTGGGGACGATAAACTCACTTTTGCTCTCTTTTCCAAACAACACATACACCATTCCTGACTCTTCCAATTCAGTTACAAGCCTACTCATAGTTAAGAGGTTAGAACCCTCCTCAACTCGTGGTTTAGGCGTAGTTTCTTTACTTTGTATGGAATCTTTATTAGGTAATAGTGTAATTTTAATGTCATTCCACCAAAAACTATGTGTGTTCGTATACCCATTACTAACGACCTTCCGATCATATAGCCAAGGTTTACCCAATAATACATGACATGCATCCATTCCAACAACATCACACCAAACACTATCTTTGTGCTTGGACCCAATAGAATAATTAATCAAACAGCATTTCAAAACAGTTACCTCACTATCATTCTTAAGCCATGAGAGAGTATATGGTTTTGGATGCAACTGGGTTGCGATCTTTAACTTCTGAACCACCTCTTCAGCTACGATGTTATCGCAACTTCCAGAATCAATCACTACGCCACAAGCCTTCCCCGTAATTGTACAGCTGGTTTGAAAAATACGGGTACGCAACCACTCATTTCCATCTGGTGTACGTGGAGCAAGACATATACGTCTCACGACTAAGTTTGTTCCATGATCTCCTGCAACGAGCTCCTCCCGCGGCCCCTCCTCATACTCCAAATCAAACAAGGGTCCTTGATCTGTATCCACAATAGTCTCATTCATGGGCTCTTCGCTTTCAACAAATAAGCTCCTCCCCTTCTTGCAATCAGTTGCTCTATGTCCCGGTTCTCCACACTTAAAACACTTAAATCCACTTCCTGGTGCAATTGTACGGTTCGGTTGCCCCCCGACGGTAAATTTCTCAAGAGAACCTTTTTGTATCTGTGGTCGAGTAGTAGTCGAGTTGTTGTACATCCCTCCACTACTCAGAGAACCTCTCCTTCCCAACTGCTTCTCAAGGGTTACAGCTCGTTGATGTGCCTCCGCGACCGTTGAAACATCAAACAAATTAAGGGTATCCTGGAAATTTTGTCGCATGCCCCTTATGTAACGAGACGCCATATGTTCAGTCCTTTCACCCAAATCATTACGAGTGATGAGTTGATAAAACTCTTTCGTATAATCATTAATTGATTTATTACCTTGTCGAAGATTCTGAAGTCGTTGATACAATAACGTCGTATAGTTATGCGGCAAAAAAGCCTCCCTCATATGTTTCTTAAGTTTCCCCCACGACGTGATCTTTGCCTTCCCAGTCGGTCACGTGTTCGCTTAAGTTGTTGCCACCATGCTGAAGCTTGACCTTGAAATCGAAGGGCAACCAACGAAACTTGTTTGTTTTCTAGAACCTCTTTAAACTTAAGAATTTCTTCGACTGTATTGACCCAATCTAGGAACTCCTCTGCCTGGAGGCTACCATGGAATTCCGGTCAATCAATTTTCAACCCGACTTCGCATCGTTTGGACTCACGATTGTCACGAGGAAGATCAACTACACGTCGTCTCTACCTTCGGCCATAGTCAGCAAAAGGATTATCATCCTCTGCACCGCCATCTTCTTCCTCCTCCTAAAAAACTAGATTTGGTTCTTGGTCTTGAAGTAAAACCCTAGCTCTCAACGCCGCCAATTGTCGCGTTAATGTTTCAACCTGTTGTTACAACCCCGCTACTCCATCTCGTTCATATACTTCTTCAAGGGGAACCTCACGAACATCCCGCTTTGCGTAGCACCCCGTTTTTATTTCCTCTTTTTGTTTCACAGTTGTTATTTTCCTAACTTAACTTGGGTGTACCATAACATGTTTAGTTAGCTTTCGAATTTGGGAAACTTGGTCAAAACATCCATCGTATCCCTCCCTGATTCTCCTCCACATTCTTCTCCATCTTCTCTTTCCAAATCCTCCACAATCCCCTTCTTCTCCTCCACTTAAACGACAACACCTTAAACCCATCTCTTCTCTTTGTAATCTAGAGAGAGAGGTACACCACAAATCCCTAATTCGAAAACCCAACCTTTCCCCATTGTTATTTATAGCCGGAGGGTTTAAAATCAGATTCCTCAACCCATCCTAATCTTCTTTAGAGGGAGGGAGAATCCAGGAAGGAGACCTGTAGTTGTTCTATATTCACCGATTCCATCTTTGGTTGGACAGTTAGTTTCGGGTGGTTCCTATCCGAGTATATCGCATTGGTTTCCAAATTCAGGCAAGTACCATTATTGTTTGTCACTGTCCATTGTAGATTAGGTATGCTATGCCATGTTTAGTAGAATTACCATATAGATTTTCATCAAAACTGTTCTTGAAGGAATGACAGTTGACATTCATAACTCTAGTATGATCCTTAATGTTCTAGAAATCTTGAGTAATTAAGTATGTCTTATCTTGAATTTAAAGAATTAGGGAATTGTATAGGTCTTTTGAAGATGTAAATTTAGTATAATTAGATGCATACCTTAGTGTTATAAACTCATGTATTAAATTTCCCTTTTTCTCAAGCATACTACTGTGAGAGTTTGAATACTAGAATGGGAAGAAGATATGGACTTGTTAGAAATTAAACTCAATATAACTATGAGTTGCTTCTGTTAGTAGTTATATAAGGCTATAATATTTTTCCTTTCATCCAAATAGTAGCAGATACATTATAACTCAAGACTCATAAAGTATATCCTAGAATAAAACTTGATTAATTTGAATAGTACCATATCATACTCAGATCATATATATATGTTTGTGGAATGTATAAAGTAACTTGTAATGATATAATAAGCCCATGGCTATATTGTTAGCATTAATAGTAATTAATTGGTGCCCTCATATGCAACCCTTAACCATAGTACAGGTTGTAGCTTGATGTTCAATCTAAGGAGTACTAGTATAATCCTATATAAGGTCATCGACAGAGTCCCCACTTGTATATTTATGAGGGTAGAAAAGTCGTTGAGCATAAGATCGCCAATCATATGATATAGACTCATTGCCTATAGAGCAAGGACAGATAGGTCATTTTGATTGAGTGTCGGCCTATTAAATCATTCATGCATAGGATAACTTAGAGTTGTATACACAGTAGGGCTATGATGTCAGGGTCCTTGGGTTTGATTCCCTAAACGAAAGATTAGGTGACTGTTTATCAGTGTTCCAGGGTTGCAAGCCCCTAAAACTCTTCCCCAGTTACATATCGGCTTTGTTATTCTTTGTGAATACTCCCCGTGGGCATAGATCCCTAAAAGGTAAAAATAAATCGGGCTTTAGACCTGTAGGTTGAAACTCCTTGAGCATCTTAATCCGGTGATTTCCCCGCTAATTCCTGGCTCACTAAAAAGGAATCCGCCAATCCCTGGCTCGACAATAAGGGATACGCTTCTGTTGAGGACAGAAGGGTGCGAGAGTGTGGTCCAACTAAATTAAAAGCCGACGCTTAAAAACAACATTAATAATTAAACCTCATTTCCTCAATGCATTGCATCATTCACATATATATATATATATATATAATATTATATCACACTTGTACTTTTGTATAATAGATCGGTCTGTCATGTTCAGTGACCGGTAATAATTGTGCTTGCTTGACGCTCTGTGCGCTATATTTTTTTAGGAGGTCGAGCACAGTAGGTTTTTGCTTAGTGAGGCTTGGTTGATCATTTTCGGGATTCTTTGGAGTTCTTTGGATCGCTGAGCTGTCGTAGGGTATTTATGATATTTATTTTATATTTCATTGTCGTAGTTTTATTCTCGTTTTTAGAGTTAGTAGAGATTTTATTCATTTTAATCCATTTATTCATTTAATTTATATTGAGTTATTTTCTGTTGCATTTCTTTGGTAAGTAGATGTAATTTCTGTTGAAATATAATACATCTGTAGGGTTTCATCCGTGGGATGCCCGACTTGTTATGTCTTAGAATGTGTTTTATGATTTATTATCAGAAAACGGATTTTGGGGTGTGACACTTTGGTCGAGGAGGCTTGATGTAGGAACGTAGATAGCTCTGATACCAACTGATACAGGGCCCTATACGCAATGAAGATCACTCAAAGAAAATAACACGCTCGTTTGATGAATCCGGCTACAGATTTACTACCAACCTTCCTATGAATAATCAATAATCGAATTGATCAAGTAAAGGGAAAAGAAAGAGAATTTTATTCTCCAAAAGCAAAGCTTTATTCAATCTCCCATATCTCCTATTACTTAGGTTTATTTATAGACTCTCTAAAATTCTAATTCTACTAGACTTAGGAACCTTAATGACAGTTGGTTTCCTAACCCAATGAAGACTCCTAAACAGACTCTAAAACCAAGTATAAACTTTCTAAAATACTAAGAGTTTAAACAAACTAAAATACTATAATAAAAGAATAGACTCAAAGCCTATATGCTTCTTTGGCCTTGACACTAGGTCTTCGAATCCTTGTAGACTTTGGGTGCTCCACCGATGACATGTAGGAGTCTTCAATTTGTGCTGCATCACATTTCCTAGGTTTTTCCTTCTCTCATTCGAACGACATTGGAGGTCGTTCGAACAAGATTTCACTCCTGTCGTTCGAACGAATTAACATTGATGGATGCGATTTCCTGATTAATTTCCTTCTGTATTTCATTATTTTCGTAGAAAGCCCCATATGCCTATACCCTAACATGTACTATATGGCATTGTTGGTTTTCCTCACCTTGTAAATTTGTTTTTGGATATATTTTACAAAACTTTTTGCAAAAAAATAAATTTAATGTTCACATGTGTATGTTTTTCGTTTGATTATTTCTATAACTATTCTACAAGGTCCCATCAAAAAACCCAACCTCACCTTAAAGGTACCACTAATTACCTTGTCTTAAAATCTCAATTTCGACTCTTCAAAAAAAAATAAAGGCATGCATAGAATTAACTGGGGGTTACATTTCCTCCAAGTTGCTAAAGAAAATACTCATTCAGATTTAGCTACTCAGTTACTTCTCCTAAGTCGGAATAGCCGGGATTTTTTCTTCTTTTTTTGGCTATGGCTGTACTAAACAATTTTTTCTCAGTCCAACTTAGATTACAAATTAATGATTTTCTTGCAGGCTACACAAACAACTTTCAACGTTAATCACACTGGACCATTGAATTATCAAATTGATCTCGTATACTTGAGCGTGCAATTTACGTCTGAATTTCTTCCTGTAAGCCGTTTTAAGTGCATGAAATAAACATGTGATATACTAAACTTGTTAATTAATGAAGTAAAGCGACACTGAAATGGGTTTTGTGTTACGAAAAGTGAAAGGGGCCGAGGAGGACCCGATGATCAAGCCATAACGTAGATGCCATCTTACAATTAGGTCATATTTTGCGGCGAAAATTACAGCTGAACGTACATCCATGTGCGCAATCAATGATAAAAATATCAACACGTGTAGAATGCATGAGTACAAAGATCGATCAATATAATTTTATGGTTTGAATGTCTATAAATACGTACTCATTTTCCAAACCATAATCTCATAACTCTCTTTTCTACTTGGTAATCAGTCACTTATAATGATGACTATGGCCCTCGTCGCTAGAGTTACAATCCCCTCCCTCTCTCGAATTGCTCCGAAGAAAACCCGTGAGTTAAAAATCAAACGTTTAAGTGTTCATTGCATGTCTAACCAAGGCCATGATCACAACATTCTTAGTTCTAGATCGTCCTCTAAAGACCAAATGGCAAGTATACTACATATTTATCTCCTTACGCAAGGAAATTTTTTCTGTGTTTCATGACATTTTTTATTTTATTTTTTTGGTCATATAGGTTAATTATAATGAAAAATTGGACAAAGTTAGGTCGGTACTACGTAACGAAAAAGATTCACTAGAGAGTTTGATCATGATCGATGCCTTGCAGCGTCTAGCTATAGATTACCACTTTCAGGACGAGATTGCAGTAATTTTAAGCAGTATTGTAGCTAGTCATGAGAACTTTGTTGACAGTGATAATAGCGATTTGTACAACGTTTCACTTGGCTTTCGGTTATTGAGACAAGACGGATACCACGTCTGTCCAGGTATGTTTTGTTGTTTGCTTATTTTAGGTTACAGACTAAAAATTAAGTTGTACTAATAATTTATAGTGTTAATGTAACAGACATGTTCAACAAGTTCAAGGACGCGAACGGGGAATTTAAACAAGGATTAAGTGAAGACCTAAAAGGGATGATGGAACTATACGAAGCCTCTCACCTTGGAGTTGTGGGTGAGAGTCTACTCGACGAAGCCCAAAACTTTGCTTTAAAGAACCTTAAAAATGCTTTGACACATTCGACAGAAGATCGAGCTAGAGTCATCACGGGAACCTTGAAGCATCCCTACTACAAGAGCTTGGCAAGGTTCAGGGCAAAACACCACATCAAAAATTTCGAAAAAAAACATGGACCGAGAAGCGATATACTACAGGAATTCGCAAAATTGGATTTCAACATTGTTCAATCCCTCCATCAAAGAGAGCTATTAGAAGTTTCCAAGTACGTAAGTGGTGTTTCTACTTTCTTGTTAATTTAATCCACCAATTACATCCTCTAATGATATTTTTTTTGATCAAGTTAGGTGGTGGAAAGACCTGGGACTACCGAAAGAGTTGAGGTTTGCAAGAAACCAACCAGTTAAATGGTACCTCAGCTCCATGGCTTCGCTTTCTGACCCAAGATTTTTGAAACAAAGAATTGAGCTTGTAAAGCCTATTTCTTTTCTCTACGTATTGGATGATATTTTCGATGTTTATGGAACACTTGACGATCTCATTGTCCTCACAGAAGCATTTAACAAGTAATATATACAATCATTTAGCTAGTAACCTAAAACCGTATCCTATAAAATGTTGTTTGAGCCAAACTCTGTATTTTTCTAAAAGTATTGTTAACCAAATATTAATGATTAACATGTAGATGGGATCCCACCCAAATCGAGCAATTACCACACCAAATGAAAGTATTTTTCAAAGTGGTTTACGACTTCACTAATGAGTTCAGCTCTAAGTTCTTCGAAAAACATGGATGGAATCCTTCGCAATCCTTGCAGAAATCGGTATTTATATATATACTTAACTTTTATGCCAATCATTTTCTTTTACATTAAAATAATTGGTATTGGTATCATTTCGCACGCAATTTGATTTCAGTGGGGAAGACTATGCAATGCATTTCTAGCGGAAGCGAAATGGTTGGCATCCGGGGAGTTGCCAAGTACCGAGGAATACTTGAAGAATGGAGTGATTAGCACAGGGATGGAAATAGTCTTTGTTCACACTTTCTTTCTTCTGGAGCAAGGTATAACAAAGGAGAGCGTAGATCTCATTGATAATGTCCCGGGGCTAATAACCTACACAGCAACTATTCTTCGTCTATTAGACGATTTGGGAAGTGCCAAGGTACGAAACCATGACCAAGCGTAAAAAATTTCATTATTATATATATTTAAGAGTGAATTATCTAATTGGGATAGTTTGACAGGATGAGAATCAAGATGGGCGTGACGGTTCATACATAGAGTGTTACATGAAGGAACATAGAAGCTCTACTATAGATGATGCAAGAGAACATGTTTCTTGCATGATATCAGATGCATGGAAATGTTTGAGTGAGGAATGCCTATCTCCAAATATATTTTCTCCTTCATTAAGAAAAGCTTCACTTGATGCAGCGCGGATAATTAGCCTAATTTATGATTATGATGAGGACCACCATCTACCAACTCTTGAGGAACATATCAAATCATTGCTCTATGAAAGCATCCCTTAAAATTAAGGGTAACTATATGTATTGCTAGAATTATTCGAAACATTTTACTATCGTTTGTTTCAGTTGCAATAAAAAGTGTTTTGTAATAGGTCACTGAACCCGCCATTTATGATATAAGTACCTCCGTAGTTAGAATAGACCGGAACATAAAGACATAAAAACTGTAAACTTCCCACAGTTTTGGCAAATTTTTGTAAATTCAGTTTTTTTTTTAAATCTCGTATGCCCACTCCAATGTACATGATACATAAATATCATTACCTGAAACGTCCCCGAGACAAATATCTAATTCTTGCCCATAGGGGTTCAAGCTCCCGACATCAAAATAACAATCATAAACAAGGAGTATAGGTACAGGTACTCACCCAGTTTCTAGCTCAAAAGGAAGAGAACCTGGAAATCTTGGCAGCTCTGTGACTGTAGATTTAGAGATAGAAAGTGTTGGGCAAAGCAATTGTAACAGAAGCAGATTTAGTAAAACTGAGATGTAAACATATGTTTCTTTCATCTCTGATACTTGATCCACCACAGAATTAGCTCAACTGTGTTGGTTAATTTATAATGTGTTTGCAACGTTTAAACTTCATAAATATTGCTTCAATTATTGAAGACAGTTCCGCTATCTAAATTTACTTCACATTTCTCATTTGATGGAGAAAAGTTATCAAAATAGTGGCATATGCATATGCATGCGTGTGGCATATCAAAAGTTATCCCTAGTGTTCTCTGTGTTTTAGAATACCAAGAAACAAACTAACAAAATGAAGTTTTCGCTCCACTAAATGGTGTGATCATCGTTACATAGGCATTTGCTTCTTGGTATATTCGTAGAGGAATTAAACACGACTCTACGTAGCAACAATTTAGAAGACCAACAAGGTGCACAATCATACTTGGAAAACCAAAAATACAGTCCCCGACGGGATGGAACTCAACTCCCATCCGGTATATTGTGATGATTGTTAAGAGTTTCGATTTCATTGGCGATGGTAAGATGTAATTGTATAAATTGTTCTTATTCAAGGAGGTGGGCGTCTTTTTATTTTATCAGTTGTTGTAGTAAAAACTCTAGAAAGAGAGAGAGATCAAAGTCAAATTTAAGAACCGGAAAATGCAAAAGTAATTCAAGTTTATCACCTAAAAGGGGTCCACTCATTTCAGCATGGCATCCACAAGAGCCTCTATATAATAGGGAGTACTTTTGAGGAGTTTCAACCCAACTTTGATGTTGTGGATGTAGCAGACTCCCTACAAAAAGGAGCTACATTACAAAATTAACTACCTAAACCACTTAAAATTAGTTATGTTTAAAAATAAAAGGCAAAAAGTAATATTATTTTAACTTTAAACCTGTAAAGCAACTTTACACGTAATATAAGAGTCCTACGTGGCTCACCAAATATTTTTCTAGACTCCCCATACTTGAGGAGAAAGAACGAAAAAAATAGTGATAGGAAGCCTATAAAAGCCATTTTATTACTTTCTGCCTCCCAAAAATAAGTTTAGGGAGGCTGTTGTGGATGCTCTTACTGGACTGAAAATGAGGACACATGCAGTGTTTGAGAAATGAGAATGTGTACGTCAGTACCCATAGACCATTACTGCTTGAGAGGCTCACTTAATATCGGACCCGATTTGATAGAAGCATCGTGACACGTGAGATCCCGTCTTTGTGGTGGATCTCTCGGCCGATTGATGATTTGAAATTTAGAATTCCAGGTGTCACATATTGTTCAAATTGTCATATCTAGAGAATATATGGAAAACTGCCAAACTGCCATTGTGACTTTGTAAATACACTTACTCTTCTTCTTTTTTCTTCTTTTTTTAAGCTTTACACGCCTCTGTTAGTTATATTTTTCAGCTTTTCACCCCTTGAGTTTTAATAAATGCATTAATAATGTTTTCTGTTTTCAGCTCTAAACAAAAGTAAAATTACAAAATAAGCGAAATAGAGTTAGAGATACCTTCATTGGATCTTGTTGCAGACTGGCTGCCTATTTTATTTTTCTTTATTTTTATTCTTGATTTTTAAATGAAAAGGGCAGGTATGTATTTTTTTTAAAACTGACTATAGTTTTCGTTAGTCAATTGACTTTGACTGGTGTAATCTATTGAAAAGGGGCTGAGATTAAATAAGTGAGAAACCAAAAGGTCATTCACGAATATGCCAATAAACTATGGGATTTTTATTATTATTATCAAATTTGCTCAAAAATAAATGGTAAGTTCCCCGATATTCTAGATACATGGAAAAAATGACAATATCCTAAATGTTAAAATCTTGTAGATATTTTCATAAATATGGAGGATACATGCATAATGCCCAGTGTTCTTATGCAGTTATGTGTGGAGTAGTAGGTGTGTATTGTAGGTATGGGAGATGATTCCCCTACACACCAAAAACGCTACACACCCCGCTACACTCTCCTCAAGCCACTCATCTCTCCAGCTCAGCTGCCCATTCAGCTCTCTCTCTCTCTCTCTCTCTCTCTCTCACTCTGTCTCTCTCACTCGCCTCACTCAGTGGTGTCACTGTCACTCTCAGTCTCACTCAACTCAGTCTCTCTCGCTTGCAGCGATCATCTCCGACAACAACTCCTCTCTCTCTCTATCTCTCTCTCTTTTTCTCTCTCTCGCAAATTCGTAATCACTGACTCTCTCTCTCTCTCCACTGAGCTTAAGAACTCACTCTCTCTTTCCGTTAGAATCAGGTATGAAATGCAATTTGAATTGGAACTACTCTCCCCATTTGTGTTTTATGAAGATTTTGAAGAAAAAAAAAATTGAACATTTTTCCCGCCCAATGCGCCTTTTTTTTACTATTTTTTTGACCAAATTACCCACAAAATTTTCCCAAATCTCACATGTAAACACAACATCAACAAATATACCACAGAATGTGGTATATACATACGAACAATTGTCGATTTTGAAGTATTCGACAGAAATCTGTCAAATATCTGTTTTTATTCAAAAATTAATTGTCGAAATCATAGAAATTCGATAAGTATTTGTCCAATTTCAATACATTTGATAATTAATTGTCAATTCGGCATGAAGTCGATAATAAATTGTAGAAAAACTATGAATTCAACAATAATTCATAGTTTTTTCGACAATAATTTTTCGAATGACTTGTTTTTCGACAATAAATTGTCAAAATTTATTGGATTCGACAAATTATTTTAATGAACCAGCCTATGCTGATTTTGTGTGTTTATGTATAAACTCATGATTTATAGGTGAAGGTTACTCATGAAGGTGGTACGCCAAATACATCCACGAAACTGAAAGGCTGGTAGGTTGTATTGCGACTTCTATTTTGTTTTTCACAAAATACTAATCATATGGATCTAAATGGGCCCAACAAGCCTTGTTCTAACTTTTAACTATGCTATTGTGGTCGTGTTTGCGTTGTAGGGAGTGTGGCGGCTAGCACTGAAAGGCGCTATTGAAGGAGGGGATTTTAAAGATACTGAAAACCTGACATACGAGGAACTAAGTAGGCAGTTTACTAAACTCTTAACAATTGCTCAAGAAGGCCCAAAGGGGGAATACGAAGATGACATAATATTATCGGGAAGGGGGGAGTATCAAGAAAGGATCGATTCAAGGTTGAAGAAGATTGATCATAAAACTAATCTAAGACAGACTTTGTTTCAACCATTTAATTGGTTCCAACTGGATATACGCGATGTTGAAAGGGATGGTAACACAGTGTTTAGGGTTGCTGCGTCATATGCGTATCAGAGCCAAATGAAGTTCTAGAATGTGAAGGATTCCTTGTGTACCTTGATGACGAATAAACCTTCTTATTGGAAGAGCGTTTTCAGTCAGAGGTTGGATGTAGCTTACAGTGATTTGGGATAGAAAAGATACGAAACTTTTCTACGGGCCTTTAAGTTCAATGGTGTGTTCGTAGAATATTTGTATATGGGCTATTTGTTGGCAACATATTACGAGAAGGTGATCATCTTCATCAGCAACAAGGATGCCCTAACGTTTCTACCTTTGTTTTGGCCAAAAACAAATAACAAGATTACTAAAGATAAGATGTTTGAAAACATTCTTGCTGATAGTACGAAATATTGGTGGGTTGGAATGACATCCGATGAAAACTTTGTGAAATTGAAGACCAAGTACCAATCACCTATTCCTTCGGTTTCTACACTGTGGTGGGTGCATGTGCAATTTGATATTCCATATGCTTTTGTGAAGCCATGTGTGAAGAACTACTTTGACGCGCCAAACGAAGCTTAGATGAAGTTATTGAGAGACAATAATGTTAACCAAAAATACAGTCCCGACTGGATGGAACTCAACTCCCATCCGGTATATTGTGATGATTGTTAAGAGTTTTGATTTCATTAGCGATGGTGAGATGTGATTGTATAAATTGTTCTTATTCAAGGAGGTGGGGGTCTTTTTATTTTATCAATTGTTATAGTAAGAACTCTAGAAAGAGAGAGAAACCAAAGTCATCCAACTTGAAGCAGAGGGAAGTAGAATTCAAATTTAAGAAGCGAAAAATGCAAAAGTAATTCAAGTTTATCACCTATGGTTTGGTGGTTGTGAATTTAAAAGGGGTCCACTCATTTCAGCACGGTTGATTAACCGAATAACCAACGAAGTGAGAAATGTTGTTGCTTTAGTTGTCATTAAATCGTTGTCTTCACATTTATGTCATTTGATGGATAAATAAATGTTACCTTACTGGATTGAAAATGAGGACACATGTAGTGTTTGAGAAATGAGATCGAGTACGTCTAAGAGCTGTATAGTACCCATAGACCATTACTGCTTGAGAGGCTCACTTAATATCAGACCCGGTTTGATAGAAGCATCGTGACACGTGAGATCCCGTCTTTGTGGTGGATCTCTCAGCCGATTGATGATTGGAAATTTGGAATTCGAGGTGTCACATATTGTTCAAATTGTCATATCTGGAGAATATATGGAAAGTTGCCAAACTGCCATTGTGATCGAGACATTGTAAATACATTTGCCCTTTTATTCAATATACCCTTACAAAAACTTGAATTTTATATTATTTTAGCTTTACACCCTTCTGCCCTTTCTGTTAGTTATCTTTTTCAACTTTACACCCCTCAAACCTTTAGTAAAGTCATTAATAATGTTTTATGTTTTCAGTTCTAAACAAAAGTAAAATTACAAAATAAACAAAATAGATTTTTTTTTTTTTTTTATTGGTAAACCATATATTAATAATCATAATGAGATACAAAAGTAGTACCATCCTCCGCTAGAATTGAACATAACCATTTTGGGGGAGAATCGTACCAAGTCCAGCTAGTCGAGTCACCCACAGGTCGACTAGCAATAATATGTGCAACAGAGTTAGCGTTTCGCGGCGCATAATTAATACAAATATTATGAGAAGAGTCCAATAAGGCAAGACAATCCTGTAAGATAGCCTTCGTAGTTCATGAGATGTTCGCTCCTCCAGATTTGCAAAAAGAGTCGATGGCTTCCGCATCTGTCTCAATGATAGTTTTCGTTTGTCCTCGATCTAGTGCCCACTGAATACCTGCTAGGACTGCTACTGCTTCCCCCTCTTCCGCAGAGGCAAATCTGCGAGAATAAACACGGGCTGCACTAAATACATGGTTAGTGTCACAGATAACCAGACCAATGCAATTATAACATTTATTCTGCAGAAAGAGGCATCGACATTTATTTTTTCCCAGCCAGAAGCCGGGTACCCCCAAGGGACCTTGATAGATATTCGTTCATTGCGAAAAACCGTTTCAGAAGCAATAATTTTATTAATGGCCCGTGAAATCCGAAGGGGATCCGAAATAGTATTTTAAAAAGTCCAGGCACATCGCGCTTTCCAAGATAACCAATAAAGAGAGAAAGTGATTTCAGTCCAAGTATCCCGTTCAATCGGCCAGTCCGTCGGAGGAGAAAGCCACATCTCAATCCATCCATGGACAGATAGATGTGCAGCCTGATGAAGTAACCCACCTAGGGATGTACCAACCCAGACTGCTCGGGTAAAAGCGCATTCCAGAAGGAAATGATGAAGCGACTCCACCGGAGCGAGACACAAAGGACACGAAATATTAGTTAACGCTAAACGCACCGCTATCTTCGCACGACAAGGAATCATATCGCGAAAACATTTCCACACAAACATCTGGGCTCGGGGGGACGCCTTATTCTTCCAAAAACTTAGGAGAAAAGAGGGGGTTCCCATAACCTGCTCCATTTGAAATCCAGACATAAGAGCCCGACACGTGGACTTAATGGAAAACTTCCCATCTTTTGATGGATTCCATTTCAATTCATCCAAACTACCTTCACGGGGGATATAAATCTGAGAGATAAGGTTAGCCGAGGTATCATCGCACCAGATTGCAATTTCTTCACGCCGCCAAGATCGCCTAGTCAGATCAATAAATGCGCTCACCCATGTCGGACGATCTTCCATATTGATACCAGGACGGGGCGTGGGTTTCCTGGCCCCATCCGGAGGGATCCATGGATCCGTCCAGAAATGGACCCGATTCCCCGTACGAACTTGCCACATCGAATGAGCGTTGATAGAAGCAATCGAGGATTGGACACTTTGCTAAGTCAAGGAAGAATCCGCTTTCTTTGGAGCCTGCAGGATATCGCAATTCGGAAAGTATTTAGCTTTCAACACACGTCCCCACAGCTCGTTCGGTTTTTGGTGCAGACGCCACACTAATTTTGAGAGGTGTGCTTTATTGGTTGCTCCCGCCTCCCGAATTCCCAAACCGCCCTCGCGCTTGGGCCGACAGACTTCCTTCCACTTTTTCAGGTAGAGAGGTTTTCGGGCGTCTTTCCCTTTTCCCCACTAGAAGTCACGTTGGAGCCGGTTGATATTCTTGCAGGTTGTTTGTGGAAGAGCGAAACAGGACATCTGGTACGTTGGAATGGCCGAGGTCACAGACTGTATAAGAATCGTCCTACCCGCCTGCGATAGTAATTTCCCACGCCAAGACTGTTGACTGTATAAACAAAATAGAGTTAGAGATACATTCATTGGATCTTGTAGCAAATTGACTGCCTATTTTAATTTTCTTTCTTTTTATTCTTGATTTTTAAATGAAAAGGGCAAATATGTATTTTTAAAAACTAACTACAATTTTGGTTAGTTAATTGACTTTAATTGTCGTAATTGTTGAAAAGGGTTGGGATTAATATGTAAGGAACCAAGGGGTCATTCGCGAATATGCCAATAAACTATAGGTTTATTATTATTATTATTATTATCAAATTTGCTCAAAAATAAATGGTAAGTCCACTGATATTTTAGATACATGGAAAAAAATGGCAATATCCTAAATGTTAAAATCTTGTAGATATTTTCAGAAATATGGGGGATATAGGCATAATGCCCAGTGTTCTTATGCAGTTATGTGTGGAGTAGTACGTGTGTATTGTAGGTATCCCTGTAAGAGTTCTGTGTTGAAAAATGATAATGTCCTACTTGTACTTAGCCAAGTTTTCTAGCTTTAAGGCAATTCATTAACTAAAAACAAGCTCAAATAGACCTTTATCCCTAATATCTTATGGTATCTCTAAGTCACCAAAATTTCTTCATCATTTCTCTCCAACTATTTAACACAGGTTTCATCTATTTTAGGAGAGAGATGTATGTAAGGAACAAAAAAACATATGCGAAATATGGATCCTCAACTTACTAAAAATGGACTTTTAATTTTGGCCAACTCGCCTCTGAAACAATAACACTCTTATTCGTAAACTTTAGTCATTGCACATGACCGCGATACATTTACTAAACTACATAAAATACGATAATACTTAAGTGAAAAGCATCAGTAAATACAATATAATCTCCATCATGAAGACATACATTATAGTAGATTTATTTTGGGCTTTCGAAACTAGTAGTAGCTATAGAGGCTCCTCCGATAGCCATCTCTTGAACATTGCAAAGCATTCCTTAGGCTTGTATTCTGGAGCTGTATGACCCCCTCCCTGCATTCACGATGACAAATATTAGTTACTATCTCCATCTCTACTTACTGCTATGTTAAAAGACGAATAGAGATTTAACTTGCCTTTACAGTCGCAAATGTCATCTTGTTTGCGTATGTCCTCGTATATCTAAATATTACAATGTGGAACATCAAGCTGTTAGGGACTACAATATGAAACTACAGTAAAATCTTTTGTTCGTGATGAATTTGACTTGAAAATATAGATTTTACTTACCCTCCAACTTCTCCATCGACTAACCATGGCCGCCAATCATCAACAATGGGGTAGTTAAGAGATCGTATCCAATTTTGTGTCGATGCGAATGGTACCGCCATGTCATGATCGCCGCTGTTAGAAGGATATTAGAGGATGCGGATCAATACACTTGAGAGATGCGTGAGCAGTGACGTCTATCTTATGAGTTTTATTCAAATAGAAATCTTAAATTGATATATTTTTTTCTAGGCAATCAATGATCTAGAGTTATACCTGTTATGAATACGGCTCAAAACTGAGAAAGTCGTTCGAACGAAAATAACGCTTGGGCCAAAATTCCCGGGGATTGTCTAATTCGTTCGAACGACCTCATTGTTTCTAAATTCGTTTTGAAGGGGATTTGATCCAAAATGATGGATTATCTCGTGATACGTATTTCGGAGATGACCTAATAGAAAATCTATAAATAAAGAGTGTATGTTAAAGTTACTGTGAGAAAGAGATAGAGAGAGAAAATGAAGAAATCTAGAGTTTAGCTCTGGAGAGGTTTTTTGGGTTTTCTTTCTAGGGTTTCTTGCTGGGATTATCTGTAAGGGTAGATGTGAGATTTAAGTGATCTCAATAACCTTTTGTAACCCTCAGTGTGATAATAAATTCGTCGTGCTTGTCAGGGGGTGGTTTTGATCCTGTTTAGGGTTTCCACCTAATTAAACTTTGTTGTGTTTTTATTACTTTTATTCGAATTCTCTTTGATTAGGGTTGGTTCTTTGAGTTATTGCTGATCGTATTGTGCTTCCGCATGCATTTGCCCCCTCGGTTTTCCCAACAATACCCATAGTAAAATTAAATTACCGAATCTTTGAAAAGGAAACCACTTCATTTGAGGATTTGACATTTTTCACAAGGACCTGAAAATAGTATTTTGTGCTTGATCCTGAAAATTAGATTTTGGTTTTGATGGTAGATCACATTTTATTATATTCAAATTGGGAAAAACGTTTCTTACAGTTATGACTATTATCTTAAGTAAAGAAACATAAAATAAAGAAAATCCTTGTCGTAATTTACGTTTTTATGCTTATCAAGGCAGGGGAAGGTGGATTGCGACATTATATATGAAAAATAATGTCATCTTGTTAAAAGACGAATAGAGATTTAACTTGCCTTTACCGTCGCAAATGTCATCTTGTTTGCGTATGTCCTCGTATATCTAAATATTACAATGTGGAACATCAAGCTGTTAGGGACTACAATATGAAACTTTAGTAAAATCTTTTGTTCGTGATGAATTTGACTTGAAAATATAGATTTTACTTACCCTCCAACTTCTCCATCGACTAACCATGGCCGCCAATCATCAACAATGGGGTAGTTAAGAGATCGTATCCAATTTTGTGTCGATGCGAATGGTACCGCCATGTCATGATCGCCGCTGTTAGAAGGATATTAGAGGATGCGGATCAATACACTTGAGAGATGCGTGAGCAGTGACGTCTATCTTATGAGTTTTATTCAAATAGAAATCTTAAATTGATATATTTTTTTCTAGGCAATCAATGATCTAGAGTTATACCTGTTATGAATACGGCTCAAAACTGAGAAAGTCGTTCGAACGAAAATAACGCTTGGGCCAAAATTCCGGGGATTGTCTAATTCGTTCGAACGACCTCATTGTTTCTAAATTCGTTTTGAAGGGGATTTGATCCAAAATGATGGATTATCTCGTGATACGTATTTCGGAGATGACCTAATAGAAAATCTATAAATAAAGAGTGTATGTTAAAGTTACTGTGAGAAAGAGATAGAGAGAGAAAATGAAGAAATCTAGAGTTTAGCTCTGGAGAGGTTTTTTGGGTTTTCTTTCTAGGGTTTCTTGCTGGGATTATCTGTAAGGGTAGATGTGAGATTTAAGTGATCTCAATAACCTTTTGTAACCCTCAGTGTGATAATAAATTCGTCGTGCTTGTCAGGGGGTGGTTTTGATCCTGTTTAGGGTTTCCACCTAATTAAACTTTGTGTTGTGTTTTTATTACTTTTATTCGAATTCTCTTTGGTTAGGGTTGGTTCTTTGAGTTATTGCTGATCGTATTGTGCTTCCGCATGCATTTGCCCCCTCGGTTTTCCCAACAATACCCATAGTAAAATTAAATTTACCGAATCTTTGAAAAGGAAACCACTTCATTTGAGGATTTGACATTTTTCACAAGGACCTGAAAATAGTATTTTGTGCTTGATCCTGAAAATTAGATTTTGGTTTTGATGGTAGATCACATTTTATTATATTCAAATTGGGAAAAACGTTTCTTACAGTTATGACTATTATCTTAAGTAAAGAAACATAAAATAAAGAAAATCCTTGTCGTAATTTACGTTTTTATGCTTATCAAGGCAGGGGAAGGTGGATTGCGACATTATTATATGAAAAATAATGTCATCTTGTTAAAAGACGAATAGAGATTTAACTTGCCTTTACCGTCGCAAATGTCATCTTGTTTGCGTATGTCCTCGTATATCTAAATATTACAATGTGGAACATCAAGCTGTTAGGGACTACAATATGAAACTTTAGTAAAATCTTTTGTTCGTGATGAATTTGACTTGAAAATATAGATTTTACTTACCCTCCAACTTCTCCATCGACTAACCATGGCCGCCAATCATCAACAATGGGGTAGTTAAGAGATCGTATCCAATTTTGTGTCGATGTGAATGGTACCGCCATGTCATGATCGCCGCTGTTAGAAGGATATTAGAGGATGCGGATCAATACACTTGAGAGATGCGTGAGCAGTGACGTCTATCTTATGAGTTTTATTCAAATAGAAATCTTAAATTGATATATTTTTTTCTAGGCAATCAATGATCTAGAGTTATACCTGTTATGAATACGGCTCAAAACTGAGAAAGTCGTTCGAACGAAAATAACGCTTGGGCCAAAATTCCCGGGGATTGTCTAATTCGTTCGAACGACCTCATTGTTTCTAAATTCGTTTTGAAGGGGATTTGATCCAAAATGATGGATTATCTCGTGATACGTATTTCGGAGATGACCTAATAGAAAATCTATAAATAAAGAGTGTATGTTAAAGTTACTGTGAGAAAGAGATAGAGAGAGAAAAGGAAGAAATCTAGAGTTTAGCTCTGGAGATGTTTTTTGGGTTTTCTTTCTAGGGTTTCTTGCTGGGATTATCTGTAAGGGTAGAGGTGAGATTTGAGTGATCTCTGTAACCTTTTGTAACCCTTAGTGTGATAATAAATTCGTCGTGCTTGTCAGGGGGTGGTTTTAATCCTGTTTAGGGTTTCCACCTAATTAAACTTTGTGTTGTGTTTCTATTGCTTTTATTCGAATTCTCTTTGGTTAGGGTTGGTTCTTTGAGTTATTGCTGATCGTATTGTGCTTCCGCGTGCATTTGCCCCCTCGATTTTCCCAACAATACCCATAGTAAAATTAAATTTAACGAATCTTTGAAAAGGAAACCACTTCATTTGAGGATTTGACATTTTTCACAAGGACCTGAAAATAGTATTTTGTGCTTGATCCTGAAAATTAGATTTTGGTTTTGATGGTAGATCACATTTTATTATATTCAAATTGGGAAAAAAGTTTCTTACAGTTATGACTATTATCTTAAGTAAAGAAACATAAAATAAAGAAAATCCTTGTCGTAATTTATGTTTTTATGCTTATCAAGGCAGGGGAAGGTGGATTGCGACATTATTATGTGAAAAATAAAAATCCGCAGCCCGTTGGAGAAATTTAACCAGACGCAAGTTTGTTTGGTCATTTCAAATTGATTCAGTAAACAGGGATTCAGGGGGATATTACGATTGTTCTTAGGACTGCAGACTATATGATCTCACCTGTACACCAGAGATCGATAACCTCTTTTACTGAGTATTACGTGATACGCAAAGCTGCTAGAAGTTTCAGTTTTATAGGGTTGGCTAGACCTGCACCTCTGCCATTCCAGTACTGTGTCCTGTTCATCATCGATTATATATATTATCCACAATTTTTTTTTTCTGGTTGGCAATTTAATCATATCTATGGTGAAACTCTTACCTCCTTGATATGAAGAGCTTTACGTACGCTCTTGTCGTTGGCCCAATAGTAGTTGAGCGCATAACTATAACTCTACAGATATGTAAACATATATTTGTTTATCAGATCAAGTAACTGCAAGGCTAACCTACTGACTATCGATCAAGATGGAACAGAGTTACCCTACACCCGAGTTCAGGAAATTGGGGCTCTGAATTTAACTGAAGGGGGAGCTTTGAATAAAGGAGCTCGGTGGCATTTTCAATTAGAGATCTTCGAAGCTCAGCAATCTCATTTGGCTTAGGAGAAACCACAGTGCATTTTGGTTCCAAAATGTGTTGAAAATTTATACCTGCAGTACACTGTAAATACGGAATCGTCAATTTCATCACATCTTGCCTGTACAAAACACCCTTGTTATTAGACATACTCTTTTTAAGAAGCCCAAATCTGAGTGAGAATTAATAAAAAAGATCTTCAAAATATTAAAGTGGAACAGACACAAAACTTTATTCAGATGGAGGCAATACACTGAAAGTCACACATCTGGAAGAAAGCAATCGTCAAGTAAAAACATCCACACCTTGGAATAAGCTTGAACATCCTCTAAACACTTAACATTGTTGGTATCTACATATGTATATTCTCCTGCGCAACTGTTTTTCATGGACTGAAACATCACAAGTTAATAAGTCATATGAAAGTTAATTCTCAACTAAGAGATATTGAAGAATTGGATAAACCTCGTAAAGTTCGTCTGGCAGAAGCCCCATCCCATGAGCAAATTGAATTCTTGAATTATCTGATTTAGTTGTATTTTCTCCAGGATTTCCAAGTAAATAACCCTAAAGCCATTTTTAACACAAATTACTCTTAGTTAAACATCAGAACAAGTTCAGTAAGAAAAAGAAAACGGGTTGCTTCCTTTTTGATATAAGTATTTGAGATAAAAATTCGTACTTTGAGATTAACTAATGGTTCAATCCCTGCTTTGTTAGCTGCAAGAATGAGTCAAGAAAAAAATCATTTGAGCGATGAGTTTATCAATTTTCCATCTTGATATTTGAAAAATCTTGGGATCAAAGTATAACATCATTACACTCAATCTGATCACAAGTGATGATAAGGTGACATGGAAATATTACCATCTGATATATGTTGGACCACGAGTGGAGCGGTAAATCCAACATAAGATATACCACCAACATAAATTGGATTTGAAAGGAACTCAGGATGACCAATTAACCACTGCAAAATCAACAAACTAAAGACCTATAGCATTCTATGAACAAGTTTAACGTGACAAGGGAAGGATGTACCTATTACCTTCTTGAGAAATTCGTAGGTTTGCCAACAAGTTTGTCGGTCACCACTTATATTACCCTCAGCGGTTTTCGAATATGAGAAACCAGCTCCCACAGGTGAATCAATAAATAGTATATTAGCAACCTGAAAGTCCATTACAAATATCAAAGCGCAACAAAATGCCTGATTCATTTTTCTACTTTAAATACCACTGGTTCTACCATCTAAGTCAGGAACTCATCGTCTTTTGGCCATTGAAAGTGGTAAGTTGAAAGATGTAAACAAAATAGCTCGAAAATCATTATGTGGGAACAAAATAGACACATACTTTTGTCCACGAGTATGGATTCGACGTCAACTTTGGTAAACTGCCATCATACTTTGAGACGACAAATTGTAGCGGACCTGCAACATTTAAATGTAATGGTGAATATTTTGGACTAACTTAGATAACAAGAGAGATCAGAGATGAGAGTCACCTATTTCATTAAAAAATCCAATAAAAGCAGAACAAACATGTCCTCCTGTGAGCCAAAGTATAATAGGATCATCTTTGGGATTGTTATCTGACTTGACAAAGTAATAAAACAGTTGCACATTTTCTCCTTCGCCCACTCCAATGTACCTGATACATAAATATCATTACCTGAAACGTCCCCGAGACAAATATCTAATTCTTGCCCATGGGGGTTCAAGCTCCCGACATCAAAATAACAATCATAAACAAGGAGTATAGGTACAGGTACTCACCCAGTTTCTAGCTCAAAAGGAAGAGAACCTGGAAATCCTGGCAGCTCTGTGACTGTAGATTTAGAGATAGAAAGTGTTGGGCAAAGCAGTTGTAACAGAAGCAGATTTAGTAAAACTGAGATGTAAACATATGTTTCTTTCATCTCTGATACTTGATCCACCACAGAATTAGCTCAACTGGGTTGGTTAATTTATAATGTATTTGCAACGTTTAAACTTCATAAATATTGCTTCAATGATTGAAGACAGTTATACGGAACTAGTAGAGTAGTAGTTGTAGTAGTACGTAGCAGGTAGTATTGGGTGCACAATCGAAGTTCAGCTGTCTAAATTTACTTCACATTTCTCATTTGATGGAGAAATGTTATCTAAATAGTGGCATATGATATGCTATGTCGGTCTGTACCATAGTCCCTAATTACTGTGTGAGGGGCTCACTTAGTATTGGACCTCTGAGGAAATCGATGGCTGCTGGAATCACTTTGACTACCATGGTCAGTACCATCAAAGTCAGGAGTCGGGACACGTCATCTTTTGGCGGAAAGTGGTTAGCGAACATCAGACTAATTCGAAAGTTATGAGCAAAATTGCTCAGGGATTATTGTAAGGTAGTAAAAGCAACATAACTTTGACCACTAGTATGGATTCAACATAAACTTCGGTATACTTCCATCATACTTTGACACCACAAATTGTAGCGGACTTGTAACATTTGAATATAAGGATAGGTAAAAAAACACTAGTTCTCTTTCCATAGCATTCTGGTTGACTTGTACAATCCCAAACACTAGTTCTCGTGTTTTAGAATACCAAGAAACAAACTAACAAAAATTAAGTTTTCACTCCACTAAATGGTGTGATCATCGTTACATAGGCATTTGCTTCTTGGTATATTTGTAGAGGAATTAAACACGACTCTATACAGCAGTCAACAATTTAGAAGACCAACAAAGTGCACAATCATACTTGGAAAACCAAAAATACAGTCCCCGACTGGATGGAACTCAACTCCCATGGGTATACTGTGATGATTGTTAAGAGTTTCGATTTCATTGGCGATGGTGAGATGTAATTGTATAAATTGTTCTTATTCAAAGAGGTAGGGGTCTTTTTATTTTATCAATTGTTATAGTAAAAACTCTAAAAAGAGAGAGAAACCAAAGTCATCCAACTTGAAGCAGAGGGAAGTAGAATTCAAATTTAAGAAGCGAAAAATGCAAAAGTCATTCAAGTTCACCACCAAAATATGGTTGCGTGGTTGTGAATTTAAAATGGGTCCACTCATATCAGCACGGTTGATCAACCGAATAACCAATGACGTGAGAAATGTTGTTGCAATTTTTTTATTTTTTTTTTCTCGGTAAACCATATATTATATACATAACTTAGGTAATACAAAAGTGGTGTTATCGAACGCTAGGGCCGCCTGGAGCCATCCAGGGGGATACCCACTCCAGAGCATACAAAAATTGCCATCCATCGGCCTAGAGGCAATCCTGGAGAATGGCTTTGGTTGTTCAGGAGACGTCAGCAACACCATTTCCACAAAACAAACTTATCGCTTCGGCGTCAGTTTCTATATTCACACGCGAAATGCCTCGCTTCCTGGCCCATAGAATGCCTTCTATAACTGCTAGCGCTTCGCCCTCTTCAGCATACGCAAATCTGCAGGTAGAACCTCGGGCTACACCAAACACATTAAGGTTATCGCAAATAACAATTCCAAGACCATTAAAAACTTTATCTTTACTAAAGGATGCATCAACATTAATTTTCTCCCAGCCAACAACCAGGGGATGCCAGGGAACCTTGATAGCTGACCGTACTAGCCGGCTGAAAGATGCATTGAGAATCATGTTATTGATGGCAGAAGAGATTTGAAGAGGCTGTGAGGTTGTATTGTTAAAAATAATGTCACAACGCGCCTTCCAAACCATCCAACACAGGGAAAAGGTCACAAGGGCCCAGAGCTCGGTATTAATAGGCCAGCCCAGGGGGAAGATCCATAGAGAAATCCAATCCTGTACAGTGAGATGGGAAAAGAAATGGAGCAAACCCCCATAGGCCGTGCCATACCAAACCACCCGCGTAAAGGGGCAGCCAAAGAGAAGATGGTGCAAAGTTTCTGAAGGGGCCTCACATAATGGACACGAGGTATTAGAGAGGATCATGCGGTCTGCCAGTTTGGCACGACACGGGACCATATCCCGGAGGCATTTCCAAGCAAACATTTGCGCCCTGGGATTGGCTCTATTATGCCAAAGTTTGAGCCAAAGGTGAGCAAGCCAATCCAACATTTCTATGGGAGAGCCAGACATAATAATCTGATAAGCTGATTTAATCAAAAATTTCCCATCTTTAGAAGGACTCCACTTGAGAGAATTACTACCCCCCAAACAGGGAAGGAAAATACGGGATATAAGGTCGATCGAGACATCATCACACCACTTGTTTAGTTCCCCAAGTCGCCAGGAATGATGAAGGGGGTCAATAAAATGACTCACCAGTTGGGGCCGATCAACAGCTGGGCCGCCCGCCCGGGGGGTTGGTTTCCTCCCCACGGCCGAGGGGAGTCAATTATCTTGCTAGAAATTTATGAGGTCCCCGGATTGGACCTGCCAATACGACCTGGATCGTTCTAATAGCCGGCTGGACACTACGCCACGTCCAGGAGGCATCAACTTTCTTTCGAGCCTGAAGGATGTCGTAGTCAGGAAAGTATTTCGCTTTCAAGATCTGAACCCACAGCTCATGGGGATTCTGATGAAGGCGCCAAACAATTTTGGATAGGTGGACTTTGTTCGTAGCCCTCACCTCACGTATACCCAGGCCCCCTTCCATTTTAGGCCTACAAACCTCTTTCTATTTCTTCAGATACAGAGGCTTACCCTTGTCCTCCCGTTTACCTCACCAGAAATCACGTTGGAGGCCATTAATTGAATTACAGGTGGATTGTGGAAGGGCAAAACAGGACATCTGATACGTCAGGATCGCTGAAGTGACAGATTTAATCAAGATGGCACGACCTGCCTCGGAGAGGAGTTTCCCCCGCCAGGACTGCAAACGATTAACAATCCTTTCCTCAATACGTTGGAAAGTTTGTGTTTTAGATCGATTGAAAAAGAGATTAGTACCTAGGTACCATTCATCAGGCTGCATGACTTTGACTGTGAGGAGCCGCACAATGAGACGACCCAGACGGTGGGAGAGGTTTTTACTGAAGAAAACCCCCGATTTGGCCAAATTGAGTTGTTGACCGGTCGCGGCACAGAAGCTATCCAGAATCGATTTCAGCTCATAAGCTTCATCATGGTTGGCGTGCCCGAAAAGGAGGCAGTCATCCGTAAATAAAATGGGAGACAGGGGGTCCTCGCCGAGATGCTTTAATTCCATGAATCTGATTTTCCACCTTCTTCGCCCCCAGCACATCGTAGAAATACATTGTTTAATCCATTGACACCACTTCGGATCAAAACTTAGTGTCGTCATGGTTTGGATCAGCGTCTTCCATTCTATCTGGTCATAAGCTTTAGACATATCAAGTTTTATTCCCATCAGGCCAGATCGACCTTTCTTCCTCTTCATCGTATGTATGAGTTCATGTGCCACGAGCACATTATCAGAAATTTGGCGTCCACTAACGAAAGCTCCCTGGAAAGGAAAAATGATTTTTGCCAAGTGAGGTTTAAGACATGTAGAAAGAATCTTGGATATAATCTTGTAAGTTACATTGCACAAACTAACCGGACGGAAATCGCTGGGTCGTGACTTAGAGGAGTTCTTCGGTAACATGACCACTTGCGTAGCATTAAGAAATTTGGGCATAAACCCCGAAGCAAAGAAGCTAGTGACCAAGTTGCAAATATCAGGTCCCACCACGTCCTAGGATTTCTAAAAGAAAATCGCGAGGAAACCATCTGGACCTGGAGCTTTATGAGGCCCAATACTATTGAGGGCTGCAAAAATCTCCTCAGGGGTAACCTCCGCCAAAAGTGTCTGATTGTCATCTGTCGTAATGCACGGGTTGAAATGGACAAGAAACTCAGGGATGTCAGTCGGGTCAAAAGTTTTAAAATTACTGGCCATGTCCCGCAAGAAAAAGATGCCCAATTTCTATCGGCTCTGATGTCCACTCAACATTTTCCCGTTTAAGCCAATCGATAGAGTTTTTTTTCGTTGAGATAGTGTTTTCATATGAAAAAAAATTATATTCCAATCCCCTTCCATCAGCCAGTTGACATGAGATTTCTGATGCCATAACATTTTCTCTTGGACTTGTAACTCATCTAGACACCTTAAGAGCTCTACCTTCCGCTGTAAAGATGCCTCACAATGAGGGAGGGCCTGAATTGTATTAATCTTGTCTTTGATCTCCAGAATTCGGCTGGGCACATGTCCAAAAAAATTCCTGTTCCAGGATCGGAGCCCCGCTTTAGTATTAGATAATTTGCCTTTAACCCGTTGAGCTGGGGAACCGTATTCTGAAGTTTGCCAGAGGCTCTGAATCATATAAGGGAACCGGGGTTCTCGAGTCTACATGGTTTAGAACCGAAAGCATTTGGTGAGAGTCGACAATAGAGGAGTAGTATCAAGACAGAGAGGAGTGTGGTCCGAACCCAGGGTGGGTAGGTGAACTACCTTAGCCGTAGGGAAAGTAGCCATCCACTCCGCGTTAGCAAGACTACGATCAATTTTTTCCCTGATATTAGCCCAACCTCGACGTTTGTTATTCCAAGTGAAAGGGTTACCCGAGAAACCAAGGTCGATAAGACCCACTTGATGGATAACTGCCTTGGTAAAGGTACTTTTAGCTGCTTTATAAGGTTTACCCCCGTTTTATCGGTCCGGTCTAACACAGTATTAAAATCCCCCATAATCATCCAGGGGCCGGTATACCCATGGGCAGTGGTTTCCACAAACCTACAACTCTCATTCCGGTCCCTTTTGTAAGGACTACCGTAAAAAAAAAGATCTAGGGATAATTAGCTGGATCCGAGTACACCATAACATTAATAATATATTTATTACAGAAGACCACTTCAATATTAATATTAGCCTTCCACATTACACAAATACCGCGGGCGCGACCATGAACACCAAAGGGTGGGGCATCCACCCAATGAGGGTAGTTCAGAGTACGAACCAAAACCTGTATTTCTGCGGAGGATCGTTTGGTTTCGGCCAGAAAAATAATATGACCCGAACCCCGACAATTCCAGGCAATTAGTCTCATTATGACCCGGGTGGGCTCCTCGGAGCCACCCGAACCCTATTAACATGACCAAACAAACTATATGTGAGACGAATGCGAGAAATGGAGAAAGCAGAAGGAGTGCGCACCTGAGAGTGAGAAAGTCTGCTAAAGCTGGCCTGGCGAGACTGGGATGGTATAAATTCGACTGCAACTCTCAATTAAGCCCGCATCTGTCTACGGGCCACTCGTGATGCCGACTGAGGATAGCACAGAGATGGAGGGAGAACCTGACAGGGATGACTCGGCTCTTGGGATCCCGGATCCCTAGTCCTAGTAGAAGAACTCATAGTACCAACTGGGCTAACAGTGTGACGCAATGCCTGAGATAAGGGCGGTATAATCTGTAACTCCCCAGAACTGTTGAGAAGATGTAACAACTGATCCCCCCAGAGTCAGGCAATTGGCCATCTCCCTGAATTGGGTCACCCCCACCCCTGCCCCCTGAACCGTAAAGACCCCAGAGCTGATCATCCCTTCCACGACCCTGAAATCCAACAGTATCAATGACTGCCTGAAACGTCAGCAACTCCTCGATAACCGGATGAGCCATCATCCCCCCCCCCTCGATCAGGCCTTCTAAAGTGTCCTGACCTGCCTCCCCCCCCCCCCCACACACACACACACTGTGAAGGTTGTCCCACTACCGAGAAAACCCAAATCCACATTTGGGATACCCCCAGAAACCCTAAAACCAAGACCTGCCCGATTACCCCCCCCCCCCCCCGCGCGATATTGCTCTCCAGACTGCCATCTTGATATGTCAATCCCCGAGGTGTGCCAGGAAACCTGGGATACCAGCGCCTCAATCCAGCCGGGCGTTTTCCTCTGTCCTTGCATCTGTACAAGGACACGTCAGGAAAAGGAAGGGAGGGAGACCGACGACCCTGATCCCCATCCGCCCTGCCCTCCTCCGGGGCAAAAGGTCGAACCCTCCCAGAAGCGAGTGCAATTGCCTCTAACTCCCCACTCAGATTCTGAATCGCTGTATTTTCTGGAAACTGACTACAACTCGTTTCTCTTGCTTCCCTCTTACTGTCCTCCTCGAGTATCACAGAAGAAGACACGACGCGATGACCCATCTTAAAACAGAGAGAACAGAAGTTAACCGAGGCTCTTTCATATTTGGTCGCAATCAACAACGGACCACTGACCAGGTCCGCCCAAACCGTCGGCGGAAACATCCCATAAATGTCCATAGCTACCCGTGCGCGATAGCCATTCTTCGTAACTCGCCTATTGTCCATATTGGGTTCAGTAGCCAGAACCTGACCAAGACTTTACCCAAAATCATGCAGGAAATCCAGTGAACCGAAAAAAGGGTCGGGTATCTCAAATTTTACCCAGAAAGGGCACAAGTTTGAAAATCAGCGGTTCAATCGGTGCACGCGCTTCATACGGTAAAAGAATCATGGAATGGCCAAAAGGATTCCAAGGCTGATGGATCAAAACATTATTGAGATCATAGGCATTTCTGAATTTAAACAGAAAAAGCAACTTACCCGCTACTTTGCGTTCAAAAACTTGAAGAGTCTCGGATGTCTCCATATTCCAGAAACTACGGAGGGTAGACACAATTTTTGCAAAACCTCTTCCCATCTCAAAAGACATAGTACCAATCAACGCGTGACGCCAATGTGATTCCCCAACCGCAATCCTTTCCGGGGACAAAAGAACCACCGCGGCTCCCCGTGGTTTAGTAACCGTCATTCGTTCCATACTCCGAACGAATTCTTAAGCGACAGAAAAGGAGATCATGGCATACACAATTCACCACCAAAGAAAACCACCACACTCGAGTCCCCTAACCAAACAACCAAAGCCAGACCAAACCCCACCTTCCAAACAAACACCCCAAGCCCAAAACCCACCTTCAGAAAATAGAACACTCGTGGGTAAAACCCAAATTAGACAGGGGGAAATGGAGATAACAAAGCAAACAAGGCTGCATGCACTCAGAAAATAGAGACTAAAGAAACGAGAGTGAAATAACTATCAAGTCGTCCAGCTCCCATTATAAACAGCCAACCATTCTCACACTGCATTACTAGGACGACTTGATAGTTATTTCACTCTCGACTTGATAGTTGCGCAGTAAAAGAGGAGACGTGTCCCCGCATAATTTGTGACAGAGCACAAGAGAGAAGTAACCCCAAAAGTAACTAAAAGTTATACGTCCATGTATCAAGGCCCACAAACGCAAAGGATCAAAAACCAAACAAGAAACAATCCATAACCAATCCGCAACAAAACCCTTAGACCCACTTCAAAAAAGATTCGGTCTACCCACGAAGCCCAAACGGATAAGCCCAAATATATTTACACCTGTGCCCCTCAAACCGTTGTTCCACTCCGATCGCCGAAACTGACCTTCCACTATACCACCCCACTCACCAACGTATGGCCAGGATCCCCAAACTATCTCACCTGTAATCGCACAAACACACAACAAAAACAACCCGAAAATGGGAATCAAGGGATCAAAGCAAACATAAGGAAACAAAGGAAGCAAAAATAACCCAGGGGAAGGAAACGAGGGCTCTCTAACCATATAACCCCAGCCCCAACAACCATCACACGATCACAGACACGCCCGGCCGATTAAAGAATGATGATCGCCCGAGGAAGTCACTAACAGGCTACTCAAACCAAGGAAACCCACTCCAAAGAGAGGGATAGAAAGGAACCCACAGAACCTGTGGGGATGGAGATGTATCGAAGACACCACTAAGGAAGAAAATCGAACAAAAATTACCCTCGTCGTTTTCCTCTCCGTACCAGATCTTCTCTCTCTAGAAGTCTTTTTTTCACGAAATGTGGTAGCTTTAGTTGTCATTAAATCGTTGTCTTCACATTTATGTCATTTAATGGAGAAATGTTGCTTAAAAACATACCTTAGAACATCCACAGAAGCCTCCCTAAACTTATTTTAGGGAGGCAAAAAGTAATAAAATGACTTTTATAGGCTCCTTATGAGTCTCTTTATCCATATTTTTTTTTCTTTCTCTCTCCTCAAGGATGGGGAGTCTAGAGAAATATTTGGTCAGCCACGTAGGACTCTTATATTACGTGAAAAGTTACTTTAGATGTGGAAAGTAAAAAAAAAAGTTACTTTTTGCCTCTTATTTTTAGACATAACTAATTTGAAGTGGTTTAATTAATTTTGTGATCTAGCTTCTTTTTGTAGGGAGTCTGTTATATCCACAATATCAAATTTGGGTTAAAAATCCTTAAAAGTACTCTCTAGAGAGGCTGTTGTGGATGCACTTACTAGACTAAAAATGAGGACACATGTAGTGTTTGAGAAATGAGAATGTGTATGTCTAAGAGCTGTGTAGTACCCATAAACCATTACTGCTTGAGAGGCTCACTTAACATCAGACCCGGTTTGATAGATGCATCGTGACATGTGAGATCCCGTCTTTGTGGTGGATCTCTGGGCAGATTGATGGTTGGAAATTTGGAAAGCCAGGTGTCACATATTGTTCAAATTGTCATATTTGGAGAATATATGGAAAGCTGCTAAACTATCATTGTGACTTTGTAAATACATTTACTTTTCCCCTTTTTTTTAGCTTTGCACCCCTCTGTTATTTATCTTTTTCTGCTTTACACCCCTTGAGCTTTAATAAAGACATTAATAATGTTTTCTGTTTTCAGCTTTAAACAAAAGTAAAATTACAAAATAAACCAAATAGAGTTAGAGATACCTTCATTGGATTTTGTTGCAGATTGACTGCCTATTTTATTTTTATTTCTTTTTATTCTTGATTTTTAAATGAAAAGGGCAGGTATGTATTTTCTTAAAACTGACTACATTTTTTGTTAGTCAATTGACTGGCATAATCTGTTAAAAAGGGGATTAAGTAAGTGAGGAACCAAGGGGTCATTCGTGAATATGCCAATAAACTATAGGCTTTATTATTATTATTATTATTACTATTATCAAATTAACTCAAAAATAAATGGTAAATCCCCTGATATTCTATACTAGTACTACTCGTGGCTCGCCACGCTGCATACGTTGACGCACCTTCAGCGCTATAAAATATGCTCATTATCGTGCATTCGACACTAAAATTCAATAAAAAATATTTTCGTTCACATTCGATGACATAATTATGTAGGGAGTCAAATATTTTTAAATTAAGTATAATGTCCATAAAGAACCTAATGTATTACAGATTAATAGAATTTTTCATGTATAAGGTGTAAAACACACAATATCACTTTCTATCTAGTGCTATATATGTTAGCATTATTGCACCAAACGTCAAAACTTAGATTGTCCAAGCATCAAACTACAGTGCAGTACATCTTATCATAGAAACATGGTATTAGTGGTTCAAATTGTAGTATTTATAACATCCCGTCCACGCTAAACCAAATTGTCCAAGCTTAAAAAACAATGGTGGGACTATGTAACCTTCACGAACCGTTGTAATTTGTGTTATTTAAGGTTGCCCTTTCTCTATAAAATGTAAACCTCAAAAGCACATTTGAGCACATAAATCAGTTGGAGTACAAACAACATGGCACCACAATCATCTATAGTATATCTTTTGCTTCTTTCCCTTGTGATGGCTTGCAATGCAGGAGGAATTGCAATCTATTGGGGTCAGAACGGAAATGAAAGAACCTTGGAAAAGACTTGTGCAATAGGAAACTACGTCTTTGTTAATATAGCTTTCCTTCCAGTTTTTGGAAATGGGCAAACTCCAGTGCTCAATCTCGCTGGCCATTGTGATCCATCGATTAAAGGTTGCACAGGCTTAAGTTCTGACATCAAAGCCTGTGAAGCAAACCTACATTGGGATGATCTTGCGAGATACCTCAAGGGTTATAGCAAGTGAGGTAAGAAAGTATACCTGACTGCAGCTCCCCAATGCCCTCTTTCCTGATGATTAGATTGGTGATGATCTAAAGACGGGTTTCTTTGATTATGTTTAGGTTCAGTTTTACAACAATCCTCCTTGCCAGTACACCCAAGAGGCGTTGAGTAATCTTGAAGATGCTTGGAAGCAATGGACTTCATCTATTCCCCCTACTAAGATTTTCTTGGGACTACCTACGGCTCCTTAGGTAGCTGGAAGCGATTTCATTCCTGCAAGTGATCTGAATTCAAGTGTGCTACCAGCAATTAAGGGTTCTAGCAAGTATGGAGGTGTTATGTTGTGGTCAAAGTACTATGACGATCTCGATAGATATAGCTCTGCAATCAAGAGCCATATCTGAAACTCGATTCGCTCTCCTACGTACACATACTGTAGTAAATAATGTATATAATCCACTTCAAATGTATCCATACATCTACTCTCTACGCCCTATATATACCAATGCTAATTAAAGTAAATATTTGTGTATGAACTTGCATATCTATATGTTATTGTGCAGCCATTATTCTACTAATCTTTCGAGCGATACTGAAAAATAGCCACGCTAAAGTTAAACATATGTTGGAAAACCCAATAATTTTATTCATTGTGAGTATAATATAGGCATTACACAAAAACCAAAAACCTTTTAATTACATGAAATAGTGCAAGTTAATTATTAGTATGTATTAGATACATTTTTTTAGTCATTTGGTATGGTCTCAATGTTTCACCAAGGGCCATGACTCTAACTCCCATACATCTATTCTTCGAGAACGTAGTGTTTAGTTCTCCCTGGAGTTTTGCTTTCACTCGTGGGTTTTGTGTGACCAACCGGAAGAAGGTTTTTTTGCCTCCACCCGTAGTATATCGGCTGACTAAAAACAAAATTGGTCTCTTCCTCCCCAACCCACAGTTGTACAATTTACAACCCCCACAATAAACCCAAACAACATTAAGGATCTAATAACAAAATAAGTCAAACTTCCCAACAACATTGAGAACCAACAGTAAATCTAAATGAAAGAGGTTACTTCTTTATGTTTAGAACTTTCAAAAACTATAGATACTTGAAAATTAAGATTGCAACCATTTATACTCTCTTGAACCACCACAAAGCCTATAATCATGACCGACTATTCTAACACCACAACTTCTTTCACCCCATTACACGACCATTTATAAAATAAAAAAACTTACAAATCATGGATATTTGGAAGGTGATTCATGTGAAGGCCCAAATTGAAAGAATTCAATGCACCGAATTCTGCAAGTAAAACATAGAGAAGAAGTTAATTTTAAACTATTTAAGTTGAAAGATATATATATATATAGAGTACCTGTCGCGTAATGTATGGATGTAGTATCTTGCAAGGTATCACCCTGGCTCGTCGAAGTGGTTCAATGTCCTTAGAAGCATAAACTCCAAACCCATCTGGCCCTTCTTTGAAATCAACCTCGTAAGCTCGAACACTTCGAACATAGCCTATCTTATAGAAATCAGGGTCTGCAGGCTCCAACTACCAATGCAAAGTAAACAACGCAAATGAAATCCATTAGGTGGTGACGAAGATTAAGGGTGTGTTTGGTTTGTACTTGGTTCCTCCATTAAAACCCAATCAACGTTTTAAGATATTTCTAATGATGTTGGAGGTAGAGATGGAGAATTTGAAGTAGCTCCTTGTACAAAAGCTATTTGGTTTGTACTTGGTCCCTCCATTAAAACCCAATCAATGCTTCAAGAGATTTTTAATGGCGTTGGAGGTAGAGAAGGAGAACTTGAAGTAGCTTCTTGCACAAAAGCTTGAGACATTTTTTGAAATTCATGTTTAACTACTTCATCGTCAACGTCCACTGAGCAAACCTACATATTAAAGCACTATGAAAAGATCGGGATCGGCAGAAGGTTACCTATCAGTTTAATTGTACTCCTGAAGACCCTAGATTTTAGAACTTGGACAGATAAATAATCAACATTTTGTATATAGTTTAAGGTTTAGGTGTTAGATTGAGTACTTAATGATATAAGATAAATATAAACAAAGTTGTACATAATATCTACTCTGACTCATTTTTTTCTAGTAATATGCATATATAAGGTATTTGGTTAACTAATCTATGGAGGAACTGTTGAGAATCGAGGTAGCTACTCTCTCTTCCCTTACAAGAGCGATACGCGGAAATCACCAACCAAGTAGTAAATCAACAAGAACAATATTAAAGGACACGAAGAATTTTCCCGGAGGAGGGAAGTAGAAAACCCTTGCGGATGAAAAACCACTCCCCACGGACAATTCACTATGATATCAAATAGGTTAAAATGATCTCTCAAGCTTCTCAAGCTTTAATGGAGTCTCTTCAAACCCTATCCTCTCTAAGGTTAAACTCACCAAAAGATGGGCTAACAACTAACCCTAGACACCCTTATAAACATGGGAAGTCGTTACATAAGAATAGGCCTGAAGTACGGATCACGAGACAGACCAACACCCTCAAAAATACCTTCTAAAACTGACTTGCGAAGTCTATTAGAATAGACTCTGGACCTATTCGAATAAGATGGGTTCTGAACGTTTCTGTTCGAATAGAGAAAAGTCTATTCGAACAGACATGACTTCTATTTGAATAAAATTTTCCCTGTCTCTTTTTATTCGAATAGACTTGACTTCTATTCGAATAAACTTTCCACTGCCTCTTCTGTTCAAACAGACAAAAGTCTATTCGAACAGGACTTTGAAAAAACTCTTTTTCAAACCGTCTTCGATCCTCGCTCGTCCCACGAGCTCCGATGAACTTTTTCTAACATGATTCAAGTTCATATCATAGCAATCTCCCACTTAAAATCGAATCCCGTAACCCATTTCCAGATCTCCAAATGAATTGCTTGCACTACCCGGACCTTCAATCTTGAAGACCCACAGATGTTGTACATGTCGTCAACTTCTGAAAAGTCACCACCTTCGTAAACATATCGGCCGGATTCACATCAGTGTGAATCTTTACAAGCTTCAACATACCGTCCTCGAGGAGCGAGCAAATATAGTGATACCGAATATCAATGTGCTTGGTCCTAGAGTGAAAAGCCGAATTCTTCGCTAAGTGTATAACATTTTAACTATCAATATACAACTTAGGAGAGAATTGTTCTCTACCAAGCTTTTTCATCAACCCTTTGAGCCAAATCATATCTTTGCACATTTTTGTAGCTGTAACATATTCCGCCTCCGTCGTAGACAAAGCTACAATCTTCTGTAGCCTAGAAACCCATGTAACTGTACCGCTTCCCAATGTAAAAACGAAACCACTAGTGCTCTTCCGCCTATCCATGTCACCCGCCATATCAGAATCAACAAAACCCTGTAAGCATAACTGTGAACCCCCCATAACATAATATCACATCTTGAGTCCCCTTTAGATACCCCAATATCCATTTCACAGCTCTCCAATACTCCTGGCCTAGATTACTCATATACCTACTAACAACTCCCACTGTTTGGGCAATGTCTGATCTCGTACAGATCATAGCGTACATTAGGCTACCAACCGCGGATTGATAAGGATCTTTCCGCATCTCATCGCGATCCTTCTGCATTTTTGGACAACAATCCTTTGATAATTTGAAGTGACCTCCTAATGGTGTACTAATAACCTTAACACCATCCATGTTAAACCGCTTCAGTACTTTGCCGATGTACTCAGCTTGAGACAACTTCAATTCTCGTCGCTTTTTGTCCCTTGTAACATGCATACCAAGAACTTGTCTCACCGCACCCAAGTCCTTCATAAAAAACTCCCGGGATAACAGTTCCTTCCACTTAACTATCTCTCCCATGTCAGCACTTGCTACCAACATATCATCTACATACAGAAGTAGAACAATATACGAGTTCCCCGTATTCTTAATAAAATAACAGTGATCCGCATTGCTCTTTGAATAGCCATTTCTGGACATGAACTGTTCGATCTTCAAATACCACTGTCTCGGCGCTTGTTTAAAACCGTATAAACTCTTCGTGAGCCTACACACAAGATCTTCTTTCTTTTTAACCGAATACCCTTCTGGTTGCTTCATATAAATTTATTCATCAAGGTTACGGTGAAGAAATGCGGTCTTGACATCAAGTTGTTCAAGGTGCAAATCTTCAACAACAACTATATTCATCACAACCCAAATAGTAAACATCTTCACAACATGAGCAAAAATCTCACTGAAATCAACGCCCTCTTTCTGCTGAAAGCCTTTCACCACAAGTCTAGCCTTGAATCTCCTTGAACAATCAAATTCCTGTTTTAGTCTGTATACCCACTTGTTGTGCAATGCTCTATTCTCCTTCGGTAACCGAACTAAATCCCAAGTTCGATTAACTGATAATGACTGCATCTCATCCACTACACCAATTTTGCCAAATTACCACGGATAAAGTTTGTAGTAGAGGTCTATAGTAAAAGGTACGTGACAATATTTTTGCCACGAAGTTTATCTATGGTTATCTAATTTATATTGCTACGGAGTAAATCCGTGGTAATTTTTTTGCCACGGAGTTTGTCTGTGGTTATCGAATTTATATTGATACGGAGTAAATCCGTGATAAATTTTTTACCATTGATAATATCTGTACTATAATAGAATATTTACCACTACTTTAGTCTATGGTAATTTAATTTTTATTTGTTTTTTAAAAAAATTCAAAAAAATAGCCACAAAACGTACACAATTCAGAAAAACAAATTGCACCTGTTGTATACACATATATAAACAAAAACACACAATTCAATAACTTCTTTCATTTATAAATATTGGCCCCAAAAATACAGGTGCACTGGTTACAAACTATATACATGTTCCCTATAATAAATCCAAAAAAAACCATGGATTGAGAAACAAAAAAAGGAAGCGCAGTGGCTTCAAAAGCAAAGGATTAATATAGCGGTGTTCAAACCATAACCTCAAAAGTAGTAACGGATCCATGATGGCGATTAATCTGACGCAGGACTTGAGGCCACCTCTGACATGGCAATACTAGTGTGGATGATAGGTGTTACATCAGCAGCACTGCTCCTTATTCTCCCACACTTCACAGGAAGAAAGTAAGACTTTCATTAGCAAAGTAAACTGATAATCATTGGTAATTGTAGCGATTAATTTGAATCATTCTTCATGTACTTCTATATAATTAAACACTTAGAAATTTTTAAGTGAGAATTTTACCAGACATTGGATGGATCCCATTCTGCATTGGGCCCAAAAGAACCTCAGGTTGTATAGGGTATTTCATGAGATGGTACTGGTGCTCAAGTATATGGTTGAACATGATGATTTGTTTCTTCAGCTTTAACCTTATGTAATAGGCCCTGAAAAATTCGGCATTTTCTTCCTCGATTTACTGCCATACTAATCATTCGATAAGATTTAACCGTTTCCATTCTCCGTTCGAGAGGGACCAACTGAAAATATCCGTGTTGTTTCTGATCCTGTCGTGATTCAGACTGCAAGGCAGAACACTGGTTCCTCTTTGAAGTCCCCATTGTAAAATTATCTGTTCAGGTACCTTTTTACGCCTTTCTGCTATTTTTGCTACGACAGACAATTTCAACATGGGACTATGGACTGATTTAGACCTCCTGAATGTTATCTGAGGAGTTCCAGGTTCATCTTCACTACCTGATCCACTATCAGACATCCCCTTAGTGGATACTGGTACTCCTAAAGGAGTGTGAGCTGAGACATGAATACTTTTCAACTGGCAGAATTTTACAAGTTCATCTTGATGCCAAAATGGATGCAACTCCACCTGATTGACGGCTGGTACGATATTTGCAAATTGGAACAATTCTTCGATTTGCCTAACACTGAAATTGCTAACACCTATAGCTCGAACCAAACCACTCTCTACTAGAGCTTCCATTACTTTCCAGGTAGGCTTCAACCTATTAGAAAACTGCATATACTCGCTAGCGGACTTCCAAGGAGGATCGGTAACTAGCATCACTAAAAGCAAAACTCTCAGGCCAATGCACCAAATAAAGATCCAAATACGATACCCCAAGGTTCTTAAAAGAAACTCTCACAGTATTCTCAATTCTCTTAGAAGAATTAGTAGTACAATATAGCTTTTTTTTGTATACAAAGCGAGTTCATTGTTAAACAGGTGTTCCTTAATCCAAATATAATATCAGAAGATGATATACTTCAAATTTACCAGTAATCACCACATGAGCATACTCCATTCCTGAAACAATGGTATCGATTTGTATCCCTCAGTACAATTTCATGATCAACTGCTTTCGATATATACTTGATTGCATTGTGACAATCTCCACATGCATGAAGATTTTTTATGACTCGGATAGTAGTCAACGGGGGAGTACTTATTATCCCGTAAGCTATTGCAAGCCTCTCACTGTGGAAATATAGAGAACGCCCTTTTTCTTCTTCTTCGACATCATACATCACATAATCTGTATCGGGAGTATATCCCTCCTCTCCAATTATTTGAATTAATTCCTCCAATTTGTCATATATGGCAGATGCTTGTGGGTGTGACTTATCATCCACCACAAAAAGGTGGTCCTTGCTCTTAACATCAATCCAGCTATACCCCGGATCTTTCTTTATGCTTCTCGACTTCATCATCTTCCTAGTCTCATTAACTTTGCCCCATTGGTTTGCTGAAGCATATATATTTGATAGAAGAACATATGCTGCTGAGTCGAACAGCTCCAAAACCAAGAGCCTAGTAGCTACATACTCTCCAGTTTCTGCATCTCCATGTAATTTGCAACCACCAAGTAGAGCTCTATACATTGAAGCAGATGGTTCAAAGGGCATTGACTCAATTAACTTCTTTGCTTGGTGAACATGCCCAGTACGACCAAGTACGTCAACTAGGCACGAATAGTGCTCAATCTTCGGTTCAATCCCATACATACTGTGCATTGAATGGAAGTACCCATAAGCTTCGGAAACTAACCCTGAGTGACTACAAGCTGAAAGTACTCCAATAAAAGTGATAGAATCAGGTTTTATATCTTGACACCTCATCTGCTTAAAAAAATTTAGAGCTTCTTCGCCATTTCCGTGTTGTGCTAAGCCTACAACCATTGCATTCCATGATGCAATATTCCTCACATTCATCCTCTTAAATAACTTGTACGACACTTGTATGCTTCCACACTTGGCATACATATCTACAAACAAAGTTCCAACAAACTGATCGGAAGTACACTCCAGTTTTATCGCATTCGCATGAATTTGCCTTCCCTGTTCCAAAGCAGTTAAACATGAACAAGCTTTGATAAAAGTTGCAAAACTATATTCGTCAGGTGAAACACCTAAGCACATCATCCTATGATAAAACCCAAGAAAACGGTCCTCTTCTCCATTTTCCACGCATCCAGAAATCATCGTTGTCCAAGTGACAATATCAGGTTCGCGAATGGAATCAAAAGCTAGAGATGCACCAGAGACATCACCGCATTTGACATACATGTCTAGAATTCCACTACTTACACATTGATCGGATTCAAAACCAAGTCTTATTATATACCCGTGTATCTGTTTACCTTGTTGAAACGCAACTAAGCAACTACAGGTATTTAAGGCTGTTGTTAAAGTGAACTGGTTTGATTTCTCACCAGATTTCTGTATTGTAGAAAACAAGTTCAATGCCTTGTGACCATCCTGATTTGTAACATATCCAGCCATCATTGCATTCCATGATACCAAATCGAATCCGTCACTTCTACTGAAAAGGAGCTCAGCTTCCTTCATTCTTCCACTCTTACCATATACATCAATAAGTGCCGTGGAGACCAAATCATCCTCACCACTACCCATTTTTAATGCATGAACATGAATTTGCTTACCAATATGGAATCCTTCAGAAATCGCTGAACAAGCTTTTAAAACACTTGCCAATGTAAACTGATCAGGTCTTAGACCTTTAGACAATAGTTTCAAAAATAAAGTGATAGACTTTGCCTCAAAGCCACTTTGCACGCAGCTCGAAATCACCGAGTTCCATGATATCAAATCCAACTCTTTCATGTTATTGAATACTCTCAATGCACAATCCAAGTAGCCCATCTTTGAGTACATGCTAATGAAATTATTTGCCAGAGAAGTAAAATAATCAAAACCTAACTTGGCAGCCGTAGTATGGATCTGCTGACCAATTATCATATCACTCATACCCATTACTGCACTAAGGACAACTACAAATGACACATTATCATAATCAACATTCATTCTCTTCATCTCCAAGAAGCAATCAATAGCCATGAGATATTTACCCGCACGAAAATACTCCGCCATTGTTTTATTCCACAATATCACGTCATCCAAATTACTTTCAAACGAACAAATTTTGATCGAATAAGCTTTAACCTGCTCCACAAACTTATTCGATGAAGATCCACTAAAGACACAATGAACACTTAAATCATCCGGAAGTAGCCCACTACGATGAAACTCCGAGAAAAGACGATACATTTCATCTTCATTACCCAATTCCATGTACGCCTTAAGCATCACATTCCACAAAATAACATCTCTCTCATCCATCCCATCAAACAAACGACGCGCATCTTCAACCCGTTCAAACTTGGAGTAAGAATTAACCAATGCACCCGACACAAACACATCCGATTCAAACCCAATTTTCAGCGCATACCCATGAACAATCTCCGAATTCGACACAACCTCAGACAGTAAACAAAGCTTAAGAACAGCGCATCCAGAGCAGTTTTCACAGCTTCAATGCAGAGATCTCCCCCACTCTGCCATGTTCCAAGCCCTATAGCTGGGATTTTTGGCCCAGTATTGAGCACAAAGTAATTTCCTGCTGCCCGATCAAACCTAAAGCGTTTTTCTACAAATGCCAGGTAATCGTAATGGAAAATAAAATTATGATGAACTTACCTAAGGTTGTAAACCAGGTTCTGTTCTTGCTCGATTTAAAAGTATTTTTACCACTTTATCTCTAGTCATATACAACTGTAAGACAGTGTTCAATCAAATTGTGGACCTACAAAAACTTTCCACAACTCAGTTATTTATAAGGGAAACACAAGAATTTGCGCTTTTATTCAAATAGTATATAGCAAAAGATTCTCTTACAAGTGTTACATCTTTATGTAAAACCTTCCGCCTATCTTTACTTGTAACAGTTACTAGATACTTTACTTGTAACAGTTACTAGATATTGAACTCGAGTCCACCACAGGAGGAGCATCGGTAGTAGTGTTATTCTGTAGATCAGAGTTAGGTCCTTCACAAAAATAAAGTACAGTGTGTCAGATTCCAAAGTGAAAGCTAAAATATATGGTGAAAAAAGACTTTGAAGTCCAGCCGAGCTCTAGTAAATAGAAGTAATACAAGTGTACTCTAATATGCAAGTAGCAATTTAGCATGCTAACCTCCCAAGATAGAGCGTGAGGCCTTTGGTGATCAGTCTTCACATTCACCGACTGCTCATTACTTAGGGTTGAGAAGACGACATTTTCAAATATATTAGAGCAAAACCATTTTAGTACTAATGGTGATTCACATTAGGTTCAATACCAAAAACTTGGCTCAAGTGAAGAGGGCACCATCAGTATTTAAGCATATACAAAAATGTTTGCCTACTCATCAAAAACCTAAATGAAGTAAAATAAAAGCACTTGAAAAAAAATATGACATTGAAGATACCACATCCTTTTTTTGTTAGGCTGGAAACCTCATCCTTTCTTGAATGTAGAGTAAGCTGAATCCTTATTTCCATCCTTAAGGCATGTTTTTCTTCTATAATCCATAACCTATACAAAGATGAAACAATTTAACTTGTAATTCACGATTGCCCAGTCATTCAAGGCTTTAAAAACTGAAAATAAAATAGAGATGTTATCAATTGAAATTGTGCAATCCGAACTTTCAAACACTGATTTATGGTTTTGATTGGGACAATATTACAGGATTAAGCACCAGCCCACATCTAGGGCTTCATCAAAGTATATATTACCTGGTTATACAATAGCCCCAGAAAAAAAAAAGCATATAGGAATTTTTTTGATAGAAACATATAAACATATCATATACAATAAGTACAGTTAGGAAAGTGACATATACACCGACAATCTCACAAGAGGATTTTCTTATTGTGATTCATCATATAAAAAATAGTACTCTTAAAAAACAATTTCTTTGAAGCGAAGTCATCTTGTTGATTCTAATTTGCAAAGCCGGTGACAAATCTCAATATCCTTTACAGCACAAATCTTTGAGTACTCGATATGCTTCAAATTTGAAGAATTAACATTAATAAGTCTGTGAACATTGTAAAAGATAAGGTCATGAGCTACTGCTAAGAATGCATATACAGTAATAGTCATATTACCGTCAGATGCTTGAGATCCTCATTGCATTCATACTATTTAACAGTGGCGCGCACTAAAGGAATGGTTCAGACATTAAATATGGCATCGTTGGACAAAAAAAATTGCAATGACTATGAAAAAATTTGGATTTTTAAAGCAATGGTAGGATGCATATCCAGTATATGCCATTTAGTAGTTCAGAGCTCGATGAACATTCTGTTGTGTTTTATGTGTGAAACGTCCATTAGAATTTGAAATCACCAAGACTTATCTTAAGCTAATCCTAGGGAGCAAATCTACTTCTAATTTCTGTTGATATTAGTATTAAGCTTGACCCGAGACTTGCAACAATTGCAAGCTTGGTTTACTTAGCACAAAAAGTTTAAATACTTTATTTGCTTAAATATATCATACATTTTCTTTTAAGAGCTTAAAATGTGTACTAGATTGTCGTAAAATATGTTTTACTAAAATTTCTAGTTGTATAGAAAGCTAGAAACCGTAAGTTCGAGCGGACCTTTTCATAACACCGAAACTTCAGTAGATTCCAACTCATAAGACAAACATTGTCTAAATACAATGAGCTACAAACAAACTACAACATTCTTCAATAGAAAAAAAATGTTCTAATTGGCCGAACTTCTGTATCTCCAATCCTTGGGAGGATTTCAAACTCAAAATCCCAATTTAAGAGTGAAACTTCAGTTCAATGACTTCAGCTCATAACAAATTGTTTCTTAAGAAAAAATCTAATTTCTAGCAAAATCTAATAATTACAATTTCACTCAAATAAAGATTGGTAAAAATCATATGCTAGTTTCAATCATTTCACCCAAAGAATTTTGATTCCAAAGTAGCAAATCAAAATAATCAACAAATCAGATGTTAATTTCCTTAAAATAAAAACTATAATAAAACTGAGAGTAAGAACAAATCTGAAGTTAGGGTTTAGGAACTTATAGGCTTTCGTGATCGCTTTTAGAGAGAGTGAGAGACTAAATCAGAGAAGAAATTGATGATATTGTTGTTAGATATTGGTATTTAATGTTTTCCCCTTCTTCCCTTTCTCCTCGCCCTCAAAGTTTTATCTACAACATATCGAGAACGAAAGCTAAAATCTAACTGGAAAATTTAAGCGAAAACCCAAATAAAAATAAGGAAAAGGAAAATTAAAAATTACCACAGACATAATACAATTTGCCAGAGGCTATGGCAGAAACAAATTTGTCATAGCAACTATCCGTGGCAAACCCATTAAAGAGACTGTGGTAATTTTACAATTTTGGTGCAGTGATCATCCATAGCAAGCTTCTACTTGCTCTTGGCTTCCACATCTAAAGCCTCCTTGTAACTTTCAGGTTCACCACCATCTGTAAGTAACAAGTGATTTAAATAATTGACGTACCTTGCCGAAGTTCTTGCAACTCTCGGCTCCTTTCAAAGTGCTATTGGAATGTCTAGATCATTAGGTTCCTCGTTTTGATTCGGTGCAACGAACTCAACAACGACTTTTACATCATTCTCTCAAGAGGGTTCATCATCTTCAATGTTGACACTTTCTGCTACTTCATCTCGAATCCTTTTCACATGTATTTTGAAGTCTTTATATAAAACTTCCTCATTGAATGTAACATTACGGCTCCGGATAACTTTCTGATTCTTCGCATCCCAAAACCGGTACCTAAACTCATCACCACCGTATCCAATGAAAATGCACTTCATCGACTTTACATCTAACTTGGTCCTTGTATCTGAATTATCAAACACATATGAGATACAACCTAAAATACGCAAGTGATTAAGGTTTACCTCTTTACTGATCCATGCTTCTTCAGGAAGTCCAAAGTCCAAAGTCGTCGAAGGCCCTCTGTTAATCAAATACGCCGCCGTACTAACCGCATCCGCCCAAAAACACTTTGGCAATTCAGCGTTGAGTCTCATACTTTTCGCTATCTCATTTATTGTTTGCTTCATGCGTTCTGTAACACCATTTTGTTACGGTGTTCCGGGAGTAGTTTTCTGTCTCCTAATCCCGTTTATGCGTTAAAGTTTTCAAACTCGTCACTGCAGTATTTGCCCCCGTTATCCAACTTGAGACACTTCAGTTTCAAATCGGTTTTATTTTTAATTAGAGTACTCCACCTCTTGAATTTATCGAACACATCTGACTTGTTCTTCACGAAGTAGACCCACAATTTACAAGTAGCATCATCGATAAATGTAACATAGTAATGAAAACTACCAAGAGAAGATACCTTCGTTGGTCCCCAAATATTTGTGTGTACAAGATCCAGCTTTCCAGGTTTTCTTGATCTTCCAGATAATTTGAAACTGATATTCTTCTGCTTCGCAAGAACACACTCTTCACAAAACTTGAGATCAACCTCAGCAAGACCCTCTAACTTTCCCTTCGTTACCATTATCTTTATCTCCTTCTCACTCATATGACCGAGCCGTTTGTGTCACGCACATGTATCAATCCCCGGAGTAGCCGCACAAATAGTGGGAATTGTGTTTTGTGTTGTATACAATGTTCCTTGTCGCAAGCCTCGAGCTACCAACATAGTTCCCTTTATAACATTCCAGAAGGTTGCGCCAAAAGTACACTCATATCCGGCATTATCCACCAATTTGCAAACCGATATAAGGTTACGCCCCAGTTTAGGTACAAGTCGCACATTCAGTAAAACCAATGTTCCCCCTGAAGGCAATAACAACCTATCGTTTCCCTTTCTAGTAATATTGCGTGTACTCGTATCTGCAAGAAAGACCGTACTGAAGTCGCCTTTAACAATATTAGTAAAAAAAACATACGTTCGCAGCAGCATGGAAAAAAGTGCCCGAATCAACAATTCAAGATTCGTTAACATCGTCACACGATAGTAGCAGAGCCTCGTCAAAACTAACCTCCTTAGTAAGGTTCATTGTATCTTTCTCTTCATCATCAATCTTTTTAGACGAAGAAGAGTTGTAATCTCGCCTGAAGTGACCCTTCTTTCCAGTAGTCCAACACGCACCGGGCGGCTTAGATTTAACTCTTAACTGTGATTGGCCCCATTCAAATTTCGGCCCTTTTCTGTAAAGCCTCCCTCCATCCTCGACGTTCAACATACTGTCGTTTAAACTAGAAAAGGGTTCAGATGTTTTACGTCTATTCTCTTCACTCATAATTAACGAGACTATAATGCCAAATTTGATGTCTTCCTTCCCCGATGAGCTGCTCATAGCTGTAGTGAACCCTTCCTAACTTTCTGGCATCTGCCCTAGAAGAGCCCACGCTCTCACCTCCTCGGTAAAAATGATTTTAACGGATTCCAGTTGAGCATGTATGCTATTGAACTCACTGATATGAGCTTGCACACTACCATTCTCCTTCATCTTCAAAGTAAATAAGTACCGTAAAAGGTGAACCTTATTTACCCTGGACGCTTCCGAGTACATAGCGGACGATGTCTCTATCAATCTCTTCGTCGTCGTAACTTTAGAGATCATATATAGAATTTGAGATGACAACGCTAACCTAACGGTTCCAAGCGCTTTGTGATCCAATCGCGCCTACTTAACATCATCAAAATCTACTTGCTTCATCTCTTTTCTACCCAGTGGTAAATTAAGATCCTTCTGATAAAGGTAATCTTCTATCTGCATCTTCCACACTCCAAAATTTGACCTATTGAACTTTGTGATCTTTAACTTCTCCTGATCGGCCATCGTTCTTCACCACACAAGCCCTAACATTCGCTCTGATGCCAATTATTTAGAATCGAGGTAGCTACTCTCACTTTCTTTACAAGAACGATACACGGAAATCGCCAACCAAGTAGTAAATCAGCAAGAACAATATAAAAGGACATGAAGAATTTTCCTAGAGGAGGGAAGTAGAAAACCCTTGCGGATGAAAAACCACTCCCCACTCATAATTTACTATGATATCAAATAGGTTACAATGATTTCTTAAGCTTTAATAGAGTCTCTTCAAACCCTAGCCTCCCTAAGGTTAAACTTACCAAAAGATGGGCTAACAACTAACCCTAGACACCCTTATAAACATGGAAAGTCATTATATAAGAATAGGCTCGAAGTATGGATTATGAGTTAGACCAACGCCCCCCAAAACACCTTCTAAAACTGACTTACGAAGTATATTCGAATAGACTCTGGATCTTTTCGAATAAGATGGGTTATGAACGCTTTTGTTCGAATAAACAAAAGTTTATTCGAACATACATGACTTTTATTCGAATAGACATGACTTCTATTCGAATGAACTTTTCCCTGTCTCTTTTTATCCGAATAGACATGAATTCTATTCGAATAAACTTTCTACTGCCTCTTCTGTTCAAACAGACAAAAGTCTATTCAAACAGGACTTAGAAAAAAGCCTTTTCAAACCATCTTCGATCCTCGCTTGTCCCATGAGCTCCGATGAACTTCCTCTAACATGATTTGAGTTCATATCATAACAATCTCCCACTTGAAATCGAATCCCGTAACCCATCTCCAAATCTCTAAATGAATTGCTCGCACTACCCGTAACCCATCAGATATTGCTCGCACTACATTTTCAGATTTACACATACAGCCAGAGGTCGACGTCTCCATATCAGATATAGGCTTGAGGATGAGGCTTATTTCTATAATAGATTCTCCTCACACCTCAACCTACATACAAGTCTAGGTATTCAGTTAATTTTCCCAATCATTATCTTTAGGGGAATGGGGTTACGGGATGATATAAAATCAAAAGTAGTGTAGTTGGGAAATGAAGTAATGTTGTAGGTTACGCCGGTAGATCGTTTAGGGGATGTAAGGTAGCAACTGGGAAATAATTGTTCTTTTTATTGCCCGATTTAGAATAGGAGAAATCGGAGAGGAAGGTAGAGAAATTGATCTTTTTTTAGTACTTTGATGGGAATGTGTAAAGCGATCTGGATTAAGGATTTTTATGCTATCTTTCTCAGTTGGAATATGGACTGATATTACCCCTTAGCAATCTTGTTAAAGGTATTTTGAATACCTTAGAGGCCTGTCATGCCCAACTAAATGGAAATATGTGGGAGGTGATAACCATCTGTGATTGTCTGAACAGTTTGTAGGAGGAGAATGATGTGGAGATGAGAATAACTCTTATAGTTTTTTTGCAGTATTATTCTGTAAAATATTATGCAGCAACTGGATGCACATATTTTTGTTCTAGTTCGGCTCGACCTCTGTTCTTCATTCTGAATTCAGCAGGACAAATTTGGAACGATAATATGATATGGGTGAAAGGTGATTGTCTTTATAGAGTGGACGAGGAACCTATGAAACTTGTATATAAAACTCTGAAGAAATGTAAGTAATAATATGTGATATCGAACTGTAGGTTCGTTCTGTGCTTTTTTGACAATTTGAAGTGTTATGTTGCAGGTCCTCGATCTTAAGTACCAAGAAGAGAACCTTTGATAAATACTGTAACTCGAGACGGTGTTGAACTCAGGATTGTCTTGAAAGAGCTCGGCATCAGCAGATACAAAAGAGTGAACAACAGGTCGGAGAAAGTGCAAAAGTCTCAAGCCAATACTTTACGAGAACAAGTTTTTTAGATATTTCTACATCGATCTATAGGTTACATTCCATTTTCAGCACTATTTCATTCCGAAACTTTTCTGCAAAAATGGTCATGACAAAGGTTATCATAGATCTTGAGCCCACCATCACACCATTTACTTCCACAAGAAACTAAGGAAGTAAGTGGAAATAGTGCATGAACCAACCTTCAGCAGGGGACACTCCTTCACAAAATAGAGCGATGATTGTGCAGAAGAAGATTTCCATTCTTCGTCTCCCTTCTCCACCACTGATCCAGGAGGATCTAAAGAAGACATGAAGTTTTCAAGTTTCTATTAAAATAGAATTGTTTCTGTTCGAATACATTTTTACCTGATAGGTTTTATTCGAACAAATTTATTTATGTTCGAATAAATTTCTGCCTGATGGTTTTATTTAAATAGATTTTTAGTCTATTTGAATACACTATATTTTATTCGAACAAAAACTTGTTATGTTCGAGCAGAGGCGCGATTCAGCCTTTTCCTTGAGGCGATAATTATATTTTTGAGGGGTGCTTTTGCCTCGAGATGCGTGGGATTTGTAATTTTGAGTTCCCTTTATATAAAAGGAACTTAGGTTATTTTCAAGGGTAAGTTTTTTATGCTAATCTAGAGAGAGTTTTGAGAAAAGCCTAGGGTTTTTGGAGAGATTCATTGTAAATCTACTCATTTCTTTTAAGCAATTAAGCTTTATTTTGCCCAATTTTGGTGTTCTTTAGACTTTTTACCTAACTAGAGCTTCTTCATCGTATTGTGAATTAAGTGGTATCAGTTTTCCAGTTTTGATTCTCAGGGGGTTGATTGGGGTTTATGGTCTCTACACATGGTCATCTCAAGCAAACGAAGAAGAAGCTAGTAAGTCCGTTGAAGATCCATCGTAAACCTAATTTGAATAAGATGGACAATTTGGAGATGGGTGATTCCAACGATAGGCTCACAATTTTGGAAATGACAGTTTTCACCCTAACTTTTATTGTAGGGGAGTTAGTGGAGCAGTTGGGTCTCACAAACCTCGTTAAGGCTTCCACTTCGGTGAAACAGCGAGGTTGTTCGAAGAAGAAGGGGTTATGGAGGTGGATGGTGACGAGAACGTTCTGATTTTTGATGATTCTAGTACTGCCGAATCTGACGAGGAGCGATCGGTTAATGGTAAGTTCACGAATATTTTGCATAATCTGCGTATTGGTTTTAAGATTGAAATTCCAGTATTCGACGGTTCAATCGATGCCGAGATATTGGATAATTGGTTGGATAGGTTAGAGACCTATTTTTCTATTTACAAATACTCTAATGCTCAACAAATATATTTTGCTACATTGAAATTAGCAAGTCATGCACTCACAAGGTAGAAATCTTATCAGAAACACCACGATGTAGGAGATTTGGGTTGGAAGGAATTCAAGATTTTAGTGTGAAATCAATTTTATCCGATTGGGTATGAGCAAGAGAGATGGTATAAATGGTACAATTTGCACCAAAAATTTGAGCAATCCGTATAGGAGTACACTATGATGTTTCATAACCAAGCTTTGGTTTTGGACATTGATGTGGACGAGTATGAGGTGTTCATGAAGTACACGGGAGGGGGGAGGAGGGTTGTCGGAGTTCATTATGAGAGAGTTGAAGCTCTTTACTGTGGCCAATATCGAAGACGCTACCGTAAAGGCAATTGACATTGAAGGCAAGTACTTGAAGAGTGACAAAGAAGACGACAAGATCAAGTCGGGGTACAAGTCTAGTTGAAAAAATGAGCATAAGGGAGAGGCCAAAGGAGAAGCGTCTTCGTCCAAGGAATTTTAGTGTAATCATTGTAAGGCAATTGAGCATCTTTCTGATTATTGATGGAAACTTCACCCGGAGCTTAGGCCGAAGGAGGAGAAGCGCAATAAAGAGAAATATGCACTAGCCGCTGAGGTTGTTGACCTTCCAGGTTTAGATAAACCAAATCTTAAGCTTATACTTATGTTTCAGCAGACTTTGGCTACAGAGGAGGAGAGTCGGGAAGAGCTTTTTCATGTCAGTATTCAGTTAAAATAGAGTTTAGTCACGGCCATTATAGATTCGGGTAGTCAGAAAAATTTAATTTCTGAGATGTTGGTAAAGAAAATGGGTTTGACGACTATAGCTCATCCTAAGCCGTATGGTTTGGGGTGGTTTCAGAAAGATACGGAGGTGATGGTCACAAAGCAGTGTGTATTCAAGTTTGCAATTTCTGATAAGTTTATTGATGAGGTGACGTGTGAGGTGGTTCCTTTAGATATGTGTCAGGTCACCTTGAGTAGCCCTTATCTTTGGGACTGAGATGCAATTTATTACCGTAGGGCTCGTAAGTATCGCCTTGTGAATGAGGGAAAAGAGTTTCATATCAATGCTTGTAAGGAGCATGTCACTATGCCAAATTTAGTTACGGCGACTCAGGAGAAGCGATTGGTTAATGCGAGTGACAAGTTTGTGTTATTGGTGCGACCGGCTCAGGAGGGTACATCGGCTAGAGTGTTGTCTCCAATAATAACATTTTTTAAGCAATAAACTGACTTGGGGAAGTTGCAAGAGGAGGTTGTGATACATACTGATCACAAACCGTTCCATTTTTTGCTACACAGTCCAAGCTACAACAAGCTCACCATGAAGGGGAGGTCGTATATCCAACAATTGCTCTTGATTATACAGTATAAGAAGGGAGTGGGCAACAAATTGGCTGATTGATTATCTCGACCCCCATTACTAACTATTTCCGCTATGTTGGATTTTATGTAGATAAAACCTTTTGTTACGTCAGGATATGTTGTAGGATATGATGATCCTAAAGGGTGTAGTGTGTTCCGCCGAAAGTTGCTGCCAGACAAGACATGTGTTTGTTTTGTTTCGTTCGAGTTGGGAAGAAGGGTCAGCTACCTAGTATGTCGAAGAAGTATCACAGGGTAATGGGCAACGCCGCATTTCCACCTTTTCAGTTCCAGCTTGAGCATGAGCTCAAGGCTCCTAAAGGGGGGAGTCATGATCCAGGAGGATCTGAAAAAGACATGAAGTTTTCAAGTTTCTATTCGAGCATAATTGTTTCTGTTTGAATACATTTTTACCTGATAGCTTTTATTCGAACAGAATTATTTCTGTTCGAATAGATATCTGCCTGATGGTTTTATTCGAATAGATTTTTAGTCTATTCGAATACACTATATTTTATTCTAACAGAAACTTGTTATGTTCGAACAGAGGCGCGATTCAGCCTTTTCCTTAAGGCAGTGATTATATTTTTGAGGGGTGTTTTTGCCTCGAGATGCGTGGGATTTGTAATTTCGAGTTCCCTCTATTTAAAGGGAACTTAGAGGTTATTTTCTAGGGAATTTTTTTTTTGTTAGATATAGAGAGAGTTCTGAAAGAAGCCTAAGGTTTTTAGAGAGATTCATTGTAAATCTATTCGTTTCATTTAAGCAATTAAGCTTTATTTTTCCCAATTTTGGTGTTCTTCAGACTTTTCAGCTAACTAGAGCTTCTTCATCGTATTGTGGATTAACCACCACCCTCTCTTCCTCCATAACCCTCACCAGCTTCGAATTGGTAGAGATTACAGGAGGTCCTACTTTAAAACCCAATCCCTCGCAGGATACTGGCAGTACTGCTTTGCATATATGCCAGTCTCCACATCTGTCTCCTCAACCTTGTCCTCCGCCAATAGGCGAAGGCATCTCCGACGCTGCTCCCCAGAAAGATATTATTAAAAATGGACTTCTAATTATGGCCAACATGCCACTAAATCAATAAAAGTCTCTTATTCGAAAACTTCAGTCATTGCACAAGTCCGCAATAAATTTTAAATTACATAAGATATGATAATTCTTAAGTGGAAAGCATTAGTAAATATAATCTCCATCATGAAGAAAAAAGATGTTCAATACAGTAGATTTATTTTGGTCATACGAAACTAGTAATAGCTATAAAGGCTCCTCCCATATCCATCTCTTTAACATTGCATAGCATTCCTTAGGCTTGTACTTAGGAGCTGTATGACCTCCTCCCTGCATTCACCATGAGTTATTTTATTTACTTCTCTATCTCTATCTCTACTTACTGTTACTGCTATGTTAGAAGAAGAATGGAGGTTTAACTTGCCTTTACAATCATAAATGTCATCTTGTTTGCGTATGTCCTCGTATATAAATATTGTAATGTGGAACATCTTGTTTATATGAAACTTCAGTAAAAAAAAATATTTGTGATGAATTTGACTTGAAAATATAGATTTTACTTACCCTCTAACTTCTCCATCGACTAACCATGGCCGCCAACCATTAACAATGGGGTAGTTAAGATATCGTATCCAATTTTGTGTCATATGAATGGTACCGCCTGAACCCAGGGGAGGAACCACATGAGGACCAGTGGGCCCCCACTTAGTTTTTTTGAAAATGAGGTTAGTTTTGTAATTTGAGGCAGGTTAGTTAAAAAAAACTCTATAGACTCCACATCTCTCCTTATCTTCTCCTATGCGATTTAGGTTTTCAATTTCTGTTGTTGGGTTCTTAGTTCTTCAATTTGGATTTTATGTTGTTGGGTTAATTGACTTTTTTAATTTGTTGGGTTAATTTGGGTTCTTCAATTTTGGATTAATTTGGGTTTCTGTTGTTGGGTTAATTTGGGTTATTCAATTTGGGTTTGTGATTTGGGTTTATGTTGTTGCCTTGTTGGGTTAATTGGCTTCTTCAATTTGTTGGGTTAATTTGGGTTCTTCAATTTTGGATTAATTTGGGTTTTCTGTTGTTGGCTTAATTTGGGTTCTTCAATTCAATTCTGCGATTAATTGGCTTCTCTCCTCTACGATTAATTGGATTTCAAAGCTAGTAAGTGCATTTGTTCTGTTTTAGGTTTTATGTATCAATTTCTTATGTTTTATGTATCAATTACCTATTTTTATGTGTGCATAAGTACATTTGTTCTTTTCTTTTAGGATTTCTGCTTATCTGTTTATCAATCACACCTCAGTCCTCACACGTATCTGACCTTGTTGGACCAGACGATCAGTTACTAGTAAGTAGTTTATCTATTTATGCATTTAATGTCACTTGGTATTTATTTATTTTCAAATTTTCAGGGAAAGTATCTGACATTGTGTTAATAGAGTGACTGTGATAAATGATTTCCGCTAGTAATTTTAATTTAGTATCAAGATTGAGTGTGTGACTAGCAGGTAGTGGGTGGGATTTTATTCACGAGGGTGTCTCTAAGCATTGCACAAAATATAATATCAGAATTCCAGTGATGGCAGATAGGTTCATAGCACCAGGTCGATCCCGAAGAAATGTAGAAGAAAATACAAATGAGCATTATTATCGTTTGTCATTGTTCAATTCATGTTTAGATCATCAACTTTCGGGTCTTAACGATCATTTTAACGAGGTAAATACCGAATTACTTGTTTGTATGGCTTGCTTGAATCCAAGTGATTCATTTTCAACAAATAACAAGGAGAAGTTGATTCGCCTAGCTCAGTTGTACGGGGATGATTTTTCTCCGTTGGACCTTATGAAACTTGACGATCAGCTTGATCTTTATATCTCTACAATGCGATCTGATAGTGCATTTTCTGAAGTACATGGAATTCAAGGGATTGCTAAGGAGATGGTTAAGACAAAGAAAGATAAATTATACACCTTTGTTTACTCGCTCATAACATTGGCATTCCTACTTCCAGTTGCGACAACTACAGCAGAGGGCATTTTCAGCTATGCATTTCATAAAGTACCGCTTGCGTAATAGAATTGCAGATGAGTTTGTAAATGATTGTTTGGTCACATATGTTGAGAAGACCACTTTTGCTAGCGTCACTGATGAAGCAATCATAAACCACTTCCAAAGTATGAAATTACGTCGAGGAAAAGTTTAATGATCTTACAATCGGGTATGTTTTCATAATGTCTATTTTCTGAGCAGTTTGGAAAAAAATTCAAGTAGCGTCTTTTCTATCAATTTTCTGCTGGACTGTTTTCTCTGACTGTTTTCTGGACTATTTTCTGATCATTGTTTGTATAATTGTATCCATCTGCCCCATAGCTATTTTTTGGACTGTTTTTTGGACTCTTTTCTGGACTCTTTTCAATGCATCCTAGTATATGTTTTCTGTCCATTTTCTATAACTCTTTTCTGTCCATTTTCTGTAACTGTTTTCTATTGAGATTCTTGACCTTGAAGGGGCTACCCTACTTAACCTCATACCTTATGTGAGTGCTCTTAAGATGCAGTGGCCTTCAGAAGTGTTTTGATGAGCTGCTGCCTGTTTATTCAGCTTCATTTTACAACCTGCATCCATTTGGGACTGAGAATAGCTGCATCTCTTGACATGACTTTGAATGAGTTTACTCAGGATTTTGTTACGATATGCATCTCTTTTTACAATATGCTTCTTTGTTTTATTGTTAGCCTTCCATTTTTTTTAATGTTGCTCAAATAAATACCTTGCTGGATTGAAAATGATAGCATGTGAGGTATTTAAGAATGTGTTTGTCAAATAGCTGTCTAGTACCATAGTCGCTCATTATTGCTTGATAGACTCACTTAGTATCGGGCCCAGTTTGATAGAAGCATCACGACGCATGAGATCACGTCTTTCTGGTGAACCTCTGGGAAGATAGATGGTTGGAAACTGGGAATGTGAGGCATCACATATGGTTCAACGTGTCGTATCTGCAAAATCCATTGAAAGCTGCATTTCGACCAAGGGGGCAGAGGAAGGATTGGAGGCTTAGGGAGTAGAAGCGAAGTGAATCGAGAATTATCCAGGGGGGATGGAGGCCAATTTTTACTGTTGGAGTAGTGTAGGATATTAGGACATCACCAAAGGAAAATAATTGGCCTAAAGTTGAAGAAGATTAAGTACACAAGTGTGCAAATACTGCATGAAGAATTTTTCCTTGTGGGATAACATCATTAGGTAGATGAGATAAACATTAATTCATCTTTCAAATAATTATAGAGAGTTTTTTTTTTTTTGCAGGTTTTAGGATAAGTTTTATTTTTCAGAAAGAGATGATGGGTGCGGAGAGATGGAAAGCTTAGGGTTATTTTCGTCCGATTTAACACACTAAACTAACTGTAGGGAGGGTTAAAATTAGAGTTGGCATATGATACGTCATACGTGTCATGTAAAATACAAAAGGTGGTAGAGAGGGATTATCTCCACCATGGTGGAGAGGATCCAGAGTCTTTTTTTTGCCCAATGCGACAACCTATAAAACTCTCTCTCACGCGGTGATTTAGAATCCAATTAGGGTTTCAAACAATCCTTTAAAGGTACTCTCTCTCTCTCTCTCACACACACACACAGACACAAACACACAGTGGTTTTGGCTCCAATTAGGGTTTCTAACAATGATTCACATGGTTTCTTATTGTCGATTCATGTTTTGTTCTGAATTCAAAACAATAGGGAGTGTTTAAATTTTTCTTTCCAATAAACCTTAACATACATGGTATTATTGTTTAATGAATAGTTTGCTCTTGTTGTTGTTTTGTTTGCTGTCTTGTAAACCCTAATTTGAAGAGACCATATAAGCACTTAAAGAGGCATGAGTACCAATGACAAGAAGATGTCGAAGAGACCATGGTCTGATCTTCCTGAAGAACTCATGGAATCTGTTATGGAGAAGCTCTTTTTACCGATCAAGTATGTGTTCGATCAGTTTGCAAGAGGTGGAGGTCAGTGCGTAAAGTAAAACCAGTAAAACAAACCCCATGGCTTCTTACTTGGCATAAGAAATCCTTGAGTTCAGTTAAATTCTACGACCCTGTTTACAAGAAGACTCGTACGTCGAACATACGTGTTTGAAAGATCTACCCTACTCAACAAAGACTATGTTTTCAAAAGATGGCTGGTTGTTATTAAGTTTTGTAAAAGATTCAAGTACTTCATTTATCCTCTATTCTCCCTTCACTAACAACATGATCAAGTTTCCTCCATTTGACTACGATCACAGTAGTGTCTTCCATACCATTGCCATGCTCTCATCTCCCCCAACTTCATCCAATTGCATTGTCTTCGTCATGTTTCAAAACACATGGGATAAGGATTTTGTGATTAAAACATGTATCAAAATAATGGGATATATATGGACGGGTTATTTCACTGTACTAGTTATTGTGGAAGACTAGGAACATATGATGTCACTCGACAAACGTGGAATATACCAAAATGGAAAGATTCCTGCAAGGGATCTGAAAGTTTTGTACCCATAGATTTGGTAGAGTATGGTGGAAAGCTTCTATTGATGACTGCAACCCACCACAGTCCTAAAGCAGTTAAATAAGTTTCAGGCTTGATCGCCCGCATATGTGTTGGGTCAAAATGGAAAACTTAGTTAATCTGTCCATGTTTTTAGGTCCTAGAAATGTTTGTGTTTCAGGTCTATCGAGAAAAGAAAGAAGCCGTTGGACGTCAACATGCTACTACTGCGACAGAAATCATTGTAGATCTGCAAGTGTTTACTCTTACAATGGGATAACCGTGGCTCCAGTGCTTGACAAGAATTATCGCGACATGATTTGGGTTGAACCAACTGTTTAGGAAAATAAAGATGCGGGCTATGCAGTTTACATGGTATCAAAATGGAAGTACTTAGAGATTTTAGCTAATGATCTTTATGAAGTCTGGAATGCAACTAGTGATAATTTTTCAGGATGGTTTCTTTATTTTGGATTTGAATTGAGTATACTAAACTTTGTCCAGCTTTGTATTTCATCTTTAATGACAAGTCCTTTTTAGGGATCTTTAATATATGCAGTGAAGTTGGTATTATTGATTGTTATTATGACTCCCTCATGGTAGTTGTTTAAAGAAATAGATACTCCATTGGCCATTGCACTTGCGACAATTGACGAAGAGTGACTCACTCGAGAAATAATACTCATACAAGAAACTGTTTCACAAGTATAGTTGCACATACAATAGCTCCAGACCGCCAATAGAAAAGTTCGTCGGGTTCATCATTATTCACTGTTCTTCTAACTAGGTAAATCACTTGTTTCTTTCTAACTGTTGGGCACCCTTTTTCTTAAAAAAAATTCATCAGACTCCTAACTATTAGGCGCCCAATTTGAACTATTATTATTTATATTTTTAAATTGCCATTGGCACCCAAGTCTTAGGCACCCAATTTGAATTTTTGTGAAAAAAAAAACAATTGGGTGCCCAAACGTTAGGCGCCCGATTATAAAACAAATAGGCGAAGTAAAAAAACAAGGTTGAGTTCGTCAGCTCACTGACTTGGATTTTCAACTCAAAATGCAAGATTGAGTCTTGAAAAACAAGACTTAACTTTGCTTTTTGAGCTTAAAATCCAAGTCAAAGTGAGCACCTTGAAAAACAAGTCAATAAGGTACTTTAGGAGATGCTCAAAGTAAAAATAAATATTGGCAGATGACCCCCTAGTGTTAGGTTTCGAACTCATGACCCGTAGCATTCCCTTCTTTCCCGTAGTATTCCCTTCTTCCTTGTAATAACCGTAGTATGCAGGGCTGGCAATTCAAATGATAATTTCTTTGGAAGTGCAATTATTCGTTGTAGATTGGAGGGAATAAAAGAAGATCGGATTGGCTTCAATATAGAAGATCGATCCAGGTTTCACCGATTTCACATTAAAGTTATTTACTTAGTGTGAGGGAATTATCTCGAACAAATTAGGCCTTTATAGTTTGTTACTCAAATTAGGCCTTGATTATGTACACCATGTGGAATGAAACTTATATATATGTTGCAATTAAGGATTTTCAAATTAATTGACAATATTGTTTAAGGTCCATAATATTTTCTTCAACCAATATAGATTCATTTGTCTATGGGTTTCTCTATTAGTCTTTATTGAGTTATTGTTGATTTTAATCTAGATTTAATTGAGTTATATAAAGCAAGATTAAAATCAACAATAACTTGATAAAAACTTGTTATGAGCTCAACAATATCAAAAAAATAAAACCCATATCTCATCTCAAAAAGGGAAATTAAACAAAGAAGATTTGAAGAGTTGTGGAATGAATGCTCATATTCTATGGGTGTACAAGTGCTACTGCCTTAACTAGGCGATAACAATCCTGAAATTCTATGTGCTCGTATTTAATGTATTTAGATAAATTAGGTCAGAACTATTCTTATCAATCAATGATATAGGATTAAACAGAAACAATCAAAAGTAAAGACAAGGAATTAAAAGACACATGCAATTGTTCACTCTGTGAAAACTCCTTACATAGGAGAAAAACCACAGGTCGTTGTCGATGAAATTAACAACTAAAAATCCACTAATCAAAAAGAGTTTAATCTGAATTACATTTATAGACTTGATAACCTAGTCTCAAGATTATCTCTCTTCTGACTAAAGCTTCACACCCAATCTTCTTCTGTTCACGCAACAACCCTTCTTGATCTCACACCAAGAATCTTCTTCAACAATATGTAGGAAGTATTGTAAATCCAACTTAACATCAATCTCAAGATTAGAAGAGGCTTGATTGATCTTGAATTCACACTCTCTGATAAATGAGTTTTGAGTTTTTTGAAAAATAAATATTTTTTCAAAAACAAAAAGACCGGGAGAGAAAAGGAAAACAAGGTTTGCTTAAATAGTAAAACAATTTCTCTTGAGAGTCGTTCGAACGAGACCTGATGTCGTTCGAATGACTTACGACTAATTTGGTCCAAAACCCTAGAAAGTTGACAATTCGTTCGAGCGACAATAAGGCTCGTTCAAACGACAAAAGTTTAAAGATAAAAATTCTAGGGAACTTTCAACTCGTTCGAACGACAAAGTTCAAAGAAAAAATTTCCAGGGGACATGATACTTCGTTCGAAAGACAAGAAAACTCACTCGAACAAAAAATATATAAAAGCTCCTCCCTTTATCAGTGAGTTCTACTTACCTTCTGTCCAGTGATCTTCATTTGTCAGTGTCTTCAGCTGAGAAACCACGAGACTCCACAAACACGAAATGAGACAAATAAAACATTTCAATCTCCCCCTTTGGTTCATTTCGTGACAAATAAAAACTAAGATGAACACACTGCTTTGTAGTACTTCCCAGCTACAGAGTGAGTCTTGACCTTAGAAAGACACCACCCCTTTTTTTAATAGGTTCAACCTCTATACCTCTTTTGGGAATAATATCTTCTTACAACCCTGTTCTTATCAGATAGTGTGTGATTGAATATCTGCACACTCAGCAAATGCGTTTATGATATATGTGAGATAAGAATATAGTCACACAAACAGAAAAAAAAAATGAACATATAAATCCAGAGAAGCATTTGCAAACCAGTCATGTAAACTCGTTCCTCTCCCTTTTTGTCACAGAAGAAACAATCAAACAATTACAATAAACTATCGGAAAGAAAAGAAATTAGATACATCGGATAAACTAAAGGTAGTACTAGATAAACTGATAAAGTTAGTACAAAGACTCCTATCTCACGTGCTCTCAAAACCAAAAAAGTCTAAAAAAAAACTAGACAAAATAACCAAAATGGAGAGACGATGCGAGAACAGAAGTCTAGTGAAGGCACCCTGTACAGTCAAACATCTCCAGCATCAGAACCAGAATCATACTCAAACTCCTGCGGCTCTTGGATCGGACGAAGACCCCAAACATCTGCCTCAATAGTCTCCAGTCGTACCTCAATAGTCCCTAGACATCCCTCAATTACACCCAACCTGGTCCTCACCGTCTGAAGCATGCTCCCAATACTCTGAAGAAAAAACACCTCCTAAGGCTGTGCATCTGAGCTAGAAGAACCTATGTGATCACCTGGAGGAGCAGGCGCAGAAGGTATCACAGGAGGAAGATGAGATAAACTTTTGTGACAGTTACTCGCATCCAATTTTTCAATTTTGGTATCCTTTGGTTCATTAGTGAACACTTTGTAGCCAGCAGCAGTAAGAATTTCCATAACAAGTCGAGCAAACGGTAATGAACTCCTAGTCGTCGTTTTGGTGCTTATATCAATCATCTCATCAATGATGATATTAGGTAGATCGATCTCAATATCATTCTTGAAGGCATAGAGAAAAACCTTCATCCGTTCAGAGAGTTCATTCTTTTAAAATTGCGAAATGATATTCATAATTGCTATGCTATGTACGAGGTGAGACTCATCATCTAACATCTTTCGGGAAACAATACATGATCCAGTATATAGATGATGTTGAACCGTGATGTCAATGACCATATTATGCAACTCAAGAAGAATATGAACCCCATCCTCCTCAAACTCCCCCTCAGAAGTAGCAGCAGGCCAGGGATAATACCATGCTGGCCAAATACATCTCAGAACTGTAACGTACTGAGAAGGACAGAAACCCAAAATAGCATAGATACTGTCCCTAGTAACTGTGAACGTGGTACCATCAATAGTGACGAAGAAAGTTCGACTATATAGTGTACGGACATGCTCAAGTTGCAGAGTAGCATAGAACAATCGAACAATCCTCGGGTAGACCTTACTAGAAGGAGTAAGAATCTTAGTCCAATTTCTTCCTCTAAATTTTGTAAACACCCGTGCATATCCTGCATTAACCTCAAAAACACTCTTGATGTCAACAATTTGTTCTTTCACAATTGGCCGATCTCGAAAGCCTTTATTAGTAGCCCAATATACTGGGCTATCACCAACCCTCTGACCATCAAGAATTCCTGTATCATCAGAGCGTGGCTTCTTTGTTCCTCCCCGTACCTTTGAAGCCATAGCGAATACTCAAAGAAATTTGTCTACAACACCAATAATACCAAACCAAAGAAACCAATACCCCAAGTAACAACTACTTCCACCAACAGTATGCCAATAATTAAACCCAAAACCTGCAATAAACAATCCACCACCTCTCCGAACTTAACCAACACGGTTAAGCAGGGGAACCCAAACAAGCATAATCTCAACCCAAAACCTGCAGTAATCAATCCCAACTCCAACCCCCAATTCTTTTCCAATTATATTCAACAATGCACCCAACCAATCAATCAGTTCTTCAAACACACAAGCATAAATCACCTTGTCCAAATAGTAAAAATATAATTCCAGAAACCAACAATGCACACAATTTCAACAATCACAGATGTGCAATAATCAACTTAGGAAATTCCTCATACAGTTTTAATCCAATTCGTCCAAAGAAGCATATCAGAGAAAAACAAACTAGGCCACAAACAACACGGTGAACAAAACTTACCAAATTGAAATCCACACGTCAAATTAAAAGTGGAGGAGTAGAGAAGATACCAACTTCAACGAATTCCCTTGCAATCAAGACCCAATAACAAGCTTAAAGCAACAATGGTGGAGTGCAGTTGAGAGAGAGAGAAAGACAAAAAAAATCAAGCCAAATTTGTTTTGAAAACAACCAAACCTGAGACTCGTTTGAACGACTAGATAAGTCGTTCTAACGAAACAAAATCTTTTCCAAAAAAAATACACTGCAGCTTGGAAATGGATAAAACAAAAGAAAAACTCATCCAGAATCACTAAGGATCCATAGACAAACACAGAGAACAAGAAAAGAAAAACAAGACTAACAGACACACTCCCCTAAATATAAGCAGTCATATCTATAAGCACAGCGAATACACGATAGATAATATTATTGAGCTATACACTAAATAATGCAAAAGAGCACGGTGTGTGTGTGTGTAGTCCAAACAAAGTCCTGACAAGTAGGCATATAAAGAGCACTATATTGGAAATATGATTCAACTTGGCCACTCATGGTTGGTCACTCAAAGTCACTAAGAATTTACTAGTTATCACTCTTAGGAAATATGAATATGAGTAATGAAGTTAAAAATTCATAATCCAAGAAAGCGGCGCAATTTTATTGAAGATCTCATGGAAGGAATATCAATTGTTTTGGTAGTGTCAAGTTAAGTACCATAGATTTTCAAACTATCATCTCCACTAATCCCGATTGCACTAGACTTAGAATCAACTAGGACTTTTAAGGTTGTAATGAAGGAAAAGGTAGGCTAGTGAGAAAATATGCGTTTTGCTGGCATTCTGAGGACAAAAAGAACTTCTACCTCCATTGTTGTTATCAATACACCTCCTTTTTTTTACACTTTGTTGTTATTACCTCCATTATTGTTATCACCTTCATTGTTGTTATCAACACATTATCTTGCACTATTTGAATTTACACGTTGTTGTAACAAAACATTCTCCTAAGCAGTACTCATACATACATCACCCTTCAGATTGTATTTCTTCCTGTCCTCAGAACCAAAGGTTTAAACAAGAATTTGGCAAATACAAAGAAATGGCTTATTTTAGGCTCAACGGGTAGCAAGTGAATTAACGAGTTGGGTTAGATGCTAAAAGGTCAAAATAGGAGCAAATAAAAATACCTAAAATCATGTCCTAAGACTTGTGCAATATCTCGTTTTACCTCAAATCAAGTAGAGAAAATGTTCTATTATTTTAACTTGAATTATATATCACCACCAACAATCGACTAATGCATAAAATAATGAGATCAGAAGCAAAGAGAGATTTTGTGGGAAAGAATTTATTTAATAACACTCAAAGCTAAAACAAAAGGTTAGATCCTCACATAATGTTAGGTAACGAAGTCTTTTCATGGACCCTCAAGATTTATTCTTACACCTAGAGTAGGGACAGTTAGACCTCATGACAAATAAGTAATACCAAGTAATCAAGCATTAAATAAATATAGAACACGTAAATAGATTCCATACATGCATATGCAAAGCTACGATAGGCTAAGTGCAAAACAAGTGAGATAGTCATTAAGAGTAAAAGACACGATACATACTTGACGATGTCCACAAGGTAGCGACACCACAAGAAGAAAGACCTGAGAAATTTAAGGAAATAGAATAAACACCAATAGCACATCGAAGATTTTCAAACTAAATAACATCCAAAGGTTTGGTGAAGAGATCAACAAGTTGGTTCTCTGTACAAACATACTCTGCAATTATAATCTTCCGCTCAACAAGGTCTCGACTGAAGTGAAATTGGATGTCAATGTGCTTGGTCCGCGAATGTTGTTCAAGATTCTTGGAAATATTGATTGCACTTGTATTATCACAATAAACTGATATTACGCCCTGATTCAACCCGTAATCATGTAATATTTGCTTCATCCAGACTAGTTGAGTACTACAACTTCCTGCAGTAATATACTCTGCCTCTGCAGTAGACTGCGAAATGCAATTATGTTTCTTACTTTACCATGCCACGAGATTGTTCCCAATATAGTAACATCCCCCATAAGTACTCTTCCTTTCATCAGAATTTCCGGCCCAATCAACATCTGAGTATCCAATAATTTTAGATGTAGTATCTCGAGTATACCACAATCCAAACTCACAAGTCCCAGACACATATCGAATGATCCGTTTAACAGCGTGTAAGTGGGACTCCTTAGGACTTGCCTGATAACGTGCACATATGAAAACACTGAAAGCAATGTCTGGTCGACTAGCTGTAAGATACAACAAGCTTCTTATCATGCTCCTATATATCTTTTGATCCACATCAGTACCTACAGAGTCCTTACTCAATTTTGTTGTAGTCCTCATTGGTGTCCGGGCATGTTTGGAGGAATCAAGACCAAACTTTTTGACAATATCCTTAGCATATTTAGATTGAGAAACAAAGATATCATCCTCCCGTTGTTTGATTTAAAGACCTAAGAAGTAGGTCAATTCTCCAACCATGCTCATCTCAAACTTTTTTCCCATTAACTAGCCGAATGCTTTGACACGAGAGTCCAACATAGAGCCAAAAATAATATCATCCACATAAACCTGAGCAATAAGAATGTCATCTCCTTCCTGCTGAATAAATAATGTCTTATCAACTCCCCCTCGAATAAACCCCATTCCAAGTAGAAAGTTTGAAAGCCTATCATACCACGCTCGAGGAGCTTGTTTTTGGCCATAAAGTGCTTTCTTCAAACGATAAACATGTTTCGGGTGATGAGGATCTTCAAACCCCTTTGGTTGAGCTACATACACTTCTTCCTCAAGTAGCCCATTCAAGAACGTATTTTTCACATCCATTTGATAAAGCTTAAATTTTTTGTGACAAGCAAAAGCCAAAAACATCCGAATCGATTCAAGTCTAGCTGTGGGAGCAAAAGTTTCTTCGACATCCACCCCTTTTATTTGATTGTATCCCTGAGCTATTAACCTTGCTTTGTTTCGGACAACATCATTGTTCTCATCAAACTTGTTCTTGTAAATCCACTTAGTGCCAATAATATTAGTATTTGCCGGTCGTGATACTAAGTCCCACACATCTTGGCGCACTTGAATTCATTGAGCTTATCTTGCATGGCGTTAATCCAATATTAATCTTATAAGGTATCTTTCACGTTGGTTGGTTCAGTGATGGACACATAACACACACTCTCTACTGCCTCATATAACGTAGAACAATGATACCCTACACATCTAGCGGACTCATGAAGTGTAGGACATTCATAATCATCAAGGTATTTAGGAGCACCACAATTCCGAGAGGAATTAGTACGGACAGTAGTATTTGGAGCTAAAATTTCCCCAGAAGATGTTGTAGAAGCTTCAGCATAAGATTCTTCTTGAACATCTTGTGTCACAATAGATGAGGTTGGCAGGGAATCTTCTTGAACATTGCTATCTCCAGCATCTGTTTGTCCAAGAACTGTAGAGTCGTCAACTACCACATTAATCGACTCCATGACCATTTTGGTCTTCAAGTTGTAAACACGATAAGCCCTACTATTTGTGGCATATCCCAGTAAAATACCTTCATCGCTTCGGGCATCAAATTTTCCAATGTTCTCCCGATCACAAGTGACATAACACTTACATCCAAACACACGAAAGTATTTCACGTTCAGTTTTTTTCCAAACCAAAGTTCATACGGCGTGTTAAGTGTAAGAGGACGCAGATAAACTCTGTTGATAATGTGACACGAGGTATGAATAGCTTCTCCCCAAAAGTGATTAGGAACATTCTTTCCATGAAGTAATACCCGCCCCATTTCCTGTAGAACTCAGTTCTTTCTTTCTGCTACTCCGTTTTGTTGTGGTGTGATTGGTGCTGAAAATTCATGTTTGATCTCATTCGCTTTACAATACTCAATCACATCACTGTCTTTGAACTCACCTCCACGATCACTTTGAATTCTGTCAATAGAACAGTCTTTCTCATTCAGTATTCGTAGGGCTATAGTATGAAATTCTTCAAATGTGTCCAAATTCTGCTTTAATAGTGCGATCCAAGTGAATTGTGAAAAATCATCAACCATAACCAAAATGTACTTCTTTCCACCCAAAGTACTTACTCTCATAGGACCCATCAAGTCCACAGGAATTAACACCAAAACTCTTGTAGTCGCAATGTTGGTAGATTTTTTGTGCGCACTCTTGGTTTGCTTTCCAATTTGACTTGGTTCACACACTGCATCAGAATAAAATACATGAAAGACAAAATGTTGTTTAGTCTACCTATGAGGAACAATAGTAACACTTTGTTTGGGTAGAGATGGCACTGGAGTAGCTTTGACAAACTTGGTGATTTGCGGTGTAGACTTAGCATTTTTTTCCATCAAATTCAAGTCCTCTTTTGTCAGTACCATTTTTGCTCATACTTAGCATTTTGTCAATATTTTTTGCTCTATGGAGAAAAACATCAAGTTTCTGCTTAGTAAAAGTCAAGTCAAGTCAAGTTTAAGCTTTTCAAGTTCAGTTTCAGTCAATTTTAATTTCCCCAGAGCAGTATGTTTTTATTTTTCACAGACATCAAGTTTGATAATAAAACATCTTTCTCTTTCTTAAATTTCTCAAGCTGAGAAATAAGTTGAGAATGCAATTCTTTAATCTTGGGTTCTTCACTATTATCATTTTCATAATCACTCTGATTTTCAGTAAAGTTTTCTAGATCAAAAGGGTCAGAATAATTATTACTAGAGTTTATTATACTAGGAAATGCACAATAGTTGCCATTTTCATATTCTTGGGGATGATCATCAAATTCATCATTACCATCATCCCAAATTACTTTAATATTCATGGCCTTATGGTTACTATTAGAGCTCTTAATGGGACAACTGTGAGCATAGTGACCATACTTGTGACATCTATAAAATTCAGCCTTATTAAGATCTTGATCAGAGTCATTGTGAGGACGAGTACTTGAGCTAGTTTGTTTGCCATATGACTTAACACGGTCATGAGGAATAGACTTGTAATTCACATTTTTCCCTTATTTCTTAAATTGCCTCTTTTTTTTAAAAATTCTAAATTGTTGGCTTGTAAGAGTAATCTGAGAGTCAAAGTCAAGTTTCTCATCATTGTCAGAGACACAGTAGTTATCAACATCTCTGGTTCCCTGAGAAGATGAAGAGTTGGAGGAAGACTTAAATACCACATTTTTATTCTTCTTAGGGTTTTCCATTTCTATTTTAATTTCAACGTACGTAATTTTTCAGCAAGTGTGTCAGGTTTCATGGTTTTAAGATTGTGTGCTTCCTCTATGGCATCATGTCTGGATCTAAGACTCTTAGGAAGAGATCTTAGAATTTTAGGTACTATTTGAACATCAGTGTATCTAGCTCCTAAAGAAGAACTGTTGTTGACAATGTTGCTAAGTCTGGCATAAAAATTACTAAATAACTCATCCTCACTCATCTTGATATTTTCAAATTGGGATGTGAGTATTTGCAATTTACTTTCTTTAACCATATCATCACCTTCGTAAGTGCGCATCAAGATGTCCCAAGCTTGTTTCGAAGTGGTACACGCAGATATGTGCATATGCTCACTTTGGCTCAGCAAATTAAAGATAGCATTAAAACCTTTAGAATTATACCCAGATATTTCTTTTTCTTCCTTATACCATTAATTTCTAGGTTTAGGACCTTCTACAATAATTGTTGATTCACCCCGCATAATAGTCGGGGGCACTCGTCCATCTTCAATGGCAATCCAGACATCTTCTCCCATGAATTGCAAGAAGGCAATCATTCCAACCTTCTAGTAAGAGAAGTTCGTGCCATCAAAGAGTGGTGGACGATTTATAGGACCTCCATAAATAGGATCACCGCTTAGGATATAAAGCCTACAAGCGATTTTGCTCTGATACCAAATTAAAATTCTATGTGCTCGTATTTAATGTATTTCGATAAATTAGGTCAGAACTATTCCTATCAATCAATGATCTAGGATTAAACATAAACAATCAAAAGTAAAGACAAGGAATTAAAAGACACATGCAATTGTTCACCCTGTGAAAACTCCTTACACAGGAGAAAAACCACAGATCATTGTCGATAAAATCGAGAACTAAAAATTTATTAATCAAAAAGAGTTTAATTTGAATTACACTTAGAGACTTGATAACCTAGTCTCAAAATTATCTCTCTTGTAACTAAAGCTTCACACCCAATCTTCTTTTGTTCTCGCAATAACCCTTCTTGATCTCACACCAAGAATCTTCTTCAACAATATGTAGGAAGTATTGTAAATCTAACTCAACATCAATCTCACGATTAGAAGAGGCTTGATTGATCTTGAATTCACACTCTCTGATAAATGAGTTTTGAGTTATTCGAAAAATAAAAGTTTTTTCAAAAACATAATGACCGGAGAGAAAAGGAAAACAAGGTTTGCTTAAATAGTAAACCAACTTCTCCCGAGAATCGTTCGAACGAGACCTGATGTCGCTCGAATGACTTACGACTAATTTGGTCCAAAACCCTAGAAAGTTGACAATTCGTTCGAACGACAATAAGGCCCGTTCGAACGATAAGAGTTTAAAGACAAAAATTCCAGGGAACTTTCAACTCGTTCGAACGACAAGAATAGTCGTTTGAACGATAAGAGTTTAAAGATAAAATTTCCAGGGGACATGATACTTCGTTCGAACGACAATAAAACTCGTTTAAACAAAAAATATATATAAAGCTCCTCCCTTTATCAGTGAGTTTTACTTACCTTCTGTCCATTGATCTTCATTTGTCAGTGTCTTCAGCTGAGACAACCACGAGACTCCATAAACACAAAATAAGACAAATACAACCTTTCAAATCCGACAAAATGATAATATTTTTTATGCCCGCATCTTTAGCCGCAATCAAACCAGGAAACACTGCTACTGCCTATGCCTTTGCATCTGCCTCCTCTGCATCTGCAATAGTGACGTTGAAACTTGTACATAACACAACACCTGAATTAGACTTTATAATGAAACCAATGCCACTTGGGGACGTAGGGGATGTCCAAGAGGCATCAACATTGATGGTGTGCCATCCCTTGTTTAAAAGGGGAGGGAAGGGGGAGTTTCGGGTTGATGTGGATAGCCTCTTTAAGGGGATGATTGTGAGAGTTAGGCGAAATAATTTAGGCTTTGGTTTGACAAATTATCTTGTGGGGTCGGCTCTTCTTTTAGTTAAAAATAATAATATCACTTTTGCTATTCCAAATAACTTACTGAAAAGATACATCCCCATAAGGAAATAGTATCTTTTTCGGAACAACTATTATTTGCAAGAGAAAACATTAGCTTCCTGGTAGAGTCTGAGTAGGGAAAAGAGCTAAGATGGAGACCAAGGTTAGAAGCATACTAAATATCCTGGGCGTTCACCAATATGATAAATGTTAATGTCATCTCCAGCAATGCAATTGTTGAATGGTTAGTGTAGTGGCTTATTCCGGATCTCGAACTCAAGCCCCATCTTCGACCATCATACATTTACTCGACCTCATCAACATACGATTACATGGCACATTATGGAATAACTACAAAGAAGCCTACTAATCATTCTCCACTTTTGCACCAACAGTTCGATTCAACAAGCACTCCGTCATTAATGAAGCCGTTACAAAATAGAAGGATCAGTCCGTTACATAATCAGTTCAGTGACTCATCAAATCCATATTGTAGCGTCCATCATTAAGAATAATAATGGTCGTCAAACGGTCATATTATAAAACCTATAAATATGACCAGAGAACTACAGATAAAGGATATGAAATTCTACCCAGAAACTCTACACAAAACTACTCAAAGCGTTCTATATAATAGCTAGCAATCATCAATAATATCTTTCTTCTTAAATCCTCAAGAAAGGTCGTGGTTTTTAACCTATTCAAAGGTTTTCCACGTTAAATCTTGTGTTAGCAGTTACATATTGCTTACTAACGTTCTGATTATCATTGGTGTGAGAGACTAAGTTTGATATACGAAATTAGGATCTTACATTTGGCGCCGTCTGTGGGAATGAAGCATTTAGCCACAGTTCTCAGAAAGCTAATACTCTCTTCACAAAATACCGCTTCCAGACCAAAATATGCCAATTGGCCTAACCAAAGGAAGCGCCGCACTAGCAGAGTTGCGGGCCACCATATATTCCGAAATAGGAAGATAAGTTGTTCTGGAATAACAGCTGACGGGTGTGCGAGATGTGCAAAAAGTTTTGCAGGGACAACAAATTACAGCCCAGAAGAACAAAGATGCGCTACCAGCCACCTCACGAGTTTCCATTCGTGATAGGCTAGGACCCCAAGGCAATAGTATGGGAGTTGATATTCGATCCAATCATAATCAGTCGGGGGTCGAGCTCGTACAGATATAAGGAGTCCACCAAGAAGTTGATGGCATTCTCGTTGAAGTCAGGCAGGTAGAGGATCCACCCCGAGGAAAAGTTTATATTCCTATGTGTGAACAACTAAGCGAAGGAAGTGGCAATCACATTCATCGAGAAGGACGGATCCTTCGTCAGACTATCATACCATTGAGGATGGTTAGGCACTAGGGCTGCCTCTCTCAGAGTCAGTTTCCATCCCGGGATCGTTGGACACCAATTGTCCATCCAGAAGTTAACCTGACGGCCCGAACAAATTTTCAAGCAGGAATGGTTACTAATCGAGGTAATAATAGATTGGATGTTACGCCAGGTCCAAGACGAATCTACTTTCGGACGGGCATGCAGGATAGTACAGTCAGGGAAATATTTAGCTTTAAGGACCTGGCCCCATAAATCGTCCAGCTTCTGATGAAGACGCCACAAACTTAGATAGATGAGCCTTGTTAGTCGTACCTGCCTCACGGATGCCCAATCCCCCTTCTCTCTTTGGTCGACAAACTTCCCCCCTTTTTTCAAATACATGGGTTTTCGAGCGTCTTTACCTTTCCCCCACCAGAAGTCTCGCTGAAGTCCATTGATGGTCTTACAGATAGACTGAGGTAAGGCGAAACACGACATTTGATACGTCGGAATAGCCGAGGTCACAGCTTTAATAAGGACTATCTGCCATGCCTGAGAAAGGAGTTTGCCTCGCCAAGACTGTAGACGGTTGGAGATGCGCTCCTCAATACGCTGAAAGGTTTAAGCTTTTGACCGGGCAAAGAAGAGATTCATCCCCAGATATCTCTCATCGGGCGGCATAATCTTTACTTTGAGGAGGTGGGCCACAAGGCGACCTAGGCGATGCGGAAAATTTTTGCTAAAGAAAACCCCCGATTTAGTCAAATTGATTTGTTGCCCAGTCGCCGCACAGAACTTATCAGGGATCGATTTTATCTCATGCGCCTCCACAAGATCCGCACGGCAGAACAAAAGACAATCATCTGCAAAGAGATGGTAGGACACTGGAGGAGCTCGCCTGGAAGCTTGAATGCCATGGATACTACCCGTCATCTTCTTCGCTCTCAGAGCCCTCGAAAGGCCTTCCATAAGGATAATAAAAAGGAAAGGAGATAGGGGATCTCCCTGTCGGAGTCCCTGTGAAGGTGTCAGAAAGCCATGCGCAGACTCATTAATCAGAATGGAATAACGAACAGTAGAGATACAATGTTCAATCCATTGGCACCATGTCGGACAAAAGCCCAGGGTGGCCAAGGATTTAATCAGTGTGCTCTATTCAATCCGGTCATAAGTTTTTGACATATCCAACTTCATGCCCATGAGCCCGGTCCTCCCCTTCTTCCAATTCATCATATGAATAAGTTCATGGGCCACCAGAACATTATCTGAATCTGGCGCCCGCTCATGAATGCTCCTTGGAACGGGGAAATAACTTTCTCAAGAAGGGGTCTAAGACGAGATGAGATGATCTTGGAGATAATTTTGTAAACAACATTACACAAACTGATCGGCCAAAAGTCTCGGGGGTGGGCCTTATTACCATTTTTGGGGATCATAACCACATGGACGGTATTGATAAGTTTGGGCATAAAACCCGAAGCAGAAAAGGTAGTGACTAATTTACATATATCTGGCCCCACCACATCCCAGGATTGTTAGAAAAAGAGGGTTGGGAATCCATCAGGGCCCAGAGCCTTTAGTGGTCTAATATTGTCGAGAGCGGCTTTATTCTCCTCGATAGAGACCGCCCTCATTAAGATCTGATTATCCTCCACCGTGATACACGGGCTAAAATTTTGAAGGAATTCTGGGATCTCCACCGGAGAAGAAGTCTGGTAGTTGAAGGCCATATTCTTAAGAAAAATTTGTCCTATCTTAACCGAATTCGAGATCCATGTGTCGGTCTCATCTTTAATCCAGTCAATCAAATTCTTTTTTCGTTGGGCAAGAGTCTGCATATGAAAAACTTAGAATTCCGATCCTCCTTAGCAAACCAGGACACCCAAGATTTCTGGCGCCTGAATATCTCTTCCCTAAGTTGTAATTCCTCTAATTCCCCTATCAGGACATATTCGCGAAAGGCTGTTTCCTCATCTAGAGGAAGGGCTTGAATACGAGAAATGTTAGCTTTTAACGCTAAAAGTCTACTAGGGACGTTACCAAAAAAAAATTATTCCAGGTCAAGGTCGGCTTTCATATTTAAAAGTTTCCCTTTGAACAGTTGGGTTGGGGATTCCCTTTCCGTACTTTGCCAGAGATTCTGGATCAGAAGCCTAAATTGGGGTTCCCGAGTCCACATGGTTTGGAAACGAAAGCATTTACCTATGATCGAATGTTGGGTAGTGTATCAAGGCATAACGGGGTGTGATCCGAACCAAGAACGGGTAAATAAAAAACCTTTGTTGTAGGAAAGATAAACATCCAATCCGCATTGGCCAGACTACGATTTAGCCATTCTTTAACATCAGCCCATCCCCGCCTCTTATTGTTCCAGGTAAATGGATAACCAGAAAAACCTAAATCGATAAGCCCCGCTTGTTGTGTGACTTCCTTGGCGAAAGCACTTTGAGCTGCTCGAAAAGGTTTACTTCCCTTTTTATCAGTACTGTCAAAGATGGTGTTAAAATGCCCTAATATAAGCCAGGGACCAACATACCCATAAACCATAGTTTCCACAAGATGCCAGCTTTCATTCTGATCCCTTTGGTACGGGCTCCCATAGAAAAAAGAGATCATCCACGGATTATCCGACGGTTCAGAGTTTACCAGAAAATTAATAATAAATTTGTTACAGAAAACCACATCAATAGCAATATTCTCCTTCCACATAACACAGATACCCCCAGAACGTCCCTTGACTCCAGTCGCTGGGACATCAACCCAGTTAAGATACCCAAGATTTCGAACCAAATTATGTATTACTGCAGTGGATCTTTTGGTTTTGGCTAAGAAAATAGTATCCCCGTTAGAGGATCAGATAAGCTCCTTAAGATGACAAATTGCCGCCAGTCAACCCAGACCCTGATAATTCTAGGAGATAATTATCATAATGGCCTGGGTGGTCTCCGCGGAGCCACCCAAACCCTAGCAGAAAGATTAGATACAAATAATAATGACAAATCTGACGATAAAAATAGAAACATAATTGTACACCTCGAGTGAGAAGGTCTGCGAGTACCGGACTGTGTAGACTGAAATGGTATAGACATCTCGGCCAACTGAGTCGCTGCACGAATATGACGAGGAACCACCCTAGCGGAAGACGGTGGATGCCCCTGAGAATGATATGCAGTTTAACGAGTCGGTCTAGTATGTTGAGAGCCCAAATCTCTGGTAGACGAGCTCATCGTCCCCGCCTGACTTCCACTTATCCCCCCTGCCGAAGGTATCACTGGAACCAGCTAAAACTCCCCCGAGCTGCTTTAAACATATATCAGACCATCTCCCCCACTACCGGCCATCTGTCCTCCCACCTCGTGTTTGTCGTCCTCTCTCCCCTCCTCATCCTCAAAAGTAGTGTGCCCCTGTCTCGGGTTACCCTCCCCTGTCAATACCCTTTTGATAGAGGGGAAACCTGTCATCTGGATGGTCAGATGTTCTTCTTCAAAAAGCATTTGTCCTGCCTGCCCCCCCCCCCCCCCCCCCACCAGGCTAGCGAGTGTATCTCGGCCTTCGTCCCCTATCCAATGTAGATTCTGACCTCCAGCTGTACCTGCCAGGGTTAGGTTAGTAAGGTTCTCAAAGACCATAATATATGCCCCTTGTTGTAAAGGCGGTCAGTCTGATGGACCTGCCAAATCCTCCTCCCTCTGTTCTTCACTTTCCCGACTACCTCTCCCCAAGGCGAGAGTACCTTTCCCTTTATCTGTTCTGCTAGGATGAGTAGATACTCGTGGGGTCTCGCGACCCGAGTCTCTCATCGGCTCAGCACTAAGAGTAAAAGATTGTTGCTTAGTGTTACTTTTGACTTTGTTAAAGTTATAAGATTGCAATCTCAGTATAAATCTTTTTACGATTATGTTTTAAGTTATTTTATTTCTACCAGAACTTTTGGGACGATTTCTTTTATTTTCGAATCGTAGAAAATCTACTTTTTACTAGGTCAACATACGTCCTTGGAGCATCCACAGCAGCCTCAGGGAGGCAAAAAGTAATAAAATGGCTTTTATAGGCTCCCTATCCCTATTTTTTTATTTCTCTCCCCTCAAGTATAAGGAGTCTAGAGAAATATTTGGTCAGCCATGTAGGACTCTTATATTACGTGTAAAGTTACTTTAGATGTGAAAAGAAAAAAAAGGTTACTTTTTGCCTCTTATTTTTAAACATAACTAATTTGAAATGGTTTAGGTAGTTAATTTTGTGATGTGGCTCCTTTTTATAGGGAGTCTGTTACATCCACAATATCAAAGTTGGGTTGAAACTCCTCAAAAGTACTCTTTATTATAGAGAGGCTACTGTGGATGCTCTTAGGAATTTTTTAGAAAAAACTTTCTTTTAATTTATGTATTAGATATTCATGTCGCCTTCATTTTCCCGTGGGCCTTAGGCGTGCAACAAAGTTACGAAGATGGGGGAAAAAATTACCCTAAAAGGCTAAGATGGGGAGCTCCTAAAATACAAAGTGGTTTCCCCATGTCGTATAATCTCCAATGGACTCCTAATTTTCTATTATGAATCTATGGTCATGAGGACCTAAAATATATAGGTTACACTAATTAGAAGTTTTTCATATCAAGAAAACACTCAAAACGTCCCACAAATGCTCAAATAAACCATTTTGGACAACAAAACTACGGTATAACTCAGCTCTAACTTGGATGCTTGAGTTTTGCATCAGCACATTGATTCACTATGATGATCTGATCAACAATCAATCAGTTATGGTAGTTTTATAATGACAAGGCATACATTTTCTTTCTTTTTCTTTTTTCTTTTTTTTCGCACTAGACATATGTCATCAAATCTCTTCATTTTTTCTTTTGTTTTCTATAGTTATGGGCATCAGATAATAAGATACTAGTACTACATGTAGCTCGCCACGGTGAATTCTTCGACGTGCCTTCGGCGCTACAAAATTGTCCACTAACACCCCTTCGACGCTATAATTGATGTGTAGACATGTCTTCACCCCTAGGATTATATGAACGCCTTCGACGTTCCTTCAACGCTATAATTGATGTGTAGACATGTCTTCATCCCTAGGATTATATGAATGCGCGCCTTGTATGTGTTTAACTCCCCCTTCACCTCCCCCTATACATTGCAATATTTGCAAGCAACTCGAAGATGGATCTTTAGAAGAAAAAATTGTAAGTTGAACACTATATAAAATAAAGAAGCCTAATTGACAAAGGACACCATTAAATCAAACCATAAATAAAAATGTATAAAATATGATATGAACTGAAAGTATTTAACTTTATAGAACCATGACTTTGTTAAATAAGCAAACCAAATCCAATAAAAAAAATTACAAAAATATGAAAATCATTATTTTACAACAAAAATATTTACATGGGTGGAAATTCACAAACTAATCTGGAAGGAAAATGACTATTAATTTGACAATATTGGTGTATTCCCTCCTAATCCTTATTCTTTACGCCATGACTATGATTGTTTAGTTTAGGAATTCTTATTCCGATAAATATCTCATCTATCCAAAGTACAAAATCCTGTGATGGTGTAGGAGCATCTTGTTGGAAATACATACAATTGCTATGATCAATAATAGGTTATGGAAACAGATTATACTACCCTCTTCTCATGTTCTTTGAATTTCCCCAATTATTGAGTAAAGTCTTCCCTTGGATTGGCTACAAACCTCAATAGGATGGTTTTCTGTGTTGTAGCCTCCAAGAGGGACTTCTTCTCTATTTAACCTTATAGGGTTTGAGTGGTCTTCCCATTATATCCTCAAGCCCTAATAAAGAGTCACACTAGGTCCCACCAACCATAAATTGGTATAACAATTGGGTACAACCATAACACCGATACGACCTACTAGCATGTGTGCTCATGAACCAGAAGAGTATTACCGGTATAGATGGAAAATCCAACAATCTTCCACCCGGCGCTAACTCGATTTTAAGAAAAATATTTTTAGCCTGATTCATTATTTTTTTATGAAAAGCGGATGGCCATTCTTTATTTTCAAAACCACACATGATAATTTGTCGAAGGAAATGTTACATCAAACTTGACTATCACTTTACGACTACAAAGATGGTAAACACGGTTCACGGATAAATTTTGGTTAGGCCTTTGAGCACATGCCTAATTCATATCGTGGACATTAGGCTAGCAACCCCAATAGCTTTTAAGTGTAATTTCATTACTGTTGGAGTTTAGTGTGTGAATGGAAAATGTACACCTTAATGATGTGCTAGTACATTTCTATTAGTGTCCTGCAATATGTATTTACCAAACACATGTCATTTTAATACTTAGACAAACTGTCATGCGAAGACTATCACTCATACTGAAATGAAGGCCAAAAGGATGTGGAACCTAGCCATATCCAGCCCAAGCAAACTTGAGAAACCTTTTAGTATTCTCTATAGGCACTTGATACTTAGACAATCGTCATGTGATAAAATTACTCGTATCTAAAACTTTATTGCAATTGTATAATTTAAACTGAATATGTACACATATAATAACGGATCCAAATATAATAGCAGCTAAATAATTAAAATCAAATCTGAATGTCGACCAAAATAATAACTGAGAACAACTCCCACGTGGATAAAGAATACTAGTGCAGTAACAATAAATAAAATAAAATAATAACTACTCCCAAACAAAATAACGCTCCTCAAAGAGACTCCAACAAAATCTGAGTCGGGGTAGCCCAAAACCATAAGCTTATCAGAACTCTTATAAACCAATCTGTAATCTCTTGTCCTCATTAAATAGCAAAGAACCTTCTTGGTCGTCTACCAGTAAATATTAGAAGGGTTCTGTTAGTACCTTCCAAACATCCCAAAAACAAAACTAATGTCGGATCTCATACATATCATGTCATAGGCTTTCGTCTGCTGAAGAAAACTGGACATCACTGCTAGCGAGTAAAATATCGTTTTCGTACAAAACCATAAATGTAAAATGTCTCCCACTCTGATTGACGTATATACAACGATTCATTTGCATTCAACTGCCATAGATCCTTCAGGTAAAGGTGTCAAGTCCCATATAGAGTTGTGAAACATAGAATCCATCTCCTCTATGGTGGCATTACACCACTGATCTGCAAAACAACTAGCCATAGCCGAACTAAAAGATACTGAATCCTCAAAATTAAATAATTCCCCTTCAACTGAATAAAAATGATAACGTGAAGAAAAGGCTGAATGCCTCCCTTTGGGGGATCTTCGAGTAGGAGCAAGAGGCTGGGCAGGAGACGGAATGACAGGAAACTGGACAGGAGCGGTTGGAGGAAAAAACTTAGGGAGAACTGGTGCAACGACGGGTCTGGAACATGGTCTAGAATCGTACTCGTCATAGTGTCAATATTATATAAACGCGAAAGCATAGCAACACTGATCAAAATAGTAGTAGGACTCTGAGTTAGAGATCCATCCTCAAAGACAAACTCTCTATAAATAGAACTGGTAAAGTGATCTTCCTCCTCTATGAAATACGCCTGAGCACATTTAACAATTTCTATGGGGCGAGAAGGACAATAAAACCTATTGATCTCTCTGGGAAACCAACGAAGAAACAACTTACAGTCCTCGAATCTAACTTTCCGATATACGGGTTACACATTATTGCCTCTATAAGACAACCCCAAACACGTAAGTGATTAAGACTAAGATTTTTCTCAATCCAAAGATGATCCAGGAGTAGTATACTGGGCTACAATACCCTGATCCAGCAAATACTAATAAAATAGTCCCAAATGTTGACCATCTTGATCGATCTTATCATAAAACTTGCCTCCTCAATCTGACCAGACAACCTTGATCTTTCGAACTAACTATTCCTCAACCTCTAACGGGAAAGTCTTAAATACAACAAGTGATTCAGACTTCTGATGGAAAAAAAGGTATAACAAGAAAAATCATCAATGAAAGTGATAAAATATTGATGACTTAGCTATTTGTATGAATCAGCTGTAAAAGGTTTATCATACGAGTAGATTTCTCAAAAACTCTATAAGATTTTTAAAAGTAGATGAAATACTAGCCTCAGCAGATAAACATAAATGATAAGTCTCAAAAGAATGGTAAAGAAATAGATGATATAACCCATCAACTAGTAAACCATAACCAATAAGGAAATCATAATGAATAATGTCAAAACCACCATGTCTAAAATTGAAAAATAACTTAAAAGAGTGCAACCTAGAAATTGAAACCAGAGGTCATCTCATCGAATGAACATAAAAAGTGCCTGTCAAATCTAAAGTAACACCTGTGTCTAAAACTAAACAAAAAAATACCAACTAACTCAATGGGAAGGCTTCTTGCATCTCCCAAGAAAACTTGCTCCTCAGACCTTGTCGGCCGCCTGTTGATGAACCCTAGTGGAGAATTCAAAATGTGAACAGTTACCCCAGAACCCAGAACCTGACCACCAAGAGTTGGTGGGAACGTCAACCAAATTGGATTCAAAGCAAACATAAATGTGTGAACGCACATTTCTACTATCGTCATACTTCTACGATAAAAACTGAGATAAGTTACTGTACTGGATTTCCTTGACGGAACCCTGGAACTGTTTCTTAATGACATCTAACAGCTCCTAATGAGAACAAAATCAAAATTAAAGTAGCCTAGAGCAATATTTGGAGTAGTTAGAGTCTGTCAAGGTTTAGATATTAGTCAGTTGGTTCGGGATCATAGGGTCCATAGCTGCATGAACCAATAACTTATACTTAGGACGTGTAAAAATAAATTTTATGCACGTTTAACTTGATCTGAAAAAGATCTAAAACTAGATGTCTTTAATCTCGATCCTACCTAGGGTTAGGATAGTCGAGTCAGAGTGTATATAATATTTAAGGTATAAACTTTTCACTCTACGGGTATAGCGATGTATCATCGAATCCCTCCTTTGGGTGGTGATTAGACATACATTGCCCCCTAGTTGGTGATTACTCACGCTCAAGACTAGACTGGTCACTTACAGCTTGACTCGAGACACTTCCTCACCTTTGGGCTGAGGGTTATCCTCATCTCCCCGTACCGTGTAGTCTATCTTGACCCACTAATTAATTAGAAGTTTCTTAGCCTCCTTTGGGTGGTCTAATGATTTCAAGTTTAATTAGTTTAAAGTAGTATTAATGAAACTTTTCAAGAAAGTCTCAAAATTGGGAGAAACGTTCAACTCCATGGACAAAACTCATTTGGGTGTATTTGCCCATTTTATATCCCGACTTCCTAACGACTACTTGATCTCATTTAAACCCCATTAGAGATTCATGGGCATTAAATCCCGATATCATGAATGATATATATATATATAACTAATAGCGAATATTATTATCCAATTAATAATAAATGTGAATAATTTATTATAATCCCTTAACAGGGTTACCATACATTAGATATACTTATGTTAGAGTTTATTTTGGTAACTGCTACTCATGTTAATGTCCAACTAGCTAACATATAACAATAATTCCAGAGATTCAACATGATCATAAGCAAAGCATATATAAAGTTTCATCTTTTTATAATAGTAAGTAAGAGCCAAACTCAATACAAAATTGCATATTTCACGATATAAGACCAAAAAGGAACATGAAGCAAAGAAAGACAATGTTGTTGTTGTTCTCCGCCAGCTGCTCTGGTGTGAAGTGAAAATGGGTGACTTAGTGATCGCTTAAAACAACAACAAAAATGTTCCCATATAAGGATTCGAGCAAAAAAGTTGTTGAATCGCCCTACCGATCACCTCCACAAAAGAACAGCAAGGATGATAACAAAATTAGCCTACAGCAAGCAAACCACAAAAACATGAATCTGATAACGAAAAATCCAATGGCAACACCATAGTTCAAGAATGAATAAGCACAAACCACCTAACAATCTGCAATAAGCAAGCTCAAAAACACCACAAAAACCCCAATTTTTAGTTCAACAAACATTCGCAATGTCCACCAGCCGTGATCAGACTGTAGAGGAACGAGAGTGGTAGATCAAATTTACAAAACCCTAGAACAAAATCTGCCAAACATCATAAACCAAAGTCGTGATTCGTCACACCCCCAACATTACAAACACAATCACCTCTAGAGCCCTAAAATTTGATTTCCCCAATTTCCATATACCAAACGAATACCTGCAATAGAACCCTAAAAAATTGGATTTCCCCAATCTTCATACACCAAAACTATACACATCAATACCACCGTAACAAATTTAGGAGAGAACAAGAGTGATTCAAAAATTGAAAAAACACTAGAGCAAGTTGTCACCGAGACAGACCTTGAAATTGGATCACGAAAAACTGTCATCAATGCCTAAAAATTGCAAAGGGGAATAAAATTTAGTGGTATCAAACCATCCCTCTTCAACTCAAGTCTCCAAAGGCGACTCCTCCTAGCAGAAATTAAAGGATCTTGACATTTTGAATCTTTAATGGGTTTCATCTCAGACGAAGAAACAACGGAGGGAAAAGCCATTGAGGAATTAATGTTCGGATTTGTGTATTTGGTTTTCAAATCTGATTATAGGTCTGATTTGATTTGGTGTAAAAGGAGAGAGAGAGGAACCCAAAAAAAATTGGGGAGTTATATTTTAGTGCGTTAGGAGATAGAGTTAGTCGGTAAAGAACATTGAACAGTGAACTTAAACCAAACCATTAAAGTACGAGGAAAAAAAAGTTCTGACAACAATTTTGTTTCTTTCTCTATAAACCATCAATAATTAATCATAGTATTTTGTATCCTAGCTCTGATACCAATTGCTGAAAATACATACAATTGCTATGATCAATAATAGGATATGAAAAATAGATTATACTAACCTCTTTTCCTGCTCTCTGAATTTCTCCTGTTCTTCCCTTGGATTGGCTGTTGTAAGAAGCTTATTCCGCATCTCGGACTCAAGCTCCATCTTCGACCATCATACGACCACTCGACCTCTTCAACATACCCGTGACACATTTATGGAAGACACAATATGGAGCAGGAGTTACTCAAGCCGTTACACAATCATTATGAGGACTCATCAAAACCATATATTGTAACGTTCATCATTAAAGCAAATAATGGTCATATTATAAGACCTATAAATAGGTTCATAGAACTACAGAGAAAGGATAGACTTTTCCTATCAAGAAAGTCTAGACAGGCAATTCTACAAAGAAAACCCTTACTCTAACATTCCAGTTGCTGAAAATACCCTTTGTAACAAGTTAACAACTTCAATAAGATCATTTGTTCTTTCTCAAAATCCTCAGGAGAGGTCGTGGTTTTTAACATATTTAAAGGTTTTCCGCTCTAAATTATCTTATTGAGTGTTGTTTGTTGTTCTTAAGCGTTCTAAGTATTTTTGGTGTAAAGGCTAAGTCTGAATCCCAGAAATATGCCATTACATTTGGCGTCGTCTGTGGGAACGAAGTTCTCAAACCCATTATCTCAGAAACCGCTGATTATCTCTCTACGTGTAATGTCGAGCTTAACATGTAAGTTTTTGTTTCTTTGTTTCTTTGTTTCTTTATCTCTCAACATTCTTATTTTTTGTGAAACTAGAGCCACAAATATACTTCAAACTCCTCTCAAGTTGGAATTACAAACAAACTTCTCTCTCTCTTCTCCCCCAAATGAAACCAGAAAATCAAAATTACAAAACCCTCAAAATCTAAATCGAAATCAAGATCACATTCAGATTCATCTCCCAAACCCTCACCCTCTTCTTCTTCTTATACTTTTTCTCTCTCTCTGCAACTCTCTCTGTTTTTGCTCAATTCCTTCAAAACCCTAACGTGCTCGATCTCCATTTTTAATCTCAATTCATCAAACAACACCTCTCCACATTTCTCAATCTCATTTCAGCTCTATCATAGTATAGACATATTACATATTACAGATTGTAAGGGCTTATTTCTAATCCTCGTACTGAGTCTGATATTCGAGCTCACATACTTCGAATAAACACACTAGTAACCAACCAAAGATTGAGGGCAAACAGATTATAATACAGACTTACTCATCTACAGTTCGGGGATATTGAAGCATCTGGTAACATCGCATTGCAGAAGATACTCAGATGACCATCAACCGTTCGTATACATACAAACATTGTTAGAGATCGTATCTTCATCAACAGTTCGAAGTTACAACTAAGGTCGTCAAGAGATCCGTTACAAGGTCAACAATTATCAGATAGCAAGACGTTACCAAATACCTCATAAAAGACTCATCAAATTCATATATTGTAACGTTCCCCATTAAAGCAATAACGGTCATGTTGTAAGACCTATAAATAAGACCAGAGAGTTGGGGATTAAGGGGTGGCAAAAACACATCTGAGAGGGACTGTTCTATGACCTTCTAAGAGACTTTTCTCTACATCTCTCTCTCTTTGTAATAGCTAACAATCTATAAACATCTCTCTCTTTCTAAAATCCTCAAAAGAGGTCGTGGTTTTTAACCCATTCAAGGGTTTTCCACGCTAAATCTCGTGTTAATTACTTTTTGTTCTTAACTAACATTTGATATTTCAAGGGTGTAAGGCACTATCTTCATCCAATACAAAAATAGGCTATTACACAGATTACATATATCTGGTGTTCTTCAATTGCAATCCGAATTGCTCTCTTTCAATTTTCTATCGTGAACTTGTGATTATGTTATTACGAATTGTAACGGCTGAAAGAAAAGGTGATCTTCTAAAGGATATCATCGTGAAAGTGAAGGATTCGCCTTTGATTTCCAAAGGTGAAAATAACAGAAAAATGTGCCTATGGAGTTTCTGGATGAGTCAAAAGATTCTTGGTCGACAAATGGGAAGGAAAGTTACAGTAATCCCAGTTCATCAATTACAGGATTCTGGCAGCAAACGAGCTTTTTTGTCTCCTACTGTCAGATTATGGCATTGTCCAACGCGCCTACGTTTGGACCTGTTAGAGTTGTTGACCGTCTGAGTCTCGATGAAGTGTAAGTATTTTTCTTCATTTGTTTCATCAACTTGGACGATCGTGGTATCAGTCTTGTAACTGTCATCTTTGTAACTTTTGATATCAACAATATACTCAAGCATTCGACCTTGTCCAAATATGCTCTGGAGAAGAAATTTTAGTGCGAAACACTACTCCGCGTCATGATGTTGAATCTGGTGGTGAATGCAGTACGGCTTTCCTGATATGGGTAGAATAGTATTGGTATTTCTGAAGAATTCATCTTTTTGTAGCAGCGGGTATAAGTTCGCAAGAGTAGTTATTAACTGTGGTATGCATGGAATTGATTTCTTTCGTCCTTGGTGTGCTCGATTATCATAGGACTCGAAGCGTTTATTATTACCCCCATAGTCTTTACTGCTGTTATGAGTGTGCTCTTCTGGATGATCTTTAGTAGATAGAGTGATGCGTTGAGGTTTTGGCTTCTCAGTTGTCAGTCGCTCAAGGTCGATAAAATTATTGACCTTCTTAATCATATCCTCTAACGTCAGTGGTTTGTTGAGAACCAGGTGCTTCTTAACTCGTCCATCCACGAGTAGAGCATTGGTGAAAGTGGAGATTGTGATTTTCTTATCGAGGTTGTCAATTTTTTGAGCTAACCTGAAAAATTTCCTGGTAAATGTCTCCAATTTCTCATCTGGTGCCTGCTTAAGGTTGAACACAGAGTAAATACTCTCCTCCTTGTCTTTATTGTGCGAATAGTTTTTGAAAAATAGTTTGCGAAGTTGTTCGAAAGTGAAGATAGATCCTTCATTGAGTGTGTGAAACCATCGTAGAGGTTCACCTTTTAAACTGGTCGGGAAGAAACGGCAGAGGATATGGTTGGATCTCGAGTGCAGCCCCAAAGAATCCTAAAATTCTTGGACGTGCTCCACAAGATCTCCCCCTTGTATTTCTGAATCTTCAGAGTGTGAAAACTGGTGGGTACATCCTCGTCCAGCAACTCTTGTGCGAGTGGACTCTTCTGTAATTTAGTATAGTTGTTTCTTCCAGTGAGTATTTAAGAATCTAACAGCTCCTTGATGCATTTGTCCACCTACTCCGGAGTGAGATATTGTCGAGATGTGACAGCTTGTCTGGTGGCTCATCCTCCTGGTGGATTATGCCCACTTGTTGCTCCGCCCATGCGGTTATAAACCGAAACTCGAGGTTTTTCTTTGTTTTGATCCTCTTGTTGTTGCAAATTGATTATCACTCCAGTGGGTAATTGTGGGTTGGCGTGACCCAGAGGTAGAACTGGTTCTTGCAGAATTTGAGGAAGTGCTAGATTTTTGCCTCGATTTCCCAAGCGATCATGAACTGATACCCTCGAGGTTGCAGGCAGAGCGTTTTGTGGCCTTAGATTTGCTGTTAATTGATCTTGAAGTGCTCTGATCGTGCTCTGCATACTGGCGAGCTGTATCTCTAGTTCTATTCGTCGTTCAGTTTATGCTTGCATAGTAGTTCGTAGGTCCGTCACTCCCTCAGCAGCGTCAGGTAGGACGTTAGGTAATTTTTCTTGATTTGCCATCCTTCAAAAAATGAATATCAAAAATTGGATCAGAGAACGCTGAGTGTATGCTTCGGTTCCCATAGACGGCGCCAAATATAATAGCCTATTTTTGTATTGGACGAAGATGCCTTACACCCTTGAAATATAGAATATTAGCTACGAACTGAAAGTAGCTAACACGTGATTTAGCGTGGAAAACCCTTGAATGGGTTAAAAACCACAACCTCTCCTGAGGATTTAGAAAGAGAGAGATGTTTATAGATTGCTAGCTATTACAAAAAGATAGAGATGTATAGAAGGTTTCAGAACAGTCTCCCTCAGATGTGTTTTAGCAACCTCCTCCAATTTGTAGCTTTCTAGTCCTATTTATAGGACTTATAATATGGCTGTTATTGCTTTAATGAGGAACGTTACAATATATGAGCTTGATGAGTCTTTTATGAGGTCCTTTGTAACGTCTTGCTAACTGATAATTGTTGATCTTGTAACGGATCTCTTGATGACCTTAGCTGTAACTTCAAACTGTTGGTAAAGATACGATCTCTAACGAAGTTCGTATGTATACGAACTGTTGATGGACATCTGAGTATCTTCTGCAGTGCGATGTTACTGGATGCTTCAATATCCCTGAAATGTAGATGAGGGCGTCTGTATTGCAATTTACTTGTTCTCAGTCCCTGGTTGGTTATCAGTGTGGTTACCCGAGCTATGTGAGCTCAAATATCGGACTCAGTACGAGGATTAGAAATAAGCCCTTACATCTACGGCCTTAATTAAACCACTGAACTACAAGCATGAAGAAGAAGGCACATAAATGTCAATTTTTACGAGTCAGGCAATGCTCTTTATTTAGAAGATGAACAGTTTCAGTAAACCATCATCGTCAAACATGAAGCTCGTGCTCGAGTTTGTTGGAAAATAGTCGTGCTCGAGTTCATTGGAAAACAGTTCATTCTCAAGTAGTAGAACAGTTCGTGTTCAAGTGGGAAAACAGTTCAAGCTTGAGTGGGAAAACAAAGCTCAAGTTCGAATTAAGGCCCACAAACAGTTCGTTCTCAAGTTTGAATTAAGAGGCCCATAAAACAACATTTCATGCTCAAGTTCAAAAAGCAGTTCGTGTTCAAGCTCTTTTAAAAAAAGTAAAAAAAATAGTGTTCAAGCTCTTTGAAAAAAATAGTTCTTGTTCAAGTTGGAAAAACAATTCGTGCTCATGTTCTCAAGCTCGAATGTGAGCTATAGTTATTTGCTCACGCGAGCTCAATAACAAACCTTATTACAGGAGGCCGAAACTCATCGTAAAATCGTCAAGTATTATGTAGTACACAACATAATGTCGTACACAATGTTTAGATCTTTCGAAAATAGCTATTAGAAGAGCTCCCTCTTCATCGATAAATTCTCACATCACATCTTATGCCACCTTAGCTCAGCTTGGTTAAGCCTTGATATACAATAAACCACATCAATAATGAGAAGATGTTACTCCTATTTTTCAACAATACCAAGTTGTTCATCAGTTTGTAAATCCACGGTTTCAATTACAGGGGTGTTATACTCGTATTGATTTTCTTTTATTTCGACTGCAGTGATACGTAAGATTGGGTTTTATCGGGTGGAACAATATCAATCCCTCTCTCCACAGTGATGCATTAGATATCATCCACGCCAAGACCGCTCTCAAACTCGAGAATCCCAACGTCGTCTCGTGCTCGGATATCCTCGCCCTTGCCACCCGAGATCGCGTAACAATGGTGGGTGGTATGTTTTTTATCAAGTTTGATTAAGTCGAAAAGATGGAGTATCAACTTCATCTTATGAGTATTATCGAAGCCATTCACTTCCATATTCTTATGAGTATCAACTTCAGATATTTCATTTGAATCAATGCACATAAGAGAAGATGAGGTACTTCCAACAAAGGACGTTCAAAGGTTTTTCGAATTGGTTTATAGCAGATGTAGTACCTGTACCACATGTGGTATCTTCACCAAACAAGAGCTCTTTTTGATAGATTGGCAACATCTGGGAATATAATTCATAAACCAGATATACATAAACTCATCCTACCAAGCCCATATAATACAGATTACATATTACAGGTCACTTATTGGTTCATTCCAATTAGACCAAACAGATTATACATTACAAGTCGCTTATTGGTTAATCTCAATTCAACTGCCCATCTAATACATTACAGGTCGCTTATTGGTTTATCCCAGTTCGACCAGCACATCTATATACAGAATTGTTGTTTCGGCCAATTCAAATACATTATAGGTCGTTTATTGGTTTATCCCAATTAGACCAACACATCTATATACAGAATTGTTGCTTCGGCCAATTCAAAACATTACAAGTCGCTTATTGGTTTAACCCAATTTGACCACCCATCTAATACATTATAGGTCGCTTATTGGTTTAACCCAATTCGACCGCCCATTTAATACATTACAAGTCAGTTATTGGTTCGTCCAATTCGACCAAACATATTACATATTACATATCGATTATTGGTTCATCAAATTTGACCAAACAGATTACACATTACATATCGATTATTGGTTCATCAAATTCGACCAAACAGATTACACATTACATATCGATTATTGGTTCGTCCAATTCGACCAAACAGACTACATATTACAGATCAAAAATCCATAAAATAAGCATCGACGACATCGGTAATAAACTGCATCAAAATTAAGACAACAACGTCAGGTAACAGTTCAAGAATGACCTTCTCAGCCAACACCACTCACCCATGATGCTTCTCGTACTATTGTCTGAGAGCCGTCTTATGTAAGGAGCTTATTCCGAATCTCAGACTCAAGCTCCATCTTCGACCATCATACGACCACTCGACCTCGTCAACATACCCGTGACACATTTATGGAAGACACATTATGGAGTATGAGTTACTCAAGCCGTTACACAATCATTATGAAGACTCATCGAAACCATATATTGTAGCATTCATCATTAAAGCAATTAACGGTCATATTATAAGACTTATAAATATGTCCATAGAACTACAGAGAAAGGATAGACTTTTCCTATCAAGAAAGTCTAGACAGGCAATTCTACACAGAAAACCCTTACTCTAACATTTTAGATACTGAAAACGCCCTTTGTAATAAGTTAGCAACTTCAATAAGATTATTCTCTATTTCTCAAAATCCTCAGGAGAGGTCATGGTTTTTAACCTATTTAAAGGTTTTTTCACGCTAAATTATTTTGTTAAGTGTTGTTTGTTGTTCTTAAGCATTCTAGGTATTTTTGGTGTAAAGGTTAAGTCTGAATCCCAAAATTATGCCATTACAGCTGCATACCTCAATAGGATGGTGTTCTGTGTTGTAGCCTCCAAGAGGGACTTCCTCTCTATTTAACCTGATAGGGTTTTAGTGGTCTTCTCATTATACCCTCAAGCCTAAATAAAAAGTAACACTAGCTTCCACCAACCTTAACTTGGTGTAACAATTGGGCACAACCAATAACACCAATACAACTTATTAACATGTGTGCTCGTGAACCGAAAGAGTAGTGCCGGTATAGATGGAAAATCCAACACATCTCATGCACCACATCAAACAACAAACATTAACATACTCCCATGCAGTTGTATACTTATATTTCTCCAGGTGTATTATCACACCATGAATGTAACATCATTGCACCATGAGTTATGTTAGGATCATTCCACCGCCAGTTCTTTGTATAATCGGTATTGGCTATTTACATGAAAAATACCACCAATACCTTGCGTTAATTCATAGACATACCTCTTTTCGTGAAACCCAAAATTTTTGCAAAACTCATACAACCATGGATGTTAGAGTTTGAGATGAAGATGTACTTCCAACTCACACAAAATAAATTAAATTTGATCATAAAAAAATTATTTACAACCAAAAAAAGGTCTGGCATTATGTAAACATCAAAAGTTGATTGTACCATCAACCAAAAAGGCATTAATAGAAGTGCTGATTAACTTGGTGCCATCACAATTGAAGTAAGAAAAGGGAGAGATCCAACCACACAATTTATGAATCAGTATATAATAGTTAATTTTATAATGTCTTTTATAATGCCTCCTCGATCAATGACATAATCTGAAATTAAATCAATGTATATTGGTTTTGAGATAGATGATGAAAACATTGGCATTTTTCAACAACGAAATTTCCTGCATCACAGACACCAATAAACAAAGTGCAAAGTTAAGCAACCACATTAAGAAATTGAAAAACACACCTTAAAATTATGCTTAGGGTTTTTACCAGTTTCTGCACAAATAGATTCTACATGGAGAGAGAGAGAGTGGGGTTGGAACTCTCGGCCCTTAATTTTGGTTTGTTTGTTTTGAATTTGACTTTACAATTATACCCCTCAATGTGTTCTAAAATCACGAAATACCTTCCCATGTTAATTGGTCATCTTAGATCTCATCCCTCCATCTTTTTGAATACTTAATCCCGAAGTACTAAAATTTTATCTCAGCCACTCTTTGTCTCTAAAAAAAATCTTCCATGTAGACAAACTTGTTTATACGAAAAACACCCTTCTAGGATAATATATAGATACGTAAGTGTTAGAGTCTGAAGATGGGCATCACCTTCAGTCACAATTATTTTCAAAACATCCATGGTTATTCTATTTTGAACATGTCACACGGCCTATAACGAAAAGGGCCGAGCCGTACCACTCAAGAAAATTTTGTATGAGTAAGAGAATGGCAACAATTTAGACCTCCCAAAAAATTATTTTCTGCTACTCCATTAATCTTTGTTCTATTTTAAGTTTATCTAATCTTCTTCTACGACTCATTCTGTTCGTGCCCTTCCACTAAAAAAAATGTTCTCTGTCCCCTAACTAGAAATTTAGATGAAAATGACACTAAAGATAAGAAACGTATTTCCGCCTCCATCTGAAAATTTAGCCCAAATAGAGCAACGGGTCTCTCAGAACTAAGGTTCCTCTGGGACTATTATTCTTTTTGTGACGCAGTCGAGAATAACACTAGACTTGGTCATTGAAATTCCTCCATAAACAAGCACTGGGATGTTCTAGTTAACTCCATTTTATTGCGAGATCAAGTGACCAACATACTGTTAGGTTACGGCTCAAAAACAGACAAAGTCGTTCGAACGAGACATAAAGTCATTCGAACGAAAAAGCTTTCCGTTGAAGTTGTTCGAACGAGATTGTATGTCATTCGAACGAAAATTGCGTTGTTTGTTTTGTAAGTTCATTTTGAAGGGGATATATTCTAAGGCGATGGTTTATCTCATGATGAGTACTTCGTTGATAACCTAATAGAGAATCTATAAAAGCAAGGGTTTTGTTAGACTATTATACACAGTGTATGAGTTAAAAGCCTCTGTGTGAGAAAAACTTGAAATCTAGAAAAAATGTAGCCTTTATGATAGACCTTGTACAAGGAAGAAGGTGGAGGGTGTTCTCTTAGAGATTTAATGGTGAGAGGGAAATGAACCCTTGTTTGCTAAGGTAAAAAATTAAGGAAGAGAGAAGATTAAAGGGTTTCAAGAAGAAGGTATGCAACATGGTCTTTGTTGAGGTAATCTTCGGGTTCTTGATGGATCTCTTATGTTTCTTTTATCTCTTGTAAATCTATGTGAGGATTATTATGAGATTAGGGATTTCCATGTTTGTTGGAATCCCTTGAGGGCTTGTAATTGAACTTGGATACATAGTATATTTCTAACTTGGTGGCGAGGAGTAGCCTTAGGGTGAACCTCTGGCAAATATTATGTTTTGTGTGCATGTTAATTGTGTTTCTAGTTTTTTGATTGATTATTTGTATGCCATGAGGATAACGGATAAAACCACATTGCGCACGGGTGATGTATTCCACACATTCACCCCAACAATTGGTATCAAAGCGAGGTTAAGACCTTGGGATTATAGTTCTTGAGATTCTTGGGTTTGATGGTTAAGCTGGATATTTAATTTTTTCAAGATAGATTTGGTTTCGGTCATTTTGGCTACATGATTTTCTCAAACGGTGAAGCTTGAGAGGAAGAGATTTAGATGAGAACGATATTGTACATAAGCATGGCAACATGTTTTATGTTGTGAGAAAGGCTTGAACATGGTACTTTGTTCAAGGTGGAACGATTCTGGCAAAAACTTCAAAAGTTCGGTAAGGGGGATGGTTTTTTCTCTAGGACCGATGTTTATTAAATTTGGTAATTGTGGTGGCATCTTAAATTATTCACCATGGTTGATTACTAAATTGGCGGGTCACAATTTTATGAATCATGATCGCAAGTTATGGTTAGTGTGGTGATAAAGTGTGTCGATGTGCGGAGACTCTAGGTTTTAGACATAGTCAGATTTCGCAGGTTTGTTCGACATGGCCGGGTTATTGTGTAGTGTTTATTTTTTTCCTTCCTAGATTAAACATATACTGGTTCTGATTTTGCTGGTGTAGGCAAAATTATGTGATTTTATTAGTATAGATGAAATTACTATTTTAGAGGCTCTTTTCTGTGATGGAGTTCAGGGGTGAACTTAATGGTGCTTATGGAGTTGTGTTCAAAACAGAAGTTAGAGCGATATAATTTCATGGCTGCAGGTGGAGCAAGCTCTGAAGTATGGTTTATCACGGAGAGAAAAGAAGCTAATAGATGTTCGTTCGTTTTGACAAAGGTATCCGATTTTGGGTATAAAAATGTTTCGATCGTGGGTAGCGGATAAGTAAACAAGTTCAGCAGTTTTGTTGATGGGTTTGTTCGCGGTATGGATAGTTAATGAATTGAGATTTTGTTCGCCGAGGTAGAGATTGTTAGGTTACGGCTCAAAAACAGACAAAGTCGTTCGAACGAGACATAAAGTCGTTCGAATGAAAAAACTTTCCGTTGAAGTCGTTCGAACGAGATTGTATGTCGTTTGAATGAAAACCGCGTTGTTTGTTTTGTAAGTTCGTTTTGAAATGAATATGTTCCACGGCGATGGTTTGTCTCGTGATGCGTACTTCGTTGATGACTTAATAGAAAAACTATAAAAGCAAGGGCTTTATTAGACTATTATACACAGTGTGTGAGTTAAAAGCCTATGTGTGAGAAAAGCTTGAAATCTGTAAGAGATGTAGCCTCTATGATAGACCTTGGTCTTTACAAGGAAGAAGGTGGAAGGTGTTGTCTTGGAGATTTGATGATGAGAGGGGAATGACCTCTTGTTTGCTAATATAGGAAATCAAGGAAGAGAGAAGATTGAAGGGTTTCAAGAAGAAGGTATGTAACATGGTCTTTGTTGAAGTAATCTTCGGGTTCTTGATGGATCTCTTATGTTTATTTTATCTCTTGTAAATCTATGCGATGATTATTGCGAGATTAGAGATTTCCATGTTTGTTGGAATCCTTTGAGGGCTTGTAATTGAACTTGGATACATAGTGGATTTCTAACTTGGTGGTGGAGAGTAGCCTTAGGGTGAACCTTCGACAAATATTGTGTTTTGTGTGCATGGTAATTATGTTTCTAGTTTCTTGGTTGATTATTTGTATGCCATGAGAATAACGGATAAAACCAAATTGCGCACGGGTGATATATTCCATACGTCCACCCCAACACATAGTATTGTTAGACAGGTCCTATTTTTATACTTCAGTTTTGCCATATTTTAACTTCCAAATATCATTAATTAGTTCGATCCCTATCTTGTGACGAATCGTTCAGACATGAATGTGAAACTAAAATCTCTACAAGGCCATGTTTCCAATATATCCAATATATCCACTTAACAAGTTTTCACGCAATAGCATCAGTTGTTATACAACCGAAATGTTAATCAGACAACACTAAAATAGACAAGTCATTACCCATATGAAATCAAAGGTACCAATACCAACTCAAAACTGGAACATCTTAATTAGCCCTAAAAATAACTCAAGCAAGCTTCAGTGTCGAGATTCCTAGTGAAGGGTGTAGTGCGTGCGACTGAGCTAGGAGTTTACATGTTAAAATACACACTAAGCACGGATAAGCAGCTTTTCACCAAGTCACAGTAATAAAGCCAGAAAAAAAATATTTATTTCACGAGGCCAACGTATTGTCAACAATCATCAAATTATTATGAAAATACTTGTTAAACCAAGTATGAGTCGAAGGCTAGCTAATGACATTTATTATAATGATAATTTGAGACATCTTTTATTCAATACGAAACGATTTCAAGACATCTCATCAGCAATTGCAATGACACATTCCAAGGGCGTTTGAACCATAAAAACTTCTGCATTTCCCACCGGCGCATTTGCACCCCACATTACAACGCTCATTATCCGCAGCAACTTCTGGGTTACACAAAAATACCGGAGCTCGGCAACAAGGGTTTGGCGGCGGGGGAATGGGCCGAAGGGCAAATCCGTACTCCATTTCTGATGGAAGTAGCAAAATAAACCAGAAAATTATACACGAAACATACTTTTATGAAAGAACGTAAGAAAACCATAGTGCTATGATGAACAATGCGCAATGTTAGAATGCTTAGAAGTTTTTAGAACTGGAGGTTTCATCTCAAAAGCAAAAGCAATTGGCAATGAGAGGAGTAGCCAAAATTTTATATTTTGAGTTGCAAGGCTCTATGTGCCCCGGTGTGGGATTATATATCTCAACAAAAATTATCACTAACCTGAACACACCACCAAAACTAAGAGAAGAATCGCAAAAGACCCAACCTTAACCATTGTATTTCTCTTTCTTGATGTTAGAATGACAACAATCCGTAACTTGTGTGTATATATATATAGACAAAGTGAAAGCTTGTTGTTTAGTGACTTTAAACTTTGTTGCAATTATAAGATTATAATCTCAATATAAATCTTTTTACGGATATGTTTTAATAAGAAAATCTACTTCTTTCATATTGAGATTATGATTGTAATCTCAATATAGATTTTGTGCGATTAAGATGTAAATTTTTATCTTTTGTTGCTAATATATAGCTGGTCATAGGGTCTGCTTAAAACCCCAGCTATCTTTCAAAAAAAAAAAAAGATCTTTTATTTCTACTAGAATTTTTGGGAAGATTTCATTTATTTTACAGATAGTAGAAAATCCATATTTTAATATAAAAAAATCTACCCCTTTTATATTTTAATCTCAATATAAATCTTTTTATGGATATGTTTTTAATAAGAAAATCTATTTTTTTTCATATTGAGATTATGATTGTAATCTCAATATAGATCTTGTGAGATTATGATTTTAATCTATAATAATAATAAAAACAACCCAACTTTTTGCTTTGGTTTTTATTCCATCGACGCGTATGACGAGGTGTGCTGCCTCGATTATTTCCATGGTACGAATGCCACCTGGACGTCCATTTCAAGCGGCGGTTGAGAAGTGCGCATGGGAAATTCACCCTAGGTGGATTTACAACTGCCGTGGGGTGGATTGGATAAGGTGAACTGCTGATGCTCTAACCCCATCTCTCTCATACTTGTTATGATTCAGGGCAGTAGAGCAACTAGTTAGACTTGAGCAAGACTCAGCAAAGACGACACCATCCAACACCAGATTCCAGCGAGGGAGCTCGAGCATTCGGCGAATATTCTCCGAAATCAATACATCGACACCCATCACTGGGGTCTCCTATGTAATGACCTCAGTTCATCAGGAAGACGATAATGTCAATAATGATGTTTATTTGCTTGGGAAGGCTTACTTTTATTGCAAAGAGTATAGGAGAGCTGCCCATGCTCTCCGCGATTAGAAGGGGGAAAAGGCTGTGTTCTTGCGATCTTACGCGCTGTACTTGGTTTGATTCTCAACGTTCATAAGTTATAGCTTTATCTATGTTGTTTATTTAATAATTAGATAAGATTGGAAAATGATGTCAATAGTTGGTTTTGTACGAATTTAATTCACTATGTATGCTTAATCTTTCCTATTATCTGGAAAAAAGTGGTTTCAGGGAACAGCAAATGTTGTAAGACAATTCACGTGGCTTTTTGAGGTGTGCACTATCTTTTACGTTATACCAATGTCATTTTGATGCCACATGCTGATCCGTTAAATTTATGATCATGCTGTTATGATTATCTTAACAACCTGTGCAGGAGCTAAGCACAGACACATTGAGAACATTCTAATATTGTCTGGAGATCATCTTTACCGTATGGACTATATGGATTTTGTGCAGGTTAAAAAAAGACCCGTTTAGCCTATTCTTATTTGTGTTTAAATCTTTAATCTTCTCTACAATATCTAATCATTTTTTGGAACAATTTGCAAAAGCACATCAATTCAGGTGCTGATATTTATGTGTCTTGTCTCCCCATGGATGGAAGGTGAATAGTTGAAGGAATTTTATAGTACATCACTTTTGGTTTGAACTTATACCGTATAGTTCTTTCTCCAAGAACATAGAAACCGTATTCGTTAATACTTTTATGGAAGTAGTTTTCTTCAATCTTTCTACTTGCAGCCGTGCTTCTGATTTCGGATTGATGAAGATTGATAAATCTGGACGGATTTGTCAGTTCCTTGAGAAACCAAAGGGAGAAGATCTGAAATCCATGGTAACTACTATATCTCATTTATCATTTGACTCTTTCATTTCATGCGCATACAAATGTAAAATGTCATTTGCTGGATGCGGGTTTGAGGCTTGAGAGGATTTGAAAATTCCTGTGGCTGGACTCCCTCTAGTGGTGATATGCTTCATCTTCTTAATCCGGAGACGGTTTATTGAGTGATTGGTTCAAACATTTTTATCGGAAAATAATATGTTGCAGTTCTGGGGAAGTAGTTGTGGAAATTTAGGCGGGACGATGAGTGCTTTTCATGGCTGAAGTTAGGAAAACCAAACTTGGTATTGAGTTTTCCTTGCTTTCATAAAACTCAGTATTACTTAAAGGGGACCTTATGGAGGTTGATAATCAATATCGGATCAGTTTAGGGAGCTATTGAACCCTCTATCAGCAGTAGGTTGAGACTCGCTTTTAGCATGATATTGTGTGTGATTCTAGGCCATCCGCTGAGACTTTTCTATCAATTTATGCCTATTATGATCTTTGGTAAGTGAGTTGCATAGTTTTAAATAGCATGGGGACTTAGTATTGGAGTTTGCATCTTTCCAGAACCAATATGAATAAGAAGTTCGTCGGCCATAAATGATCATTCAAATGTGTACCTCGACGGTGATGCTTAAGGAAGGATGGCTGGAGATGAAAATGATCCAAGAAAGGTAAGTTCTCACTGAATCATTTTGTGGTCACTTGATGTTGGTGAAGGAGAGAAATAGGTTGGAGAAAAACATTATGATATAATTTCCAATTGGTAAGGTTGAAGGAGGTTTCTTCCTATGTTTTGCATTGGCAGAACAATGAGTAGAATATGCTGAAGAGAAGGAACATAGATGGGAGTCCGCTTTGTTAAAGGCAGATAAACCAAATTCTTTGATCATCTTCTACTTTGGTGTCCCTTCTGTATCAAGTTGTGTGAGTTGTTCTTGGATTTTACCGTTGTGGGTATTTCGGGTTTATATGATTTCTTGGAGGCTTTTTGTGGTTCAAGGCGTTTAGGGAGGAATGTGGAATTTTTTGGGGAAATTTTCTCAAATGCCTGTCATTTTGAGGATAGGGAAAAAATTTGCAGTTACTTTTACATGTATATTCCAGTGCTGTAATTGGGGTTTGACTTCCATTGCTGCAGGGTTGTAGGCATTGCCATAGGATGGAAGCTCTTGGTTTATCAGCCTTTAACACGATCTCTTTTTTTTTGCACTATAGGTTGTATTATGTGTTCCATATTGGAAGTTCTTATGTAATGGTTGTTGAATTATGAATTTTAAGTAATTAAAAAGGACTTATAAATACATGTTTGAAAGTAAAGAAAATGTCTTCAACTGCAACAAGCTGATACATCTATTCTTGGATTATCAAGAGACGATGCAAAGAGATTCTCATACATTGCATCAATAGGATTATATCTCTTCAAGACAGATGTTCTGCTGGACCTTCTTAGGTAATTATCTTGACAAATATTTTTATGCTTAATTCTCACGAAGCATGTGGCAACTTTGAACTTTCTTTTCATATTACAAATCTACAGTCTTTCTAATATTTACTATGAAAAAAGATCCATTTAAAGTCCTTCACTTCTCCAGGTCGCACTCTTCAACGTCTAATGATTTTGGATCAAAGATCATTCTGATGGCTGCTGAAGAATTTAACGTACAGGTAATAGATTCTGTTCATGGCACCCTTCTTCGCCAAAGACCGACTGATATTAACATATTTGGGTTGCCATTTTGAATAACGGAAGATCAAAAGATGTCATTAATTTATTTATGCAATTGAATCATGGTATTATTCATTTCATGGCAAGCATATCTCTTTAATGACTATTGGGAAGATATTGGAACAATAAAATCCTTTTTTGATGCAAATTTAGCTCTCACTGATAAGGTATTACCCCTTTTAACTTCTCTTTTTGTGACGATTATCTAGTTCCATCAAATATCCATGAACTGAAACAGATTCTTACTCTCTTTAAAGCCTCCCAAATTCCACGTTTTTGATCCTCAGAAGCCTATATTTACTTCACCTCGGTTCTTACCACCGACCAAAATAGAGAAGTCCCAGGTGTGCTTGTGTGACTATTTTTTTTCCCATTGAGATTGGAATATTTTGCTTAACGATTTTAACTGTAATGATATCTACTGCCTACAGATTTTGAACTTTATAATTTCACATGGATGTTTTTTAAGGGATTGTCATGCCGAACATTCTATAGTTGGAGTACGTTCAAGGCTAGAATACGGAGTAGAGATGAAGGTGATTTGACTATCTTTATCTTGTGTTGTTCTCAATGTGAAACTGGGCAAGCTTATATAGATTGTGTATTGTTATTTAATTTTCCTTCCATTGATTGTAGATTGTATATGCCACCTAGTTAGTTTAAACATCCAAATACATATAGCTTTCAAACAATACAAGTGTTTATTAGAAGAAGGGGGAAAATTACTAATGTAACTGAATAAGTCAAGAGACAAAATGAATGTTACAAATATGTAATTAAAAGGAGATCAACAAAAGTAAAAATGAAGAAAGAAGCTAAAAGAGTTGAGTGGACTGGGGATTCATCACTGGCGTTGGTGGAATATTTGGCGATTAGAGAATCTACCCAATAGTACATATGTAGTTTTTTGCTAGGCAAGAGGTCAAACATGATTCCAACAAACTAAGGGTGCCATAGAAAACAAATGCCATAACACTCTCCAGAATATCAAGGGGTACTCATAATCTCGATCACACGTAAAGAAGAATAGATATAACTGATATAAGTGAACTAGAAAAAACCCAAAGTCTCCTGTACTGAAGTCTTTCGAGTTCCTTCTCATTCCCCGTCTCTTCCTTTTTTTGTTCTTCTTTGATACTACTATTCACAGTGTTTATGTTGTTGTTGCTAGCTAGTTTAGGTACACCCTCTCTACTTAGCGACAATACCACATGATTCCACGCCAAGCTCCAAGGGCTGGCCTATAGACTCAATCATATCTCTTCCTTTAAAACAGTTTGAAATGCCATTAGAATCAATGGTGTCAATGTCGTTACTGTCACGGCCCAGCCCGGGTCTACCTCTACAGTGCCCGGAGCACAGCGGAATAAGGGACCGTGCGGCGTACACGCACGTGCCATCGCAGTGTACCAGCCATCTTCACGGGCGCGGCGCGCTAGTGAAATATAACCCACGGATGCTAGAGCGACATCCGGATAATCCTGGATACTCGTGAGGGGACATCGAATAAGTATTCGGAATAGGCAACAACGCTGAAAGTTCCCTCAATAATCCCTACAGCGTAATCTCTCGTGATGCGCACGAGGTACGGAAAGCACACTTGTCCTGTAGCGGATCAGGGTAGCTCAATATGCCGGTTTCCAGATAAGGGACTCATATATGAAAGGGCGACGAGCCTAGACTATTTATATTGTCCACCTGTAAGGGACGGTGCGTCTTGAGTAGCCCGTGGGGGATAGCGGCGCCATATAAAGCCCTCTTTGGAAAACCGGCCCGCATTGCGAGGCAATGTCCCCTAGCCTTCCCTAGGCCTAGGAGAACTCATGAGTATCTCTTGTAGATAGCCCATGAGCCGGGGTCCTTGATGACCAAGCATTAAAGCTCTTTTAGTCATGGGGAGGATTGGACCAAGGTTCCTCCTTAATATAGCTACTAAGTAAATAGTCAAATTCCAAAAGGAAACGTTAAAACTGTAAACGAAGCGTACTGGCCCTTTTCGCCCCCTTAACTGAATCCGATTCGACGAAACTTGGCTTGTAGCTATATTAGGATATAGAGAACATATATACTCTGACAGAACTCAAAACGCTCGGATGGATTTGGCCAGCGTTCGGTAGGTCGTCACAGTTACCATTCTTATAAAGCCCACTAGTAGAGCTCTTGTGAGCATTAACTTTTCTCAAAGCTCATCATCCCTCTTGCGATTCACTTGGATTATAGTAACTTGTCTTCTCTTAGTTCCTCTAACCGAATCTCCATGCTCACCTCCAAAGTACTGAGAATAACTGAATTAGGTTGCACCTCAATACATATCCTAGCAAATAAGAGCATCTCTGTAATAGAAGAGACATTATACTGCAAACTAAATCGAACTTAAATACTTATCTGTAGCATTTGGGATTAATATTAGACTTCCCATTTAGTATCGAAAAGTTTCTTCCTTCATGTGCTAATCATTAGTCTAGAGTAATATCATGAAATTCACTGTAATCCATATACTTTGAAAGGTAGTACGCCTTTGTACCTTGTAGTTATTTAACTAGTTAATGTTATATACATTTTAAATGTATCCCACAGGATACCATAATGATGGGATCTGATTATTACCAAACTGAAGCAGAGATAGCAAGTATTCTGGGGGAGGGAAAAGTTCCAATGGGTGTTGGGAGTAAAACTAAAATATCGTAAGTACTTTATTTTTGGTTCATAACGAGTGAGTTCAACATTTTGTTTACTAACACGAGAAATTCAAGGTTTGATTAGTTCTTTTTGAATGAAATATCATCCTGGATGAAATGCAAATCATTATTTATATTTATTTGTGCAGGAACTGTATAATTGCCAAGAATGCAAAGATCGGCAAAAACGTGATAATTGCTAATCGGGATGTAAGTTTTTTTCCATTCTAAAATAATTTCACGATGGCATATAGAATTTTGGAATCATGACTCATCATAGTAGTATGAAAAAAAAGCAAAACAATATAGTCCGCAAGCACGCAACTATGACTAAACAAGGGGTAGAACCTGTCCCAGAAGTAGTTAAAAAGGAACTCTATTTAGAACCATTAAATTAGTTCCAGCTCTAGATATTGAGTTCTGTTCCAGTTCCGCCTAAATGGTTCCTAATTAATACTTAGATTAAATATTTTACAGTCAAACAGATTATGTTCAAACAGATTATGATGTAAAATTGTTTGTTGTGTTTGGCTGAGTGCAGAAGGTGGAAGAAGCAGAACGGCCATCCGAAGGGTTCTACATCCGTTCTGGTATCACGGTGGTTCTAAAGAACTCTACAATTCCTGATGGAACCATCATATAGGGATATCATTTCATATAACTAGAGTAGGCACAGATAGAACTATAAATTTCACCTAACCACACGAATAAGAGAGAACTTCAGTATCAAATGATGAACGTTTACGCTATCATCTCTCATCATGGATAATATGAGCAACGCAAATTTTTAATAATAACACTTTAATGTTTCCTTTCTTTCTTTTTTCCCTGTTATCGTTACTATCATGCTTGTTGTTCTTGAGGTTCATTGATGCACTCCATCTCTCCATAAAATCACCCCATCTTGTTATATGCGGTTTCTCACTTCAAACTTGTCAATAATTTACTTTACTTCTAGAAAATACAATTCTTAGCTCTTAACTGAATAGTCTTGGCTCTTTTCTCGCATTGCTATGAGTGAGGCTACGGGGTTGGTTATCCTACGTCTACGGTCTGCCCACAATACATTTTCCAGCAATACAGTAGAGATTCCCTTTTTGATGCATCTTTTCCCATTGAACATGTGGTTTTGTGAAGTACTGGTAGTTTTGAGACGGGGTGACTGTTACACTATACTGGTTGATGACCGAACTATTTCATGGCCTTCAGGCTTCAGTTGAAGAGAAGCCAAACCTCGGTGTATCCCGTTCCTAGAAACTTTGTAGGAAAGATTTGGTTTCGCAACTCGTCAATGTAGTCTGAAGGTCATTAGTAAAAGATAACCATCGGAAGGAAAAATGGTTTGATGAAATATATATACACACGAATACGTCGTTAAAAATAAACTCCTTCCCACAAACTCTGTGAACTAACTACTCATGATCAACACAAAAGTAATTTTAGTTAGGCCCAAAGGCAAATGCATGTAACCCAAAATCAAGTGTCCGCCTCATGGGCTTCTATTCATAAAACTTCACAATTGGATAAGCCTTTTAGGACAAAATTTATGACCAAACTTCTGAAACTAGGGTTTTGTTTAAGTTTTCTCATTACACATTTGCTGAGATATAAATGGATAAATTAAGAGAGATGAAGTGAGCAACAAAGAATTGGTAAGCCCCCAATTCATTTTCCTTCATTAGCTTCATGAATGGTGTATTTTAGCTTAATCTTTCCTCTCATATTAGACGTAATCCACGGTAATTACGTACATGAGCAAATATTTTAATGACGTATTCACATACGAAAAAGTGTCATAAAACCTCATATTTCCCATATATTGTGCTTGAAGTGGGGGTGGATCATATTCCTTCCATTGACAATGCCTTTGTCCATCTTTTTAAACAGTGAATATATGAATACGTCAATCTTTACAAATTTGGAACACAAATGAAACAATGCATTAGTGCTTATTACCCGAGGTAAAGTCCCAAATTGCCGAATTGTAGTTAGTGTAAATTGCCGAATTGTATGGCATTTTTTGATTTAAACATTTTCTCTTTTAATCTTCTTTTCCCTTTACAGATTCTTCTCCTCTACAAATCAGTTCGCTCGTCCTTATTTTACTTCTGCAGATCAACCTAAATAGATTCATATAAAAGGTATTATTAACTCAATATGAATTTCTTGGTGTTTTCTAATTATTTTATTATGAATCTCTTACTCTTAATGTAATAAAATCAATCTTCAATCGATCCAGATAAAACCTTGCTATCTTAATGGTGAATTACAGAGTGAATCACAAACTACAATGAATCAACCTTACCACAATGAGTCCTCCTAGCAGTACCTAGCATAAACACCATATGAGGACGGATCAATGAGCCGGAAATAGGTCCAACGATATAGGGTCTCATAGCAGTTGTACCCAACCAAAGGACTCAAGGCAACAGCCCATTTGAGCTATAACTGCAGCTGTTTGAACAAATGCCAAGCAGGAGCTACTAATGCTATTACTGAAAATTATGGTAATTGTAGCAGAAAAGGTGCACAGTTTCTATTATTTTTGCAATCCCATAATCTTATAACCACTTTATAAGTTTACATGTTAAACTCAAGAATAGAGTGGTGTAACCCACAATCACCTTTGCGGCTTTGCCTATATAACTAAAATGGTTGACTACGTTTTTTTTCATATTATATTACGATATGACCATTGCGCTGGAGTTTAGGTTTCAAATGTGAACACCACTTTAGTGTCTCAGACCTGACTGTCTCAAATCTCTCGATTAAGAAGAAAATAAAGAAACTTGGGAGCTTATATTACTGGTCTTTTGTAGTTGGTCTTTTGTAGTTGGATTGCCTAAGCTGTAAGCTTGAGATCAACAATGTAGTAATAATCCATTAAGTATTGTATATAGGAGTGTATGCTACATTCAACAGGTCCTAGTCATGTTAGCAACATTGTAGCGAGTTTCGATAGCTCGCAGTAAAGTAATATTTAGCTAACTTGTTGAAGCTAAATCACTTTATATATAGAGAGGAAGCGAAAGCTAGTTCTACTCTTTGACTTGCCTGAGTTGCGCTACTTGAAAAGTAAGATGTTCTTTATATTCAAGGACTAGTTGCATTATGGGCATCCTTAATTATGCTCTTCTGCAACTCCATGTGTATATTTGCGAATTTAAAGGATTGTTCTAGTGTTTCGATTATTGGGGCTTAGTTTTTATATTCTTATTCGCCTTAATGTCCAGTCTTTCCCCTCACTGATTTTTGATTTTTTTAATGTGATTTTGCTAATATGGCTTGAAATCGGAAAGCCTTATTTGGATCGGAATAGGGTAGCATGTTTATGAAAACCAGGGTTGTTCCCAAGAATGCTATGTTCCATTAGAGAGTCTCATGTTACAGTTTTTAAACCCAATTTAGGCTTTCGTAATGGCTTAAAAATCAATGTTTGTTTCTAGTTTTATCTCTTTTTTTACTCGCCCACCTTCTTTCTTGAGAATAAATTGGTCTTCTTTCCACAGCTCTTGTTAGTAGGCCTCTGTGTTTCTTCTGCATTATGCCTACTCTCTAGTATTGAACAAATTTGATTATCCCTTTTGCTTCAAGTTCATTCTAATTTTAAGTCTTAATTTTGTTTCCTCCATGGTTTCCAGTTGACATTCACATCTTGTTAGAGATTGTAGAAGCCTTAAATACGTCAAGTATTGGGATTTTCGAAGTTTGATGCTATTAGTCGTCAAGGTCAGGTTTCTTAGAAAAAATTTCCTTCATTTGTTTCACTTAATTATTAAACTCTGGCCCATGGTTTATATGTTTATACTGAGAATTCTACTCTTTTTCTCTAATGGCTTTGAGCATTTGGTCATTTCCCGTTGGTCTTTTCCTCCAGACATTGGTGATTTGCATGTCAATTTTGGTGTTGTATGAACCTGTATTGCACATGTTCTAGCGCAACTCCTAAGCTACTTGTTTAGCAACCTATATTGATATAAAATATTTTTAGATGTAGTTATTCCTCTTCTTAAAGGAAAAGTTTGTTTCTTTGCTATATAATTTCAAAACACATAGTAAAATTTCGTTACACTAATAATTGAGCTCTATATAAAGAATTTTTCAATTTGACAACTTCAGCTTTAAAGTTTGTTTTTCGAATTCTGTATTCATATTGAAATCAATGTGGAAATGTTCTTAATTTCTCAGTTTTGGTATTTTTTTCTGTATTTTCAGAAGGAGGTTACTACTATCAAGGCTGGAGGAAAGACATAGTACAAAACAATAGTCTCAGACAATGATTATACAAAGTTTATCATCTTCTCAAAGTGGCAACGAGTATCACGCCTTTTAAATCTTTCTTACTTATAAGTATGACAAATTTCTAAAACTTATCATCCTTTTTGCAATGTGTCTAGAATTCGTTTTTCATTTTATGCTATGAACATGTTATTGTATTTGCTTGATGATATTTTGAATTACATAGTTGTAATTGGATTGTTTGGAATGATTCACATCGTCTTTTATTTGCTAGATGTTTGTCTTGACATTGATTGATTGTTTGTTTGCTTAGTTGAGGACATAACTTTTATTTCTGGTGACCCGCAATACCTGTTACCCTGTAGCATTTTTTATACCTTTGGTAGAAAACCTCACTTGGTCTCCACAATCTGCAATACATGTCACATAGTTTGGAACTTGACTGGTATATTCTCTTAATTATAACATTAATTGGGAGAGTTGTTGCAGCGGAGACAATAAGGACAGTTACTTCGAAGAAACTTGAAATAGAGCTATAGATTACTATATTAGATTATGCCGCAGCCCAAAGCAGATGGGACTAACATATGTGTATTCATCTGACTTTCCACTCCATAAGATGAGATAGTTTCTATTTGGCTTCATCTGTACCTTTTCCATCCATATGTTGACCTTGAATTTCTCTAATTCCTTTTTGTCTTACGGTATGTGATAGCATGTTTAGTGAATCGCTACTACGATTATCACCAATCAAGAGCAGTCACCCAGATATTCATCATATCCAACTTCAGGTGTCCGCCGTAAAACAAAATCTTGTTGAGACGATTTGCAACATAAAGGTGGCAGTTGCAAATAAAGAGGTTATAACATTTGTGCTCGACACGAAAAACTGCTGGAGACACTCCTACAAGCCAACACCCTCCAAAATTACTTCATTTCAACTCAGAGATAAAAATGGAGATTGAAGGCAAAGGTAGCTCTAAAATCTCCATCAAAAGTTACTTAAAGTACTCACATTTGAAAGTCTTAGCCACCCATTTGATTGACTTATACTTTGCCTAACATAACATACACTATAATATTTGTAAATCCCAATTTAAGGACGATATCGAAAGTCAAGATTGGAACTTGGATACAATGAGCTAGGATATGATGGGTGTGCCTTGCACTAGATATGAACAAATCAAGTCCACCCAAAGAAAAGATTTGTATTCTACTTAATTGAGGTCATAGTTAGAAACAATCAAATATTCTAGGTCAGGTGTCCTTCTCATTGTAAGAAGAAAAATTTCGTTGCTTGACAAATGGGATGACTCGGGCACAATTTCGTTGGATAAACTCATGGGCTTTGTCCATGTTTCTTGCAATGACCTCATGTACTCTTTCAAGTCTCCATGATAAATCTTGTAAAAGCATCTCCTAAAGTGTCTGACTGAATTGGTTAAGAAAAGCCAAATCCAAGTCAGTCAGACTCAATTTCCTCCAACAATACTTAACTAGGATTTTTTAACAGGCGCCCAAGTGTTGGGCGTTTGTTTTATTTTTTTTCAAAAAAAAATAAATTTTTTTTTTTTTTTTATTTAGTCCAAATTGGGCGCCCAAACCTTAGGCGCCTATTTAAAAACATAACAAGCGACCAACATTTAGGCGCCCAATCGCGACATTAAAATCTAAGGTTGCTCAACCTTGGATTTGGAGGGTGAAATCCAAATCAGTGAGGCACTGTTGGATGAAGAAAATCCTAGGTGGCACATTGGATTCCAAGGTAGTGAGGCACTTTAGGAGATGCTCTAAGCATAAAATATGCTGTAAAGATAGTGATGTTTGAGGTGTTGCCTATCACATATTTTACCTTTAATTGTGTTTTCAATATTTATTTCGAGGAGGCAAAAATCTGTGGCGGGGATGGACAGATTCGGTCAGAAATGGTACCATTAGGCATATATGCATGGATGTGCACCTCATGTGACGATGAAACATATTTGTTAGATTATTTCTTTTCTTGCGTGTGAGATCCAGTATTCCAGTACAAAATAAATTATTTATCTTGAAATGCACGAAAATCAAATGGTTAGTCATATTTGATGCTGAATACAGACAATAAATCTCCTCTTTTGCAAATTCGGAATAGCATATTAACAAAGCCCATTACAGAGTGTTTTGAAATGGTTATTGATTATAGTAAAATGGACAGACAAATATGAACTTGATAATTCTTGTAACATTTTTACACAGAAAGGAGTTGTTATACATATCTACCCTAAGTAACATCAATTTTGAGCTGTTATTTCATATTTCTGGCAATTCTATGGGTCAAGGAGTTGGTTTTATGTTTGAAAGATTCACACCTGAGAGGCCAGCAGCAGAGCTCAGCCCAGTATTATGGCGAGCCGTGCTAGCCTAGCTAAATATTATTTGTAAGCTTGGAGAATAACGGGATTGATCAGTTTGTTTAAGCTTCTATGGAATGATTAAGCCACTACAAGTCTACAACATGCCGCTTCTGAATATAAGTTTAGATCAACTTCACCATTTTGGAGTTGCAAACCATTAGTTTTAGCCCATAGAGCAGAACAACATTAAAAAAACTAGACAATTTAGCTAAAAGCGTGAAGTGCATTTTTTATTTTTTATTAGGAAAGTTGATTTTGCACAAGCTGTTCCCTGGGGTTGAAAACAATTAGTATCATGGTGAGGAGGAAATAATTAATGGATCTAAGAATACGTCGAGCCAGATTATCAGGTAAGAAGATTACTTCCAAATTTCATCCATTCTTTCTACTTGCAAAGAATTAGTTGTATTGAATTGTAGTTCTTACTACTTGGTTTCTTTCTATTTATACGGTAATACAATAAAAACATCAAAACTTACAAAAAACTGAAGGAAAAAAAAAATCTCTGAAGACCGTATTGAATAGGAAGCCATCAGCTAATATATTCTCATGATAGGTGAACACGTAAGCAAGAAACTTACACACAGCCTAACCTCTGTGCTACAAGCTGTAATGGTGATGTTGCAACATGATTAAGAGTTAAGACTAAACCGGCAAATTTACAATTTGCTACGGAAGAACCATCTTTTAATGATCTTTACTCTATCTGACTGCATTGTAGCCGAAAGAATCTATACAAAAGGAAAAGAAAGAAAAATGTATACAATGATTGTCTCCATTTCTCCAATCTTTGGCCGACGTAGCTCCACTCACATTCTCTAAAAGCAAAGGAACATAAGAAATGAGTCAAAGGTTTCAGAAAATGCATGCATGAAATTAACTATTGCATGGACAAAATATAATCATTGTTCGTGCATATAATCATCAAGCTCACACAACGGCCATCTTTGGTTTCCCGTAAATAAACATGAACCTTGGTTATGTAGGGTGCTTAATATGGCTTCAAAAACACAAAAGGAACGGATATAATATCAATCCACGGAAAAGCCTTCCATAAGCAATGTGGGGAAAAACCACCATGAAGAGGTAATGTTTTTGGACTTTACCTGAGCAAAAGTGAAACACATACGAAACACCTAAGAAGAGTCTAACTGAAAATATTAACCCATGGAAAATTCCAACTTAGGAATAATTCGTGAAGTCACATTATTCCGTCCATATGAAGTAGGGTGTGCAGTCAAGTTCAACTAAGAAAGTTACGGGTGCTTTGTTTTCATAGTGTTACACTGTTACTTTGGGGATGATATTGAAGGCCAGTCCAGTAATTTGGCAATAAAGAATAAGGGAACTAGGTCCGAGTCACATAATATTCAAAAGATTACGACTTTCAGTAACACAAACTATGCCTCAAGTTATGTATCATGGCAAATAAAACTTAGGACGTTACTACTTATAATCCAGACGGGTTCAGTTCTCTCTGAAGTGACAAAAATAATAACGCTAAAATGAATGCTCAAACAACTCAACTATACGTACTTGATATGTAGTTGGCAATATACAGCTCATACACCTTAATGATTTCACCCCCAAGCCATGGAGTTCGCATAATTAACCACCAGTTTCCCGTCAAAACCAAAATTCTGAAATTTCAGTACAGCAATTCCGTAAATGTCTGAAAAAAACAAAATAACTGAGAGATCTTCTTGAACATAAATTAGCATATTGTGAATCTGAGATATCAAAAATCATGTCAAGTATTCAACTACAGAGTTGATAATTGGACGGTCAAACCCCAGATCTGGGATTAAAACCACAGCCTAATGGTGCATTCACCACCCTCGAAAGAAAAATGGCGCACAATGGATTTACCAAAAGAGCTAATTATAATGCGAAAATTATTTAAAACACAATCCTAACATTTTTCGAATATCACAGTTCCTTTTACTTTTGTTTATGGAGTTGGCTAGCCCTCCTGCTTGTCAGATAATTGGAAGGAAATACAAATTGGATTTGACCAGGGACTAAGTTGGTTGGAGTGTCTTCAGGTCCTCATCGGCATAATGTGACTAAAATCAAGGGGACTAAGAGCTCAGGCAATTAAAGTGACAAATCATATTATGATTCGAAGTGTCGTACATATACTTTGCAGGATTAATATATATCTCAAGTATCTTACATTCTGATGAGGTACAAGGGGAAAAAAACTAGGGACCAGTTTCCATATGATGCTGACACAGACAAGTTTTCTATAACACGTGATTCAAACAAGGGAACTAAAAAGGTTGTCCCCTTACAATTGAAAGATCCAAGCAAGGGAGTTTCGAGTAGTGTTCGAAAACCATTTCTCAATTTAATAGATGCCATCAATAATCAAATCCTCAGATTGAGGCCTAAGTAGCTCTTGCCCAATCCACTAGTTACTTGAATGTTCGCTGGAATCTCAACCCAACTGAAAGGTTCACACTAAAAAAAGCGCCCAATTGTATTACACAGTTGGCGGTACTACCATGAAACGTAATTCAGTTCCTATTATTCCTTGGCTGACTGGTTGGGAACAGAGTACCATAGTTCTTAAATCCTCCTTTACGTTTAAATGTTGGTATATTATTTCGGAGATCACAGTTAACACTTGTTTCGCGTATAGTTGTTATAGTACCATTTTACGATATTATATAAAACTAAAGGGCATGATGCATGAAATTTTTAACTATTGATTAACACCAACAATCTAGGCCTGTTTTCGGATCGGATCGGAAATGAGCCTAGTCGGAATTTTTCCGATTTTTTTTGGAACTGGAAAATCTGTTCTGATCCGATTTTTTTCGGAACTGCATAAATATTTCCGAATTCGGAATATTCGGAAATTTCGGAATAATTTGGAAAAAAATTCGGAATGTATTTTCAGAATAATTTCGGAATGTATTTTCGGAATAATTTGGAAAAAAATTCGTAAATCAAACTCAAATCAAGATACTGTTTTACTTGTGATATATTGTTGCTAACCTAAAGAAAGAGAGAGAGAGAGAGAGAGAGAGAGAGAGAGAGAGAGAGAGAGAGAGAGAGAGAGAGAGAGAGTCACCTATGAAACTACTGTACAGAGGCAGTGGAGACTTAAAATCAAAGATTCAAAAATTCTTCTTCGAATCAAAGTGGAGGCAGTGGAGATGGATACTGGGATATGTATGCCCAAGATTCTTCTTCAAATCAAAGTGAACTGATCTCCAGAGGAGTGGACTGCTGATCAGTGGAGTGGAGGTAGTGGAGAAGAGTCGATGGTAAAGTGGAGGTAGTAGATGAATTTTAATTTTTGGAGAAGAAAAGTCGGTGGAGGCAGTGGAGATGAGTCGGTGGTGGAGATCAGTGGAGAAGAGTCGGTGGTGGATTTTGGAGGTAGAGGAGTGGAGAATGGAGGCAGAGAAGTGGAGAATGGAGCCCTAGTTCAGATATAAGTTTAAGTGTTTAACTTATAAATTTTTGGAATAATCGGATCGGATGGATATTCGGAATATTTTTCGGAATAAATCGGATCATAATATATTCGGAATTATCGGATCGGAAAATTTGGAATTTCGGAACTGCAAAATCTGTTTCGATTCCGATCCAAAAAATTTCGGAAAAATTCGGAAATCGGAACTGTAAAATAGTGTTCCAAAATCAGAAAAATCGGATCGGAAATTGAAAAAAATCGGAAATTCGGACAAAAGTTGCACCCCTACTACAATCCAATAAGCTTCTAAGACTTGTAATACGAAGTAAAGAATAAAGCACAACTAAACCACATCACAAAAGGTGAGAGATATTACATTACAGTTTGAGTAATTGAAGTGATAAAAGAACTCACATTATAGAGATCGATCACCAATTCATCGGGGTTTGGCGAAAAAGCACTGTTGACATAGACAAACTGTGAAAACAAAGTGATTTTGTTAGAATCATTGTATAATCCAGATGCTTCTTGGTACATTATTTGCGCAATAAAAGAAATCAAGTACCAATGTGTCTCTATGAAGCTGTCGGCGAAGAAAATCAATCACTTTCGCAAACTTGTCAGTTCCTGCTATCTGCAAACAAACCCAACAATAGTTTCTAATAAATTCTCTAAGCCCGAAATAACAATAACTGATACAATCACTGTTACAAACCAAAATCAAATTTAGCTAGCACTACCAACTGTTACAATCACAGGGGGATTTTCGTAACAGGAGCTAAATCACACATTAAAATCAAAATTAAAAAACAACCCGATTACAACAACATAGAAATCAATCTAGGGTTTTGTCTAGATTTAGAAATCAAACAAAAAACTACCTTGAATTTGGCTTGTTTGAGGATTGGAGCGTCACCAGTTGCCCTTAGATGTACCACAACTACAACACGAAGGAATCCATAATTAAGTTTCTAATCAAAATTAGGGTTCGAAATCAATGAAATGTTAGAAGAAATTTGAACCTTTTTGGATTGAACTTGTTGGAGATTCTGTAGCCATCATCCCTATAGGAGAGTTCTGAAATGTCAATTAAGGAGGAGAAAGATTTGTGAATTTTAATTTTAAACACCATAATACGGCGTATGACATGGCATAATACTTGTAAACCATGGGATGATGCTTGCAAACGACCAAGAGAAGACTGGAAGATATAGGGATTATAATTTGGGAGAGGAAGAGATGAGGGGAGATGAAAAAGAAGAACAACAATGAGAGATACCATTGATTTAACAATAAATAAATAAAGAGAGATGAAGAAGATGAGGGACAGACGAACGGATGAATATTTAACATCTTTAATTTTTAACTATTGCTATTAAGACACTCAGTACGAGTTGTTTAATGAATCTTACAAATACTATATAATTTGCATGCCAACCATTTTGGCGGTTGAATTAAAACTCGCTTGTTTTTGAAATTACAGGTCCTAACTGGCCCATGGGGAGCCTAGAGTGCAAATAGTCACATTATGAGGCCAGTTCGTTCTATCATATCCTAACATAACCGATAAATAACCTCTTAAAACACATCACATCAACCCGGAGAAGTTAACAAGCTAAACCTCTTACAATAGCAAAACCCCGACGTGGTGTTAGCCATGATGGCCATTTGGCCAAGGGTATCCAAAAGGGCCGGATAGTATGGCTTTGCACAGGCAAACGCATGAATAAAATACATTGTTTTTTTGCGCTAATTTTTTTTCAGCTTTCTACGTGTATTAACATTGTTCATGTTTTTTTTTAACACTGTTCATGTCACGTACTCTTTAAAACCTAAAAACTCAAATCTCAATTAATCCCCAAATTTCCACCAAATTGATTCAACCATGTCTGTTCGATTCAAGTTCAGGAGCTCTGTAAACTTCGATTCCATCAACATCAACGGTCACCCTTCAATCTCAGTTCGAGATCTCAGATTGAGAATCATTCAACAGTTGAACTTGAAGATTTACCATGATTTTGATCTCGTGATTACTGACGCCAACACTGCACAAGGTTCAACTCTCTCTAATTGAGTATTTTTTAGTTTTAGTTTGTTGTTGTTGTTGTTGTTGTTGTTATTGCAGTGTTTGAATACCATAAACATGTGATAGTTTATGGTAATTAACGTCATGGCGAAAAACATACCTTGAAGGTCTAACTAACATGCTAACATACCAAATCAATGACTAACATGCTATTCTCGCCATTTATTTAATACTAACATGCTGTTGTAGGCATAGTTTTAAATTTGAGTTTATCATCAATAGAGTTATCATCCAAATTAAAGCGATTGATTTCGGATTGTCAGTTTTCTTAAAACCTGGTACTAAAGTTTTTTTTTTCCTAATATGGGATATATAATTAATAGTTGCCATCATTTTAACCTTTGCCTTTTTGTTAATTTCTTTACAACCATTGCTAAAATTTACCTTTTCTATAGGTGAGCGTTTCAAGGAGATAGTGGGGCGTCTTTACTACATGGTACGAGAGGTTCTAAAACAAAACTACGGCCCATAGATTGATGTCTCGAGTGCTAGAGTGATACTCTACATTTTACTTTGTGGGATCCCACCTTTTTGGGCAGGTTGGTAATATTGCTTTTTTGAAACACTACTATTTCTTACATATCAGTGAGTGTGCAAGCTTATTCGCCTCCATGAGACAATAAGAGTTGACAGCCATAAATGCAACTTTTTGATATTTTATTCTCATGTCTGAAAAATAAGTATTTTCTTTGCAGAAACTGAAACAAGAGTTGCACAAGCAATTATTCGCTCTCTTGTAGACTTTAAGAGAGACCCATGGTCTAAAGTTTCTAATAATTCGAAGACCTGGTGAATAAAATGCTTGATGCAAACCCAAAGCATCGCCTGACAGCTCAGCAAGTGCTTGACCATCTTTGGTTACAACATGTGAAGAAGACTCCAAATGTCTTTCACCACAACAAAAGGGGTCTGTTGCAACGCACTCTTTTGCCACGCAAATAATTTGTTGCAAAAAACTATTTTGTTACAACACCATTTGGCGTTGTTAAAGGTCATCCATCTTAATTGAATTTTCAATTTGGGAAATACATATAGCGACGCCGTATGTGTTGCAAAAGTGTTCAGAGGCGTCTCTGATTATTAAGAGATGTTCTGTTGCGACGTTGTTGGCGTTGCTTTTGGTTTGGTTTCGGCGGGCTGCAAATATTTTTGGCGGTCAAGCCTTTCATATTCCCTTTCCTCTAGTCTCTCTGTAAAATTATCTCTGCAAACCCTTTCCTCCATCTCCAAAACTCGTCCTCAAATTCCTCGAAAACTCTTCTTTCCTCCAAATTCCTTGAAAACTCTTCTCTCCTCCTCCCTCAATCGCCACTTCTTCTGACTTGAAATTGGTTTATTTGAAGTGAAACTCTCAGACTTTGAAGCCATTATGAAAAAGGAGAAGATGATCTCTGAACTTCGTAAGGTCAGTACTTTCATTACCTCTTTTTATTCCAACCCACCAACTCCAGATTTCGAGTTTTTTGTGAGAGATAGATGCAAGTCTGGGAACCTTGGGATGGAAGAAGCCAAGGGTTTGTTCAATAACGCGATTCAAATGTACCCCTTTCCTTCGATTTACCCTTTTAATCAACTGTTAGGAGTCCTCAACAAGTTGAAACAGTATTCCACTGTAATCACAATGTTTATATCAATGAATTCCTCGCGAATCAGACCTGATTTTGTTACACTTAGTACGCTAATCAATTATTTTTGCCAAATGGGTAAGGTGGATTTCGGGTTAATTCGATGATTTTTGATTTCTAGGGTTACGATTTTGATCAAAAAATAGAGAATTCAGAGGAGAAAGTAGTTGCTGTGATCATGGTGGGAGGTCCAACTAAAGGTTTGAACTCTGAAACTGCTTCAAATCATATATAGTTACTCTAATTTTATCAAAGTTTTGATCTTTTTATCGAGTAGTTGTGATTGTGTTGAGAAAATTTGCAGGTACAAGTTTTCGACCATTGTCGTTTAGGACTCCGAAGCCACTTATCCCATTGGCGGGCAGCCGATGGTTCATCACCCGATTTCCGCCTGCAAAAGGGTATATTTATCTATTTTAGTAGAGATGTATATGTTATTGGGATATTGGGTGTTAACTGATAAGTTGAATTGTTATTGATATTGGTGGGGGGTTCTATTTGTAGATTCCTATTTGTTGCAAATCTTTCTTATTGGATTCTACGATGACCGGGAATTTGCATTGTATGTCTCGGCCATCTCTAGCGAGCTTAATATCCCTGTGAGGTAAATATAGGGATTGTTATGGATGGGGTTCTAATTTGAAGTTGGTGCAATTTTGATATTTATTTTTTGTTGGTTTGTTTTAGATACTTGAGAGAAGACAAGCCACATGGTTCAGCTGGGGCACTTTTTAACTTTAGAGATGTGATCATGGAGGAATGCCCGGTATTTACCTTCTAATATTCAATACGAACATCCTCACAACAATCATCTTTATGGATACATTTTTCCTTGAATTGCTAAAATAGTGATATTCGCTCTAAAGAGGTTAGGACTAGGTTATCTTTATCCTACTGATTACATTTGTATACAATTTGGGGTTAATTATTTATATTTTAAATCCATGTTCAGTTTGTATTTGTTTGAAATCAGGTAGTGCTTCGGTCTATTGATAAATCTTTTTTTCGTTATCAGGAAATATTGCAAGTTATATGAAGCTTTCGGAAGTAGATTTGATGTACTTTCGGTTATCGAATATTGATGGTGTCAACCAGGTATCTCTCAAGTCTCGATAATTAAAGGGATAGTAGATGTATCCCTGAATGTTTGACTCCGTACTTGATTGCTAATGATAATGCAAATCTACAGACTACCATCGTTTTTGTGTAGCCACTATGTTTTTTGGTCTAGTTTTCACCAATATACTCAACAATTAACCTCCCACGAGAAAAGAAACATGTATCGAGAATTGACCCATGTCCCCACATTTATCCATGATCAGCGAGTTCTCCACTAATTCAATGATTTTCTGGAAATAAAATTAAGATTGTACTTTAATTCGATTATAAAGTGTTGCTTATCAAGATTGGATAGAAATTAGAAGCTGTTAGTCCACATTTACCTCTTTTCTTCCCGGGTTCTGCAGCTTCAGAGAAACTGCCGTAGCATCTGAATTTTGCATCTCTACAACCTTCATAACATTCTAATTCCATAACCTTCTTCATTAAACTCATGAAACTTTTGTGGTTTGTTTAATAAGTTTACATTAAGGAGATGACGCCATAATAAATCTCTACTGTTATAAAGTCTCTAGATGAGCCAACAGTGCAGATTTTAGTAGCCCTATCGACCATGTAACATGACCCTATTAAATCCAAAATGTTGTCCCTTTTTTTCTTTATATCCAGTCAAATATATATTGCAACACCATTCACAGAGCCATATTTGTGAGGAAGGAGAATAATTTATTGCTACGTGTTCGACTTCGATAGATGTGTACAAATTCAATTTTGCATGTTTGTTTTTGTGATAGCTGCAGTCCTAACACCGGGTCCCCCCAGCGACATTTAATTGTACTAATTCTATCATGTATCATGTGCAAACACATGCACAAACTATACAAATGGAGCTGTTATAGACAGTAAACTGTAGTTATTTACCCTATGCAGGGAACTGCAACTTTACAGAGAATTGGATATGCTCTATTTTAGTTTCTCATGACTTAATTACAGTCTCAAAGTATGACCCAACCCCGAGATAATTCTTGCTAAACAATTCAAGTAAAAGCCTTATTCTGCAGTCTTAAGTGTATTTTTTGCTGATGAAAGATGGCCAGTATATCATAAATGAGTTTGTGGAAACAAACCATATATCTGTTATTTTTTTTTTTCAAAGAAGTATAGTATATATCTCGTACCTTTTGGTGTTTTAATAATAAATGTGGTGTGTGATGCAGCACCTTGCAACAGTGTTTGGGGATCAAATTCTTTGAGATGTTCGTAATTTATCTTTAGGGCTGGACCTCTCTTTGGATCGGAGAGAAAGTAAGATTCCAACATCTCAGAGAAAATTAACTCCTGAAAAATTAGAAGTTTGGAAGATGTGGCAAGGGGATGGACTCACTTTTCAAGAAATTGTGGTAATATATTTGTGTGCTTACAATATTCTTCAATTTCACCTTCTATTTGACGTAGTTCTTTTGATGAATAGAACCGCCCAGAGAGACCAGTTCCAGTTACAGAACAGGTTGTTTATGAATATGTTTTTGAAGCTGCCAAAGAGGGATTTAATATAGATTGGAACAAATTCTGTGATGAGATTGGGATGACACGTCTTGTGCGATTAAAAATTCACGGTGCGATTTCAAAAATTGGCTCAAGAGAAAGGTTGAGGCCAATAAAAGATGAACTGCCAGAATATGTAAGTTACATACTCCAAGAAATGTATTTATAGCATTCTAGTTGTTTTAGTATAATATGTTTTATGTTAGACTTGGAATTAGTGTTACGACCTAGTGTATTAAGGAAGATTGTTGTTCATTCCTATTCGGATAGCTTCGCGAATTTAAATATTTTGAGTTTTATCCCTCTAAATCTTGTTCCCAACCAAAAAGTCTAGGACTTTGAAATCCTTTCATCTTTTTCTTTTGAAAGTGGAAGTTAGGGTTTAGGCAGACCCTAGCTTTGACTTTCAGGTCCAGATTGTCTGCCAGATTAAGTTATGCTCACATCAAGGCGTTCTTGACAATGCAAGACGTTGGCTTATCAACTGAAGATATTATTGAATTGCCTTGCAAGCAAGATAATGGTAGTCCTAGAGTGGCTTATGAACTATTTTGAAGAGGTGAGGCCTTGATTGAGAGAGGTAGAACTAACATTTATTTGACGTTGCTATAGTTCTGACATAGAAGATGCCTATATATTTTCCTTCTTTTTGCCTGTGTTGTCTGTATTGTAGATCATCTGAAGGCATCAAGGGAAGAATGAGGTTAATCTTCCTTGAGAGTAGAGTGTGTATCTGATTGACATACAAAAATTCTTTAATCTGGAAGTGTTATGGAAAAGGCTTTCGGTTAGTTATAGTTTTTTGTTTCTTCTCTTGTCTAAGAGTTCATTTAGTCATTTATGATCCGTGAATGACATCTAGTCTAAGAGTTGATTTGGTCATTCATGATCCGTGAATGACATCTACTCTAAAATCTTTTACGGTATATTACTTTCAGCTCTTGATAAGATCAAAAGACCTTTGTATGAAAAGCATCCAATGACAAAGTTTACCTGGACCTTATCTGAAGATAGATACTGATACAGTAAGCAATTCTTCTCTTCTCTTCTCTGAACTTATGATAAATATGTTTCTTATGTATTGATTTGTCCCACACACAAAAAAGATTATTTACCCAAGTTCTCTTGATAAATAACTCCTACTGCGAGGGATATTGTGATTCAATATCTCCTTACTAGTCTTAAATGATCCTTTTGTGCACCTTATGCTGCCCAGGTAGAATGGTCAAACATCTGCCTAGAGGCCCTGAATAGTGTTAGAAGTTGTATCAAGGAAAGGAAACAGCTGATATTTTGCATAGCAAAATTGTTCAGGTACCTAAACTGCTCTTAAACAAGTGTGTATTTTAGTAGGTATATATGATGGCTTTTATACCCTCATTCCTTTAGGTTTGGCATTCTCTTTCTTCTTTATTCTTCCTTTTGTATCTTTTTTTCTTTATTGTACTAAAATTCCTTTTTTGCCTCTGAAAAACGTATTGAGACACTTGATAATAATATCCTTCTGTGAAACTATTGAGCTTTGACATTCATAATTTTTTTCTTGTTTTTGTTTCAAGTTGATGAACATAAAAAATGGGCACATGAAGCTCCTCCTTGAGAAGGAATTAAAATCTGAAAATAACCGGTATTGATGCTGAATGTCTCACCGACACTTGGATGGGAAAAGATCGGTGGGCGTTTAAGATCGGTATTGTTTCATACCTATTTACTTATCTACCATGCATGGTCCTCCAAAGAGTCTATTTAGCAGTTTTTTCTATCAGTAGAACTCTAGAATACATTGGCACATAAAAAATGACAATCTTATAGATACACACCCATTACAATAATTAATTGTTCCATGGATCCATTAGAGTATATCTTCTACATCTCAATGCATATATTCCATTTGAGGTCTGTTGTATTATTTGCTTTAATTGATGGGTAAGGGCTATCCATCACTCATAACATGATTTCTTTCTTCAATAGCTTTCACTTCCAATTCTTTTTTATGAACTGTGTTTTACTGTTGCCTGCAGAAATTACAGAAGATGGAGCTGAAGATCATCTGCAAGATGCAATCCAAGAAAGGTTTTCAGTTTTGGGTGATGTATGTCCTGATTCTTTGTATTGATTTTGTTGATAGGAGAGGTTTTATAGGCCTCTAATAGAACAGTGCTGAAATTTTTACTAAACTTTGAACAGTGCTGATATAATCATTTACTTTATTGCGAGTACCGATTTGATCTTTAAACTTTGAATTTTACCAAATTATGCCCTTAAATGATGCAGAGGATCACCAGGCCATTGACATCCTTTTAGCGGAGATTGATATATATGAGCTTTTTGCATTCAAACACTGCAAGGGAAGAAAGGCTAAGCTTGCTCTTTGTGAAGGTATCTCTGTTCTCAATTTTTGTTCAAGTTTTATTTGCTTGAAAAGTTTCTGATGGGCATTTGGGTGCGGGTGTAGCTCTGTCCTAGATTGTATGGATCCAGGATACAATCCCGCAAGATGATCTGCAGCTGTCTTTTTCATCCATTTTTTCTGAACTGAAACCGTCTTTTTCATTCATTTTCTGAACTGAAAATGTCTTTTTCATCTATTTTATGGGCACTCTGAACAATCACGAAGGCAGATGTTATGATGCTTCCTTTTAAATATTTTCATGTGCATTGCTTATTTTAGTGCATTTTAGCTTTATTAATGTTTGGATAAGTTTACTTATGTGTTTTTTTTTTAATTCATTGTACCAGATTGATTGCGGGCGGATGATTGAAGAAAATTTGGGTAGATGACAGTGAATTTTGTTCGAGTTTAGGTTTTGAAGAATTTGCATATTATATGGCTGTGAACTTTTTTGGATGTTTTGAACACTTTTGAAGTGGATTATCTTAGTTAATGAAAAATATTTTGTTATAAACGACTGTGATTTCATTTAAGGTTAATGTGATTACAGAAATTGTAAATAATGCGTAAAATAGAGTGTTGGCATGAATGAATCGCTTAAGGCACGGTTAAAATTGAACTATTGCAATGCTGAAAGGCGTTGCTAGGCGCTGCTAAAGACAATCTTTTGCAATGCTAGAAGGCGTTGCTACAGACCATCTTTTGCAACGCCAGAAGGTGCTGCTACCAACAATCTTTTGCAACGCCAAAAGGCGCTGCTACAGACAATCTTCCGATGCAAAAGGGTTAAAATATTTTTGAAAACATTTATTTTTAAAAAATCATTAGCGACGCCTGGAAATGTTTTAGCAGCGCCATATGCGTCGCAACTGTGTGGAATCTATTGTGACGCCATTGAATTCGTTGCAATTGATCTGTTGTGACCCATTTTTTTGCAGCAGCTTTGCAACGCTATTGTAGGCGTCGCTACTGATCAATAGCAACGCTGTTTGGCACTTTTAGCGACGCCATATGGCGCTGCAAAAAGTCTCATCTGTTGTAGTGTCTCTTGGTGAAACTGTAAAAGCAAGACTCAAGCAGTTTTCCATGATGAATAATTTGAAAAGGAGTGCCTTAATGGTAAGAATTCAACTCATTTGCTGCAAGTATATCAAGAGTTCTTTCTTGAAAAATGATTTTACTGACATTCTTTGCACAACTTCAACTCCGCAGGTAGTGGCCGAGCATTTGTCTATGGAGGAAGTCGCTGGCATTAAGGAGTCATTCCAATTGATGGATGTTAACAACAATGGGAAAATCACCCTCGGTGAACTCAAGGTTGGTTTGGGTAAAATTGGCCATAATGTCCCAAATGCCGATCTTCAAATACTTATGGAAACTGTAAGTAACAACCTCACAACCAACTTACTTGTTTTTCTCTCCTCTAATTATATATACATATACACACGCTGTATGTATATTACTTACAGAGAGTTCAGTCACTCATAACTTTTGTGCAATTAATCATGTTCTCCAAAATAACAATGCAAGATTGTTTTTACAAGCTGATGTAGATGGGAATGGAACTCTGGACTTTGGGGAATATGTTGCAGCTGCAATTCATCTCAAAAAGATAGGAAATGACGAATATCTACGTAAAGTTTTTACATTCTTTGATAAAAACAAGAGCGAATACATAGAGATCGAAGAACTTAGAAATGCTTTGGCAGATGAGGTGGACACCAATAATGAGGAAGTCATAACTACCATTATTCATGATGTGGACACAACAAGGTTAGTCATTCAAATCGGTGACATTAATTTATATATCCCCACCATTCCTATAAAATAGAGTTCTTTGGAGATACCTATTATGTTTTGAAGTTATCTTGAGCGGGTTATTACAAAATACCCCTAAAATGAAAAAAATATCTTCAAAAAAATTATGAAGTAAGATATTTGCTTTGAATATTTATAACTCCCTTACAATCATATTCATATTTTAATAACGTGCAAGATGGTAAAATAAGCTACGAGGAGTTTGCCACAATGATGAAGGCTGGAACAGATTGGAGGAAAGCATCAAGACAATATTCAAGTGAGGGATTCAATAATCTCAGTGTTAAGTTGATGAAAGACGAGACATTTGAAGTTTGATTCAGTCGAAGAGAGGTTGTATGATGGGCATGGAGAGAAAGAACCAAAGGTTCTTGCTGAGAGTGACGCAGACAGTGGAGGGAGTTTGAAAGTTGAAGGTTGGACCTGAGAAAGAAGATGAATCTGAGGAAGATGTGTCCGAAAAGGAGTCTGTCGGTCTGATGATGAGTCTGAAGAGGAGGAGGAATTTGAGGTTTAGAAGTTCTTTAGGGTTTGAATAAAGTTCACTAAACATGTTTTAGTGTAATTTTCACTTTTCTATGTTATGTTTGCAGTTTATGACATGTATGTTGTTTATCTATGTTATATGCAGTTTATGCTTAAAGATGAAAGTGTGTCTCTTTTAATATATTTTCGTTATTCCTCTTTCCATTTCTGTGCATTACTCTTGATTTCTTGTTTACGATTTTTCTTCTGTTGGCTTTCTGTTTATTTATATGCATTTATAAAATGTTTAGATGTTTCTGGATCCTCTATTAACATCATAAAATCGGTCATTCTCTAAATTAGGTTTTTCAATATGTAGGAAATTTTGACCTCTAATCTCGTTTATAGGTAATTATACGTATGTGTATGTTTGTTTGTGACCTGTATCCGAAGTTAAAGATTTATCTATCAGACTATTTCATATTAATTTCTCCTTTATTTGCCCCATTATTTCCTATTCTTAAAGTTGTTGATTATACTTCTTTTACTGCTATTGTCAGAAATTACGTTGTCTAATACATATTATACCTAAAGATCCCATCTACAACCGCAAAATTGGATTCTCGGTTTAATGGGAGCTATGTCCATCTCTCAATGCAAAAGTTCAGTTGTAAACGTCGTTGAAAAATGCCTCAAGGTTTTCAATGAAGAATATCGGTCAAGGATCATTCACGAATTGCTCTTTGCTTCTCGGTTTGAGTTGTTGTTGTAAGATCCTTATGCAAACTATGTTGTTCAATGTGCCATTGAAATTTCCCAAGGTTTGAATATTTGCTCACTTTACTATTGTAATTGCAATATAAAATTTCTAATTAACTCTAACGATGTATACCCGCTTCGAACTAATTCATCAGGTGAAGCGGATATAAAGTAGTTTGAACTGTCAAAATTAAGTTTCCAAAAACTTAACTAATCATAAGTTCTTCCTTTCTGTTACAATCATAAAATTAAAGGGTCTTCTCCATGCCTCATTGGCTGAAGCCATCCGACCCCATGCTGGCAAGCCCCTACTACACGAGGATTTTCTCGAGGTCTATTTCGAAGAAGTGATGTACATTATCATCATGTTGGTAGTGAAAACATTACGTTGCTTTGTAGACGTTACTTTCTACTGCCTTAAATCTGGCTACTATTATAAAAAGGTTGAGAAATTCTTTGTATCTGAAATATTTTGTTTTTAATTACTTCAAGCATATTATATTGTGCATCACAATTAGAGTTATCCAGCTAAACATTTTGTGGAAATAAAGGCCTCAAATTGCAAATTGGGCTTACTTGTGAAATTATTTATATAAGGACGAAGTTGGCCTATAAAGATGTGGAGATTAAGGATGCTGCCTCAAACATATCTTTTATAGGTGTTTGGAACTTACAGGTCACATACAAAGATCAAAGCACCTATTTACTATAAATGGACTTATCTAGAAGGGGGAACTATTACTTGCAAATCCATTTATGTTATTTATCATAAACTTCAATGAGTTGAATTAGGTCCAAAAAATGTGCTAGACCGAGATACCGTATCTTGCTTCTTGGAACTCCATGTGATGATGTTAGGTCCAAAAAATGTGCATAAACCTGATGTAGATCGTCTATCATCTGGACACCCCGCATAATCTGCATCAGAAAAGGCATGCAAAATTGTCGAAGATACGGGACGAATCCATAAACCATACCCGATTGTGTCCTTGAGATAGCGTAAAATTCTCTTTACAGCGGCCCAATGATCATATGTAGGGGACTGCATAAACTGACAAACTTTGTTGACTGGATATGCGATATCTGGTCGTGTGAAGGACAAGTATTGCAATGAACCAACGGTGCTTCGATATAAAGTCGGTTCTAGAAATGGCCTACCATTATATTTGGAGAGAGTAGTGTGAGCAGCCATGGGACTAGATGAAGGTTTTGCTCCATCCAATTTGAATTTAGCCAGTAAGTCCAAAATATATTTCCGTTGGCAAAGGAATATGCCTCTAGAGTTTCGAAACACTTCGATGCCCAAAAAATAGTTTAGTGGACCCAAATCTTTCATGGAAATTCTGAAAGTAGCTTTGAAATGGTAGAACGAATAACTGATTGACTCGAACCTGTGATGATAATAATATTATCAACATAGACAAGTAGATACACTACATCCTGCAAATATCTCATAATAAATAACGACGAGTCAGACTTCGAGATTGTGAATCCAATATGACATAAATAAATGCTCAACCGAGCATACCAGACTCGTGGGGATTGCTTAAGACCATAGATTGAACGACGAAGTCGACATACATGATGTGGATGATCGGGATCTAGAAATCTAGGAGGTTGGGACATGTAAACTTCTTCGTCCAGATATCCATGCAAAAAGGCATTTTGCACATCCAATTGATTTATCGACCAATTTTTGGACACAGCAATAGCGAGTACCAACCAGATTGTACATGATTTTACTACTGGGCTAAAAGTTTCATCATAATCTAAACCGTGTTGTTGATGGAAGCCCTTTGCCACAAGTCTTGCGCGATAACGATCAAGAGATCCATCTGCTTTTATCTTTATCCGAAAAACCCACTTACAACTAACAATGTTTTGACGCGGTGAAGACGGGACAAGTGTCCATGTTCCCGTGTTATGTAACACATTTATTTCTTTGGTCATCGCTAGTCGCCACCGATCATTTTTATTAGCTTGTGTAAAACATGTCGGTTCGATGTCACTATGAATTTCAGACATCGGATGTTTAGTAGCGGTAAAAGATTTTGGTTTAAAAATTCCCGTCTTTCCTCGGGTAACCATATAGTGATCTACTGGGTCCATAGAACTGGGGAGAGTTAAAGTAATGGTAGATGGAGGTGCTTGAGGGATAAAAGTAGGGTCGTCGGGAGGAGATGCTTGTGGTACTGGTGATATGGGAGTCGATGAAGGGAGTTGGATAATTGGTGATATTGCTGAGGCACTTTGCATTTATGGAGATGTTGGTATTATTGCTGATGATGGTGATGTGGTGTTCGTATATGTATGACCACTCGAAAATGCATTCAACGGATTAGTAGATGTGACCGAAGGCGGTCCAAGGATACTTGGTTCGCTGGTGGATATTTTTGTAGAGGAGAGCGAGTTGTAAGAGAAATGAAACTTACTTTCATTGAAAATCACATTGCGGGAGATGTAGATGCGCGCGGTCGGGACATGTAAGCAACGATAGCCTTTATAGGACTCACTATAGCCCAAAAACACACATGGAAGAAAATGATACATTAGTTTGTTTGCATTGAATGGTCTTAAATGTGGAATTCATTCACAACCAAATACCTTAAGAAATGTGTAATCTGGAACTTTTTGAAAAAGGATTTCAAATGGGGATTTTTGTTTGAGTACAGGAGATGGTAACAAGTTTATTAAAAAGACAGCCGTTGTAAAAGCATCATCCCAATATATCATTGGAATAGAAGCATTATACATAAGTGTGAGGCCTGTTTCAACAATATGTCTATGCTTCCTTTCCGCGGAGCCATTTTGCTCGTGAGTATAAGGACATGATATACGATGCGTGATACCGTGAGTGTTCAAGGGAGGCAAAAATGCTTTATATTCAAATCCTCCGTCAGTTTGAAGGTTCTTGATTTTATCATTAATTTTTTTTTTCACCTTTGCCTTAAAAGAATCAAACATACGCAGAGCGTCTGATTTACGACTCATGGGAAATATCCACGTATATCGACTAAAAGCATCAATAAAATGAATATAATAACGATGACCATTATTTGACAAAATTGGTGAAGGCCCCCAAATATCAGAAAAAATAAGTTCCAGCGATTTATTATAGACACTACTACTTGGTACAAATGGGAGACAGTGACTTTTCCCCATTTGACATGACGGACAAAACGTAGTTTTATTACTAGAGATAGGTAACACATGTCTAGAAACGACTTGATTGACGGTACGCATCATCGCATGACCCAGGCGCTTATGCCATGTGTCTTTTGATGTCTTGACACCTAAGAAAGCAGGAGAGTGACTAGAATTTGGGCTAACAGATTGTTTCAAAGAATAAAGTCCCCCTTTACTCGGTCCGCGCAACACCTCCTTCCCCGTCAAGCGATCCTTCACAAGAAAATAAGTGGGATAAAATTTAAAATAAACATCATTATTTGTTGTGAATCGAGAGACAGATAAAAGATTTTATGTGATGGAGGGAACACGATAAATATTACTCAAAGTAAAAGTTTTGGAAGGTGTGCGAAGAAAAGAAGTACCTTTATGAGTAATAGAAAGCTTCTGACCATTACCTACTTTGATGGAGTCAGGGCCGCGATACTCTGATTAAAAACTCAAGTTGTTCAAATCCGTCGTAAGATGATTTGTCGCACCGGAGTCGGGATACCAATTTTGATTTGTAGGAATCCCCGGGGTAGCCATAAAATGCAGCATTGCTGAACACAAAATTACCTTTATTTGATGCATCATTTCGATGCCAACATTGGGCAGTAGTATGATTATGCAAACTGCATACTTGACATGCTCCTCCATATGTAGATGCTTGTAGGTGATTACCAAAATGTGAATAATAAGAATTTCCTGATCGTCCACCGTGGCCACGATTATTTCGCCCACGACCCCGATATGAATGTTGATTTCTATTGAAAGATAGTTGATGATGAGATGAACTCGCGTGGTTGTGAGATTGGCGGCCGCGAGAAGAAGTGGCAACATTGGCAGAAATTAGAGTGGTGTCGACGATATCACTTTGTTGATCTAGACGATGTTCAAAAGCCATTAGATGAGCCTGAAAGTCCTTCATATGAGTGTCATCTATTGTCGTTGTAAGAGTGGTGTAAATGGCATCATATTCGGGACTAGGAAGACCGCCAAGAATAAGTTGTTGAAGATCTGGTTCAGGGACTATTTGGCCTGATGCTGCTAGATTATCTATTAACATTTTAGCAAGTTGAAGATAATCAGACATTTTTGTTGTACCTTTACGCAAAGCCTGCAATTTGAGTCGTAGAGTGTTGATGTGGGCACGTGATTTGGATGCAAATTTGCGCTCTAAAGCATGCCATACCGCCTGAGAAGATGTTGCAGCACCCGCAACATGAGCTAAAACAGTTGCATCGAGAAAAGATAAGATTCATCCTAGTAAAATATTATCTTGCTTATTCCAAGCAACGTACTCCGGATTCAGAATATTTTGATCGACTGAAGTAGAGGGGAGAAACTTAGCTGGACATGGAAGCGTGCCATTGACGTAACCTTCAAGATCATATCCCTTAAGAAGAGGGACAAACTGGGTCTTCCAAAGAAGATAATTGTGGTTATCTAGTTTGATAGATATCAAATGGTTGATTTTCGTGATATTAGTAGTAGTGATTGAAGCCATGGTTGGGGAAGCTGTGGTGGAGATATTAGTATCTGATTTACTAAAACCAGTCATGATGAGAAGAAAATTGGAAGGTAGAGAAAAAAGAAGAAGATGAAAGATGACGTGAGTCTTTATGGCTCTGACACCATATAAGAACACGCAAAAATAAAACTCATCGTGCTTTGGTGAGGCTCATTGAGCTATTATTTATAGAGGTTTATGTGATATACATCAACTCTATAATCCCTATCTAGATCACAAAAGAGCTTATTTAGTGGATGAGTACAAGAGAGTTTATATAAGAGATGGTACTGATCTATTTATCTGATAAGCTCCTCTTTTCAAGGTTGTGAAGACTCCATATTCTTCACGTTAATAGAAAGAACAATTAAGAGCTTTTCCCTCACCATTTTAGTACCGTTGAAGCCGGTTTGCCAATGTTTAATTTATAAGTCCGGGTGTGCCCCAAGGACGTTTGTAGTTTCTTAGCGCATAAAAATGACTTTTTAGCGAGCTTAATATCTGACGAAATATAATCATTGGAATTTCTATTTTGACGTGTAGCCCTTTTGGGCTATGTTTCTCGTGTTATGCATTCCGCCCTCCTCCCTGAGAAGGTGTTAGGAAGTTGTTATTCGCCATTTATCTTCCTTTTCCTATTTTATACATCAGAGTTGAGTGCTCAACTCCACCCCGGTCTCCAATAAAAATTATTAACCCTTATTTTGACCTTAAATCCAAAATGAAAGTTATGTTAAAATCAAACCCAAAAGTGATTTGCTAAATCGGCAACCTCCCTTCAATTCTAGAGAACTCTTAGGTTTTTAAACTTCTGCAGTTCTAGGGTTTGAAGGTTAAACGTACTAAGTGTAGTGGCTTATTTCCAATACATGACCTAAACCCAAATATCGACCTTCAGCTCGACTGGATGTAAGGGCCAGTTTCGAATCTCAAGCTCAGGCCTCAGCATACGACCATCACACATTTACTCGACCACGTCAAGGTACACGTAGCACATTTATGATACATTATGGAGTGGTTACAAGGAAGAAGAGTTACTCAAGCCGTTACTCGACCATTATGAAGACTCATATTGCAACGTTCTTCATTAAAGCAATAACGGTCATGTTATAAGACCTATAAATAGGACTATAGAGCTACAGATTAAGGGAGGCTTCTCTGAGACCTGCTAAGAGACCTTTTTTAACATCCCTCTCTTTGTAATAGCTAGCAATCTATAAACATCTCTCTCTTTCTAAATTCTCAGGAGAGGTCGTGGTTTTTAACTCATTCAAGGGTTTTTCATGCTAAATCTCGTATTAGTTACTTTCAGTTCTTAACTAACATTCTATATTTCAAATGTGTAAGGCACTATCTTCGTCCAATACGAAAATAGAATATTACATTTGGCGCCGTCTGTGGGAATCGAAGCATAAACTTAGTGTTCTCCGATCCAGTTTTTATATTCATTTTTTGAAGGATGGCAAATCTAGAAAAATCACCCAACGTCCTGCCTGACGCTGCTGAGGGAGTGACGGATCTGCGAACTATTAGGCAAGCAAAAATTGAACGAACTTGACAAGACGCCAAGCTTAGCCGAGTCTTACACAATCCTTTATATGAACTTCGAGCTTCGTGTTCATCATTATCACCACCACCGTCGGATACACCCGATACATCGCCATTCTTCCCCATCGAAGACGAGCTACAGGAATCTAACTCCTCTTCTAATGATTATCTGCCCAATTTCCATATATGAGATTGGAGAACAACGAAACAAGAAAAGATCGACGGATTCAAGAAGTTGTAAATGGTCTATCTGAAAGGTTCGTAATGTTACTCTTCGAAGCCGACAACATGAACAGCAGCAGCAGCAGTAACAAATGACATCTGCGAAATCAAATCGTGGTGAGATCAAATGGTTTCAACATTAAAACCCCAATACGAATTCGAATTGGTTCATCATCGACAATTCGTGAAACCCAAATACAATTTACAGAACGAATATCAACAGTTCGTATCGCAAGTTGACAGTTCGAATAAAGCCCCAATACAATTTACAGATCTCATGAGCTCAACATCAAAACCCCAATGCTAATTGCAGGTCAAATTAGATCGAATAATCTCAATATCATCATCTCCCTCTCTCTCTCTCTCTCTCTCTCTCTATATGAACATCACCATCAGCAAGGTCGAGGTACGTTCTATCTCCACAATAACAGATTTCTCTCTCGCACAGACGATCTTCTTCAACACCAAAAGCAATAATAGCAAGCAATCAGTTTGCAAATCAAAATCCAAATACGCAATTTGAAACCTCAATTTCCTTGAGACATGGAGATCACACCTTTAACCAATCGAAACGATTCGTACAAGGATTGGGTTGGTAGATCTATCCCTTTGAAGACTCAGCAATGTAAACTTCTTAGTTGGGAGCAGACGTTGGATTAAAACCCTATGTTCTTTGGTTAAAACGAGTACCAAGATGGAGAAAATAATAAGTCTATTAAGGCTAATAACAAATGAAGCAGAGTCATCTTTAGTTATTCGGCAGAAGACTCTTGACTCTTCCGCGCAGATTTTTGCCGGTGTTTTTCCGACGAACTATGAACCTCCTAAATTCAGCCCAACATCAGGGGAGAAATGCTTATATCCAGTTTTCTTCACACCAAGAACTCGCAATAAGGGGAACAATAGTTTATCATCAAGAACAACAAAGGCTTTGGCACCTCAGTGCCAAATTCTCCAACATACAACATTATAATACCCAGGTTCAGACTATATTTATACTTCGGGGCGAGTTCGACCAATACATTCAATCATACTCGGGACGAGCCCGACTTTAGATTCAGACGCAACGCTCGTCCTCAACTTCAGACACAAGAGACTTAATACCAATCGACGTAACTCATATTCGGGGCAAACCCGATCTCAGCTTCAGACTCAATGATCGAACACATCAAACCGCATTATTAAGGCACTCGAGGTTGAGGTACTCGAGGCAATTACCACTTATTATCGAGCTCATTATTCAAGCTCATATTTGGGGCGAGCCCGATCTCAGATTCAGACTCAATGATCGAACACATCAAACCACATTATTAAGGCGCTCGAGGTCGAGGTACTCAAGGCGATTAACACTTATTCAAGATTATACTCTGGGCGAACTCGGCTCCACCTTTAAACTCAATGCTTGATATCATCTTTTCAACAACATCAAACTGTATTATTAAGGCGCTCGAGGTCGAGGTACTCGAGGTGAATACAGCTTAATCAAGTTCGGGGCGAGCCCGATCTCAGCTTCAGATTTAATGATCGAACAAACATCAAACCATATTATTAAGCCGTTTGAGGTCGAGGTACTCGAGGCGATTACAACTTATTCAAGCTTATACTCAGGGCGAACCCGATCTCAGCTTCAGACTCAATAATCAAACTTATCAAACCACAGTATGAAGACGCTCGAGGTTGAGGTACTCGAGGCGATTACAAACTTATTATCGAGCTCGGTATTCAAGCTTATACTCGGGGGGAGCCCGATTTCTGCTTCAGACCTCAACTAGATCACATTATTCAATTAACTCATACTAGGGGCGAGCTCGACCAACATCTTACAGGTCGGTTATTGGTTCATCCAATTCGACCAAACATAATACATTCTACAAATCTAAAAGCTACCGCCTGAATACAACCAGCCCATCTTTACATACTACATATTTCATTACGGTCGCTTATTAATATGCTCAATTCAACCTTTAACTGAGGCCTACAACATAGCTCTTCCAGTATACACGCTCTCCCGAGGGTCGCTTATTATTTTGCCCAATTCGACCTGGCCGAGACTTGTCATATAGCTATTTCAAGATCAAGATTTCTCATTACAGTCGCTTATTGATACGCTCAATTCGACCTGTAACTGAGACCTACAACATAGTTCTTCCAGTATGCACGCTCTCCCGAGGGTCGCTTATTGCTTTGCTCAATTCGACCTGGCCGAAACTTGTCATACAATTATTTCAAGATCAAGATTTCTCATTACAGTCGCTTATTGATACGTTTAATTCGACCTGTAACTGAGACCTACAACATAGTTCTTCCAGTCTCTTATTGTTTTGCTCAATTCGACCTGGCCGAGACTTATCATACAACTATTTCAAGATCAAGATTTCTCATTACAGTCGCTTATTGATATGCTCAATTTGACCTGTAACTGAGACCTACAACATAGCTCTTCCAGTATACACGCTCTCCTGAGGGTCGCTTATTGATTCGCTCAATTTGACCTGGCCGAAATACGCTATACAGCTATTACAACTACTAGAATTCTTCTCACGGTTGGTTATTGATTCGCTCAATTCGACCTGTGCTCGAGACATACTATCATACATTCTAAATCATACATTATCATCCATTCTACTACACTATCATACATTCTAAATCATACATTATCATCCATTCTACTACATTATCATACATTTTAATACATTATCATCCATTCTACTACATTATCATCTATTCTACTACATTATCATACATTCTCTTACATTCGAACAGTTGCTTCAAACAATCCAACTATGTAGTTTACATATCCAAAGGTCAATGATGTTTCTCAACCAACACCACTCGCTCATCATGCTTCTCGTACTCCTGGTTAAGACGGGGCGAAAGTAGTAGTTTATTTCCAATACTTGACCTAAACCTAAATATCGACCTTCAGCTAGATTAAATGTAAGGGCCAGTTTTGAATCTCAAGCTCAGGCCTCAGCATACGACCATCACACATTTACTCGACCACGTCAAGGTACACGTGGCGCATTTATGATACATTATGGAGCGGTTACAAGGAAGAAAAGTTACTCAAGCCGTTACTCGATTATTATGAAGACTCATATTGTAACGTTCTTCATTAAAGTAATAACGGTCATGTTATAAGACCCATAAATAGGACTATAGAGCTACAGATTAAGGGAGGCTTCTCTGAGACCTGCTAAGAGACTTTTTCTAACATCTTTCTCTTTCTAATAGCTAGCAATCTATAAACATCTCTCTCTTTCTAAATTCTCAGGAGAGGTCGTGGTTTTTAACCCATTCAAGGGTTTTTCACGCTAAATCTCGTGTTAGTTACTTTTAGTTCTTAACTAGCATTCTATATTTCAAAGGTGTAAGGCACTATCTTCGTCCAATACAAAAATAGGCTATTACACTAAGCATCATTTTAAAACAGAGCAGATACTAAAAACTAAAGATAAGAGCTTACTTTCAGTCCTGATATTCATCTTTTGCTGAAACACAAGTGGTAACAATGGAACTGCCAAAATGTGGGTTCAACAAATAAGGAGGGCCGTTAGATTTATAGAAAGGAAGGTTAATAATTGTGTTAAAACAAAAATGAATTTAGCTAATCCGAGGACCCAGGCACAAAAAGGTATTCCTTCCGCTTCATTGCCATTTCCTTCACTCCCACTTAGAGCATCTCCAAGAAGGCTAAAATTCAAGCATTTAAAAGATCTCTTCAGAACGCTCAATACTTGAATTTTAATTTAAGCATGGGGGTGCATAAGCCTTATGAGTCACATGGTTTTAATTAAAAGAAAGAATGGCAGCACACCTTCTGTTCGAATATTCGAACAAACAGAGTTAACTCAATTTTAGAGTGTTGAATTGAAGAAGTTGGTTTTTCCCCATGATCCGTGTTGATGTAGTAATAAGTCTCCCAAGTATATAAGAAAGACTTAGGGTATTTGGTAGCCACCATTGGTTAGATCTTTTGGTAAGGAATCTTTTGAGAGAAAAACCTTGAGAGACCTCAAATTGGTTTGTGAGTGATTGTAACCTCGGATCATTGAATATAACTCTCTCCCTTGTGTTGACGCAAACAATTTTCGTATATGATGAAAGAAGGAGTATAAATGGAAGTCCATCGCCCAACTTTTCGTATATACGAAATTATGGGTATTTTGGGAAACTTAAATACAAAATATGGGTTATTTCTGTAAATCTTCCTCTAACATTTCGTCTCTCCTAAAAGCACGAAACTCCTCTCTCCCAAACCCACCAAAACTCCTCTCTCATCTCTTCCATCAGAAGTATAAACCTCCATTATGACCTAATAACATTGAATCCTCCCCTAATTTCTTTGAAGTTTATCTCCACCCCTATTTCTCAAACCCTAGCTTGTAAGTGAATGGCTGAATTCGAGAACATCACAATTTTTGGGGGAACTGTTTCTTATGCTTGATTGGAAAGCTATGGTGGTGAGTAATGTTCAAATCTATGGCATTCACGGATTAAAAGATTATTGGTACAAATCTATTTTTTTCCAGATGTTTTTGTAAGACGAAATTCATTACATAATGCAGATTAGAACTTTACTTTGAAATGGTTTTTCTCCCTGACTCAATGGGTTTCAGTTATGTTATTTCGATACCCTTCTATAAGATTAAGATACCGTTTTAACTAAAACCATGTTTTGTGTATGTTTTTGTCTCTGTTATTATGTATTTTTATCTGTATAGTGTGATTAAGTGTAGATATGTGTATTTAGTTGATTAAGGATGATTTTTTAAATTGTATTTCAGGATAAAGTACAAAGTTTTGAGTGGTGAATTAGGAAAAAGGAGGAGTTTTTATGTTGTTTAGGGGTGATGTAATGCTAGAGATATGGCGGGGAATGATTGAAGAAAGGGTGCTTCGGAGATGTTATGTGATATTCAAGCCTCTGCATGGCCATGCACTCTACGATGAATTGGAGACTCGAAGGAATATGATGAGGAAGATCTCTTGTTGCAGGATTTGGGACATGGTGGATTGGTTGCATGTTTTTCATGATAAAAAACTTGATGGTTGTGAGCATGGAGTGGGAATTCGAGTCCCAACCCCTCGCATTCCTTCAGATTGTTGCTTATTTAAGCACATGTTTGGCCTATGTTCACTTCATCTCATGATTCTCATCTCTTTTATCTCAATTCAAACTTCATTTCTTGTTTTTCACGTGAGTTGAAGACAAAATTCCATTATTATTATTTTGCTTATGAAATGAGCTTATTGTTGCTGGATGGAGAAAACAACATTTGATGCTAGCAAAGATGGGATATGGAGATGTAATATAATAGTGCTTAAGACTATCTTTTCCAGGAGGTTGTTTGCTATATATAATGGCAAAACACTGGTAGAGGAATGCATCAAGGACAGGAACACACGTAGCTTGATTTTGTGTTGAGGATCTCATGGGTTATATATGTAATTTTTACTTTTTATTTCAGTAATGTATTTTTCTATATGGGAACTTCGTATCTATTAGTGGCCAACGCATTGGCAGAGAACTTATTGTGTCTTCAGCTTTTTAGTTGTTATCAGTTGTGTCTAATTTCTTTACTAGGTACTGATCTGAGCCATAATTTTTTATCATAGATCTTTTCTTTGTCTTCTTTGATTCTGCAAATGATTTTAAGTGGTATCTTGCATTCTAAAGCGCATAATGTATCATCATTGCATCTTTAAAAGTTACTTGTTTTATTTTCTAATGAAATTTCTTTAGATATTGCTTGCTATATGGTTTTTAGATAAGAGAAGATGATAGAAAAGGCGTAACACAGAGGAGGAAGTTGGAAGTACTCGATCGAGTTGTCAGTCAACCGTTGACTTGTTCAGGTACTTCAATGGTTTTTTTATGTAAATATTCTGCATTTTGATTTTACTTTGATGGTACTATAGAGGAAGAGAGCGAGATCGAGCACATAGGAGGGAGGTATTTGGTATAATAAGGGTATTATGGTTTACAAACTCAAGAAGTCAAGGGTCATTATAGAGGTAGAATGGATGTTCATAATTTAGAAACCCCCAAGTCCTTTTTAACTCCAAAATCAATCACCCCACAAGCTAAAACAAGTAATATTGACCACCTAATTTCTTTATGATTACTAAAGAGCTATCATGCAATGTTTTATAACTTAATCAAGAGCTATAATGTTTACTTCAGTGAGGTCATGAAGAACTTTAGTTGTCATCCTATCTTTTGGGTTATGTTCGAGGTTCTTCCAGATTGGATATATTTTAAGATTAGGAAGAAGAAGTCCCAAATGGCATCTATCATGATATATTATCTATATTACATTATATAGTACATGTATCAAGACAAACTCAACTTATTATGCCTCTCGAGGCGGGGAAAAACAGATCAAGGGTGTACAATTGTTTTCATTTTACTAGGGGCAGTATTGTTCATTGTATCGATTGAGTAGGTTACAATCGTAGATGATGGTTACTTTTAGTTTAAGAACGTGTGTCCTCCTATCCATATTTGAGTGCCATGTGTCCACTTAATGCATTACTTCCCACCAAAGCAACAACTTCTCTTCAAAATTCAAAAATCATTCCTCATTCTCCCACCCTCACCATATCTCCCACTTCAACAATAGCATTAACTCTACATATATAAAAAAGATACAGGTATAAGATCTCTCTCTTCCACAATAAGACCTTTCCCCATCTCTCTTTTAACTTTATTGATGAATTGGAACCATTTTTCATCTTTCTTCTTCTTTCTTTATTTCATTACCTTGGTTAAGATTTCTTGGTGCCGGATCAACTCCTCCTTCGATAACTGACGAGGTACTCATTTGCAGTAGTTGTTCTGACTAAATTATACTATGAGTACTACCCGTGACTACGTACATTCAGCGGGTAGTCATTGGCAGAGTTTCGATAAATCATTTACAGTAGTTTAGTGTGTACAATAGTTTACAGTAGTTTATTCCTATCTAAAGAATATCCCCGAACATGTTGATATATTAATATATTCGATTACACAAGACTACTATAATGACTACGGTGATAAACAATTACACAAGGTACAGTATAAGTGTATAATTGCTTAATAATTGCATGGGCTAAGTTATTATCTACATTAATGATGAAGATCAGGAGGTACTCATTAATATCAAACATCAAACAGAGTAACACAGAAACGGTTAGTTGTAGGAAAAAAATGATGAAGATCATTCTCTTTTGGGATAAAATTGAATTGAAGGAAAGGTTCAACCTTCAACGGGGGCACACTCACAGGAGCGTAACGTAACCAACTTCCGTTATAAAAAACTGAATCCTACTACTACTACTCTATTCTCTGTCTCTCTTCCTAATCCGAGTCTTTAAAAAGGGGAAAAAGGTGCTGCTACATTCTTATCATTATTATTCTCCCACTACCTAATCCATCACTCAGTCCCTCCACCCAATACGCACGACAAAGTTCCCTACAATTTGATTCTAAAAAACACAGATAGATGTGTTGCTACGAGTGTTCAATGTGTAGAATTTGTACTTGCTTCATTTTGATTTTTAATCAATAACCGTTTTGGTTTTAGAACTCAAATTTTATTGGTTTTGGTTTGCTTACTCCTAATTTAGCTTTTGTTTTTACTGTTGTGGGACATTTGGCTTAAGAATTTCTAGACTAAATTTATAGAAGATGATGTTGTTGTTTTTTTATGAATACCTAAGGCTCTGTTTCCAATTGCAAATCCAATTCCCAAGGCTTTATGTTGGGTTATGTTCATCTTAGAAACATGTATAAGGCTAGCTTCATGTTTGGAATTAGAACATAATGCTTCACTAATGTAAAGGAAATTGTATATTCTTTCATAGGTGTTGTACTACTAATAATTTTGAAAGCACAAATTTGGTGGGAAAAAATGGGTACCTATATGCCCTGGTTGGCACGATTTTACTTTTACCTTCTAAAAAGTCTATATATAAGACTACGCCTCCATGCCCTGCTTGGCTCTCTTTTATATTCAGACTTTAGTTTCAAAAAATGATGGGTACCTTTATGCCTCGCTTGGTTTTCTTTTTGTTTTAGCCTTATTACTATAAAAATTGAGTTCATCACGGGTAAACTAGATCAACCAATATCGTTGTTCGATACACCTCCAACACTTGCATCGGGAAGATATGCAACAATAACAAAGAATTATTAAAGATATAAATAGAGAGAGAGAGGGAGCGACCTTCGAAAATGTCTGACTTCGTCTTTGTCACCGATCATTCTCTCTTGCTTTCACTCTGCTGTAGTAAGTAGTAGTAGTAGTATTAGTAGTAGTGAAGATAACTGAAGGCTATTGTAGGTGTTTTTTTTTCCTGACCGTTGATGGGTTAGATAGATGACCAAATTAGTAGCTATATACAACCATTCTGTTTGGCAGAAATCTATCTCATCAGGCAGCGGAAACCTAAAATACACTGGGTTGAAAGGAACATCATCGACATGTCGAACCATAGGTCAGTGGCCAATTATTAAAACCTGTCGAACTCGCACAGAAAAATTCCAGTGTGGTGGCCAAATATCAAACCCTGTCGATCTCCCATAGAAAAAATCACCTAGGATTATGGTGTGCATATTGGCAGCTAAACTCTTAATTCTGTCTACGTTTCTTCTTTATCCTGAAGCATGCCATCTAGTCAGGCCACGAGGGAAAGCGCATGACATCACTTATTGAACACTACCTGCTATTCATGGAGCTAGCAACCCTGAACTTTTGCTTGCCTCCTATTCCTCTCCTCTCCCCTTGATGAACCCATTCTCTCAGTTGAATTTTAATCAGTATGGCCAAATTATTCACAAGAAAAGACACAAGTTCTTAGTTGAAGATACATTTGGTTGTTTTACAACCAATTCTCTCTGACCTAATTGGAGTAGCTGAAGTAGTAAACAAAATCGCAAGTAGCCTGGTCATGATAGATGATGGTATTGAATGTGATGAACACGGTTGTGTCTTCAATGGCACTTGACTACCCTTCGGAAAAGCTCACCGTGTACTTATCTGATGATACTGGCTCTCTTTCTACTTTATCTTATATTAAGGAGGCAGAATGTATGGGGATTATTTCTTAATGGTGGTCAACACACGATAAACAATCAAAAAATATGGGGATTATTTCTTATCCTCATAAGCATGGTTATCTCGACCCATATAATGGTTATACAACGCGGCCTTTCCCCATAAGATTGTTTTAAAATCTTTACTTCCATTGTTTTCTAATTCAAAGTATGGGGATTATTTCTTAACCGCAGTTGGCAATGGTTATTTCTTAATAGCGGTGCATTTGAAATTACTGCAAGTTAATGTATGTAGTCACAGACAAGTATAAGGAACACAACATGAACTCCAAAACATAAACTCTACCAAGCACATTATTTATACCCAAGGTCCTGTTTGGAAAGAACACCAAATTGTCATGTTTGTTTGCCCAGGGACAATAATTAGTGTTTATGAGAAAATATTGTTGGTGATGGGTACATAGAACATGTTTGCCTAAGAAATTAAGCTTTTTTACAGGATATTTTGTAACTTTTGTTGTTGAATACTCAGGTCCTGTTTGGGTATTTTCACTATGAGGACCTTGGCATTAAGTTGTCTTTGTGCCACATGTCATCCATGTGTACTCTTTATAGAACACGGAAAATGCACAAAATGTTATCCTAGGGCATACACCGAGACTACAACAATAGACAGTAATGAGTAACATGTGTATTGCAGCGACAAAATAAACATAGTTCATGAATTGGCGAATAAAAAAGAGGTTGATAATGGAAACAAGGTTCATCATCATCCATACTTCACAAGGGAGTTTGACTGCCATATCAATGTAGAAGTGTGTGCAGGAGTTAAATCTGTAAAATATTTACACAAGCATTTGTATAAGGAACATGATCGTTCTTTGAAATACTAGATGAGATTCGGTGATATTGAAAATGAAAGAGTCTAAATGCCATTTATGTACAACATTGATGTCTATTGTACATAACAATTATCATTGCAATATTTGTATTATGTAGGTTCAAACTTTCAGTATTAATTACTTGCCAAGAATAGAATTTGATGTAAAATTTTCATTACATTCGAATCATTTTAAATTGTCTTTTTACTAAAATTTGCAAGCATACAACAACAACAGAAAAGGGAAATTAATACGTCCCTGTAGAGATCCATTTGATAAGAATAATTCCAATTTCTTGAAATCAGCTTTGAGTTTCTAATGAAGACCAAACTCTTACAATGGTAGTTGTGGATTTATAAACAAAAATTTTACAATGGTAGCTATGTAAAATATAGTGCCGATGTAAAAACTAAGAAGCAAGTTTGGTGTTTTCCTCAATTGTATGGAGAGATCAATGTTCTCCATATTATATATAACCAAAGAGATTACAAGATATAGAAAGTATTTGCCCTTAGGTTTAGGGGAAATCTTTCTTACAAGAAATTACATTAAATACAAAGATCTAAAATATAGGTTTACCTAAAATACAAAGATCTAGATCTACCTTCAACAACAATAGTAAGTTGTTATTGTTGAAAACATTAACACCCCCTCTCAAGTTGGAGCGTGTATGTGAATAACGCCCAACTTAGAAAGAAATGAGTTAAAAACATCTTTCCCTAACGGTTTAGTGAGAATGTCGGCAAGTTGCGCCGAAGAAGGAACAAAGTGGGGCTGAATTAATCCGGATTGAATCTTCTCGCAGACAAAATGACAATCAAGTTCAATGTGTTTGGTGCGTTCATGGAAGACGGAATTATTGGCAATGTGCAAAGCTGCTTGATTGTCACAGTAAAACGCAATAGGAGATGAATTAGTGTACCCAAGATCTTTAAAAAGATAATGTAGTCATTGTACTTCACATGCTAAGGTGGCCATAAATCTGTATTCTGCTTCAGCAGAAGATCGTGATACGGTACTTTACTTCTTTGTCCGCTAAGAAATTAGGTTTAAACCTAAAAAATCACAATAGCCTGCTATAGAACGGTGTGCGTAAGGGCATCCAGCCCAATCAGAGTCGCAAAAGTCGCGCAAAGAAGGCGTGCTAGAAGCGGAGAACAAGAGGCCCTTGCCAACAGAACCTTTTAAATATCATGCCAAATGGTGAGCAACATCCAAATGTGTACTTCATAGGGAATGCATAAATTGGCTTAAGGCATGAACGGCATAGTTGATGTCAAGCCTTGTAACAGTCAGATAAATGAGGCGCCCCATTAGGCGCCGATAGGGAGTGGGATCTGGTAACAAAGTGCCATCTTCCAGTGACAAACGGAGGTGTTGTTCCATAGGAAATGGAGAAATCCGACCACCAATAAACCCATATCACTAACAATGTCAAGCGCATACTTTTGCTGTGAAAGGAAAATACTTTAGATGAACCCGCCACTTCAATCCCCAAAAAATATTTTAGTTTACCAAGGTCTTTGATAAAAAACTTGGATTCCAAGAAATGCTTGACACGATTAATTGCAAAAATTGTCGTTGCCAGAAACGATAATGTCATCAACATAAATAAGTACATAAGTAGTTGTAGTACCTTCGCGAAGAATGAAAAGGGAGTAATCAGCTTTTGATTGTGAGAAACCCGTTAGCAAAAGCATAGAAGAAAGCTTGGCAAACCACTGGCGAGATGCCTGCTTCAATCCATAAATGGACTTGTGAAGGCGGCATACCCACGTTTCCCCTTTTTGAGTAAATCTTGGAGGCAATTTTATATACACCTCTTTATCTAAATCGCCTTGTAAAAAGGCGTTATTAACATCCATTTGGTGAAGAGACCATCCTTTAATGGCAGCAAGAGAAATGAGGGACCTAACTGTCATAAGCTTGGCAACAGGGGCAAATGTATCGTGATAATCATGGCCTTCAATTTGTGAGTAACCTTTAGCAACTAACATTGCTTTATGGCGCTCCACCGTACCATCTGAATTGAATTTTGTTTTGTAAACCCATGTGCAACCGATCGGCTTTTTGTGAGTAGGTAGAGGGACAAGACTTCAAGTATTGTTCTTCTCCAATGCATCTATCTCGATGGACATGGCATCCTTCCAATGCTGAAATTAAATAGCTTGGGAGAAAGTACGGGGGTCATCTGTAGATGAAACGACAGAGAGAAAACTCCGATGCAGAGCTAAATTTTTTGAAGTATTGACATAGTTATGAAGAGGGTAAGGCGTACCTAGCAACTTAGAAAGCGATGACGAGGGAGAGCATCCATGAGTAATGAGCGAACATACATAATCACTCAAGTATGGTGGGCGTTGACGATTTTTGGTTGATTTAGTGTTGCATATGGGTATGGGCAACGAACTATCAACATTTGTAGACTCAATGGGAAGTATGTCATGTTGTGGAGATATAAAAATTGTGATAGGAGGTACTTCATTAAAAGTGATAGGAGATACTTCATTCAAAGGAACAGTATCGGCAAGCAGAAACTCGAAAGTACCTGTATCTTCAATTGGCAATGGAGTGACAAGGAGAGGATCAATGTTATCATGCTTTATCACAGTAGAAAATGGAAAAATGCTTTCATGGAAAATAATGTCACGAGATGTGTAAATAGTTTTGGAATCAATATCAAATATGCGATACCCTTTTTGGGCATAAGGGTAGCCCACAAAAATACCGGGTTTGGAACGTCGATCGAATTTATGTTGTATATTAGCATGGTGGGCAAAGCAAAGACAACCAAATGTACGTAAATTAGTATAATTGGGCGTTGAATGAAATAATAATTATGAGGTGATTTTCCCGAGAGCAAAGAGGAAGGCATTTTATTTATGAGATAGCCAGCAGTTAGAATGCTCTCACCCCAGAATTGTAAAGGTAGATGTGCTTGAAAAAGAAGAGCGCGGCCACCTCAAGGATGTTGCGGTGTTTGCGTTCTACAACGCCGTTCTGTTGCGGAGTACCAACACAACTCCTTTGGTGAATGACGTCATTGTCTTAAAAGAATTGGAGCATTTTTTTTAATATAAATTCGGATCCATTGTCTGATTGAACCTTTTAGATTTGAGAAAAAAATCTCCCCCCCCCCCATTGCCAGAAGAAATAGAAGATATATTAGATTGAAACTGAGTTCTAACCATAGCAAAAAATAGTTTCAATAGTTTCTGAGTTTGAGATTTGACATGCATTAGAAAAATCCATGTGCATCTAGTATAATCGTCGACAATGGTTAATAAGTAACGGGAACTACTAATAGATGTTTGCTTGAAGGGCCCCCAAATATCGCAATGAATGAACGAAAAAGGTTTAGTCGAACTAATCCTACTGGAAGGAAAAGGCAATCTTCCCAACTTAGCTTGTGGACATATGTCACACAAGTTTTTATTTGATCAAGAAATAGATGCAAACTTATGAAGTAAAGGTCCTAAAGAACGAAAAGATAAATGTCCTAAGCGCCTATGCCAGAGATCTGCAGTAGTCGTTGAAACAATGGGCATAGCTTTTGGTTGGGTTCATAGTAGTAAAGCCCGTCATGGATGTTACCCCGTCCAATCGTCTTCCTTGTTGACAGGTCCGGAACACACAATAACCGGGGAAAACATTAGGAAATATTGATTGGTTTTAGTAATCTCACTAACAGACATCAAGTTAAATTTGAACGAAGGAACATGGAAGACATTTTTTAGACATAAGGAATTGGAAAGAGATACAGTTCCAATATGTAAAATGGGGGCATTAGAGCCATCAGGTAACTAGACAAAATATGGTTTTAGACATGGTGTAAAAGATGTAAATAATGATAGAGACGAACACATGTGGTTCGTTGCTCCGGTATCGATTATCCAATTACATTTTAGAGAAATTGAAAGAGATATACCTGCAAGTCCAGAAGTGGTTGGTTCGATATTACCTGAGGCCATCATTGCAAGCAACTTATAATATTGGTCTTTTGTAAGTGAATAAGCAGGTGGTGAAGACATATTTTGAGACTTTGGTTCACCCTTAGGTGCGGTTCCGTCGCGTCGAGCTTGCGTGATGGATACCCATTAATTTTGAAACATCATTCTCGTGAATGCCCTTCACGATTGCAATGTGTACAAAAATATCGAGGTTTGCCGGATTAGCTGTTGTTTCCAGTAATTGGGCGTGAAGAGACACATCCATATTGTGTGGAGTTGAGAGCTGCAGCTTCTGGAAGAGTAGATGCAAGAGAATGTATTTCTTGTTGTTTTTCCTCTTGTCTAATAAGGGAGTACATCTTAGTAGCATTGGGAAGAGGGTCCATTAGAAGAATTTGGCTGCATAGTGCACCAAAGCGGTCATGGAGACCTTGCAAGAACTCCATAAATCGATCTTGTTGGAGCCTTGTAGAAACAGCTTTCCCGGTACCGCAAGTACAAGGTTGAAGTGCATGAAAAAAAATTAGTTCGCCCCATAACGACTTTAGTTTGGTGAAGTAGGCCGAAACTGACATATTGTCTTGTTTCAATGGGGCAATTGCTTGCTTCAATTGGTAGATCTTAGGAGCATTAGTTTGAGAGAAAAGCTCCTCAAGATTGACCCATATTTCTCTTGCCAAGTTAGCATAGAGAATGCTACCGCGAATCTCCATGGAGACTGAGTTTAGTAGCCAAGAACTCACAAGATCGTTACACCTAATCCATTGGTGCATGGATTTCGCATCTGTAGAATCGGGTTGCATGATAGAATCATTAACAAACCCAAGTTTGTTTTTGGCATTCAAAGCTTTAGTAATGGCACGATGCTAATTATCGCCAGAAAGAAGAGGCGTAACTAGAACAGCAGTTGGGTTATCAGAGTGATGGATGAAAAAAGGGATCATTGGTATTGGGTGTTTCGGGGGCATTGGTGTTGGGTGTTTCACTGTCAATGGTAGAGTGATTCTCGTTCTCTCCTTCAGTAGCCATGGTGGTAAAACAAGAAGGATAATAGGGACCTAATTGTAGAGAGGGGAAGAAAATATAAGAAAGACCTAATTGCTCTGATACCATGTAAAAACTAAGAAGCAAGTTTGGTGTTTTCCTCAATTGTATGGAGAGATCAATGTTCCCCATATTATATATAGCCAAAGAGATTACAAGATATGGAAATTTTTTGCCCTTAGGTTTAGGGAAAATCTTTCTTACAAGGAATTACATTGAATACAAAGATCTAAAATATATGTTTACCTAAAATACAAAGATCTTGATCTACCTTCAACAACAATAGTAAGTTGCTATTGTTGAAAACGTTAACAGCCGAAGGCGCGTCACCCCAAAGGTCTTTTATGGCATATGATATATAGCGCCGAATTCACGTCGACATATTCACCATGACTTGGTCACGGGTAGTACTAGTGATAAATAATGATGTCAAGATATGTCAAATAACATTGGAAATTAAACTGATATATCACCAAATTTTGACTATTTTCTTTAAAAATTCATGTATCTGATATGTACTATAGCTACTTCTATATCTATCAGCTAAGGTTTTGATAAACGATCCAATATAGCAGTCACAAATTTTGGATCATGCTAAATAATAAAGGAGAAATTGTTCGTACTTAATAGACTCTTTCTATAAGATGCATTATATCGTATTTTCTTCTACAGGTTTCAAGAGTACAAGAGCAATTGATCTTAGAGTTGCATTGGGGGTTAGTCCAAGTCTCTAAGTATGTCTTCGATACAGCTTTTTTTGCAATTGATACGTAAGAGATATTATGTATCAATTGGAGATACATGTAATAGCTGCATTGGAGGTACGGGTTCTAATGTATGTATTGGATATACCTTTTAGAATTTCATTGTTTATTGGATTGGATATTGATATGTATATTTTCACTGTATGTAGGGATTTTGAGAACATACAGTCAATGTACTGCTGGTGGTGGCAGTAGAGTGGCACTTAGGTGAACATATGAAATCCAAGTTTGGCATCTAAAGGAGGATGATTGAAACCATAGAGTTGTCGCGTTTTGCGTCTCTGAAGACATATTCATCGTTGACCATAATTTTATGGAGAATTAAAACAATAGAATAACCTGGGGAAATTGTTGCTACTAAAGAAGATATGGTTTGGATGAAGCAGACGGATTTGGAACTCAACTTAACCAGCAGCGTCCACATTACTATGGCTCCCTCCCAGATCCGAGCGACCGTATCAGGCTATCAACACATCCAGAATCTTCAGTTTCAACATTGAGATTCCGAATTCCTCTTTACATCCATTTATTTGGTTATTATTTTTGAACGAGGCAAGTGGTATTTGCAGTATAAGTCACTAGATCGCGATTTACCTCTACATTCGTTTTGAAAAAAGTATAACATATTAATTGCAAGAATAATATAGTTAAAAAAGTCTAATAAATACAACTTCCTTTTACAGATCCCTTGATGTAGGGAGAAAGATAAGGGAGAGGATATGAGATCTGAGATAAGAAAAAAAAAAAAAAAAAGTGGAAAATTGAGATATTTAGGGAACTGCTATCTACACACGAGTATCCCTAACTGTCCCACACTCTATTCAAGTTGGAGCATGGACGTTATAAATGCCCAACTTGCTAGAAAGAAATTAGAACTAAACCCCTCCCAATGCCTTGGTGAAGATGTCAGGACGTTGATGATTTGTTGGAACATATGACGTGCAAAGAAGTCCTTGTTGAATCTGTTGAGTACTAGGTGACAATCTATTTCGAAGTGCTCCATCCCTCATGAAAGACCGGATTAGCAGCAATGTAAATGGCACCCTAAAGTCATTGGTGGTGTTTAGTGTATGCCAATATCTGCCAAGAGTTAGCTTAGCCAGATTAACTCGCACGTTGTGGTAGCCATAGATCGATATTCGGATTCAGTTGTCGATCGTCATACAATGTGTTGCTTCTTTTCTTTCCACGGACTCTCACCAAGAATACCCAGTAGCCAGTGACCAAGCGACGAGTCATGGGGCCACTTGCATAATCAGAATCACAATCAGCCGATAAATGTAGCGTACTGGATGAAGATAGTAGTAATCATTGGCTCTTATACCATGAAAACTATAGACACTTGAGGTATTTAAATACAGCTTACTGTACAAATCACTTGATGTAGGGAGAGAGAGAGAGAAAAGGATATGAGATCAGAGATAAGTGAGTTGAGACATTTAGGGAGCTATTATCTACACATGATTATCCATAAATATCTCCCACATCGTACAAGTTCGTTTAAGAGATAATTTAGTAGATTTACTCATGAAGGAATGCGCAGTTTGTGTGCACTTGCATCTCGGGGTGATTCACTTCAGAGAGAGCAATTACGTGCCTAATCAAACTTACAGATGTTGTACTCTTTTTTTTCTTTTCTGAAGTGCAGTTTTAGTCCCAAGGGTTTTTTACTGGCTAAGGCTGTAACGAGGCAGCTTATGGGTGTGTTTGGTTCGTGGAAAACGGCGGAAATGGCGATTTGGATTTCCATGAAATTGGTTTTCCACCATTTGGTTCGAGATGAAAAGTAATTTGTGAAAAATGGGTTTACGAAAAACTCAACTTCCTCTTTCAAATTAGAGTTTTTTTTATTTTCCATGATTTTTTTTATCATTTATCATGCCTGGAATATAGTTCATAGAATATGGGTTTTCCACGGTTTTGATGAAAACCATGGAAAACCAGATTTCATGGAAATTCAATTCGCTATTTCCATTATTTTCGACGAACCAAACACACCCTATAGCTTATAGGTGTCTAACACCAATATGAGACAACGAGATTTTGCACTTTTCTCGCATAGTCTTTTGCCACAAGGTTTTACTTTACTAGACAAGGTTTTGATGAAGATAGTAGCCCCAAAAGGGAGAGTGTTAGCACATATTTGAAAAGAGAGCTCCACTCTACACAAGCCGACCTCACCTTGGCTTTTGGTGGGTGGTTTTGAGAGAGATAACCACCTCCCTATATACAAGAGAAGGCAGCCTTATTATTTTAGGGTAACAACTTCAAATTACGAAAAATTAAGCTCAATTTCTCTAATGTGCTTGGATTAATATTGCACTTTACATGTTGAATATATTTAAATGTGTATATAGAGGAGAAGAAATCACATGATATTTAGTTTGAGCTTAGCATCTGCACTCTAATATAGGACCGCCCGAATCCAGGGGACTTTTGACACTGGCCAACACTGCCCTGCTCTATCTTGATAGTAGTTATACAATTCGCAATGCATTACGAACAGCTAGAAGATTCACCACTAGAGACTATGAAACCACTCCATCTTAAGACTACCAATCTGAAGGAAAGTCCTTGAGCAGTTTCTATATTGCCATCAGAGAACACTGAAATAGAGAAGAGGAAAGTCGGAGTGGCAGACTTGTTTTATTCTTATCGTTTGAAAAAAAAAAAAGCATTTTCTCAAATCTTTTTACATAACGGTATCGGTTACAGGCATTGACAATTGAATCACCATATTCAATTGGCCGTGGCATTACATTCGTTTCTTTTGAGAATAAATAATTGATAATGATTCTCAAAAATGTTATTTGCAAGCTAAATTTTATTTGCAAACAATTACTCAAGAACTACACTAGTTGCACAGTGCAATAAGCTGCTCATCAAAGAGAAAGACTTGCAATCTCCACAAACTGCAGCGCATTGTCCATTAGGGTGATGTTCCCTGCTAAGCCTGTCAGTAAACCTGCACGAAATAAAGAAAACACGCCCTCGCCACAGTAATCAAATCAAGGAACCAAAACAATTCTGCCTTTCAAATTATAAAACAATCACAACAGTATGTTATCGCGAACTGAAATTTCTCCATTACTTGCCAAGACACTAAACTACAATTTCTAACAAGATTTTTCTACCAGAGAAAACTAATTGGAATTAACTCTATACTTTCAGTACTTACAACTTGGAAATATGTATATATATATTTTTCATTCCATGAACACATCACGGTAATGTCAAAGTAGATCTTAGTAAGCAAAGCTCCACTTTAGTAGCCTTTGTTTCCACGAATCCGAGCTCTCATGTCAACCTGCAAAGAAAGTAAGTGTCTTACTTAGTTTTGAAATTCAAACAATAAAGTCCAAGCATTAAGATTGTTAGTTATTTTAGAAATTCAAGCAATAAAGTTCAACCGAAGTCAGAAAAATGGTTGTATTGTAAATTAGAACTTAGAACATGCACCATTGTTTCACTACAACTTGACCTGTGTTAATTGTGGGAGAAAAATCTCGGGGTTTGTAGAAAGAAATTACAACTTAACCATAGCCCATCGTCTATCTAGCAAAGACATTATCCTTATACTTCCTATTTAAATGGTGTACCAAGTACAAAAACTCAGACATAAAGAATTACAAATATTCCCGTGATACTTATGCAACTTATTTGGTAGATACCTAAGAAAGAGTTTGCAGAAAGAAACACAAATTGAAACTTAGGTTCCCACAGATTATTGTTCAACCAGTCCACAACCTTGCAATCCATTTCTACAAGGTTTGTCTTATCCTTGGAAAGTTGGGGGCCTGTAATCAATGCAACCTCTGTAAATCTAATTGGCCCAAAAAAAAAAAATCTCGGTAAAACCACAAATAGAAGACCCAAATGGTCTCTTACTAATCCCCCCAGGACCCCCACCGCCACATGGCCCAGGGTTGCCCATGCTTGCTCCATCCATCTTGAATTTGTAAACCCAACTGTAGGTGCTTTTCATAATACGAATATTGGCAGTTAACTCAGAGCGGCAACAAACCAAAAACTTGCAAAGGCAACCTGTCTTGTAAGGCCGGTACCAATGGTTTTACTCCAAAAAGTACAATCTTTACGCCCCTTCTTTAATCATGGGATATTCTCATGGATTTTCTTGTTTTTAGCTACCTGTGTCCTACTATATGAATATCAGAAACTAACAAAGACTCGTGGCACCATAGAGCAGTTGCAGACCATAGATTCACCCTTGTATCGCTTGAGCATTAATGACAGGCATACTGCTCACAACATTTACACCTTGAGACAAAGGAGAAACACTTCTAAAGAAGAGTATGAACTGTAATAGCAGCCCTCCATATCTTCCATAGAAAAACTTGCATTTTAGATGGAATATTTTATGCCAAATCAGTTTCAGAAAATTTTGCTCTACGCTCATCTTTTCCTCACGATGTTCCATATTGCGTACACACGAAGAAATCAAACGTGAGAACGACAAGACACGATGACAAAGCCCCAGTTGTCATTGATTAAGAAGGAAATCCAAAAAGGAGCTCAAATTTTGGTGTGATAGATCGATTCAACAGTAAAAGCGCCTTTGATAACCGGAGCTCACACTGCTTAATCTGCTCGGGTTGAAACCACGTACCACCTTACTAGAATCTCTCCCCAATCCCAATGGAAGTTACCATTCTCGTCTGTCCCACTGCCGACCATTTAGAATAACGGTATTTGCAACTTTCACATCTTGGACATGTTAACCCTAACCTAATCTTCAAGAGTACGAAAACCAATCTAGTCTTCTCACCAACTTTTATGTCATCCATCACCTTCACAATGTCTTTCTACAATCAAGATCCAAAAGATGTTTCACCCACGTAAGCATCCCTAATAATTTTTCTTCTTCTTAAAGTACTTAGTCCACACTCAAGACTCATGACATAGAAAGTAAGCTACCCATTAAAAAGAAAAAAATTCTAACATCTCTCAATCTCTCATAGAGCTTGCTCCTAACCCCCCACCCCCACCCACAGACTTAGGTTTCGAAATTTCAGGCCAAGAAATGTAATGTTTCATAGTCCTGCCTGAAATCCCAATATGTGTAGCCAAATCCATACCAACCCCGCTTATTTGGACACTCTCGAGTATTTAGCCCTACAAGGTGCTCCTTGCTGATTCACAGAAAATCCAGGTGCCAAATGCTATTTGAGTTGGAGCGGGAAGAGTGATGCTTTCGGGACGGGTACTGGAGTATCACCGTTTACGGTGCATCACTCACTGTTTCGCCTAGCAGCAAAATGCTTGTATTGCTCGCTCAAACTCGTTGACATGATTTAGGTTTCAATCTATTAGCTGAGATAGATATCAATCTAAAGCTCTATTTTTCGTAGCTTGGAGATTTAAAACCTGATTAGTGCTTACACCCAAAAAGCTTTCCAACACACAAATTTCTCAGACAATTCGGTAGTCACCAACCATGATGACATTCATGTATGAGAAGAAATCTTAGCTAGTCCAACAGTCAACAACTACCAAATCATCAGAACTCTTTCCAATCATAAACATTTTGGTGTAAGAAAGCTGAGGCTTAGTCTCAAATTGTAATACGTTTTTGGTCTCTTTAATAGACAACTAATCAAGCCCTTTATTTATACTACTTCCCCCAATGCTAATTTAAGTAACATTGCCATGTTTTACAAAAAGGATAACTATATTCATTATGGAATACTCAAAAGATGCTCTCAGTACACTTCTCATAAAGATCAAAATTAGTGGGTCCTAAAGATCAAAATAATGTTCCCACCCAGTCATAAACATGGCAAATACTAGACTTCAAAAAATCATTCATCAATACTCCAAAGCTAAGACACAATAGTGAGCAAATCAAATTTCATAGCTACTAACACTAAACGTAAATAGATTATGTATAACAAATAGTAAACAAACTATTAAAAACACACCTGTCCTCTCTTGCAATTGAAGTAAGTTTCTCTTAGTCCTACACACTCACTTGATATGGATGGGCACTTTTCCCCTGCACAATCCTTGTATGATCTCTTCTCCACCTGAATTTTAAAAAAAAGATGATAAAACCTGATATGAAGATTTTTCACTCTTTCATACCTATATTGAATAAGAATATGGTATCCTTTTAAATAAATAGATCTAGAACCTCCTAAAAAAATGAGAAAACGGAAAAAAGAGAACACCTATGTTATTTCACACCTAAATAGCATTCTATATTCAAATGGTGGATTCATTTTTACCCCGTACTTTTATTGGAACCACATAGGAAAAAAAAAACTAACATGTTACCAGCAACATCATCTACGGCAACACATGCCAGTCTGACAATGAAAGGTTACCAAAAATGTCGTGTTACGTAACCAATGAGTTATGTTTTCTTTTTTCCTTTTTCATTTTTCAGCATGGTGCGAGTTTCCAATAGCACCAAGTGTCAATATACCCACCCTTATAACATAATTCAAATTCCTAACATCAGAAGCTTGGGTAATGGTGAAATAACAAACACATAACACTACACATATGAGTATCAAATATCCTTCAAGAACACATCCAAAATATAATCAATGAGGAAGAAATAGTACCTTGACACAATCAGATTCACTGAGACACTTGACCAGTTCCATGGCAAGGCCTTTACAGGACTTGGACATCTCTTCCCTGTGAATCTCCTTGGCGTATTTTAATCAACTAAAACAGAATGCACTGCAATTAAGAAATTTTAGAAACAGAAGAGACATCACAATAAAATTGCAAACAAAAAACTTTTTTAGGACCATCACGTTTTCAGGCTCAAAAAAATAAAAGCAAGGGAGATCACCACAAGCCCTAAGAGTAAATCAAGCATTAAAGCTAATGATAGAAATAAAAATTGACTGGAAATATCGAATTGCAACAAAAATAAGAGCGATACGCGAGATTTGCCAAGTTTAGGAGTATGCGCTCAGTAACTATTACCAACACGTTGACTAGTACCACCAACACGGTGAGAAATAGATCTGAGCACCAAAAGACTTACAAATACTTTTGGATTCAATACTCGGTTTCTAACAATAAGTCATCAGCACCAAAAAAAAAACACATACGAAACACTTTATATAGCACAAATCTTCAATTTTCATGTCCAAAAACCAGTTTATAACCTAACCCTAAACAATTCCCAATTTACAGTTTAGCCACCTCACCAAGTACAACTTCTCCAAGAAAGCCTAGAAATTTCTTCGATCTGAAACCCCTAATCCCTATCCTTAAAAAATTCAATATGTTGATCTACATCTTTAGTTTATTGACTATGTTTTGGGGTAGAGCGAACTCGTCGCAAAGCGTATTTGTTTACAACAAGGCATAAAGATTTATATAAAAGGCTAGTTTCCGACGACAACTCTCCTTATTGAAACTGTGTATTTCATCGATTGAGATCTCATTAAAGAGGCTTTGATCTTCATTTACGCTCTCGTGTGAATTGAAAGGTCTAAATTATACAATTCGTCGAAGACTTGATACCTCAACTTGCATTGGAGTCACACTTATCGAGCATTGTGATCATAAGGACATTCGACGCAACCTCGACGCAGCTCTGGTGAAGTTTTCGAGAAGCATTGCTAAGCTTAGTCAGATAGTGTCGGAAGAGGCTGTTATGCCTCATACGATAAATTTATTTGAACTCATGTTGGTGAGCAATTTAACTACATTCTTGAGAAATTTAACATGTTTCGATTCATCAAGAGGGATATTATTGATAGTCTACGAAGCCTTACTTATATAAAAAGCTTTCTTAGCAATAGTAGTCTCCATGCCTGAGACAAGTGATTTACAAGGTACTTCGTTGGTTGAGTTATTTAAAGTCTTTTAAGTATGTTCTACTAAGAATTGTAGTAGTGAATATCAGTTTGCTAACCCTCTCTATAGAGGCGTTAAAACCAGGGGCGAAGCCAGGACTTCAGTCCACTGGGGTCAAACAACAAAACGAGGGGGTTCGGGGGAATCGCTCCCGAGAAAAAAAATTATGAAGCATATTAGGGTATTTTAGTATCGCTTTTATTAGAACTCATGCCAAGTTAAAAAAAAAAAGTCTTAGAAGAGAGTCCCCAATCTACTTGATAATCAAAAAATATAAAAATGAGGTTGTGGGGACTTGAACCCTTGATTAGGTAGTCAAAACCAACATATTTGTCCACTGGACCAAGAGCAATTATATGATTATAACTGAGTGAGGTAAAACATATACAAATATGTATCATTTTTAGCTATATGGTAAGTGATTTCTAGCAAATCCAGTGGGGTCATTTGACCCCACTGGTCCCCCCCTAGCTTCGCCCCTGGTTAAAACCATTGTGTTTATATCTTTTATTTCCATACTCTCTTAGTTTGCAATAAACGATAAGTATTAGTTTATATTCATCAAACCTACAGAATAATTCTAATCTTTACGAACACAAACTCATCATATAACACAAATCAATTAATACTTATTATTTAGTATAAACTAAGAAAGTACGAAAATAAAAGTTCAAGACATAATTGTTTCAACGCCCTATAGAGAGGGTTGGCAAACTGAGATTAACTACTACACTACTACACTACTACAATACTTAGTAGCATATACTTAGAAATATTCAAAATAACCCAACCAACAAAGTACCTCGTAAATCACAGAATCAAGCATTGCGACCACTATTGCTAGAAAAATCTTATATACATAAGGTTTTGTTTTATCGATGAATAGAAATACATAAGGTTGTTCAAGAAGGTGATTAGGAAAGTGCTTTTTAACATGCGTGTGCTCAAAGCAAAAGGATCCTATAAGGAAAAGCCTATATTCTATCATTTCTCGACAAAGTTTAGCGATGATTTTGGATATTTTCACCAAAGCCGCATCGAAGCTGCATCGGACGTACATATAACTGCAATGCTCAATATGTGTGACTCTCGTGCAAGTCAGGATTTGAAGCCTACGACTAATTGTATAATTAGACCCTTTGTTTCACATAAGAACTTAAGTGAAGTTCAAGTCTGATCATCTATGAAATCTCATTCCATGAAATTCTCGTAGTTTCGATAAGGAAAATTATCATCGGAAGTGAGCCTTTCCTATAAAGCTTTATGCTTCATGGTGAACAAACTCGTTACGTGAGGAGTTCGCTCTGCACTAAACAGCCTCGCAATAAATTAAGCTAGGTATCTCGGTGTGACCTTCTTTGCATTAACTATTGTTTGTTTGCTTCTTGCAAGAGAGCAAGCTTGTGGACCTTTATAACGAAAAGCTACAAGAATTACGATCTCAAATACTTGCCCCTATCATCCCCATCAATTAAAATATATAACTCGGCAGGAAGGGAGCTAGGAGACATTAATATCTCACCTATTACAGGGGCATAAGAGGCCAAACAGTCTGCACATCTGTTGGAGTCTTTAGGAATGCGATAAATTCTAAACACTCCTATCAAGTACAAGATAGTCTGGTGCATTTGCAGACAGTTCCAAGAGAGCTTTTTCCCTTCATTAATACAGGCAATCATATGTTTAGAATCAGCGGCAGTTGTAGGGCCTCTCATGATTGCATCCGTTTCCTGGTAAGCAACTGAAACAGGTTCTATTTTGCCATTGTAACAAAGCTCGCGATCTCCTATTGAGTTTCTAAAGATGCCACCGAGACCACCATTCTCTGATAGTGTTGAGCATGAAAATATCATCAGGAAGGAGAGTCCAAGAACGCATTCTAGGCAAGGGATTAGGAAAACTTGGATAAGCATTCCACCTCGAGCACATTATCATATTTCTATGACTGTCAGTTACAACTGAAATTGTGAGATTTGCTCTAGCTGTGACATCTGAGCATATGTTTTGTAAGACTAATGTAGGGTTCACCAACCTTCAAACACAAGGTTGTCCCTAGCCTTCCACGAATGATAAACAAAAGAGTGAAAGACAAATTTTATGCAGACAAACTGAAGTTCGTAGTGTAGCTTACAACAACGCAATACAACGTATCGACCGTCGAACCTCCATCTCTTCGGCGTACAACTCTCACACACATCTAAAAGAAACAGTCTTTGCAGTGAAGTTTTCCCCTCTAGACTTGTACCAAGTCTTCTCTCCACCAAGTCCATCAATGGACCCCTACCCATCTTCCGGGAACCTCATTTTATCTCATCTTCCCTACTTTACGTCAACCCCATTTCTTTGTATCTTCAATTCTAACTTACATTGTCTAATTTACGGCTTAATTTTTATTTAATTTTAAATATTCTCTGAAGACATTTTTTTTCTCACTTAGAATTCTTTCCTCGCAATCCAAGAATTTATTTCCAAAACAACAAACCTATAACACTGATTTATAAATTTACACATAATAAGCTAAAGTCAGGTGTAATAGCATTTTTTTTCAACGGTGAATAAAAATGTCAGGTGTAATAGCAACACAACCCAATCTCAACGAAGATTTAAAAATACCCAATTGTACCAAAATGTGTCAAATTAAAATCCCTAAATTCCCTAGCCATTATTACAATCATCAATCTAAAATATAAAAAACCAATTTATGTAACCCATATTTCAATCATGATTTGTCCCACCATTACAATACAAACTGATGAAGGTGAGAGGTATTACAAACCTCAATTTGAAGCTTTCGAGACTAGCAAAGAAAGAAAGGTTTGCTTGTGAGTGAGTGAGTCGAGAGAGAGAGAGAGAGGTTTGCTTGCGAGTGAGTGAGTCGAGAGAGAGAGACAAAGTTGGTATGATTTTTTGATAGCTCTTTCGTGGAATTCCCTCTTTCGTGAGGCATAGTAGGGAGTAAAAAGGACTCTAAGGCCATGTACTGGAAGATCTTCGGTATTGTAAGTGTTTTTTTTTGTTCCTCTTGATAGCTTATATTTCATTGTTAGATAAAACAACACAAACAAATTCGAGGAAAAAAATAGTTTAGGTGAAAAACTTTAGCTTCAAAACACTGTTTTGTGAGGTTTGTTCGTATAAATGCGGTATATATAGAAACGTTATCAATGCATTACGTTCAAGAATGGGTTGAATCGGTTTCTTGTTTATGAATCCCATTTGCTTGCGTGTTGTGTAATGCATGTAAAAAATTAAGAAAAATTATGCCGTCATTTTATTTTATGTGATGTGAACCTTATGTAGACCGCATGTCGATGCTATTGATAACTTGAGGAAGAAGTGCGCAGATATGGCTCATACCTTCGAGGCTTCTCCTTATGAGGTATGTCTAAAATGTGGATCAAATGTGTATTGGGGACGAATACAGTATTGGTGATTTATTGGGTGGTTTTTTTTTTCCCACCAATTTATTATTTAGGAACGTCATAGACATATATTACTATATACCATGTATATTTTCTTATTAGAACTTATTCTCCTTATGCATGCTTATGGTAGTCTGCTGTATAATTTTCAGAATGTGGTTCTGGAGAACTTCGACGATTTGGGATTGATCCGTATCCTTCTCTAGGGGAGTCCTTATTGGATTCGAACCCTAATGTTGATAAGATGAACTGCGTTAGCATTGACAAGGCACATAATGAAGTTTCAAGGTACAATTACTTTTTTGGATTTGTGAAGGCTATAGACACAATCCTTCAATTTATTTACCCTCTATCTATATATACATATAAAATTATCTTTGTATTCACGGGTGACTACCAAATCGTATGTGAATTCAAATGTTCTCACCATCCATAGTAAGATGTCACAACCTTGAACCAAGTGATCTAAGTGAGGCTATTGAAAGAGGTAGCCCGCATTGCTTATTTAAATGTGGATCTCTAAGTAGTGATATAAGTTTGTAGTTCCTTCGTAATAAATTTTGTTCTTGTTTGTGTTTGTAAATACCAGGAACTATGCATTTTGATATTGAAGAAAATACATCAGAAATAAAGTTGGAGCCAAAAAAGGAAGGGCACAAGGATATGTAAGGATCTTACTTTCTCACGCTTGTTTACTCTTATAAACTTTCGGTTCCATGTGTTATCTAACTTCTGTTCATTGGAGAAACTGTAGCGCGAAAAATGCAAGTTCTCCAGCGTTGTCAAAAATTGATTTGCCTTCGGAGTTAAAATGCTCTCTTTGCAATATGATATTCAAGGATGTTGTGATGATACTCGGCCTCAAACTTTACTCTTCTTCTGTGAGTGGTAAGGAGCAAGTCTTCTAAAAACACATGGGGTAAACCCTCCCCATCTGCTACGGAACACCTGCCGCGCTCTAAAACTGCATAACTGCCCTTTCAACTGAATATGCAAAGATCTTCAACCCATGTCCGCCCTTCTTACGGAATATCTGGGACACAATATCAAGATGCGACACTCTTGCCTTACCAGTATAGAACTGAACTGGTACTCATTGTTCACTTGGGCGAATGAGGGTAGCTCCTAGGAGGTAGCATACTCTCAATAAGGCCCGGACACTCTTGTCCTACCGCCAACAAAACCATCGTGGCAGCCCACCAAAGCGTGGGAACTCTGCTTGACCCTACCGCCAACTAAACCATCGAGGTCCACCGTAAAGGCGTTTTGTGTGAACTTGGAAAACCCAAGAGACATATATCTGTGTGGTACGTTGTGTTCTACCAAACTTCGTGGTACCCCATCATCTATCCCATTGAGCGATAGATGGCATTTGCACCTAACTCGGTTGCAGGAAGGGTGATCGCTGCTCCGGCATTACCAAGGTCTCTCAGCTCTGATCGCTACTCCGGCATCACTAAGGTCTCTCAACTTTAGAGGACTCCAATCTGCCTCACTCTTCAAGGAAGATGTAACACTGGCATCTGTACTTGCCAAACTTCGGGGGTAATGACTCTGATAGAATCTGCGTACAACTGCGTCACAACTTACAGCTCTTCCCACACTCAATAAGCTCGATGTCCTCGTCGATAACAAAGCTGTGACATAACTGATTGACTGCTGAAGCATTTCTCCATATCTTTATCCCTACTTAAACTTGAGTAACTTGGGAACTTTAGGAACAGAATACTGCCACTGTACCTGTCGCTCTAAGCTCGTTGACTTGCCATGTCCAACTGCTATCAAACTCGGAGATCAACCTTCATACCGTCGCAATCATCTTTAAACTGAAGCGTAGACATTCTCTATCTTTGAACTACCTTCTATAAACGCAACCAACTCTTACCGGTCATTCAGATGTGGTCTTCTAAAAACACTCCATCAATACGAATAGAGGCGCGGGAACTTGACCCTACCGCCAGCCACCATGTGAAAATAAATTGGGAAAACCATCCAATTCCACTCAGGATCTTTCATCCTAGAGTATTGATTCATCTAAGATCATATTTGAGGTAACCCGCACAACTGACTGTAGCTCAACTATGTTCTGCGACAACCACGTAACTTACTGCCATTTAGAAATGTGAGTCTTCACCAATCTGTGAGCTTGAAACGATCCAGTACCATCTTGTGGAACAACAAGAATCAACTCGGCTAGAGCACTCGCACGACGACAAACCTAAAACTCAACTACGGAGGCAAATAACAAACATCACTCGACATTCTTGCCTTCTTTGAGTGAGTAAAGCAGTGTCCTCTGCAACTATGGGACTAACTGCGGATAAGCAACAACCCAACTTGGGGTCGTGGTTCATGTCGAGTAACCAAGAGAAACTCTGCCCTTAATGTCAACACTGACGGAATCACTGTGTGCAAACTCAGAACTCAAACCATTTCTTCATCTTCTATTTCTTGCCGCTTCAATTTTGGATCATGACGTTCGGCTCCGGAACGTCTCTGTGTCCAACTCAGGACAATCAAAACGAGTATAAACCAGGACTCTTTAATCTTCTGTAGACACTAAGAAATTCCAACCTAACCAAGCTTCGCGGCTTCCATACGTAAGTACTTGGTATAAGACACTGACAATATCGATCTCTGCTGAGGTGCATCGTCCTTAATCACAACTGTTACTAAACTTCGCAATATGTATACGGATCGAATACGAATAACGACCTGCTAGATCACCCTACTACTATTTTTTATAGAGCGTCCTGCTATACCGACCAGCCTTCTTGAGACAACTGACGATATAGGTCACCGTATCCAACTCAAATATCCATCATTTATCTTAGCGTCATTGTCCAAAGCACACTTAACTTGAGCAATCTCGCACTTAGATATGGAGCCTTCATCTCGCTTCCAATATTAACTAACATGTATGCAACTCACTCTATAAGCGTTCACAACAGTGCTTGGATCATCTGTAATGAGCAACTTCGGCTCTGAAGATAACAAATGCCAAATAGGTATCAAGTATTACCAACTCGGGAACCATCACACAGATCTGCTCTAACAAGATCTGATAAGTCGGGTCAACTCTGATCGGCTCTGATAGACGTAGTCATAACCATCTACGCTTTGATAAGCTTAGACCAAACTAGTCTAGCTCTGACACCATTTGTCACGGCCCGGCTCGGGGCGATCACTGCAGTGCCCAGAGCACAGCAGAATATGGGGCCGTGCGGCGTACATGCATGTGCGGCAGGCATGGACAAGCCATCTTTACTGGGCGCGGCGCACCAGTAAAATAGAGCCACGACTGCTAGAGCGACATCCGGATAATCCTGGATATTCGTGAGGGGTCCTCAAATATTTATTTAGTAAGGCAACAACGCTGAAGGTTCCCTCAATAATCCCTACAACATAATCTCTCGTAACTGGCACGAGGTACGGATAGCACACCTGTCCTGTAGCAGATCAGAATAGCTCAATATGTCAGGTTCCAAATATATGATGCATATATCAAGAGGCGACGAGCCTGAACTGGTTACATAGTCCATCTATAAGGGGCGGTGCGTCTCGGTTGGCTCGTGGGGCATAGCGGCCTATTAAGCCTTATCTGGAAAAGCAACCCGCATTGCGAGGCAATGTCTCCTGGCCTTCCCTAGGCCAATGAGAACTCATGACTATCCCTTGAAGATAGCCCATAACCCGGGGTCCAAGACGACCAAGCTATAAAGCTCATTTTGTTATGGGGAGGTTTGGACCAAGGTTCCTCCTTAATATAGCTACTAAGAAAATAGTTTGTTTCTAAAAGGAAACGTTAAAACTTGAGACAAAGCGTATTGCCACTTCTCGTCCCCTTAACCAATTCAGTTTTCAACGAAACTTGGCGTGCAACTATATTAGGATATAGAGAACATATATCCAAGGTCAGAACTTAAAACGCTTGGGCGAATTTAGACGACGTTCTCTAGGGCATCACACTTAGACCTTTCAATCTAAGGAGAAGTTTGTCCCTATTTGGTATGTCTGATGACATTTCAAGAAGAATTTCATGATTGATACTTACAAAACAGGGAAATTTCCTACTTAGTACTCAAAGTGTTTAAAAAATTACTTAAGAGGTCTTGATTTTTGCAAAAAAAAAAAATAGAGTTCCTGTATTTCTACATTTACTTTAGAGTACATGGGAAGACATGCATACACTTGCATAATACATGAGGAAGAAAAAAAAAACTTCGGGTTGCCGTCCTTGAACCCCCAAATCTTGACCCCATTGGATGAAAATCCTGGTTTCGCCCCAGTGGATTATTGGGGCCCGAGCCCCCCATTCCACCGATATTGTCCCCACCTTTACCACCTAGTTGAGTTGGGCTAGGTGTGGGGTTTTATTCTTAAAAGGCTTCGGTGCAATTTAATAGTCTGTATCTTCTTATATCCTTCTGTGAACTACATCTTCTACTCGATGTGAGACTAACTTTGATCCACCGATCTTAACAATCTCCACCTTGGATCGTCCATTTTGAGCTTCACGGAAGCGAACGTGAGCTCCACCTCAAACGATAACCGTCCACCACCACCGCACATCTATGCCAGAACAATCGTTCATTTTGAGCTTCACGGAGAGATAGCATGAGCTCTACCTCGAACAATTGGAGAGACGTGGCGATACGTTAAGATACCCGATACGTTAAGAAACGCCCAGCCAAACCATCGGCTTTGATACCAATTATTGAGGCTCGAGACCCCCATTGCACCGATATTGTTCCCACCTTTACCACCTAGTTATGAAAATCTCTGAAGCACTTAAGAACCTGATCCTTGGTCTTCAATAAGTAGACCCACAACTTCCTCGAAGTATCGTCAATAAAGGTAACGAAGTAGGAAGAACCACCCATGGTTTTCACTTTCATAGGCCCACACACATCTGTGTGTACAAGCTCGAGAATCTCCAACTTCCGTACTGGAAGTGGTTTATGAAATGAAACCCTGGTCTGTTTTCCCATCAAACAATGAGTACACTTCTGCAAGTGCATTCTCATTAAGCTCGAGAAGGCTTGTTTCTTTCTCAGGACGTCTAGTTCATTCTCGCTCATATGAGATAATCTTCGATGCCAAAGCTCGATCGGCATTTCCTTCTCGGCTACATTCAATTCGGCTCGATCAAGCCTAGCTCGACTTTTGTAAAGTGAACAACACTTGGTGCCCTTGGCAACAACCAGAGAACCCTTGTTGAGCTTCCACTTCCCATTCCCGAATACACTCACGTATCCTTCATCGTCGAGCTTTCCTGTTAATATGAAATTCAATCTCAAGTTTGGTACATGTCTGACTTCCTTAAGCACCAAGGAACAACCTAGCTCGGTCTTCATGTAGACATCACCCATCCCCATAATCTTGGAGACTCTACTGTTCCTCTTCTTCACGTTGCCGAACTCACCAGTCTTGTAAGTGGCAAAGAAACTTCGATGTGGGGTAACATGATACGACGCACTCGAGTCAATGATCCACTCTATATCTAGACTTGATATACTCAAGCACGAGTTACCACAAGCGGACGCATACAGGAAATCATCCACACACACAAAGGCAACTGTGTTCTTCGATCTGCCAACAATCTTGTCTTCATGTATGATTCCATTCTCTTGATCAGTCTTTAGAGAATAGTACTTGTTTTTAAAGTGTCCTTTCATACCGCAATAAAAACACTGGGTTTCCTTCCTATCCTTAGGAATGTTGGACTTTCCTTTCGATCTCGGCCTCTCATTACTGCTCGAATGAGAATTCTTCTTGTTCTTTGACCTGCCTCTCTTCTCAGCAACAAGATCCTCATTAGTGCTCGGGAGATGAGTGTCACTCGACATCCTTCTCGTCTCCTCGTTCAGCAATGCACTAGTAATTTTTTCAACGAAAACAACTCCATCAGCTGAGGAGTTTATGATCGCTACGGATAGCGTAGTATAGCTATCGGGCAGAGAGCCAATGATAAACAAAGCATGCAGTTCATCTCCTAAATTTATCTTCATAAGAGAGAATTGGTTTATCATGTTCTGAACTTCGTTCAGGTGCTCTGTCATGGATTCACCATCCTTGTATTTCATGTTGACAAATTGCTTTATCAACAGTGCTTTATTCCCATCGCTCTTCCTTTCATACAACTCTTCAAGTTTCTTCCAAAGTTCGATGACAGTCTTGACTTGAGAGTAATATGGTGGTAGACAGAATCGTCCACCCACTTCCGAATCTCGCCTATGCACTTTTGATCTAGTGTATTCCAAATACTCAGATCATCCTTCTTTGGCATCACACCATCATTCTCGATGGGTTTTGCCAAATCCTTACAATAAAGTATATCCTCCATCTTTGATTTCCAAATCGTATAATTCCCACAATTCAGACTGGTCATCCTGTATGTAGATACCGACTCCATAACTTACACAAGTCACCAGTGTTCTCTTCCAAATATGAAGAAGAGCCTCTGACTCCAAACCTTAGATCTTAATCACAGACCTTTGTCCCGGCAACGGAACAACTTGTTGGGATAGATATACATCGAAACAGATCCAAGATCGAGAACAACAAGTTTCAAGATCGAGAATCAACAATAGCACGATCGAATCCTCCATATTCAATTTATGTATTTTCTCTTATGCAAGTCTACAGAGTATTAATGGCAAACACGATCTAAACAATTCTAAAACACATAACAGTAAAGATTACCTACACACAAGATTTAACGTGGTTCGACAAAATCGATGCCTACGTCCACGGGGTAAAGAGATTTCACTAGAAGAAGAAGGTGACGATTACAATTGATCTCACAATATCTCTGTTCAACATGTATGATCTCAAATCGATGATGATCAACAGGATTTTCTCCTCTCTACAACTCTGCAAAAGCGATGTAAGAGTTTTCTCAAAGCTTATCTCTTTTTGTCTCTCACACAAAAATCAAGATTTAGGAAAGAGTCCCATTAGAGTTACAATTCAGTTATAAATGGTTGCAACAATCTTCTTCGATGTGGACTTCAATCTCATGAAGATGAAAGCCCAACATGGATAAAAGTTTTTTATTTTTATTTTTTTTAAGCTGGTTTTTTTATAGGAATCCGCAACTCTGAGTTTTCAAACTCCATGAGGTTTCGAACCCACGACCTCTCATTAGGTGGAGAGGTACTACCACCACTGGGCCAATAGCCCAATGGTCAGTGGATAAGAGCTTAGTATTCCCTACATGCTTAATTATAGAAATACTTTCAAGGCATATGTCGAATCCCATGGTATTATTGATTATCATATGATAAACATGAAAGCATTGTCGAAATCCAGATACTTGTAGGCTTGAATTGACTTGCATTAATGTGTTGAAGTGTTGGTACATGTAGTTCTAAAATTTCTGTAATAACCCACAGTTTTCAAACACCACCAATTTTAGAATTTGAATTTCTACTATGGATCCGCTCGGTAGACCATAAATGTTTGTGCTCGAAAATTTTAACAATTGCTGACTATTGGATTAGCTAAGCTTTACCCTCATACATGAACCAAATAGTTCGCATATGTTCGTGATCACAAACATTTCCAAGTGTACTGCAAAGCCTATACCGACCGATGTACACGAAAACTGAAATCGGATTTATTCCGGTCGTTTCCCACCGTCGTATGTAGTTCGTTTTTTCAATTTTTTATTTATCACAGTGAGAAACAAACATCTCACTATTTTCTCACTCTCCCGCCGAAAAGATGCCTATCAAATGGTAAGAGATACAAACCCTAATTTCTTCAATTAAGTAGTTATTTCATGTGATTGATCTTCAATTTCTAGGGTTTGTAATGCTAATATCGTAACCCTAACTTTCCCTCTCTCAATTTCTTGTTGTTGTTTCAAAGGCTTCTCCATTGGCAACCAAATGCAGGAACAACAGTTAACACTCAAATTCACACAGAGATTACTCAATGTGCTGAGAGCATCAATGGAGTTAAAGGGGGGAGATGGAAAGCTACATTCTCTTACTACAGACCTATACAGAGAGGTTTTTATTTAGTTTATTATTATTTATTTATTTTTGATTTTTTAATAATGTATTTGGATACCCATTATGCTCTTTAGTTCAGACGATGGTGTTGCCGCCTGAGTGTTCGAGAGATTTGATGGGGATTTCGCTTCAGGAGCAACCCAATAAGCTATACTTTGTTATTCGTAGTCAACGGATTGTGCTCGAAGCTGATTCAATGATTCAGATGATTATGGATAAGTTACAGTCTTATAGAGCGCGGGGTTCGGTTACTTTCGAGGTTTGGTGATTTACCCATTTGGGATTGAGATTAATTATTTATTGTTGGATTTGTGCATACTTATAAGTAAGATTTTATATTGTAGATTCGTGATGAACTTGAAACGGGAGAAATCGGTTATTTTCTTGTAATGATAATGGATATGTGTGTCTGTCGTATCCTTATAACTTTTGTTGTTTATTTCTTGTGTGTAGGGATATCAATATCAACTTGGCGATTTTCAATTGAGAGTGGGAAAAGTAATACCTAATTCTCAAGATAATTTGAGGGGAATTGTTCTAGAGGTACTACTTAGTATTTACTTCTCATATCAAATGCATGAAATTTTAGATTTGAGAATTATTTACAGATTTTGGAATAGTGGATGTCTGTAATTTGATTAATTGTTATATTTTAGCTTTGTGATCGACATATGGTACATTGGTTTTGTTAACATTTGAACATCACGTGAAGATATTTCTTGATTTTTGGTTGCAGGTAGAGTATCTTCCCATTTCTTCCCTTGATAAATCACGGCAAATCATGGAAGAGTTTTTAGATGTATGGCAAGAAACTGTATCGAAGAGATCATTACCAGGTCATTTTATGCATATTGACCCAAACTTTGTGGAGTACGGGCTCTCAGATCACTATACGTCACAACACACAGCAATTCAATATGTGGTAGTGATGGGTCAACTGCTTGTTGCTGCGAAAAATTAAAATATACAAACATTGGGACATGTATTGGAGAGTTAGATTCGGAGTCACAGTTTGTTCTAGGTATTATTTCTGGGCCATCAATATGCTCATTTCAAACAACATGTTATTACTATTAGTTTAATTATCCATCACTACAAAAAAAAATCTTGTTTACTTGTAGCCTTAACTGATTTTTTGGTTTTGGTGACTTGTTGATTAATCTTGACATCCATCTTTGATGGCTTGCATTTCAGTGACTCAGTCGCTGAATATTTATCGTATAACAACATTTGTTGGTCAGTTAATGTAGATAAAGGTGTATTTATTATTCTGTTTTTCATAGACATAGTGGGGAGCATGTCATAGATGTTCCCTCTTTTATTTCAGCTTAGTGTAGTCAGTCCTCTTGTTATACCTTAATATTATATAAATATTTAAGTACAGTACTTCAAATCGAGGTTGAGTTTCACAAACTAACAATATCTAAGATCATCGAAACTCTTCATTATGAAGTATTGTATCACAAATATTCTTAGAACAATTTAAATACAGTAAAATCTTCTTTTGTTATTTAACATTGCTTTATTCTCACATAGTATTAATATTACTCCATTAGATTCGATGTAGTATGACCTGAGCTCCATGTTGAGGTTGGAGAGTTATAATGGTATAAGGAGCACGGGCATAAGTAGGTGAAAGCTCAAATGAGAAGTGCTGCAAGATCATAGCCAAAGCCATCTTAGCTTTTATCAAGGCAAAGTTTTGGCCAAGGCAGATCCTGGGTCCCCACCCAAACGGAAGGAACACCTCCTGATCTTTGGACGCATTCATGATTCCTTCTGAAAATCTATCTGGCCTGAATTTTTCCGCATCTTCACCCCATAATTCGGGATTGTGATTAATAAGTAGTGTTGGTAGCATTAACTCGACCCCAGCTGGGAGGGTGATGCCTCCAATCTTCATTTCCTTGTAAGTATGTCTGAATTGATGGATGACGGATGGATACAGCCTTAGGACTTCATTCATTATCATTGTTACCTGCAATAATTTGAGTTTCCACTTCAGTCCATTTGAGAGCAAATGGTAAAAAGTGATCGACCTCACTGTTTAATTGACATGTTCCTAATTTAGGTGGTCAGAATTTGTATTAGGTAATAGCTTAGATTTGGCTATTCAATTCACTAGCCCTATGCTTTGATTAAAAAAAGCTGAAAGCCGTAATGGTAGATGTCGAGTTGGCTGGTGTGGGTCTTAGAGTCCCAAATTTGGTTATACAGATTGTAGGCTGTTGGCATTTAAAAAGGTGTATATCCCAAATTTTGAGAGGATCCATCTTGGTTATGAGCTTGTATCACTTTTTTTTGTAAATTTAGAGCCAAACCGATAATGGACTTTGAAGACTAAATGAGAGGTCCACTTTTTTTTTTTTGTGTGAATTTAGAGCCAAACCGATAATGGACTTTGAAGACTAAATGAGAGGTACTTACAATTTTGAGATGGTTCATACTTTCGAAGTAGGGAGTGTTCTTCCCACATATTTGAAAAACCTCGTCTCTTGTCTTGCCAGTTTGGGTGCATAGCTAATACAACCATGGTCCATGTTAGCCAGGTTGATGTCGTTTCTTGCCCAGCAAAATAGAACAACTTGCATTCTCCTATAGCCTCTTCTATTGACATTCCATTAGTGGTCGATTCTCTTGCATTTTTATGGAGATAATTCTTGCTATTACTCTGCAACATCGTACTTAATAAGAGGGTTCCTTGGTGGCATTTGAAAGTGACCAAACTTGTTAGAGAGAATTTCCTTCATCAGTTCTGGATCCGCAATGATCATCCTGGGAGTTGTTCCGACCCAAAAGAAAGTTATTTTACCTGTGCAGCAGATTGATCCATTAGTGCTACCAGAAGCTTATGTTATAATCACGGTGCAAAATAGATGAAACTCGCAAATTTGGTTAAATCTGGAATGTGAGAGGGTCCTCATTAAATCAATTAATGCAAATCTTTGCGAGTTCTGGTAAAAGGTTTAACCTCTGCGGATGAAAAAGATTTCTGATCCCTGATTTATATGGGATGTTAGGGCTTCAGGCGAATCAGTGAACTACACGAAGAGGATTTTCGTATTGTTCTTTTTTCTTGCAGCTGTGGTTCTAATATGGTGCTTGGATGCTTGAAATAGTTTCAAGAAGGCGAGTTGAAGTATTGAGTAATTTTGCTATGTCAAGTATGTCATAAGCTAGTCAAAGGCATGTTAAGCAATTAGTTTAGTCAGCGACTAAGAGCATTTCCTAAAGTACCTCACTCACTTGGTTGAAATAAAGCCAAATCCAAGTGAGCGAGGTTCTATTTCTTCCAATAATACCTCATTTGTTTTTCTTAACAGGTGCTTAACTGTTGGTTGCCCGTTTCATTTTTTAATTTATTTTTCATGAGGCTCCTAACTCTTAGGCGCTCGATTTGTTTTTTTTGTTTTTGTTTTTTAAACAATTGGGCGTCAAGTCTTAGGCGCCCGATTTGAATTTTTTATGAAAAAAAAACAATTGGGCGCCCAAACCTTAGGCGTCCGATTAGAAAACAAACAAACGCCCAACATTGATTTTTTTTTTACGGGCTAGTAGCCCAACAAGGTTGGGGTGTCATATAGGACTCATAACTAGCCCATAAGCCCTTTAGGGTTTTGGGGAGAGTTTGAGTAGGTTAGGTAACTTATTCAATAGGGTTATCTATTATTGTATTACGTACAGTTTTACAGTTCTCCAGATATATCAATAAAAATTCTCTCTTAATTGCTCTCCAAATATAGAACTGTTAATCATTCTATAATATTATATTACTCAACACATAAGAGAAAGAAAATCACTCTCCAATCAGCATTTTCAGGGAAACCTTGCGATCAGAGAAGTATTTTTAAAGATTTATGAATTTTGTTTCAATTTCTATCTAATCTATGTTATATGATATCTAAATATAGATTAATAGCATTTTTTTTTCGGATTAAAAATAGCTATTTTTTACCCGAGAAATAGGCCTGTTTTTAAACCAAAATTATTTTATATGTGGATATCAGATAGAGGCGAGACCACTTTGGTTAGAAATCCTATCCCAAGAGCTTTCCAACGATATATGACACATCTCAGGGAGATGTCCCAATCGCCAGAAAACTCACGTTGAAACTAGACAGTTTCACGACCAAAAACGGCGATTTTAGATCATGATGACGTCATCACATAAATTATTATTATTTTAATATTTTTAATATTTATCTGTTGATGACGTCTTCGTTATTTATTGTTGACATCAGCAGTGATACGTGCATGGCAGTGTGGCACGTGCTGTGACACATGGTAGTCACCGGACCGGTGACCGGAGTGCATGTGGCAGACACGTGCGAGGCTCGTGTGACAAACATGTTTGGGGACACGTGTGCAGACCGTTGACCAGGTCAAACCGGCTCAGGCATTGACCCAGACCGAGTCAGACCGGTCCAGACACTAAAACGGCTATAAAAAACCCATTTCTTGGTCAACTTGAGTCTATTTTTTTTTTAAATTTCTATTGACTGGAACTACCCCGCGGGGGACCCATTTTTAATATTTTTTTATGAAAATAAAAATGGGAATAGGTGCCTTGTATAGGAAAGTTCACTCACTTATTTAGGATATAAGCAAATAAATTAATACCTATTTAAGTATCTTACGATAGCTAATAGGATATTAATGGTATGCCCTAGGATAATAATTATCATGATCTGGGGATCAAAGATAATACAAAACCAAGACTAATTTAGAATACGACTAGGAGTCATATCTAAATCTCAATTAATTGTCAAGGAAAAATAATTATAGCTAAATTGGGAATTGACTTAGTCTTATTTCTAAAAACTTAGTGTCTGAGGAACCAATTTTTCGTATCTAGGTGCAATTAGATGTTACATGATAATATTTAGAAGTATATATACACTGATAGTAACCTATAGTACCCTAGAATGTTAGTTCAAAGACATGCATAATCAACCTATCTTATGAACCCAGCAGAGTTCGGGGTGAGATCACTTGTCAGCCAAACATCTAATACCCCTCATATTCATAGCAAATAGGTCATTTGGCTAGAATATACCAACCTTATAAAACTTTAGGGATTAGAACACCCTAGTTGTTAGAATAAGGAACGCAACATCTAGTGGTTTTGAATAGCTGTCTTGGATAAGACTCTATTAAAATACATTTTAAGGTTAAAATCACTATTTTACAGGGTAAAATTGGGATTTGACGCTTAATAGGACCTCATGAGTATAAAGTTATGAACATGGTTTACTTGCAAGTAATGATTGAGAATCATGTACTTCATTGCGCTATATACTATAAACCACAAGTAATGATTAGAAATCATGTACTTAAAAATGATTTTATAAGTAATAGGATATGAACACGGTTCACCTACAAGTAATGATTGAGAATCACTGACTTGAATACTATGAATTGCCTTTGTGCAAGGAATGCTTATCAAGTACTACTACTGGTATTGATCTACATGCATAATAGATGTTAGTGACATTTAGAACATTGAGTACTTCCCATACTGTAATTTATATTTCAGGTACCAATAAACTTGACCAGTATGGATATGAAATCCATCTACTATTGCAGAATCTGGAAAATACTATTATTAAGCACAATAAGTCTCTAAATAACAAAGTAGGAGCTTTGTTTGCACCCTCGCCTCCATATTCAGGAAAGCCTGATAATGGATAACCATATACTATGATAGTATTATGCTACTGCAGCAGTTTTTTTTATTCGGCAGTGCAACTCCACTATAATCTCCCATGGAGAAATAGTTGAAGTAAATAAAGATATTGAGAATATTTTATTACATTTTCTACGCTTCAAATATTGTGCTTCCGAGGCAACATTTGTTAGATCGCTGTGCTCGCATACCTAATTTAAGTTTTCCTCATTTATGAGCAAAACAATGAGCTACTGGTTAGGAACCTCAAGCCTATGCCTACTAAGAGTAAGCATGCGACATGGCCGCATAATGTTGGGTCTAGTGACAGGTGAAGTTGCGAACAGAGTCACAACCGTGGATAAACGAGAGGTGGTAACAATGGCAGGATTAAATTTAAGCCATCAGTAACCTCAGAAATGACACATACGATTCATCTTTTCATTCAGCAATCTCTTCAGATTCCAAAATTCTTTTCGACACAACCACAAGTGCTTATGCCGAGAATGTGGCGATTGTAGTAGCATATTCCCCATATTCGACAAGAGTAAGCCAGCAAAGTGTAGTCGAAGACATGCAAAGACAGTCCTTCATAGTCGAAGACAGCTCAACACTCGTAAGCCAGTACGGTGTAGTCGAAGACAACTCAGTATTCTAGAAGATACTATTAGTCTTCGCCTTACCAAAAGTAGCCGTTGAAGCCTGGCCAAGAGAGAACTGTTAGAGATCGGTGAAGTTCGCCCACTTCCCCCGGAATAAGAGACTATTTCTTTCTTTTTGTAAAATTGTCTGTATGACTATAAATACAGGCAGAGAATAGATACTACAATACACAATCTTTTGCTAACCTTACTTCAAACACCTACCTTCACTCAAAAATGTGTAATAACTAGCATTTTATTGTATTTTACATAAAAATCTTCCTCGAGGTTGTGGTTTTTTTTTTCAGCATTTACTGAGTTTTTCACGTAAAATCTTGTTTTATCTAGCTTATTGCCTTCTCTTTAGGAATAAGTATTGGCGAAGATTCTCCTTTCGAAAAACACGCCACTACACAACATTGACTAGAACCATTGGTTTTAGGAAACCCAAAAGACACCAGCAGATATTCATGAATATACATTGAAAATGATTCCCAGATATTAACTACAACATTAATAATACTTCTCAACTAACACCACTCGCCCACAATGTTTCTTGTACTATTGGCTGAGAGGGGGCGGCTGTAGTGGCTTATTCTGCATCTCGGACTCATGCTTCATCTTCAACCAACATACAAACTTTCCATCTCATCAACAGAGCACGTGACACAATCAGAATCAAGACATCAACATAAGGAAATAGGTACTGCACGAGTTTCTTAACCAACACCACTCACCCATGATGCTTCTCGTACTCTTGGTTGAGAGCCGTCTTGTAATGGCTTATTTCGCATCTCGGACTCATGCTTTATTCTTGACCTTATCAACATACATGAAACACTAACAAAGACATATTCAATATCCCTAAGTTCGAGTCATCACTTTCGACCTCTACATCAACAGTTCGAGTTAAGCAAATGTACAGTCATCAATAAAGCTGTTATGCAGCAGCAAATATCAGAACGTTACACAATCTGGTCAAAAAATAATCAAGCATATATTTTGTAACGTTCATCATTAAGAATCTTAATGGTCGTCAAACGGTCATATTATAAGGCCTATAAATAGGACCAAATAATTCTAGATGAGGGAGGGAGGAATCCCCACTCTAACAGTCCACATACTCAGAACGATCATTGTAATAAGCTAACAATCTCAATAATATCACTCTCTTTTTCTCAAATCCTCAAGAGAGGTGGTTTTTAACCTATTCAAAGGTTTTTCACGTTAAATTGTCTTGTTAGTTATTATTCACTATTCTTGAGCGTTTTAAACACATCTGGTGTAAAGGCTAAGTCCGAGTCCCAGAATTAGGCTATTACAAATATAAGAATACGATAAGCTAGAATGCTAGATTATGAGGTAAGAAGATTACTTCCAAATTTCATCCATCCTTTTTAATTGCAAAGAATTGGTTGTATTGAATTGTAATTCTTACTACTTGGTTTCTTTCTATTTATACGGTAATACAATAAAAGCATCAAAACTTACAAAAAACTGAATGGAACCAACGAGGGCTTGCTCAGTTGGTAGGACTAGTACGGAAAATGAAAACCAAGAGGTCCTAGGATTAATTCCCACAAGCAGCTTCCAACTCAAAAAAAAAAAAAAAAATAAGGGAAAAAAAAAACTGGGAAGACCATATTGAATAGGAAGCCATCAATTAATATATTCTCATGATAGATGGACGGGTAAGCAAGAAACTTACAAATTGCCTAACCTCTGTACTACAAGCTATGGAAGAACCATCTTTTAATGATCTTTACTCTATCTGGCTGCATTGTAGCCGAAAGAATCTATACAAAAGGAAAAGAAAGAAAAATGTATACAATTGATTGTCTTTATTTCTCCAATCTCTGACCGATGTAGCTCCGCTCACATTCTCTAATAGCAAAGGAACATAAGAAATGAGTCAGAGCTTTCAGAAAATGCATGCATGAAAGTAACTATTACATGCACAAAATATAATCATTGTTCATCAAGCTCATACAACGGCCATCCAAAAGGGCCGGATAGTATGGCAAACGCAAGAGTAAAATACGTCGTTTTTCTGTGCTAATTTTTTTTTCTGCTTTCTCGCGCGTATTAACACTGTTCATCTTCACGTCCTCTTTAAAAACCTAAAAACCCAAATCTTCATTAATTTCGAATCACAAACTTGTAAAATCTCTCTCAATTAATCCTCAAATATCCACCAAATTGATCTTGTGATTACTGACGCCAGTACTGCACAAGGTTCAACTCTCTAATTGAGTATATTTTAGTTTTAGTTTCTAACTCTAATAGTTGTTGTTGTTGTTGTTGTTGCAGTGTTTGAAGACGAAGAGTTTCTCGTCCAAAGCGGTTTGAGTGTTACCATTAAGAGAGTGCCTACTGGAAGATCTTCGGTATTGTAAGTTTTTGTTTGTTCCTGTTGACAGCTTATATTTCATTGTTAGATAAAACAACACAAGTAAATTCGACGAAAATAATAGTTTAGGTGAAAAATTTAAGTTTTAAAACACTGTTTTTGCGAGGTTTGTTCGTATAAATGCGGTATTATATATATAGAAACTTTATCAATGAATGAGAAGAGAAAAAGTCAAATGGAGTTGGGAATCAACTAGATTGTTAGAAAGCATTACATTCAAGACTGGGTTGAATCGGTTTCTTGTTTATGAATCCCATTTGCTTGCATGTTGTATAATGCATGTAAAAAATTAAGAAAAATTATGCCGTCATTTTATTTTATGTGATGTGAACCTTATGTAGGCCGCATGTTGATACTATTGATAACTTGGGGAAGAAGCGCGCAGATATGGCTCATACCTTCGAGGCTTCTCCTTATGAGGTATGTCTAAAATGTGGACCAAATGTGTGTTGGGACGAATACAATATTTGTAAAGATGAAAGAAAGATTGAATTTACTGGAATGGATATTATTGATACTCAATCATGTATTTATACTACATTATAGATTATTCTAGTTAGGTATTACAATAGGAAAACTAATATACACAAATATTATATTCTTAGTATGGAAGATATGGAAGATTCTGGAAGATATAGAAGTTTGACTTCCTAACACTCCCCCTCAAGTTGGAGAGTGGATATCCTGCAATCCCAACTTGTGAACCATAGGAATAAAGATCTCTTTCCCCAAGGGCTTGGTCAAGGCGTCTGCTAGCTGATGTGCAGAATTTACATATCTTGTAGTCACGGAACCATCTTGGATCTTGTCTTTAATGTAATGGCAATCCATCTCAATGTGCCTAGTTCGCTCATGAAAAACTGGGTTTGCTGCAATGTGTAAGGCAGCCTTGTTGTCGCAATATAGCAAGGCTGATTCGTGATGTGAAAGTCCCAAGTCCCTCAATAGATATCGGAGTCATGTCAACTCACAACAGGCTCCCGTCATTGCACGGTATTCCGCCTCGGCGGAAGAGAGTGAAACTGTTTTCTGTCGCTTCGACCTCCAAGATATTAATGAATGTCCAAGAAAAACACAATAACCCGTAGTAAATCTCCTAGTGAGTGGGCAACCTGCCCAATTCGAGTCACAGTAAGCCCTCAACTTGAAATCACTATTCGAAGAGAAGAATAGGCCTTGGCCAGGTGCACCTTTTAGATATCGGACAACCCGGAGAGCTACCTCCATATGAAGTCTTCGGGGTTGGTGCATAAATCTACTCAAGACATGTACAGCATATGTTACATCTGACCTCGAAACAGTCAAGTAAATTAATTTGCCGACTAATCTTCTATACCGACCATGATCTTTGAGCAGGTCGCTCTTGTCCGATAATTTTAAGCCTCGTTCCATAGGAGTATCAACAACAGGGGCTGAGCCCAACAACCCTGCATCCTCAATGATTTCTAATGCATACTTACGTTGGGAAATAAAAATCCCGTTCTTAGAAGCAGAAACCTCAATACCAAGAAAGTATTTCAAATCACCAAGATCTTTGAGATGAAAATGACTACGCAAAATTTTTTTAGTTGCAGCATTGCTAACAGGATCATTTCCAGTAATCAGAATATCATCAACATATATCAAGAGAGCAGTAAAGGACTTGCCTTGTTTTCTGGTGAACAGAGAATAATCAGCCCCAGATTGTACATAACCAGCGGAGCGAATAGCTTCTGAGAACTTGGAGAACCACTGGTGAGATGCTTGTTTCAAACCCTACAATGACTTATGAAGGCGACACACCAAGTTTTCCTCCCCCTGTCGACACACCAAGTTTTCCTCCCCCTGTCGACACACCAAGTTTTCCTCCCCCTATCGCCGAAGCCCTGGCGGTGGAGACATATATTTCTTCAGCTAAGTCGCCATGAAGAAAAGCATTGTTGACGTCCATTTGATGAAGGGACCAGCCACGAGCTGTGGCCAACGCGAGCAAGCAGCGAACTGAGATGATCTTGGCAGTGGGGGAAAAGGTATCCTGATAATCGACACCTTCTAGCTGAGTGAAGCCCTTTGCGACCAATCGGGCTTTGTACCTCTCGATAGATCCATCTGAACGGTGTTTAATTTTATACACCCATCTGCAGCCAATAGGTGTCTTACCGGCCGGGAGTGGAGTGAGGGACCAAGTGCCGTTGGCTTGGAGAGCCTGCAATTCAGAGCGCATTGCTTCCTGCCACTCAGGATGAACGGCGGCTTCCGAATAAGACCTGGGTTCCGTGACATTACTGATCTGAGCAACAAAAGATCGATATGCAGGCTTACATCTGTGATATGAAACATAATTGGCCAGTGGATAACGTGTACCTTTGGTCGGACCTGGCATTAATGAGGCTGATTGGTCGGAGTAAACGTTGGAGCATACATAATCGTTGAGCTTGACCGGCGGACCGGTTTGGCGGCTGGAGCGACGAAGCGAAGCGGGTTCGGGATCGGGTTCAGATGAGAAGAGAGGTGACTGTGGAGACGGATTGGGGAGCGGGTTTGATGAGGATTCCGGCGCAGTGGATGGTGGTGATGGATTTTTAGAGACGATGAGAGAGGATGGGTTGCAACGATCAATTGGGTCAGAAGAATTCTTGGGGCGGCGCGTGTATGTGCGTATAATGGCCGGCTGATGGGAAGATGGTGGTTCCTGCGGAAGAGAAGAGGCAGGCACGGGTTGTGGATTTGGAGAAGGTGGCGCGACTGTATGATCGGGAGGTGATGTGTTTGGATGAGAAGTGTTTTGATTGAAATCAAAAGAATAAGTGGTGTCGTGGGTGACAGGAGGAATTGGACCAGAATCTGTGTTTGAAGGAGAAATAGCAGAATTGGGCTTGATAGATACATAAGGAAAAATATTTTCGTGAAATCTCACATTGCGGCTAGTGAAAACTTTTTTGGTCGGCAAATCGAATAATTTGTATGCCTTTTGACCGATGCGATAGCCGATAAAAATTAAGGTTATGGAACGATGGTCAAATTTGTGAGAAGTATGGACATTAGTAGCATAGGCTAAACAACCAAAGACACGGAGTTAAGAAAAAGAAGGCGGTTTTGAGTAGAGAAGTTCAAAAGGAGTTTTGAAGGCGAGAACTGGAGAAGGGAGTTGATTGATGATGTGTACAGCAGTAAGAGCACACTCACCCCAAAATTGGGTAAGGAGTTGAGCTTGAAATTTCAAAGCTCGAGCTACTTGTAAGATGTGACGATGCTTGCGTTCCACAACCCCATTTTGTTGAGGCGTGTAAACACAAGAATGCTGAAAAACGACACCATTTTTTTTTAAAAAAGAACGAAGTGAGATAAATTCTCCACCATTGTCACTTCGAAAAGTCTTAATGTGAGACTCAAATTGAGTGCGAACATAACTGAAGAAGCGCTTTAGAAGTGATTGTGCTTCATCTTTGTGTCGCATCAAGAAAATCTATGTGAAACATGTATAATCATCAACAATAGTAAGAAAGTAATAAGCACCAGAAAGAGAAGGGTGTCGATAACGACCCCAAATGTCACAATGAATTATCTCAAAAGGTTTTATAGAAGAAATTATACTAGGGCTGAAAGGTAAACGACTTTGCTTAGCCAAAGGACATATAGGGTAAGCGTTATTGGACTGGACGGAAAAATTTAAAAAGTTCTTGGCAATGAAACTTAAACGAGGAGGTGATACATGGCCTAACCGGTTATGCCAGAGATCGGTGGGTGAGATGGTGAGATTGCAGGCTGGTCGGTTTGTGGGTGAGGAAGAGTTGGTCACGGATTTCTTCGTCGCTAGTGCCACCAAATAGTATAATCCGTCATGTTGTTTACCCAAACCAATCATCCTCCTCGTAGCCAAATCCTGCAAAATGCACCAATAAGGGAAAAAAAGTTATTGAACAATTCAGGCGTCTCGTCTGACATCAAATCAACTTTAAATGTAGGCACACATAGCACATCATGCAAATAATAGACGGAATTAGGAGGCAATGATCCTTTTGCAACAATATTAGCTTTTTTTCCGCTAGGCAGTAGTACGGGAGGCAACTACGGGAGGCAACGAGCAATTTTTATGATGAAGAAATTTGGTCTGTCGCCCCGCTATCAATGATCCAACTGCGGGAAACGACTTTAGACAAACCTGGCTTGGTTACGGTATTTGCTTGAGAGCTAAATCCTTCATTTTTGTTATCAAGGAGCGATAAGAGTTGCTTCAATTGAGCCTCCGAAATCCCAACAACTTGGTTTCCGTCTTTTTTAAAAAAGCCTTCAGACACATGATTAGCTGCAGGCTTGTTATTGTTGTTGAAGCGTCTTGGGCCTGAATTATACTTTGCCTTTGGATGGCCCGTTGGATACCCATGTAGCTCATAACAAGTTTGGACCCAATGGCCCAATTCTCCACAATGAGGACAATGAGGGCGTCCTCTTCTAGAGCCAGAACGACGCCTGTCTTGATCAAATCGGCGTCCTCCATTGAAATTCTCTAGCGACTTTTCTTGCGATCGGAAATCCTGTGACCCATATGGGCGGTCAGATCGCTCGGACCTCCTTGTATCCGCCGATGGAAATGGTTTGCTGTTGTTGCTTCGAACCGCCATGGCGGCGCTGCCGCCATAATTACTTGCAGCGTGCGTTGAGCTCAGGAGTCGCTGCTTTTCTTCTTGAGAGACGGAGAAATATGCTTGACGAACTGAAGGAAGGGGATTTATCAAGAGGATTTGTCCACGAATAGCACTGTAAGAATCATTCAATCCCATCAGAAATTGCATCAATTTTTGTTGGTCTTGTTGTGCCCCGTGTACTGCATTGCTGTAGGAAGCTAGTTCATCCCATAGGCCCTTCAATTTTGTATAATAGGCAGAGACAGAGAGTTGTTCTTGTCGAAGACAAGTAATATCTCACTGAATCTTAAAGATGCAAGGTGCATTGCTTTGAGAGAATCGCTCACGAAGATCTTCCCAAACTTCATGAGCAGTAGAGTAATATATCACACTGTCTGAAATTTCCGGACTGAGAGTGTTGACGATCCAAGAGTAGACCATATCATTACATCGAGACCAAGCTGAATAACCTTCAGGATCAGCTTCTTCTGAAGGGGCTTTGATTGAGTCATTGACAAAACCTAACTTGTTTTTGGAATTTAAGGACAGAGTCATTGCCCTTTTCCAAGTAGAATAATTGTCTCCATTCAAGGGTTTGGAAATCAAAACCAAATCCGGATGATCTGAATGATGAGTGAAATAGGGATTTGAGATAGGAACAATAATTTCTTTGCCAAGGACGGGAGGTGGTGGTGGTACTTCGTCATTGGCCATGATGGCTGAAAAGGAGAGATGCTACATGAGAGATTAGAGTGCAGTGATGGGTCAGGATCTTAGTCCTGCTCTGATACCATGTAAAGATGAAAGAAAGATTGAATTTACTGGAATGGATATTATTGATACTCAATCATGTATTTATACTACATTATAGATTATTCTAGTTAGGTATTACAATAGGAAAACTAATATACACAAATATTCTATTCTTAGTATGGAAGATATGGAAGATTCTGGAAGATATGGAAGTTTGACTTCCTAACAATATTGGTGATTTTGTGGGTGGAATTTTTTTTTCCACCAATTTATTATTCAGGAACGTCATAGACATATATTACTATATACCATGTATATTTTCTTATTAGAACTTATTCTTCTCATGCGTGCTTATGGTAGTCTGCGGTATAATTTTCAGAATGTGGTTCTGGAGAACTTCGACGACTTTGGGATTGATCCGTATCCTTCTCTAGGGAAGTCCTTATTGGATTCAGACCCTGATGTTGATAAGATGAACTGCGTTAGCATTGACAAGGCACATAATGAAGTTTCAAGGTAGAACTACTTTTTTGGATTTGTGAAGGCTATAGACACAATCCTTCAATTTATTTACCCTCTATGTATATATACATATAAAACTATCTTTGTATTCACGTGTGGCTACCAAATCGTAAGTGAATTCAGATGCTCTCAACCATCCATAGTAAGATGTCACAACCTTGAATCAAGTGATCTAAGTGAGGCTATTGAAAGAGGTAACCCGCATTGCTTATTTAAATGTGGATCTCTAGGTGGTGATAAGTTCGTAGTTCCCTCGTAATAAATTTTGTTCTTGTCTGTGTTTGTAAATACCAGGAACTATGCATTTTGATATTGAAGAAGATACATCAGAAATAAAGTTGGAGCTAAAAAAGGAAGGGCACAAGGATATGTAAGGATCTTACTTTCTCACGCTTGTTTACTCTTATAAACTTTCGGTTCCATGTGTTCTCTAACTTATGTTTATTGGAGAAACTGTAGCACGAAAAATGCAAGTTCTCCAGCGTTGTCAAAAACTGATTTGCCTTCGGAGTTAAAATGCTCTCTTTGCAATATGATATTCAAGGATGCTGTGATGATACCGTGCTGCCAACATAGCTTTTGTGAAAAATGTAAGGTTCTTCATTCAGAAGCTACATCTCATCTAACATAGGGTAAATCACAGTGCAAAACTTAGACAATAGATAGATTTATTCAGCAATTTTGGGGATCGTCATACTTTTAAAAATCAAATAAAGGTTAACATATCGCAAGAAATTATAAATGGAAGTAACAGTACTAGTTTTCTATATCGTAACTGTAAGTTTCGTGATCTATATATTTATGCGTTTTTTATACAAAGTAATGAAATAAACATCGATTTTTCTGACATATCATGAAAATGATGATATTTCTAATATGTTGACTACTATATCCGATACTTTGAAATATCATCAAGTTATTGAAATTACACATATATATTTAGCTATAGCTATAGCTATACCAAAACATTAGACTTTGGTATTTGATCCTATGCTAGGCTTTATTCAAGCTATTTCAATTCTACACGTCAATGATTCTCCAGTTTCATCGGCTAATTTTACTTGTTAGAAACGACTTGCTAAGGTGTTTCTGCCTACAAAGAAAAACACCAAAGTGTTTCTGTCATGTGATTCAACAGCTAGTTATTGTCCCTAACATTGGGTAACTTAAATAATATTTGCATTTGCAGGTATTCGTGTGGTGTTGGTTGAGAAGGAAAGCTGCCTAAAATGTTTTTCTTCCAAATGCGGGATAAAAGATTTGCTGCCGAACGTCTCTCTACGACAAGCAATAGAACATTTTCTCGAGACTGAACTATTACTTAGTGGTTCTAACTTCTAACAATATTCTTCCGAAATATGCCCCAGGTGAAATTACTTAACGGTCAACTTCATTTCATGCAAAAAGATGTGCAATTTGAATTATCAGATGATGGATAGCTTTTGAACTTTTGAAAATTATTGCAGATGGAGAATCTGGAATCCATATGAAAGAGTTTTCTTCAGCCGTGTCTATCCGTCCAAGAGAACCAGTATTGCCACATTCTCCTTCTGTAACAGGGAAGGGATCCAATCATGTTATGACAAATTTCAAAGGCGCACCAGAAAAGAAGAAACCTGTTGCAGAGCTTCAGGGAGAAAGCCAGCCCGTCAAACGGCCTCCAACTGTGTCAAAGGAGGAAGGTATATGATTGACTTTTACAGTTTTAATTTAATGGGCCAGGTTAAGGTGTATACATCTTTTATTTTTTATTTTGCATTTACTCCAATTGAGATCTGGAATCCGCCAACTATCCTACTCGGTAGCCCCATTCCGACTTTGAAAACCAAACAAAACGGGTCAGATCCTTTTTTGCAGAATTAAAAACATCATTAAGCAGAGTTCCAGATAATAGTTTCGTACTTTTCTATGTGGAGAGATGTGTGAGACAACCATGATTCCAAATAGTCAACTACATGTTTTGTATAATTAGTTAAACCAAAAAAAGACATAAATATGGGCAGTAGGGGACGAAATTCGTGAGATAGAGGATATTTGGGTCAATCGGGTCTAAGGAAGATGAACCTATCTCGCCAGGGACCTAGTTATGTCATATTACCTATATGCATATTCGACCCACATTTTCACTCAGATCAGCCTTGATGATCCAAACTTGCTATATGTTTTTCATTGATCATTTAAGATTTGTCAATTCTGGTTTTGAAATGCAGTAGTCAATAAGATTCATTAGTTAGGCACTGAAATAACGTCAGTGTCTGCATAATTTCACTTATCTTCAGTTTATTATTGGCATCAAATATCTGCAAAAATCCACCATTGATTTTCAATTTCTATCCCATATCATTGCAGCTAGCTCCACTGCCAGGAAGAGGGGACTGTGGGTTAACACTGCAGGTAAATATTTCATGCTTCTATGTCTATACTGGCCTAGTGGAACATATGATGTGTGTATTTTCATGTTTTTTTTTTTTTTTTTTGCTTTATTAGTCTTCATATTTATTTATATTGATTTGTATTTCCAGATGAACCTGGAGGTTTTACAGGCATGAGCAAACACAGAAAGGTAGACTCCCTTATCTTGAAAATCCGTATTACTACTATACGACTACCCTAAGTCTCTTCTCATGAACATATCATTGATTAACACACCAATGTATTAGGCCAGTGTTCAACAATCCACGGACCGGTATGGTGTATCTGTTGGATGACTTTTGAAAGAAGAAAAATGAAATAGCTGATATATTAGAATTGATAGGTTCAAGTAATGATATTACTTAATTTATCTGATTGGTAACTGATATATCAGTAAAATAAGAAATAACTATATATCAATGTTAGTGTAGTTATACATTTGATTAGGAGGGCGACTGATTTGTTTGTGTTTGATGTCAAAATTGATTGTGCACAATTTAATGTTATTTGTTTATATTCTTTGTATAGTATCTAATTTACTTTGTTGAAAACAGGGTGAGCGTACTTGTTACATGTGTGGTTCTCCAGACCATTTCATAAGAGACTGTCCAGCAGCTTCGAGCCTATATCCTAGTCCATACCCTATGCTTCAATCAGGTAAACTTATTTAGTTTATGTGCTTTTCATGCTGCGTATATCATATGTACTCCAAGAGTCGTTTGACAACCTGTATGAAAACGCATTGTTTGGCTAAATATTATTCATCAGCCACATAATGAATTCAAAGAGTCATTTTGGTTGTTTGTTTACTTTGGTAAACAAAACCATAGAAGATAAATTGTAGACTGGAATACTTATAATAGAGATGAATAGTTTAGACACATAATGACAACTTGTTAAGTCTTTGGAGCTCTTTTCTAGAAGCGTACTGAATAATCTTTAAATCACTTGATTTTGTCTCTTTATTCTCTATTCTCCGACCTTCCCCTTTCCTACCTACCCCCTCTATGTCTGAGCTAATGGAAACTTGTTCAAGGCAGGAATCTTTTATTCCGTAATGACAATCTTCTCTTCATGATTGTAGGAGACCCTGTGTTCCCAGGTGGTATGTCAGCGTATGCACTTCCTTACTGGCATGGGACGTCATTACCCCATATGGGGATGTATTCAAATATGTATGCCATTCCCGGGATGATGCCATATGATCCCACCATGGTCCCTGTTACATCACCTTTCGGAGTTTCTTATATGCCATCTATGTATGCTGGCATGTCAGTTCCATGGTAAGTTCTTTTTTTCTGTTAGTTTATCTTGTATGCTGTATATGAAGATCCTTAGCTTTTTATTTAAATTTCTCAGTGCATCTTCAGCACCCGTGTAACGCTCTTAATTGGGCTTAAATGACTCTTTTGTGGTTTTGCAAATTTCTTTAAGAGTCTCCCATTTCGTGAATAAACTGTAGCATGGAGGCAAGAGAGTATAACTGCTGTATCAAGCTTTGAAAAATCTAAGAGTATCCCAAGTGAAAATTTTACTACAAACCACTATGAAAAACTTAGCCATCGGATTTTCTACTATTTTAACGTTTCTTACAACTTAAGATACGATCATCATTGGAGATTTTCTTATGTTATGTTAGTCTAAATCTATTTACTTTTGTGATGACATTTACCTTGAATTATCTTACAGTGGAGTAATGAGAATGGGAGGTCTGATGCCTCCGGCTTCAATGACGAGTGAAGCGGATCGCCCTGTGAGTAGAGCTGAGTTGATGGAGCTGCAGGAGAGTGAGCAGAGATACAAATTTCTAAGTGAGCACCAACACAGGTAAAATCCTGTTACACTTTCAGATTTCCATGTAATAAGTATTCACTTTAGGGTTGAATACTATTTTGTGGCCATCCATCATTCTCAAGCAACAGTAGTTCTGTTATGTTACCGGTGACAGTTTACGACTGTTAGACAAACTTGTTTTCCCCCAATCCCACCTTGTTTTAACATTTGTAGTTAACAGGATGAGGGGTATCTTCTACTGTGCATTGGTACTGATAAGTATGCACTTTATGAGTAAATCCTTAATTAAAATGTAAAGAAAAGTATAAAATAGTAAAATCATCTGTATAATGGAAATTGGATAAAAAATTATTTTAAATGTTGGCTACTGATTACCTAATTTTTATTTATTTATTTACCTTTTCATCTTATTAGCTGTAGACTGTAGTGTACTGGTGATCTTTGTCCTGACTCCTGACTATCTTATGTTCCAACTTTTGTAGAGAGAAACTCCGTGACGCATATGAAGATTATCCCTACGATGAACCCCAGAAGTCCCATGATCGCAAACCTCAATTTGATAGAGAGAAACGTGCAAGCTACTCTGAAGAAAGCAATTCCCAAAGATCACTTACAAAGCACTCATGTGATAGGCGTCCAGATGATCTTGGACATGAGAAGAGTTCTCGTTCTTCACATCACTATGAAGTAACTAGTTCAGAAATGCAAGTTACGTCTGATGGCTCCGACCACTATAGTAAAGAGAGGCATAAACACCATAGAAAGAGTTCAAAGAAGCATGATGATACTAGCAAGAGAAGCAGTAATCATCAGAGCCACAAAGAAATGATATCTGATAGAAAGAAGATTGAAATAGACGTTAAGAAACGTAGTCGGAGATATCATGACCACTCAGATTCAGGTTTGGAACCTAAATCCTCTGGAGATCGGTAGCGACATCAAAGGGAGAAAGAATCGAGTCACAGTTCTAGGCACCATTCAAAACACAAGGTGAAGTCCGCAGAGAACGAATCAGATCACGATAGGTGGCAGATGAGCCATGGTTTGGAAGAGACCCATGGAGCAGAAGAGTCGCACAATCACCATAAAGGCAAGAGTAGACACTAAAATGTGACAAAGTAGAAGGTATATTTTTGATTTTGACCCCTGTATCTAATCTAATTTAGACTTTAACTACCCCGTCCCAAGTTCATGCTACTTTTGACAGTACAAATCTGCTACGATATTGTCTGATTCAATACTGTAATGGGGTAAATCAGAAGTTACATTTGGGATAGTCGAAGTCTAATTTCGATAATGTAATGGGGGTCAAAGTAAACTTCCGTGGAAACTGGTGTATATATCCAATTATCTTGGGGAAGATGCAAGAATCGACTGCAACGCATTTATTCTGAAGCATCGTTTGTAAACAACAGTGATAGGTGACATATCTCATACTCTTTAGTATCATTTACCTCTTATTTTAACAAATTATGTATCAAGTTGGCTATATTTTGTCATTACGAACTTGTAGAGAGAAGTTTCAGATCTACCGAAGACTTTGATGACTGTTAAAAACCGAATCATTATTAATTTTGATCTAATGGGTATTATTTTTTGGTTTTGATGTTACAGATGGCTTTTCTACTGTAAATCATTGACTAACAAACTTTTGTTAATGTATGACGCTATTGTCATCTTTCCTTTGTTGAGCTGTGGGGGGATATCTTCTGAAGTATAGTGTTCTGGTCAAATTTAGGCGCTGCTTCACAGCCCTTTGTTTCTTGCTGGAAAACTTGAAGCAGGTTCAAGGTATGTTTTCACCTTAAAGATAATTTGAAGTGTGTTAAGGTGCAATTCTTGGAACTCTACTTTCTCCTGGGTTTGTAAAGGTAAATATGGAAAACCCAGTTACCATTACCAGGACAGGAGCTTGTCTGTTGTGCATTTATGCAAGAGTTGCACCTTTGCGTATTACATTCCTTGTTTTGCTTTTATTTGATTCTTCGGCTATGGTAAGCATTTGGGTCATTGAGATACTAGTCAGCGGTTGAAATCAGTATCTACACTGAGGAATTCACAAGTATACAAATTCAAATCTTGGTCGAAATACTGGGCTCACCTAGCTCACTTTTGATCAATCTTGATTATATTTCGGGAATTTTAAGAGGCCTATTCACCCCTTGTGAAAAGTTCTAATTTTACCGAATAGGCTCAAGAGGTATGCCATGCCTGCAAGGTATTTCGATAATCTCCTTTTTATGGTATTTATAAGTGTAATAATAACAAATCTATAGTTTAAATAATCAAAAAGGAGTAATAATAGATACAAATAATTTATTTAGTGCAATCGACGATACGCCTAGTATCAACCAGGCTAGCATGAAGTACCCCACCAATGCAGTTGGACCAACGTCTTTCGGTTCCTGTTGTGACAATCCATGACTCAGTATTCATTTTTCTTTAGTAAAAACTCAAGCTTATGTTGCAAGTTTGAAGAAAAGTCACTGGTTTCTTGACTTTGGCTGAGCTAGGCGATAAGTAGTATTCGTGATTAAAGTTACCATACCTGAGGTGGAGTCTCTGGTGAAATGCTGATGCTTGTGATATGTCGAACTTGAAAGGCCAGAGATATGTATCTGCCTTTCCGGTTCTTGCCAGACTCCAATCATACAATCTTCTCTCTTTTTCTGATGATAATATCGTGTATGATTCCTTAAATAAAAGGAAAAAATGTCAAAACTAATTGCATTAAAACTCGCGGGGAGATATCGAATACTTGAAAGAAAAGGCTCTGTGCCCGCATGGTGAATAAAATGACTAACTCTTAAGAGTTTGAATTTCTTGTTAAGTTCTTCTTCCTCCAATTCTTGGTTCAACAGTTCTTGGGATTTGGTTTTATATGCGACTGGTACTTGATAAACAAGATAACATAAATCACGTAAATGTTGTAAAGGACTGAAGTAGATTAGGACCTGATCATATGGACATCTTCTAAGAATTTGAAGTCTACTGTAGTGATCGGCATCTGTAATTGCTGCACTCTAAACCTCAAATTAATCAAATTATGAAGCCGACAAATTAACTTTCCATAAGAAATATAATCTGTGATGGAATGTTATAATTACCTATGCCACGATGAACTTTTTTGACGTTGAGCGTAGTAGAGATCAAAGAATGAGGAACCTTGGAAATTCCAACCAGGTCTTTCAAAATCTACAGCAGTGTCCTCGGTTGCTTCAGCACAGCTTCGAACTAGAAACCTGTATGTCCTTTTTGATGGGAGCTGAAGTAGTGAAAGAGAACTAGGTTTTGGTGTAGGGTGATAAAAATATGACGACGTGATGACGACGTGATCTTGACGGGGAATTGCAAAGAGTTGCTGTTGGTATAGATACAGCCATGGATATATTATATGTTTTGCTTATGTGATACATACAAACCAACCACCGAGTTATCCTGTACAATTTTATCAAAGAAAACTGCTGTATCAATACACATCTTTGGAAAAACCAGTTGAACAAAAGACTATCATTCGGCATTTTACTATCAAATAACCAAACATACATACACTACAATAAGCATCTCCAAGAGAGAAGGTATGCTATTTCGGTTTTGAATACTAGTATCCGGAATAGTATACCACTTTGCTCTAACAGATTTCTCTCTAAATTCAATTTTTTATTAAAATTGGGACCAACAATATTATTTTATGTGATAGAGAGAATACTAGTACTCCCGTGGCTCGCCACGATGAACAACGTTGACGCGCCTTCGGCGTTACATAATTGCGCCTTCGGCACTCCCCTCATCCCACGTGTTGATACGTCGCAATGTTTGCAAGCAACATGGAAAATGATCTATAGAGTATTAATATTAAATCAAGTACCCTAATGACGTCACAAAATCAAGATGCAAAAAGCCGAAGAACTGTGCCACAGGCCGAATACGCCGATGCGCCTTCGGTGCTATCCATATTATCAAACACATGCCATCGACACTACAATTTGAAGAAGAAATAAAATATTGTGTTATGTGATGGATCACCACTTTTTGATGACATAAATTAAAACCCCAAACATCTTTTGAGAATGCCCATTAGCCAAATGAATTATAGAGTAAGTATGGAAAAGAAATAAAGTGTACAGTATTTAATAAAGAAAAATGATGCTCAAATGCCAAATTAAAGCTACAGTTGTAGATTGTCATGCTAAAAAAACCACTTCTAAGAATCATCTACCAAACGTTGTATACTTGTATGATGATATATAGTAGGATATCTTAAGACTGTTTCTTCTACTTAAGATATTTGTCTACCAAAAATAAAAAAACAAAAACATCTACCCACTCCCTTAGCAAACATAAAACCACTTTCGTAATGAATGCTTGATGCTTATTTCTTAAAGAATCAAGCCTCCTCTCTTTTACTTCTTTTGAGTCCACCATTACTAGTATCGCCGTTTGCGAAAGTATGAAGGACCGTCTTTACTGCAGTTTTTAAATCCGCTTCACCGCCCTAGATAAAAAAAACCCTGTTACACGTTACTACCAAATTGCTCAAATAACTATTTGAGAGAAATATAAACTTTGTAATCAATAGTAGATATGTCCAAAACAATATATTTGTCAATTATTTCCAAAGCAGATTGATACTATGTATATCTTAACCAATATATTGTATGATATAATATCGATATCTTGTAAATTTACAATATATATTACTTTGCTTCTTATTTGGATAAATAAAATATTCCCTAGAGATTGAAACGTTGAGCAGCCAAGCAGCCATACCAAACAACCATAGCGTACTGATGGTCCTCTTGCTTTTTAAACTCCAACCATCAATAGTCTCTGAGTGTAAAAATAAAGAAGTAGATATGCCCACTCTTAGACCATCATAAGAGAGATGAGAGGACCTTCAGATAGCCTACTGGAGGCCCAAAACACAGACCTGATGCTATGGTTTAAAAAAAACTACACTGACTATAGCGGAACTCAGAAGTATTCCCATCTTTGGTCGTGTAAAGCAAAGAGTCGTCGATCTTCATACCAAAGACCTCAATTGAACATGCAATATATATCGCTATAGATTCTCACACCAAAGAGTTTATCATATATATAGATTCTCACACCAAAGTGTTTTACATACATACATTTATGAGAGATTTACGCGCATTAAATATTCTCTGATTACATACACCATTATATTCTTTGATTAATTTTTGTTTTAAAGCTAATATAAACCCCAATTCAGAAACTCATAAACTAAAAAATTCAGAAACTCAGAAACCCCAATTTTGATCCATTTTTTTAATGATAATAAACCCCAATTCATAAACCCAATAATTCAGAAACTGAGAATACCTTCAAATTAGAAACCCATTTAGAAACCCACGTACAATTTAGAAACTCAGAAAACAGTAAGATAGATAGAGACCAAAATCAAAATATAAGGAAGAGAAGTTGAGACTATACCTTAAAATCGTTGAGTTTAAATCAAAACCCCAAGTATAGGGGATTATACCTCAAATTGTTGGCAAATAGAGAGACGGTTATGAGTTGGAGAGATGGCATGGTGGAAAGGGAGGGAGAGAGATGTGAGATAGACTCTTGAGGGCTTAGACTAAACTACCTTTTTAATGTATTTAGTTTAAAATACTCATTCTCTTCTAATAGGTAAAAAAATCTGGTTCGTCATCTCGCCCTATCATTAAATCTCAGCCCCTCTTTGTCTTTATGTTGTGAGTGAACTTGTCTATACGAAAAACACTCTTCTTGGATAATATATACATTTTTATTAAAAATTGGGACCCACAATATTCTTTTATTAGAGAGAGAAAAGAAAGGAAGAAAAAAATATTTGTAGGGGACCCACAAAAGTAGTATGCACATACCACTCTCCAAGTTCAGGATTTACATACTTTGGAGGGGTATGAGAGCGAGTATGCTGAACACCATACTCTTGGAGGTTTTGCAAAAGTATGTGAAAAATGTAACAGCATACCATGCTGTTGGAGATGCTTTATCGTTTTCTGTGTTTTTTACCATTAGATTCATCTATGAGAGAAAAGCTCAGCTAATTCAATGGTCTAAATCACTGGAAATGTTTCTGATTAGAAACATTATTTTGTTATGTACCAAACAGAACTTCTTACTCTGATCCCAGTCCTCTCGTTGTGCACATCACCGTGAGCCGTGAGCGTGCATTTTTTGCCCCCACCTCTTCGGCATTTTACAACAACTTCTAATCTACCATGGCTTATGCAAGTTTTTCATATCATCCACCGTACGCAATCTCGAAGAATTAATTACAAAGATCCCCAATCGCTAAAATCTCTAACCCAAGCTCCTCTAAGTAGGGTTTTACAATATATAACACTCAATCTCAACCGTTGATAGCACTACCTATATTCATAGCCGTCGATCACCTCCCTCCTCTCCATTTACATCTCATCACTTATAAACTCATCTGTACCAGTATAAATTAGGGTTTCCGCCGAATCACTCTCACTTGATCTCAAATCAAATTAGGGTTTCGTTTCCCCTCATTTCAGCACTCGATTTCATCAATTATGGCAACACAGATCAGCAAGAAACGAAAGGTTCGTCTCTCTCTCTCTCTCTCTTAGGGTTTCGTTTCGCTCTCTCACTAGATTGATCTCTTATGTGTGTTGTTGTTGTTGGTACAGTTTGTCGCAGATGGAGTCTTCTTCGCGGAGCTCAACGAAGTCCTAATGAGAGAACTTGCAGAAGATGGGTACTCTGGTGTTGAAGTTAGGGTTACACCAATGCGAACTGAGATCATCATTCGAGCAACCAGGACTCAAAACGTTCTAGGTAAACATCTCTAACATTAGATTTTGATTGATTTAAGTCTGAATTAGGGTTTTAAGTGATTAATGTGTTATTTGGTTGATTAGGTGAGAAGGGGCGAAGAATTAGGGAACTAACATCTGTTGTTCAGAAGAGGTTTAAGTTTCCTGAGAACAGTGTTGAGCTTTATGCTGAGAAAGTTAATAATAGGGGACTTTGCGCTATTGCTCAAGCTGAGTCGCTTCGATACAAACTACTCGGTGGTCTCGCTGTTCGTAGGTACGATATAATGCTATCTTTACTTTGCAAATCTTGATTTATGTATTTGGTTTACTGTAAATTAATGTGATATCCTATAATGGATGTTAGGATTGTATACTTAATTGGACTAAATGTTGTAGAAAGTATTTGTCGTGGGTCATGTCATTATTACAGCGAGATTAGTTCCTATTACGAATCTCGTGTCGGAAGATGACTACATCCAATTTTCCCCATCCATTTCATAATTACATTGGAGAATTTCTGTAATTCTCTTGATTTGAGCATGGATGGGAGATTCTGATACTAGCTGTTAAGACTACTAATGATTTGTAAGAAAGCCCATTTGCTTCCTTCTTACTGATGGTGTTGTTTACGTTCATTTCATATGACTATTATATGACTGGTAATCATCATATATTTATGTGGTTTTGTCATTAATAAAAGCAAGTTTGATGGTTTCTATGCCAACCTTGTGTCGGAAGATGACGATATTGACGATATTCCTCCTTTCCAGCAAACTTATGAATTGATTTGCTTTTCATTTAGTATGTGCAAGGAGGCACATGCCAAGCAATAAAATCTTCATTGTTCCAGTAATTCTTCCAGATTTTCTGTACCCTATTGTTAATTTTTCCATCCTTGCAATTCACATGTGGGTGTTAGATTCTTGCACATTCTTTTGCTGGTCATCTATAAAGCAAATAGGTTTATTCAGTACCAACTTTGTGTCGGAAGATGACTAAATTGATTCCTATTTTTGGCCAAATTTCCGTGAAATAATACTTTTTATGTTGTATGGTAAGAAGAGAGACAATCCCGATTCTTTTTCAAATTTATTGTAATTCTTCATTCCAAGGTACTGTTTTCTCTTATGAGGTTTTCTTGTCGTCTTTCTGTAAAGTGGGATTTGAAGTTACGTATAGAAACATTCAAAATACTTGATTTTTCCACAAAATTGGTTTAATTCATGTGCTTTATGCAATGCAAAGTCTTTCTGAATTAAAAACATATCCTTTACTCAAATCTCCCTTTCATCTCTATCGTTTTCAAGTATAGCTGACAACTAAAGTTGTCATCCTTCGAGTGTGTTGTAGTCTAGACCTTGTATATTAAGGTGAACATGTAACGTGAAAGGTTGCCCTAATTAATGACTTGGGTGTATTAGCCATGTTTCCTTATCCTCAGATGGATCTTGTCTTTTTAGTGATATAATATCTATCCCTTTTAGAGTGGATTGCTGTAAAATTAATAGGAGAAACTTTGACTTCACTGTGAAGCCTTTTGTTTTAGTAGGGTTATCATCATTTAGCATTGATTATTTATTCTCCTGCTGATGTTAATGGGCATTGGGGTTATTATTGATGCTCACATCAATGATATACTTGGAGTTTGTTAGGCTCCTTGATCTGTTAACTAGTTTTTGGAGTTTGGAAAATCTTCCTACATATTATTCCCCCCTGTATTTATCAAGATTTTTTGCCAACTCGTTGAATTTGATGAACTTTTTAATGGATTATTAATTATATTTTAGAGACCTGACCAGATATATCTAATGTATTTCTTTTTGCAGGGCTTGCTATGGTGTCCTCCGATTTATAATGGAAAGTGGGGCAAAGGGATGTGAGGTTTGTGTACTGAACTTTCGCACTTAACCTAAAGAGTTCCTTGCACGAGAAGTAGGACCTTACACTATATGAAACAACCTTTTGTGGTTCAAACAGGTTATTGTGAGCGGGAAGCTGAGGGCAGCACGAGCAAAATCAATGAAGTTCAAGGATGGATACATGATATCCTCCGGTCAGCCTGTCAAGGAGTATATTGATTCAGCCGTCAGACACGTTCTTCTGAGACAGGTTTGTGTTCAGACATTCTTTATTTCTAGTTGATTATTTTTATTCATTCTACTCTATATTTTTGCAGGGAGTTCTTGGAATTAAAGTGAAAATCATGTTGGACTGGGATCCCAGTGGAAAGCTTGGTCCTACAACACCCCTACCTGATGTTGTAACCATCCACACTCCCAAGGAAGAGGAAGAGTACATCAGACCAGCCGTGGCAACTGATATTGAAATTGCAGCTTAAAACCTTAGTAGCCTGTCCTGTTGTTTTCCTACCAAAAGTCTTGCTTTGTAATATTTTTCTGAAATACAGAAAGGGATTGAGGTTAAGTTCAATTTTGGTATCTGCTACTTTTTCATTAGTGAGATGCAAATCATGTTTCTTTCTTGAAAGTGTCAGAATTTTTACATGACTTTATTACTATAGTGGGGTTTTCATTAGAGCATCTCCAGCAGTTGGGTGTGGGCTCTGACTGTTGACCTGCACTGCACGTCAGATGCAACAAATCCAAACTCACTCGTTTCCTTTCGGCAATTGGGCTGCCGTGTATTTCTTTTATTAATTTTTTTGAAATCAAAACATTGCCGCCTCATATGTGAAACAAAATCCCTACTTTGTTCCCTCATGATGTTTTATCATCTCTCGATACTCTTGAAAAAATTATCAACATCAAACCCAATAAAATGGAAATGCTAGAGGGAGACCCACACCCTAGTTGGGTTTAGAGTGATGAGATTCAGAACAAGCTGTAACTCGATCGAGGTCCGGAAGAAAAAAAGAAAGAAAAGGGTTGTATTTGAAGAGGTAGAACAAATTCAAGGCCTATCTCACCCAACCCAAGATAAAATTTCACACATGCGGTTATTAATGCGCTCCCAGACGGCGTGAATTATATATATCGCACTGGCAATGATCTCACCGTAAGTTTTTGTTTAATGATGACTTTGTTATTTCCGTTAATCAAGTGTTTGACAAAATGCTCCAATGAACAAAATCGCGATTCGATGTGTCCGCACGGCACTCACTACAGTAATAAAAGTTTAGAACAAGATTTCCAAAATTATGACAATAAGGGATCCCGTGTTGAAGATATTTTGGGGGCTCGTGGATATTAAATTGGGTAATTCCAATAATTGGCTAATTCAGACGCTAACAGAGCGTAGGTGACCGACAACTCACACTTTTCTCTTCCCGTGTGCGGAGATAGGGATCACTCTTTGGATTTCACAATGCTTACATCATTGTCAATCGGCAAATATCCTACTATTGCCATATGACGACCGATGGAGTGTTATATCTGAGGCGATGAAATTGCTTCCCTGCATTATATCCAACAATACAAAGAGTGGGAACGTCAGCATTGCATATCCGAGGAAGTACTTGACCATCACAGATGATCGGTTTAATGATAGTACGGTGGCTCGTGCTTTTATCCTTTTCATGATGAGACATTTATGGTTCCAAATGGCCAACAACACCGTTCCGCTTGGATATCTCGAGGTCGTGGCCAATTTGGACGAAGCTCCCTCATATTACTGGGGTTCTGCTATACTTGCTTCTTTGTACCATGGCTTGGATACTGTAGTCACGACCAGGGGTGCCATCATTGGATTTTCGCTACACATTGAGGTACACTAATATTTTTTCCAATGATACAAATCGAATATCTTGCAATAAACGTTTTAAATGGAATTTCTAATTGTTTTCTGTGTTGTTCCCAAATGCAGTATTGGTTCTACGAGAATTGTGGGGCTGAAGATGACGTCGTATCATCGCCTCAAAGTATGGGAGAAGGGGAATAAGAAGAAAACAAATGACCAAGCAGGGAACTTTCTTACTTTAGCCAGATACCTCATTGACCACCAGACTATTGATTCGATCAACTGGCAGCCATGGGCTACATCAGCGGCTATAGAGTTAGATGATGCACATATCGCGTCAGCGTTGTCCCATAAGAGGATTTCACTTCAAGTCCTAAATGGAAACTACAAGTATTTCTTGGGGGATAAATGTTGGAGGCAGTTGACTGGCTATGCGGCATTGTTGAGTTGAAGTGGAGGGGCTGCTGTTAGAGCACCTCCAGCCAACATATATATAAAAATAAAAAATAGCCGTTGGGATGCCAAATATAGCCGTTGGGAAGGACCCACAAGAAGAACAAGCCGTTGTGGGAGTTTAGGGAATGTGCCGCTAGTTCTGATCTCCCACAACGGCTAGTTCTTCTTCCCTTTATCTTTTTACACTTCTCTCTTCTCTCTGTTTGTTCCTTCTTCACCTTCAATGCCATTCTCTCAACTCCACAGCCTGAAATGTCTTCCTCGTCCTCCTCTTCATCCATTGCTGATCCTCCACGTGTATTGTCCTCCTCTGATGATCTAATGTTTGAGTGTGCTACCATAATGACCGTTATGCACCAAATTGCAGTGAACCTAGTAGTACATGATGAAACTTCTATTCACCGCGGGAATGTCATGGGTCGTAAGGATAAGATAAAGATGCGAGACCACAAATTGGGTCATTACAGCGTTATGCGGGATTACTTCAACACTCCTTGCACATATACTCCGGAAGAATTTCGACGACGTTTTCGTATGAGTAAACAAATGTTTTTGTGAATATTCGATACAGTAGTAATACATGATTATTACTTTGTCCCGAAAGCCAATGCCGTTGGACTATTGCGTTGTCGTCGTACCAAAAGATAATCGCGACACTTAGATTCTTAAGCTACGGTGTCGCGGCGGATCTTTTCGATAAGTATTTGCAAATAGGAGAAATCACAATCTTGTTAATTATGCAAATGTTTTGTGTTGCGGCTATATAAAATTTTGGAGAGGAATATCTTTAAGCACCAAACGCGGCCGACGTCGAAAGGTTAAAAGCGAAATGAGAGTCAGGGGGTTTTCCCGGCATGTTAGGAGGCCTTGATTTGATGCATTAGATATAAAAAAATTGTCTCTTAGCTTGGCGTGGTCAATTTACTGGTCCTTACACTAAGACGACTATGATTCTTGAAGCGGTAGCTTCACACGACCTTTAGTTTTGGTATGTTTTTTTGGCATACCAAGGGCTAACAATGATATAAATGACCTACAACAATCATATCTCTTTACCGACCTCGCCGATGGTATCGCTCCACCTTGCAATTATGCAATTGCCGAAAAAGCTTATGATATGAGATATTACCTAACGGATGACATATACCCCAAATGGGGAAGACTTGTCCAAACCATCTCCAATTCAGTTACAGCGAAACAAAAATTGTTTATTCAACGACAAGAAAGTTGCCAAAAAGACGTAGAACGAGCGTTTGGGATTTTACAATCAAGGTTCAATATTGTCAAAAATCCGGTTAAATTGTAGAAACCCGAGGTTTTGAACAATGTCATGAAGGCATGCGCGATAATGCACAATATGATCATCGAAGATGAACGAGGTTCATTCCCGTCATTCTTAGACTACGATTCAGACGATCCCACAATTATCATCGGTGAACCTATTGTACGCGAACGCGGAACAATAGAAGCTTTTATAACGAAAATGAACCGCATTCGAAGTCGAGAAATACACTTTGATTTAAAGAATGATCTAATCGAGCATTTGTGGGTGTGAAGGGAAATAATGCTTTCTAGTGTTATAATCAAGTAGTATCTAAGAACTGTGTAATTTAATGATTATTGTCGTGCAAGCTTATGAATTATTGATTTCTTATTGAACAAGTTATTGATATTGCATTAATCTTGTATTTGTTTTAACGCAATATTCTTGAAAAAAATATTTCTTCAAAAGATTACATTCTTCAATAGCAAACTACATTCTTAAAACTAATACATTATTGGGAAGTAAACTACGTTCTTGGAAATTATACAACATTCAACAAAGTTAAATTACATTTTATAACATGAACCGGTACTTAGTCCGCTATTCTTGTTAAGACGTTCCATGACATCTCCTTGCTTTTGCATATAGTATTGCCATTGATGTCCAGAAAGTATCGTAAGGTCTTTATCCATGATTTTGCGATCTTCATTTGCAATTGATGTCTAGAATGCATATTCAATTCCTTGCTATTCTATACTATATCATAGATTATCATGGTTCAAAAACATATTTTCCCTATTTTTTTCGGATTAAAAATTAGGGTTTTTGATATTTTTTACTCTTGAGAAAGGGTTATATTCAAACTTGTATATCATTCTCTGTGGACAACAGATAGAGGCGAGACCACTTTGGCTAGATAGCCTACTCCGATAACTTTCCAACGGTATATGAGATGTCCCAATCGCCGAGAATAGTACGTTGAAGCTAGGCAGTTTCAAGGCCAAAAACGGGGTTTTTTTGGTCGATGACGTCAGCAAGATAATAAAATATATTTTTTTATTTTTAATAATTATCTGATGTGACATCATCATTATCTACTGTGACGTCAAAAATGATACGTGCTAAAAACACGTGGGAGGCTGGCGTGGTGTGACACGTGGCATTCGCAGACTATTACTGGCCAGACGTCGAAAGTTCGTCAGAATATTGGTCAGACGGTCGCCTAAATATTAGTTAGATGGCTACCGGAACGGTCACTCAAGCACTGACATGGCTGACACGTGCGAGGCACGTGTGGAACGTGTGACACGTGTGTAGCCCGTGTGTGACACGTGTGCAGCCCGTGCGTGTGGCACGTTAGGCCTGTGCGTGCATGGCACATGGCAGACCAAGTCAGACCAGTAAACCCGGTCTAGGCCTTGACCCAGACCGAGTTGGTCTAAACCGGTCGAGACACTAAAATCCATTTTTGGTCAAATTGAGCCTAATTTTTTTTTGGGAAATTCCTATTGACTGGACCTACCCCGTGGGGGACTCATTTTGAATTTTTTTTTATGAAAAATAGTTTTAATTTTTTTTGGGAAGAGGTGCCTTGTATATAGAAAAGTTGGCTCACTTATATGTAATATAAGTAAATGGTGTATTCCTATTTAAGTATCTTACAATAGCTAATAAGATATTACTAGTATGCCCCTAAGATACTAATTATAATGATCAGGGATCATAAATAATACGAAACAAAGACTAATTTAGCATACAGCTCTGACTCATATCTATATCACAGTTAATTATCACATACAAATAACTAGAGCCCAATTGGAAATTGACTTAGTCTTATTTCTAAAAAGATGGTGTCTGAGGAGCCAAGTTTTTGTATCTAAGTGCAATTAAATGTTACAAGATTATATTTAGAGGTATATAGGTATTAATAGCAACCTATAGTACTCTAGAATGTTAGTTCAAAGACAGGCATAATCAACATATCTTGTGAGCCCAACAGACTTCGGGATAGGACCACTTGTCAGCAAAACATATAATACCCCTCATATGCGTAGCAAATAGGGTATTTTTGTTAAATTATACAGACCTTTATAGAACTTAAGGGCTTAGAACACCCTAGTTCTCAGAATAAAGAATGCAACATCAAGTAGTTTGGATAGCTGTCTTGGTTAAAACTCTATTAAAACGCACTTTAAGGTTAAGATCACCATTTTACGGGGTAATTTTAGAATTTAACACTTAGTGGAATATGAGCAAGGTTTACCTATAAGTAATGATTGGGAATCACTGGCTTGATTATTATGAATTGCCTATAGTAATGATTGTAAATCATGCACTTAAATAGGATTTCATAAGGAATGCAAATATCTTGTGGTTTTGAATATCAATCTTGGCTAAGATTCTATTAAAACACACATCTAAGATTAAGATAATCATTTTTATAAGGTAAAATTTGGGATTTAATTATTAAAAAAGAATTTTATGAGTTTTAGAATATGAATAGGGTTCAACTATAATATGATTGGGAATCATTTATTTTTAGTTATTCTAAGAACTATGATCTGTCTTTAATGCATTTGAAATGTTTATCAAGAATTATCACTAATTACGATATACATTTTGAATTACAAATGTGTGTCAGCCCACGTTATGATTATGAACCATTGCGGCTTGATGGTTTCAACTACCTGTCATGGTGTAAGAACATAAAAGTCCATCTACAGGTAATGAACGTCTCAAAGTCGATTATTGCAGATAACACCGTCTCTGAACAACTCAGGGCACATGCCATGTTAGCTATGTGCGCTCATCTTGAGCCAGAGCTGAAATTTTAGTATCTCCATTGCGGAACTCCATATGAGTTATGGATGAGCTTAAAAGAACATTTTGGCTTACAACAGTCCCTAACAAACTATAAGAACCGTAACCGCTGGAACAATTTGAGGCTATGCGACTTCAAGACTGTAGCTGCCTATAATTCAACACTACTAAAAATTGTTACAGCTAGAGGCTCAATAACGATTATGTCTTCGAGAAAGAGGTTTTGCAAAAGACTTTTTCCACATTCATAGGCTTCTTTCAGGGACCAGTATGCGAAAATGGAATTTAGCTGTTCTGGAGATCTGATCTAACTCTTGCTCGCTGCAGAACAAGATGGCACATTTCTTTGAAAAGCAGGAGGTTTCCTCTTAGGAGGATGAAACCAGTTGTACGGAAGATCTTATCTCATGACAAAGACAGCCATGAATGGGGTTCTGGGAGTGGGAAGGTGACTAAAGGCAAAAATTGGGGATTCCTGGGCCCTCAGAAGCATAACAAGTTTAAAAAGGTTGGAAAACCACAAACAACCAAAAAAGATCAAGAAGCCAGATTTTGAATCTCTTTGTTTGAGATGTGGGGTAGCTGGATACTGGTTTCGCGACTGTAAGGCACAATGGGTGCCTAAAGTCAAAGCCAAAGTTGACCACATCACCACTGACATAACTTCTATCACTACGAAGTTACCAACGTCAGACTTCTTTGGTGACACTGATGCCAGTATGGATCAACATACGGAGTAATCTGTAACGATTCTCCAGTAGTCATGTGATGTCGAATTAAAGTGAACACTAGTAGTTTCTTTTCTAGTACAAACTTGATTTACTTTTTGTTGTCAGTATTTTTGATTTTGTTGGGAACATATTATTTATATTTCAATAAAGTGTTCGTGACATATATGCAATTTCCAATTTGTTCTAAATTGTGATTATTTAAATTTATTGCTTGGGAAGTAGTTAAATTCTGTGTATGATAGTTGATCTGCTACATACAACCCGCCTATAAAACTATCTGCTCATTGAGTAGTATGACCGATAATCGGATGAGTGACGACAGATGTCTAAGAGAGATTAATACTACGCACTCGATCCTTTTGAGATATGAATATATTTATTGTCTAACCTTATACATTGGTGATGACAAGAATATCATTAGTACGACAAATATGATAGAACGCACTGAGTGCATCACGCTATTACTCTCAAACGGTACGATACAGGGTATCTAGTCCACTTTATAAACTAATAAATCTAGCCTGATTTTACTAAGTTTAGAGATATACATGATAATACTTATCATGTAATGGCATTCGAAAAAAATGACAGACAAGGTTATGTGCATTCACTCCATGTTTAAAGGTTACAACACGTTATTAGAACAGTTTCCAATATACTCCCCAGGGTTCGAATAGTGAGGAGGATTATCGAGATTACATCTTAACTTTCCTTAAAAGGATAGAAGATCCAGAGAGTGTACATGTAACGATTGTTTTCAAGGAAAGTCTATTATTTTATCCTAGTATGACGAAAGTGGAGTGAGAACTCTAACCTTTGCTCCAAGCGCATCCATGGAGACACATGTTGACCTTTCCATCCACATAGTGGCCCACTTGAATATCTAGGGTCATAAAAGACGCATCTAGGATATGGTCTTACATTTGCTAACACATAAAATATAGGACGACAACATTAGCTCGACTTCTCAATTAGATCATTCGATCGCAGGCTTAGTTTCTGGATTAATCGATTAAAGCCGATCGATGCTATTTGACGGGGGCTTAGGAGTTGGACTCACAAACTTTTGATGATTCTTTTACCGCTAAATAGAATAGATGATTGAGCATCGTGAGTACCCCATACCATACCCAACTCGGGATTGGCAGAGAACCTAATCAAGCGATTTAGGATAATCTTCAGGCCACTATTATTACGATCATAGCTTCCGGCAAGTGTGTGGGATATGCATTCTTACTCCCACATCACTGATTAGGGTTAGTCCCTTAGCAAATCATCAAATTATTTTTCCCCAAAAGCGACTAGTAACTGAATCAGAGCCCGGTGTCGCCCATCGATGAACATTTGGATGTCCCGTACATGTGCCAATCGCACCACAATGTATGAAGATGAGACTCTCAATGTCGGCCTGGTATTATGAGGGTTATGATTCGCAGTTATCGCTGGATATTTGGACCCACTGGCGACGTATATTATTTAAGGCAGATAATTGTTACTTTGATGAGATGATATTCCCAGCATTGGGGAGAGATATGACAGTCAATGCTGAGGATGTTTCTAAGAGGTCTGTGAAAATACCATCGTTGTCTCATCCAGATCCCTATACTTAAGTTAGGTGACAATAAGGTTCAACGGATTAGAAACCTCTAATAGGTCATAAATGAATTGCTAGACACATTCATAGACACTATTAAAGTACCGTAAGTGTATATACCTGCAAGTAATACACCTACACAATAGAACATTCCGGGGGAACTAGTACCGCAGTAGAACATTCCAAGGGAATTAGTACCGCACACGAATATGAGGTTTGAACTTAGTACGGAGCACCGTTAGAAAAAAGTATTTTGAGCCGGGGAGCTGCAGAATAAATGACAAATATGACTAATGGTGTTGTCGGTTTATCGAGGATGGAACCACCCATTGACAAAGTATTCATATTCGCCGCTATACTTGCCATCAAGGATGAGGATTCAGAACCACTTATTGTAAACGACTGTGTGTTATTGTACATTAGCAAAAGAGGGCGCCTGAAATTCAAGCGGAGCTCAGTTTATGCATAATGCGAAATGATACTATTGAGCCTATTGGTTATATAATGGGAATGGTACGGAAACATAATTAACTCGGAGAGATAATTTGGTTAAAGCTAGACTAGTTGCCCAAAAAATCTTTAAGAGATTTGATATCGATTGCAGTGTGACCTATTACTCGGTTATGGATGCTATAACATTTCGGTACTGATCAGTCTGTCAAGTTGTCATGGACAAGCTAGACATGCATCTGATGTAAATATCATGTATCTATATGAGAAATTAGATACAGATATATACATGAATCTACCTGGGAAGGTATAAGCTTCTGGAAGCAACTAAGCCCAACACACGAGGTGTGTACATAATAAAACTAGAAAAGTTATTGTTGACTTGAAGTAATCAGGGACCATGAGCATAGTATGTCGACTGAGTATTTGAAGGTCGAGGACTTTGCAAATATCTTTTATCTGTCCATATGTTCTTATTCAGAACACATATTAGCTTCACTCATCATAACAGTGTACTAAATGATTTTGAAATCATTGGAGCTCTGGGGAGATTGCGAGAGCCACCGAATACCTTGGGAAGGAATTCGAAATACAAGACTTTTAGAAATCAAGAGTGTCTCGATTTGCAGATCGAACATCTTGATAGTGGCACTCATACACCGAGCAATATATATCAAAAGAGTTATCTAACACTTCGATATGGATGTAGCACACAGTGGTAAGTCGTTTATTGCGCGTCCATCACTTGGGTGTGAATAACGACATCTTCCACCATTCTAATGTGGAGAGAAACTCCTAAGGCTATGATGCCATAACTAGGAGGTACTTTGCTATAGTTAGCTGATGGGTATACGAGACCAATGACTCATTCGCAGTGAACTGTTTAGCTTGCTATAGTTCTCTGTTCCTACCCAAAGGCACTGGATTGAGATCAAGCACATTCTGAGGTATCTTATCGGTATGAAATACTGGGGTCTGTTTTACTCGAAATGGTAAGCGTAAAAATTCAGAGTACACCGATACAAAATACTTCTCAGATCCACATAGAGGTCATTGTAAAATGGATTATGTGTTTATGTACGGGGATACATAAAAATTCTTGGAGATCGATGAAGCAGACGGCGGTAGCTACACCTCAAACCACACAAAAATTTGCACTTCATGAAGCTGGCAGAGAATAATAGTTGCGCTCCAAAACACATCTCATCAACTGAAGTTATGGCGTGTTCTATCCAAGATAAAACATCGACTAAGTATGAAGACAATTCAGCTTGCATCATTCAAGTCAATGGCGATTTATCAATGGCGACATAACGAAACACATTTCACAGAAGCCATTCCAACCTTATGAATATGAATTATAAAAGGCAAATGAGATTGGCGTTGTCGAAGACATTTCAAAAGACATCTTTACAACTTATTCACGAAGACCCTTGCACCACTTACGTTCAAACAGCTAGTGCACGAAATCGGCATGGAGAAGATTCATTTATCAATATCTCAGGGAGATCGACGTCAGGGGGAGTAGTCCGAGCCTGATGTGGACATATGCGTGTTATAATCTTTTTCCTGATAGCATAGTTCTTATCCTAGGAGGTTCTACTGGCTGAAAGTTTTGATGAGGCAACGTATACGCGTCTACAACCCATACAGGGCATATGATTGTATTCTTTCTCTGCACAGCTTTTTGCCTAAGGGGTTTTGCTAGGCTGATGAGACATGTTGTTCTAGTATAGAATACCGAAAATGGGAGTGTTAAGAGTTGGGTCTAAGCCCAAGCTAAAAACCCAACAGAGTTTGGATGTCCTATTAAGACTCCTAACAAGCCTATATGGGTTATGGGGAGAGTTTGAGTAGGTTAGTTAATATTGGTTGAAGGTTATCATAGAGACACTATTCAAAATCAATAAAAAATCTTCTTTTCAGTCTCTTTTGTTCATAAGATATAATAGTGTATTATCTCTTAACACATACAAAAAACTTACTTTTTCACTACAATACCGCCAGACAGCCAATAGATTTTTTTTTTAATAATAGTAAAAAAAAAATTGGAATTCGGAAGTTCGTTTAAGGCTCGCCAGGGTACCACCCGGAAGTCAAGATAAATTTTGGTGTTTGGTTTCGAATTCGTGACCTTTAATAGTATCTTATTCCTCGCAATAACCGTAGTACGTAGAGGGCTAGCAATTATAATGAAAATTTCTTTGGATGAGCAGTTAAGGAGATCAGATTGGGTTCAATATAGAAGATCAGTCCTAGTTTCACCGATTTGTCATTAGAGTTATTTCCATTAAGTTTGAGGGAATAATCTCATACAAATTAGACCTTTCGGCCTTGATTATGCACACCATTTGGAATGGATCTTATATATGTTGCAATTAAGGATTTTCAGATTAATTGACAATCCATAGTATTTCCTTCAACCATGCAAAGATGGGTTTCTCAATTAGTCTTAATCGAGTTACTAGATTAAAATCAATAAAAACTTGTCATGAACTCAAAAAACATCTCGTCTGAAAGAGGGAAATTAAACAAAAAAGATTTGGAGAGTTGTGGAATGAATGCTCATATTCTATGGGTGTATAAGTGTCTGTCATGCCATTAGCATTTCAGTACGAGGAATTTTTTACAATCATCGCATCCATATCTCATCTCAAATAAAATCAAATTAAAAGGGCTCAGACACGCACAAATAAGGTCATCAAAACCATTTGGTCTCAAAAAATTCAGAATCGAGAAATATATTTAGTCATCACTGCCGAAAAAATAATCGAGAATGATGTAGAGGCGTGCGTAACCCTAATTTATATATTTTCTGAAATTAGGGCTTTAAACGCCTCTTTTACAATCATTTTCAGGAGGGATTGATCAAATACCAACATAGATTGGATCTGATGTTTGAGAAATCAAAACTCCTTGTTAGAAATCTAAAGAGAAAGATAAAACTTACTAATAAAAACTGCATTGTTGAAACACAAGGTTTGGTTGTAGTTTTATAGGGGGAGGGGAGAGGAAGGTTAGGTTTTGTAAAGACGATTTTGTCCTTACTCATTGCACATGATCGCCACCTTCACACGTTTCAAAACTTATGATCAAGAATTTATTTGTCCACAAGGTTTTTGGCACGCTTCCTCTGTATTTGCACGTAACACAACACCTGAATTAGACGTTTTCACTAGCTATGAGTATCAATTGAGGTTACCAGTTGCATAGAGAAGCCCAAATATGGTAAATGTAATTACATAACATACAAGATGGTAACTGAAGCTCAAAAATGCATGGGGAAGAATAAAGAACAGCAATACCTATTGATATACATGAATTACGCTTCAATCTTGAACGAAAAATTGATAAATCATCTACATGTTCACAACCGCTTTGAAAAAAATTTAACCTCCAATATTACCAACAGTTCAAACCCAGAATATCACAACCTCGGTCCAAAATATATGACACATAATATTCCAGCAATTCCATGGAATCAGAAGAAGTCTTTATCGTCAAGAACCAAAGCACATTCCAATGGTTAATTTTCGAGATTATCTTTATCTCCAATTACAGCACGCAAGAGAAAATATATGATGAATCAAAGCTATAAGTTAATCATTAATTCTATCGCTCTTTAACAGCCACTGGGGTCAAGAATCTAATGGTTGCGAGTCGGACCATAGCATTAAAGTCGCCAATAGTGCCATTGTCGCAGTTTCAACTCGTAAGCGATTTGGACCAAGGCCGACAGATGTAGCACCTGATTCAGTCATCGTATTCACCTCCTTCATAGTGAAGTCTGATACATTGCAAACACCAACAGAAGAGTACAATAAATTGCCGGGTAAATAGTTGGGGCGGATAAGTAAAGCTAATTACAAAAGTTCCTGATTCCTGATTCCTTACATGCGATTGTTAAAGCTCGCATTAAAGTTATTGGTTTACAAGATCACTTTAAATTGCATGGAGATTTATTTTTTACTCCATTTATTGTAAAACATACCCAGACAAAGTTATGGTGGAAACCGACCATTAACTTGAATGACTATTTTTTGACGAGATTGGACGAGTCCAAATGCAATCAAATTTTTTGAGATGATCTCAAAATTGTGCGCACATATTTGTGTCGAACTCCGCAAGTTCATCAATCTAGATTACAGGTTGTTTCACTTCAGATATGCAACTCTAGACAAATTCTTTTTAACTGATCAGATTTGCAATTTTAGTTGACTGGAGACCAACACTAGTTTATTCCGTTGTTACATAGGTTATGCTTGCAGGCGCATGGTTAAAACATTTAAAATACATGGAAGGAAGGCGTATGCCGATACTAATATGGGGTTCACAATTAGAAATACTAACCTCCTTCTGGTCCAATAATTATCAGCCCACTAGCCTCTTTTCTTGTGAAAGATAGGGCATTAACAAGAGGAGTTGCATTTGCTGTTGCAAGAAATGATAGTTTTGACTGGGCAATCTGGAAGAAAACAACACAATAGCTCAAGTAATACTACTGTTTATAATTAAAAATAATTATATCCTCTATCCAAAAGTTAATCAAGAAACATATATCAAAGAAAGAAAAATTACAAACAACCAAATAACTGTTATGCAGTTCATATTTCATAAAAGTAGAACAAAAAATTCCCGCTCCATTATGCATAACAAACAACAAAGATACTCACCATAGGCAGAAGGCCACGAATTTTTGTTGGTGGATTCAGAGTCATTCCATGCAGACGTTGACCTTGAAAACAGGCAAACACAAATTACTTCAACAAGGAATTATATACATAACCTGCATAAGTTCGTATCTAGATATGGTTATATTTATCATATTATAAATCAAATTAAACATCAATAATGAACCAATTCTTTACACAAAAGACCTGATAAGGGAGAGAGAGGTCAACTTCCCAAGAGTCTATCCCCCTTGTACTGTGTGTGACCAATGGAACCGGTTAATTTGCCGGTTTTAGCATTTGAACAAAATTCATTACTTCTGCGTCAATGACCAGTCTGCTGTTTCTTAGCCGCCCCAACTCCCTTTACTGTTCCTCTATCTCATTTTCTCCCTCCACAACATTGCTCTCCTCTATTTCCCTCTGGCAACCTTGCATTGAGTGTTCTCCTTCTTAATCAGAACATTTCTTCTCCACAATTGTTCAATTAAAAACTGGTCAGGGTTACAAGGATTTGAGTTTAGCTGTGGACTGGCGGTTTAGTCGCCTGGAGTTACAAATGGACAGTTCTTTTGGGTGGCCTTCGGTTCAGAACTCCAGACTACATGTTTTGATTTATTTATTTGTAGTTTGTTGGAGAATTTCCTGATTACTATCCTGTTAGATATTTTCTAATATTTGTTTGCCGCTTCGAAATATTGTGTGCCGCGAACGGGGGTCGAGCTGCTGGAGCAATTGAGTTGTGTCTTTTCGAAGAAACACAACCTATAGGCACAATTGGTCTATATATTGAGACTCCTACCCAACCCAGCAGACACAATAAATTTCTCTCTCTCTCCCCCTCTCTCTCTCTCTTGGCATCGTCTGCTACAGTTTCACGGAGTGTACTTTGGTTGGATCGAGACGTTCACATCTCGAACCCAACAACCTCTATTGTATTATGAGAGAGAAGTTTCGTTTTCATCCCACTGTGTTCTCGCAGTTCATACCGGAAGGGAGGAAACATCTCTTAAAAGACAACGATTCATCGTGGCTTGGAGTTTTCGTCTCAATCGAACTTCGTTAAGTTTCCTTGTATTATTTGCAGCAACAAAAGAATTGCTTCTCTAATAAATCTACGACAAAATTATGTTGCTCGTGTTTTGGCCATGTGCTTGCGTTAAGGGATGGCAGGATGTACAATAGTGCCAGCTCCCTAGTAGACCTCTAGAATCTAGATCCCCCAAAGACAGATTATTCAAAAGGGAAAAATATATATACAAATCCTCTATTTTTATTTTCAATTTATCTGATAAATTGTATAATTTATAGAAAACAAGAAATCCTCCTCTTTCAGTCCCTTTGCACCTCATTCTTCAAGATAAGAAAGATAATGCAATTAGAATTAGTAGCTTACATTGTTTAACTGCAGCGAGAATCACGCGTTCCAATCTGTCCATCCTGTTTTTTGATATTGAAGGTGAACGTTCAGTCAGAAGAGGTGTTACACTACTAGCTCCTAATTCCTGAAGGAAACACGAAAAATAAGTCAGCTTCTAGGAACATCATAAAATGGGATGTTTGGACGATCAAATAAATGAGTCTGGAAAGGATAGGTACCTAAAGTCCAAACACCCCAATAGTTTCATCCAACAACACCACAAAGATTGTTCAAAACAAACTGTGCATTTCTCCACCAGCCAGTCTGCTCGACCACCCTTTAAAGTACCTAAAATTACAATTTCAAAGACCAAAAATTGACTTCAGTGGCCGTGATGAATATAAAAGAACTTTTAAAACTAGTCATCACTGAAAGCTCACCAAAAGATGCAAATACATGCCAATCTGTGCTTGTCGAAAGTACTATCTTCGTATCTTCCAATGCCATGAAATCCACCCCACTATTATCAATGTTATGTATATAACCTTCAACTACACCTCCAGACCCATTAAAGAGCTCTACCCTTCAATGTAATGAAAAATAAAATCATAAATACCGCAGACAAACAAGGCATTCAAGCGACATCTTAATAACATAACATCAAACTGCAACACAAAACAACCACACAAGTTTCATATTTCTAAGGATACTGGAGAATTTCTTAATGTGCAACACTGAATAAAGCAAGAAGCTTAAAGACAGGGACAGGGTCTTTCCGCAACTATTTCTGCAGATAGAAACCACTTCAAAGATGTCAAATTTGTTCACACTAGCTCTAGAAATACAACCCCATTCCAGTAAACTAGACGACGCACTCCGCATTGTCAGTCACAATCAGCCCCATCCCCTCTAAAATTTACTATTACATTCTTCTCTTGAGTTGTTGAAATTTTTTTAAGACAAAATGGTGTTGGGGTCCCTTAAATTTGTAGCAAAATTACAACTTTAATTGAATTCTTCGGATTCAAGACTAAACCAAAGACCCCCAAGATTACATTTCGCAAAAACAAAAAGAGGGTAAAATGGTACCTATCATCTATGGTCAATCGCAAGACTCTGGTCATGTGTTTGAACTCGTCTCCTTGCACTCGAACAACATTACCCTGTTAATGCATAAATATCATTTGATGAGTTGTTGAGAGAGAGAGAGAGAGAGAGAGGTTATTGTGTTTGCCTTTGAGAGAGGAAGAAGGTGAGAGAAGAAACGAGGGAGTCCTCCGCGAGATTGGTTCTCATAATCATTATCATTCACCGCTTTAGAAGAAGCTCGAACGATTGAAACTTGACGCCATGAAAAACTGCTGCTAAGAAGATGTCCGAAGCGAGGTTTCGGAACCACGATTTGCATATTCTCTCTCACAAAATTTTCACTCTAATCTTCCCATTAAGAGCATCCCCAATAGGGAGTATCTCTTTCAGCACTACTAGTGGAAGGGCCTAATTTCGTAGTTTGAATGACTCTTACACCAAATATACCTGTAACACAAATATAACAACAGAGAATATAAATTGACACAGGTTTTGGTGTGAAAACCTCTAAATAGGTAAAAATCACGACCTCAGTTTCAGGATTTGGTAAAATAATTTTATTACTTGAGATTGATATATCCATACTACAAATTTGAGATCTCTTGAGCTTGAAAAACTTGCCATTTTCTCCTCCGTTTCTCATCCCTTTTATAGACCTCGTCCTCAGTTCATTTTCGTGTGTTAGCACATTCTTATGGAATAAAAGAAAGTGGGAGTTACTCCTGTAACTGCAAGTTCGTGGGAGACATGCGTCTTTGACTCATTCTGTTTTACTTGGAGTGCTCGAGCCACATTATTTTTCAGTTCGCGGTTCAGGTGTTGTAGGGGCCAATCCCTCGATCTAGCCCAAATCGAGCTATTCCAGTTTGAACTACCTCCATGTCAGATTCACGCATTCTACACGTGACTTTAACAATCAACATTGACACCTATCTATGATGGACGAACTCAAATGTAATGGCCTAATTATACTGTAAATTTCAATCATGGTCACTTCCAGACGACCAACAGCCGAAATCCAGCTCGATCTTTCAGTTGAGCCGAAACAACTTACATAGCTACGGGCGAATCTCAACGCCGAAACAGAGAAGCGCAGTGAGCTCGAACGTCAATTAACTCTTGATCGAGAGCTCCGTGAGAAGGAGCTCGAAGCCGAACGACAAGCACGTTTGACAGCTTTCAAACAACATGAAGACCAGATGAGAACCATGCAAACTGCCTTACAAGATCTGCAAAATACTCAATAGACTCCTCCAACAAGGGATCACGATCAATTGCCAGAAACCTCCAAGGTTTCTGCGCGAAAAAGATTGGGACCTCAAGGAGCCACAAGCAAAGCTATTTCCAAAAATAATCAGTACCAACCTCAACCGTCCATTCATTTAGGTGGTAAAGTTCAGTCCGAAATTAGCCGAGGTCACCGCTTCACCAAACATCATAAGGAAGAACAACGACCACGACCTAGATTTCACAGCATGTCACGAACTTCTATCTATGATGGACGCTGCTTCTGGATATAATTTGATTCCACTCTTGGAAGAAGATCAGGAAAATGCCACTTTCATCACTGAAAGATGACTTTGCTGCTACAAAGTCATGCCCTTTAGATTCAAAAATGCAGGCGCGACTTATCAGCGGTTGATGACAACTATGTTCAAAGCACATCTTGGGAAAGTCGTGGAAGTCTACATTGACGATCTCTTGTGCAAGAGTATACAGTCAGTCAACCACATCACAGATCTCAACACAATATTTAACAATCTTCGATCTTATATGATGCGTCTCAATCCTAATATGTGTCAATTCGGAGTATATTCAGGTAGATTTCTCGGCCATCTCATCAACAAGAAAGAGATTGAAGCCGATCTAGATCAAATTTGGGCTCTCTTCAACATGCCATCTCTGAAAACGATGAAAGACGTACATAAATTTACTGACAAAATTGCCGCTATCAACTTATTCGTTTCAAAATCTTTATATCGCTGTCGTTGCTGTTCCTATTACTCTGCGGTTGTACCAAACGAGGAAAAGTTTAGCCAAATATAGAGGTCCAATGGACATCAGAATGCGAAGCAGTTTTTTAGGATCTCAAAATTTATTTGGGGCGGTCTCCCATAATGAGCACCCCAATAGATAACGAGGAACTGATCATCTACATAGCAGTTACAGATACTTCAATCAGTTCAGTTCTCATTCGACTTGAAGGGAAAATCAAGAAGCCAGTCTGCTTCCTCAACAAAACCCTCACTCCAGCGGAAACGAGGTATTCTAAAATAAAGAGACTTCTTCTAACTCTTGTTTATATTTCACATAAACTTAAACACTACTTCCAAGCTCATTCAGTCAAATTCATGACAAACTACCTACTTCGGGAGGTTCTGCCAAAGAAAGAAAAATCAAGAAGAGTGCAACAATGGTCAGTCAGTTTGGGAAAACATGATATCAAGTTCGAACAACGTCATTCTAAAAAGGGTAAGGCCATTATAGAACTTTATAGAACTTATGGGCTTAGATTACCCTAGTTCTTATAATAAGGAATGCAACATCAAATGACTTGAATAGCTGTCTTGGCTAAGGCTCTATTAAAACACACTTTAAGGTTAAAATCACCATTTTACGAGGTAAATTTGGGATTTAACACTTAATAGAATATGAACAAGGTTTACCTATAAGTAATAATTGAGAATCACTGGCTTGAATACTATGAATTGCCTTTAGTAATGATTGGAAATCATGTACTTAAATAGGATTTCATAAAGAACGCAAACATCTGGTGGTTTTGAATATCAATCTTGGCTAAAATTCTATTAAAACGCACATCTAAGATTAAGATCGTCATTTTTACAAGATAAAATTTGGGATTTAATTATTAAAAAAGAATTTCATGAGTTTTAGAATATGAACAGGGTTCAACTATAATATGATTGGGAATCGTTTATTTTTCGTTATTCTAAAAACTATGATCTGTCTTTAATACATTTAAAATGTTTATCAAGAATTTTTACTAATTACAATATATATTTTGAATTACAGATGTGTGTCAGCCCACGTTATGATTATGAACCATTGCGGCTTGATGGTTCCAACTACCTATCATGGTGTACGGACATAAAACTTCATCTACATACAATAAGCGTCTCAAAGTTGATTATTGCTGATAACACAATCTCTGAACAACTCAGGGCACATGCCATGTTGGCTGCGCTCCCATCTTGAGCCAGAGCTGAAATTTCAGCATCTTCGTTGCGGAACTCCATATGAGTTATAGACGAGCTTAGAAGAACATTTTGGTCTACAGCAGTCCCTAACGAACTATAAGAACCGTAACTGTTGAAACAACTTGAGGCTATGTGACTTCAAGGTTGTAACTGCCTATAATTCAGCACAACAGAAGATTGTTACAGCTAGAAGGCTCAATAACGATTATGTCTTCGAGAAAGAGGTTTTGCAAAAGACTTTTTCTGCATTTCCACATTCATAGGCTTCTCAGGGACCAGAATGTAAAAATGGAATTTAGTTGTTGTGGAAATCTGATCTAACTCTTGCTCGTTGCGGAACAAGATGATAGTATTTTTTTTGGGAAAAGCAAGAGGTTTCCTCCAAGGAGGATGAAACCAGCTGTACGGAAGATCTTATCTCATGACAGAGACAACCATGAACAAGGTTCCGGGAGTGGGAAGGTGACTGAAGGTGGGAATCGGAGATTCTTGGGACCTAAGAAGCATAACAGGTTTAAAAAGGTTGGAACACCACAAACACAAAAGAAGATCAAGAAGCCAGATTTTGAATTTCCTTGCTTGAGATATGGGGCAGCTGAACGCTGGCTTCGCGACTGCAAGGCACCATGGGTGCCTAGAGTCAAAGTCCAGGCTAACCACATCACCACTGGCATAACTTCTATCACTACGAAGTTAGCAGCGTCAGAAATCTTTGGCGACACTGATGCCAGTATGGATCAACATACGAAGTAATCCGTAATGATTCTCAAGTAGTCATGTGATGTAACATTAAAGAGAACACTAGTAGTTTCTTTTATAGTAGAGACTTGATTAATTTTTGTTGTCAATATTTTTGATTTTGTTGGGAACATATTATTTATATTTTAATAAAGTGCTTGTAACATACATGCGATTTCCAATTTGTTCTAAATTGTGATTATTCAAATTTATTGCTTTAGAAGTAGTTAAATTATGTGTATGATAGTTGATCAACTCCATACAGCCCCGCCTATGGATCTATCTGCTTATTGAGTAGTATGACCGATAATCGGATGAGTGACGACACATGTCTAAGAGACATTAGTACTATGCACTCGATCCTTTTGAGATATGAATATATTTTTGATCTAACCTTATGCATTGGGGATGACAAGAATATTATTGGCACGACCAATATGATAGGACACACTGAGTGTGTCACGTTATTACTCTCAAGTAAATCCAGCCGAATTTGACTAAGTTTAGAGAGATACATGATAATACTTATCACGTAATGACAATCGGAGAAAATGACAAACAAGGTTATGTGCATTCACTCCATGTCTAAAGGTTATAACACGTTATTGGAATAGTTTCCAATATACTCCCCTGGGTTCGGATAGTGAGGCGGATTATCGAGATTACATCTCAACTTTCCTTAAAAGGAGAGAAGGTCCAGAGAGTGTACATGTAATGATTGCTTTCAAGGAAAGTCTATTATTTCATCCTAGTATGACCAAGGTGGGGTGGGATCTCCAACCTTTGCTCCAAGCGCATTCATTGAGACACATGTGGACCTTTACATCTACATAGTGTCCCACTTGAATATCTATGGTCATAAAAGACGCATCTAGGATATGGTCTTACGTTTGCTTACAGATAAAATCTAGGACGGCAACGTTAGCACGAATTCTTACTTAGATCATTTGATCGCAGGCTTAGTTCTTGGAATAATTGATCAAAGTCGATCGATGCGACTTGACGGGGGCTTGGAAGTTGGACTCACAGGTTTTTGATAATTATTTTACCGTTAAATGGGGTAGATGATTGAGCATCGTGAGTACCCCATACCATACCCAACTCGGGATTGGCGGAGAACCTAATCAAGCGATTAAGGATAATTGTCAGGCTACTGTTATTACGATCACAATTTCCGGCTAGTGTGCGGGATATGCATTCTTGATCCCACATCACTGATTAAGGTTCGCCCCTTAGCAAATCAACAAATTATTTTTCGCCAAAAGCGACTCGTAACTGGGCCGGAGCCCGGTGTCGCCCATCGACGAATATTTGGATATTCCGTACATGTGCCAATCGTACCACAATGTATGAAGATGAGACTCTCAATGTCGGCCTAGTATTATGTGGGTTATGATTCATATTTATCGCTGGATATTTGGACCCACTGGCGGCGTATATTCTGTTAGGCAGATAATTGTTACTTTGATGAGACGATATTCCCAGCATTGGGGAGAGATATGACAGTCAATGTTAAGGATGTTTTCAAGAGGTCTTGGAAAACACCATCGTTGTCTCATCTAGATCCCTATACATAAGTTGGGTGACAAAAATGTTCAACAGATTAAAAACCTCTAATAGGTCGTAAATTAATTGCTAGACACATTCATAAACACTATTGAAGTACTGTAAGTGTATGTATCTGCAAGTAATATACCTACACAACAGAACGTTCCGATGGAACTAGTACCGCAGCAGAACATTCCAGGGGAATTAGAACCGCACACGAATTTGAGGCTCGCATTTAGTGCGGAGCACCGTTGGAAAAAAGTATTATGAGCCGGGGAGCTGCAGAATAAAGGACAAATACGACTAATGGTGTAGCCGGTTCATCGAGGTTGGAACCACCCATTGACAAGGTATTCATATTCGTCGCTATGCTTGCCATCAAGGATGAGGATTCATAACCACTAATTGTAAACGACTGTGTGTTGTTGTACATTAGTAAAAAAATGCATTTAAAATCCAAGCGGAGCTCAGCTTATGCATAATGTGAAATGATACTATTGAGCCTATTGGTTATAAATGGGAATGGTACGGAAACATAATTAACTCGGAGAGATAATTTGGTTAAAACTAGACTAGTTGCCAAGAAAATCTTTAAGAGATTTGATATCGATTGCAGTGTGACCTATTACTCGGTTATGGATGCTATAACATTTCGGTATTGATCAGTCTGTCAAGTTGTCATGGACAAGCTCGACATGCGCCTAATGTAAATACCGCGTATCTATATGAGAAATTAGATACAGATATATACATGAATCTACCTGGGAAGGTATAAGCTTCTAGAAGCAACTAAGCCCAACACACGAGGTGTGTACATAATAAAACTAGAAAAGTTATTGTTGACTTGAAGCAATCAGGGACCATGAGACATAGTAAGTCAACTGAATATTTGAAGGTCGAGGACTTTGCAAATATCCTTATCTATCAATGCGTTCTTGTTTAGAACACAGATACTTCAATCAGTTCGGTTCTCATTCGACTTGAAGGGAAAATCGAGAAGCCGGTCTGCTTCATCAACAAAACCCTCACTCCAGCGGAAACGAGGTATTCTAAAATAGAGAGACTTCTTCTAACTCTTGTTTATATTTCACATAAACTTAAGCACTCCTTCCAAGCTCATTCAGTCAAATTCATGACAAACTACCGACTCCGGAAGGTTATGCCAAAGAAAGAAAAATTAAGAAGAGTGCAACAATGGTCAGTCAGTTTGGGAAAACATGATATCAAGTTCCAACAACGTCATTCTAAAAAGGGTAAGGCCATTGCCGATTTTCTCACAGATTTTCTAGTGGAAGATCCCGAGTGGGAGGAGCACGATCTTAACCTTATAGAAGATCTACCCACCAAAGCATTTGACGAACGAGCTGAATGGATTATAAGGAAAGGGTGGAGACTTCTTACCGAGGGTTCAGCAGGACCCGCAGGGTCAGGAATTGGAATCGTATTGATTACCCCTTCCAACGACAGAATTGAGAAATTAATCCGCTTAAATTTTGAAGCATTCAACAATGATACCGAATATGAGACTCTCATTCATGGACTCGACCTCGGAGTCCCAGAACTCTCAGTTTACACAAATTCACTACTCATCGTCCACCATTACTCTAAGCAATACAAGAAGAATGGCAAGATAATCGAATACGCATCCCTCGTTGCAGATAGGATGAGCAAGTTCGCACAAGCAACTCTTGATTATCTTCCTTAAGGTTAAAATAGACACGCTAATTCCTGGGCATATCTAGCTGGGGTCTTGGGAACAGAAGCTCGATATCTCCAGATCGAAGTAATTTTAACCCCCAACATTGATCGCATTTCTGTATGCACGATCAATATTCTGGGTGATAAAGGGGAAGATGACGATTGGTAAAATCCCTTCCTAGCCTACCTTGGTATTGACAACGGATGCAAAAGGCTACTTCCAACAGATCCAAAAGAGCTTAAACAGCTGATCGACAACTCAAAGTACTACACAAATCAAAACGGTTCTTTATACCGCCATTCAGTCACAGGGCCTTATCTCAAGTACCTCTCAAAGAAGAAAGCAAATGGAATGCTCAGAGATTTACATGAAGGAACTTGTGGCTCAATGCCGCAGATCGATCACTCGCTAACAGGGTCATTACGCAAGAAATATACTAGCCAGGAATGTGTAAGCAAGCAGAAGAGACTCACAGAAATGCGATACATGTTAATGACATGGACACATGATCTGCGCCCCCGCCCACGAACTACATGCGAGCATGGTGTTCTGGCCATTCAAGCGGTGAGCGCTCGATCTCATTGGGGAATTTCCTAATACTCTAGGTAACCGACGATTTCTACTCATAGCAATAAATTATTTTACAAAATGGGTAGAAGCAATTCCACTCTGCCGAACTAGAGAAGAAGAGGTCATCTCTTCAAGGCCGGCCCTGGCTATAGGCGCAAGAGACGGCCGCCTAAGGCCTCCAATTTTTAATATAAATTTGGGGCCTCCAATTTGTAAAGTAGTAGGTAAAAAAGGGCCTATAAAATGACATTAAAGAGAAGATGCCTTGTTGGTTCTAAGTGATTAATTCCTTCAGAAGGTCAAAGGTTCGAGTCCTCACCTTGTTTTACAACTTTATTCATTTTCTTACAAGAATTTATTACTACCATTTTTTTTTCCCGGGGGCCTCATTTTCGGACCTCGCCTAGGGACCCTTAAACCTCAGGGTTGGCCCTGCATCTCTTTTATCTATAAACACATCATCAAACGGTTCAGATGTCCCCACCTGATTCGGATCGATAACGGGCCACAATTCGTTAGTGAAATGGCCGTAGCCTTCCTCAACAAACTCAACATCATCCACTCACCATCCAATCCCTACTACTCTTAAGGCAATGGCCAAGGAAAAATCACAAACAAAACCATAGTGGATGGACTCAAGAAAAGGCTTCAATTACAGAAAAAAAGAAATTGGATACGGGAACTTCCTCATGTCTAGTGGACATACCGTACCACTCTACATCAATCAATTGGTTGTACCCCCTCCTCATCGCCTATAACAATGAAGCCATCATTCCAACAGAATACCACTATCCCGTCAAAGATCACGAGCTTACCAACGAAGAAAATGAGTTTAAATTGGCCTGCAATATGAATTGGATTGATGATACTAGGGAACGCGCTATCGCCAACCTAGGTCGATATCACCATATACTAGCCAGCTCGTACAACAGAAGAGTCCAAGGCCGTACATTCAAAATCGACGATCTCGTTCTCAGAGAGATCCTGCAACACAAAAAAGAAGCACATGCCAGGAAGCTGGCATAAAATTGGGAAGATCCATTCTTCATCATTGGTCAAACTGGTCTAGGATTTTACTATCTCATGACAGAACAAGGAGTTTGAATCCCAAATCCATGGAACACAAGGTGACTCTAACAGTACTATCGTTAAGTCCCTGGTTTCTCCACTCCAAATTTCTCATTCATTCCATTCCAAAAGTGAGATTTCAATCTCCATAGATTGTACATTTTATTCTACTTAATGAAAACTTCCAAGTTTTTTCCCACATTACTCTCTACTTACATATATTCTACTACATTACATAGATTAAAGCAAAGGTAAAAACTTATTTTCAATCACCCCTCTATACAGATTAAAGAAAAGGTAAAACTAGTTTTCAATCACCCCTCTATACAGATTAAATCAAAGGTAAAACTAACTTTCAATCACCCCTCAATATAGATTAAAGCAAAGGTAAAACTAGCTTTCAATCACTCATCTACACATATTAAAGCAAAGGCAAAGCTAGTTTTCAATCACCATTTTACATAGATTAAAGCAAAGGTAAAACTAGCTTTCAATTACCCATTTATACAAAATCTGCGATTAAATCATAGTTAATACTAGATTTCAATCAAAGATATTTACCAGACATAAGATAAAGCAAAGGTAAAACTAGTTTTCATCTCTCAATATGTCTATAACAGATACTTTTACATGTTACATCTTCAAGCCAATTCTAATGGTTCTTCTCTGCTGATGGGAGGTTAACTACGCTTTCCCCTACAATAGGAGGACGTTTAACCATAAAATCTAAAGCTTAAGCAGCTACAGTAATCCTGCATTGTTCTACCAATTCAGCAGGTCGAGAACCTAACTCTATTTCCATGGCATTCATACAGTTTCCTCGATCTACATTGGCTCTATAGGTACATCCTCTTCCCGATAGACAGTCGCGCAAGGTATTCCTCTTAAACTTAAGTCTTCTCACTTCCTCCACAAAATAGGCAATAACAGCTATTAACATCTGTGAGCGCGTTGCTTCGGGCATAACTGCCATGGAAAAATTCTCCCTCAATCTTTGATAATGCTCTTGTAACTTTTTATACCGTCCATCTTGTCATTCCATGTGTCTATCTGCACGGGAAATAATATCATTATGCTCCTTAGCCTTCTTCGCTGCTTTATCTGACTTTCCCTGGCTCATCGTCCTCAATTCTGCCACCTGAGCACAAAGTTCCTCGATCTCCCTATCTTTACCTACACCTCCCCCTGCATGAGACTTCTTTAACAATTTATCTTTTTACTTTATTAATTTATCCTTACCTCTGATTACCCACTCTAGCTCCCGCTTTCTACTATGAGCAATATCCAACTTATCTTGGCTCGCCCTTAAACGCTCATTTCCTCTCTGCGCATGAGCTTGAATTCGAACTGCATCCGCCTCCAGCTCCCTAATTTGAGCTGATAGGTCAACCACATCCCCTTTTAAAATGGAGACCCTGACATCACTTTATTTTTCCTCGACCGCTCTCCAGCCTTGACCTTTTTGACACGCGAATTGGTCGTAGCCAAATCCGCCATCAATTGGGCCACCCTCACATTCAATTCATCGCATCGTCTTTGGACCATCCAGAAATCTATATCTTTAACAGGTAAAGCTAGACTCAACTGCTCAACCGCAATTATAGAATTGGCTAATTCAGCTCGAGATCTCTTCAGCTCACTATCTTTCTCAATCAATTTACCCTTCAATCGCTCTAGATCTCTTTTAAAACTCACAAGATCTGTTCGAGTTTGTTCTTGATCGTTCATTTTTCGAATAATTTGGATCTTCAGACTGGCCACAAACACCCGTAACTTTTTCTCTGTCATTTCTAACGACTGGATATGGTATCGAGCCATGTCCGCCTCCTTACTCTTCACCATCAACGCATTATTTCAGCTTTTAAGCTTCGCTGCCTCCTCCTTCGCCTCCGCGAGCTCTTTTTCCCCTCTTATAATTTTGGCATCTTTCCCCTCGATCTTCCGAGTCAGGTCATCAATAGTTTATATTGCCTCGACAAATTTAAAATGTATTTTGACGTGTTGATCCTCCCTATCTTCAGTTGCCTCTCTCATCCTATCAAACTCCACCGCATACTCTGGGCTATATTGGAGTATCTCTTGTTCACTCGAGTGAGCAGACTCCAATTCGACCTATATCACAGAAACAATATATCAAGATTCGAATCCATATATTTAAATAAGTACATTTGGATCATAATACATGAGATTTTCAAATTTCTAACAAATTTTTATTTTTTCACATTCTGCTGTTGTGAGACTACTTCTAAACTTAAGGTCGAAGTATGATCCCAGTTCGATGACAATAAGATATATATCAAGTTTCAAGGTACATATTTTTTGTGTTATAACTTTCTCAACACTTTGGTATTATTTGGATACATTTGATTACCAAACCCCTAAGCTGTTAACACGTTTTTGGTCTATCTCTATACTCTAATTTTTACTTTGTAGCTCTAAAGTAATGCAACAAACAAGTCAAATATTTCTTGCTCTTCTCTAACCTGTAGCTTCGCTTGCGAAGTCAACAGGGATGCTGATGTGTCTTTCTTCTAAGCAAGCTCATTCTCTAACTCCTCAATTCTGAGGCGCATATCCTTAAGTTTCTACAAGCAATATTTACAAACATCTCTTAGCCTATCCAAAGTTTATCCTACAAAAAAATATTTCATGCAATTACAGTTCTCAAACCCCACAAAAATACACAGCCAAAAATTTAATAACTTTACTCTACCTTCTCATTATCTTCCCCTTAGTCTCTAGCTCAGTTGTGGGAGAGACCCCATCTAACCCTCCTACCATACCGGGGATATCCTCTTCCACCTCATCCTCTTCGATGTAGGAACCATCCATATTGGCTTTCACCTCAGCTTTTGTATACCCCACTTTGAGAAGTTGGCACCCAAGTTTATCGCACTGAACTACCGCCTCATCTAGGTTCTTCTACGCCTCCTCGGTCAGCTCGCTAATCAGCACTTCTTGCGCAGCTTTCACAGTATCTAATCGTTTAACCCCCCATAACCAAGTCAGACTTCAGTCGAGCCACCTTCTTCTCAAGCTCAATTTTCCTATTTTTGAGCTCAGCTTTTCCCTCCTCGACCCCGAGGCAGATACCCTTCAGCTAGCGAACAACCTACAATTATATCAAACACATTCTTAGCTCGAAATCAAATGTAGAGTATAGTAATAAACGAGTCATCAAAACTTACCATTTTGCTTAACTCCAACTGTGCAGAGGCACTCATTTCATCGGCACCCTTGCGAGCTACAAGCCTCACCCTATCCTCCACAACTCTCAGGTCGTCCTCCTCAACAGGTCTATTCTCTACGACTTTTTCCCCAATCACTTCAGCAAGAGGATCCACTCTATTCTTTTTTTATCCCCCCTCGACCTTGCCACTCCCCGTGGTCCCAGAGGCCGAGCCTCGCTACTCCACATTCTTCTTCAAAAACTTCAAAGCTAACTTACTCGACGTAGTAGCTTTTGGCACATCCGCAAAATCCAACTCAGTAGCCTTTGGCAAAGCCACACGCTTCTCTCCATCAGCCCCTATTTTCTTGCTGACTCCAACCCCCGTCATTAGTCTCTTCGCCTAAGACTTTTGTACCTTCTCAGACCTTTTGTTAGCTCTTTTAAATTTGTTAATACCGAGCTCCTGCATAACAACCTCAAGCTCAACCCCTTCTCGAGCAATAGTATCTAGCAGGGACTCCTTCTTTGTCACCTTTGACTGGGAGCTTGTACAACAAGCATGACACATTGTCAAACAACAGAATAATCTTTAATTATAGTATTTTGATATTATACACTATTACTTACTTTTTTTCACAGTTCTATACATAAGATCCATGGGTTATTCATCTTCTCTCTGAAGGCAATCACCTTTCGCCCATATCACATTATCATTCCACATTTGACCTGTTGAATTCATATCAAAGAAAAGCGGTGGAGACGAGCTCGAACAGAAGTATGCACCTCCAGTTGCATAATAATTTTCACACCATAAAACTGCAAAACATCTTCAAGAGATATTCTCCTCTCGACCTCATTCTCCTTCCACAACCTATTCAAACTCTCTCACAAATATTAATCACTTCCCACATATTCCCATTCAATTGGGCATGACAAGCTCCTATGATGTTCATTATACCTTGGGCAAGATTGCTAAGGGGTAAACTCAATCCATACTCCAACTGAGACATATAACACACAAAACCATTGTACAAATCGCCCTGGACATTCCCATCAAAATACTCCAAGGAGATCGATTCGTCCACTCCCCTATCCGATTTCTCCTTATCTAAGTCAGGCATCAAAAATAAATGTTTTTCTCCATATGCTACATAATAACCTCTAAACTACCTACCAGTATTTTCTACAACGTTACCCCATATTCCTCCTACAAGAGCTTTGGATTTACAGAATTCTCTAAACACATCGGAGTTCGGAGGGTATGATACTAATTGTCCAGGGAAATCTAAAAATTAAACAAATACTACTTTGTCCTCCCTATCAGACTCTACATTTACAGATTCTACATTATTAGACTCAGCAGTACGACCAGAGGATGACGTTTCTATATCAATTGAAGTCTCCATCTCAATTACAAGTCTAAGGATGAGGTTTGATTCTACCCAAATATTCCTCACGCTCGACCTACATACAAGTCCAGGTATTCTATCATTATCGTTTACACATCCATGCATACATTTTTCATACATCCATCATACATATACGTATATCATATCGTATCTCTTTTACACATATATCAAACAAATTTTTACAAAATTACTATAAATAACAATTTTTTGAAATTTGAAAACCACAGAAAACATTCAAGAACACATTCACAGAATCATAAATCATTTACTAACCTTCAACGTCTGAATACGAATCTGAGGCAGCACTAAATCCATCATTCACAACGCTACTATACAACCACCGTCGTGACTCTGCCTCTACAACTTCTTCTTATTGTGAGTGATGATCACTCTCGTCTAATCTCTCACGTGAATCTTTGCTAGTTTTTCTCAATTCTCTCCCACTGTTCTTAAATTATTTAGAAGTTGATAAACGTTTGAATGAAGAAGATGAAACATTATTTATAGTTTCTCTCTCTAACTACTGACAGTTATTGGGCCTCAAACGAGCCGCCCTCAGTTTTGGAACTGAGACTTCCCTTCCACAATTAATGTCATATATTTTTCACCTTTTCGATAAAAATACCTTCTCATCATTGCCCCCGGTTCTATATTTAAATATATTCTCATCTCTCCAACTGAAATATACCTCTAACCTCCCCACACTCATGATGATTCAACACTCACACAGAATCAAACTTTCCCTACAATTACACAAAAGACAAAAATCAAAGCTCACCTGTTTTTTCTATTTTTCTACTTCTACAACTTATAGAGCTACTGACGTTCACTCCAAAGTTATCAGAATTCAAATTTTAAATTTTTTATTCACAAACAGTTCCAAACAACTTTACAATGAAACAGGAACAGTTCATCAAAATTCTACCTACATTCCAATTTCATTCATTCGACCTCCTACATTTCGCTCCCTCACTTATAATTACACATAAAACGTCCCAGATACCCTGGAAAGCCATACCTAATCAATTCGTCCCTAGGAATCCTCGCATCCTCCTCCTCGATCTCTTCCTCAGTAATTTGCATCACAACCTCTTTTCGAGCTGTAGGCTCCAAAATCACTTCCTAAAATAACTCCGAGTAAAAATGACGTCTTATCTCAAGTTCCCTCGCCCTCGAATCTAAGCCTTCAAACTGCAAATCAAATTTAGGAATATCAAAATTATAATCTAGCAAACCAAAGATCCTCTCTCGCACTTCGGCAATCTTTATCGCCAACCGTCCCTCAACAGCATGACAAACTCTCTAAGAACGAGTCCTCACCATAATCTTTTTCTTCTCCCTTTTTAAATCACATTTTCCCCCATATTTATACAATTTTCAAGATAACTTCAAATCCCCCATATTCTGGATATATTATAATATGTTTTCCATAACCAAAAACCCAAAAATTAGGATAGAAAGTTATTTGAACTTATCTGTCCACATCGACCTCTTTGGATTCGTCCTACCCCATTTTGACCTATTTATCAGAACCTATCCCCTAATCCTACATTTCAAGCGAGATCTCCCTGAGCTTGAACTTTTAATCCCTGTAAATTCTATATCTAGAAAGATATTTTCCTCTAGGAGTTTATAACTTAATCAGTTCGAAACATAATTTTACACATGCATTTCACAAACACATTTTTCATAGTTCGATTGCTAAATTACACATTCTGGTTCAATCTCAAATATTACATTTCGTCCTCTAAACATACATATCTATAGCTCGATTTCAATCACAAAAGTTAATTCTATCTATCAACACAGAGTTCGAATGAAACAATTTTATTTAAGCTCGAATATCAATTACAGATACTTTACTGATACAAGTCTTTCAGGTACTTTACAGATAACAAGCCTTTCATGAACTTTATAGATAATAAGTCTTTCAGGCACTGTTACAGTTCATTCTCAAAATCATATCAATTTTCAGTAATGTTTCACTCTAAGAATCTTTTAAAGCAGAGTTGGAACTGGAAATCACTGAGCATCCATCTTACTTCACACAACTTATTTCGACAAGAAACTGAGTTTGGTCGAAGTCTAGACACGGAAGCAAAGTGTCAATGCTTGAACCAACCCTTCAAATAAAAGGCCCTCTTAGCACTAAGAAACGATGATTGTGCAGGGGCAAGACTTTCAATGCTTGTCTTCCTCTACCACCACCCTCGTCTCCTCCTCCATAACCCCTACTAACTGAGAGTGATTAAGACAAAACAGAATCCTACCTTCGAATCCTGTCCTTCGCAGGATACCGCTGATAATGCCTCGCAGATATACCGGCCCTCACATTTGTCTCCTCAACCTTTTCCTCCGCAACAATGCAAAGGCAAACCCAACGTTTCTCGCCTGTCAAGACAACGTAATAAAATATCTGCATACAGTAATAGTCATCCTCAGCTTCAACCACTTCGTCTTCCGACATATTGCAATACGTCAGTGGTATAGGAATTGGGTTGGGCATCTCCACAGATTGATCCCCGAAGTATCTCCACGCCCCAAAATCTACTTTCTGATAATGGATCATAAAGCACATTCTAAGGCTTGACAAGTCGGGCATCCTACGAATGAAACCCCACAGATGTAATATATTTATAAAGAAATTAACTACATCTACTTATCAAAGAAACGCAGCGGAAAATAACTCAATATAAATTAAATGAATAAATGGATTAAAGTGAATAAAATCTCTACTAACTCTAAAAACGAGAATAAAACTACGACAATAAAATATGAAATAAATATCATAAATACCCTACGATAGCTCAGCAATCCAAAGAATCCCGAAAATGATCAACCAAGCCTCACTAAGCAAAAACCTACTGTGCTCGACCTCCAGAAAAAAATAGCGCACAGGGCGTCAAGCAAGCACAATTATTACCGGTCACTGAACATGACAGACCGATCTATTATACAAAAATACTAGTGTGATATAATATTATATATATAACAATGATGCAATGCATTGAGGAAGTGAGGTTCAATTATTAATGTTGTTTTTAAGCGTCGGCGCCAACCAGTATTATAAATAATTATAGAGTATTATTATTATTATTATTATTAGGTGTGGGAGATAACTAACAGAAGATGTACACAGGGTTACTTTTAATTCAGTGGGACCACACTCTCGCACCCTTCTGTCCTCAACAGAAGCGTATCCCTTATTGTCGAGCCAGGGATTGGCGGATTCCTTTTTAGTGCGCCAGGAATTAGTGGGGAAATCACCGGATCAAGGTGCTCAAGGAGTTTCAACCTACAGGTCTAAAGCCTGATTCATTTTCACTTTCAGGGATCTATGCCCACGGGGAGTATTCACAAAGAATAACAAAGCCGATATGTAACTGGGGAAGAGTTTTAGGGGCTTGCAACCCTGGAACACTGATAAACAGTTACCTAATCTTTTGTTTAGGGAATCTAACCCAGGGACCCTGACATCATAGCCCTACTGTGTACACGACTCTAAGTTATCCTATGCATGAATGATTTAAGAGACCGACACTCAATCAAAATGACCTATCTGTCATTGCTCTATAGGTAATGAGACTATATCATATGATTGGCGATCTTATGCTCAATGACCTTTTCTACCCTCATAAATATACAAGTGGGGACTCTGTCGATGATATTATACTCTGACTATTAATGATCTTTCTACCTTAAGTTAACAAGGTTATATCAATTGAAGCCCTATAATCGTAGCTAAGTTAAGCTGTATGTCAAAAGCCTTTACTTATAAGATTCAAGTCATTAATAATTACTTGCCAAGTCTATACTAGATTACGATTATCAACGAGGGTTATCCTTTAACAAAGCACTAACATAAGGTGAAACTAGTCTAATGTTCTTAACTATATTTCTTCACAATAGTATGTTAAGGGATGTGACTTAACAGATGCTTAAGTTAAACCATGATGCAACCTAAACACAACTTATAATCAACTAGGAAGTCCAGGTTAAGTCAAGCACGAACCTGGCTCCTCACAAGTATACTACACTCCTTACATAAACTCATATGCATCACTAATGCATTAAAAGGCTTAGCAATCATGTATTAATTAACCTATAAATAGAGGTTGTTCTGAAAAGGGAGAACTGTATAATATAACCCCATTATAAAATTTCAAGTTAAGCTACTGTTGCATGATATTCAACCTTAATATAAAAGAAAGTTCCCTCCTACTCTTGTATACTAATGTAACCTCCAAGACCTACTTCACCTAGTGTCCAAAACATGAAGTATCAATTGATTTACAATCTATAACAGGTGATCATGGGCATAGTCTGATCAACACTAACAACCTAAATCTCTACTGAGTATTCGAAAATAGCGAGTAAGACTAACATGACATTCATTGATTATACTCAATTTGAATCCAAAATTATAGCAATCAAACAATGTTAAATGCTAGGTGATAATGATACTTGCCTTAAATCGAAAAATCCGTGGTTTAATACGAAAGGAGAACTATGCTCTCAATGCTCCAACAATCTAATTTTCTGGTTCAAAACGGCTAGCAATGGTGAAGTTGAGTTAGGAAAGGGGTTGAGGGTTTTCGAATTAGGGATTTGGGTTTGGGGTTTAGGAATTAGGGTTGGGTTTTTGAATTAGGGATTTGGGGTGCACCTCTCTCTCTAGATTACAAAGAGAAGAGATGGGTTTAAGGTGTTGTTGTTTAAGTAGAGGAGAAGAAGGGGATTGTGGAGGATTTGGGAAGAGGAGATGGAGAAGAAATGGAGGAGAATCAGGGAGGGATACGATGGAGGTTGAATGGGTTTGAAGAAAAAAATAAAATAGCTATGATAACATACTCTACCATGTAACTTACTAAACTACAACAGCTCTAGAACAAAGTTATATAACGAAAAAAATAAGCGGGGACTTATCCCATGACCTAACCAAATTTAAACTATCTTAATATCAGACTCACGCATTTCATACGTGACATGAACAGTCTGCATTGACACCTAGACCACGAACTGATAAAAAACGTGGATCAAGTACAATAAAAGAATAAGAACAAGTCAAAGACATCTGTCTCCCACAAACTAAACAGTTACACAGTCAACCACCACTTACCTCATTATTTGGAGAACGTATTTCAGCACAATAACGAGCTGCGGGTAAGGTATATATAAAGAAATAGTTCTAAAATAAATAAAGACCAAGAAAAACTAATTTTTCTAGACTCTAACACAGGAATTTCTAGATTCTAAACACCACAAAGCTTCTTATTTACAAGATCAAGTATTTCTAGTTCGAGAGATCATTTGTAATAAGATATCAACCTCAAGCAATAAAAAGTATTATTACCTAAAACCCTCAACTCGAGGTCGTGGTTTTTTACTTATTCAAAGGTTTTTCACGCTAAATCACATGTGTTCTTTCTTGCTTTACATTAGATTTTGTCGTAGGTACATTTGATGTAAGAGCTAATTTCAAGCCATTTCGAGCTATGGAATTAGGCCATTACAATATGTATATCAGAGCCAATTAAAGTTCTTAAATGTTAAGCAGTCCTTGTGTACCTTGATAACCAAGAGACATTCTTATTGGAAGAGTGTGTTTAGTCAAACCTTGAATGTAGCTTACAATGATTTGGGATAGAGAAGGTATGATAATTTTCTACAAGCCTTTAACTTCAATAGTGTGTTCGTGGAATATTTGTATATGGGTCATTTGTTGGCAACATGTTACGAGAAGGTGTTGATCTTCATCAGCAATAACGAGGCCTTAATATTCTTACCTTTGTTCTGGCCTCAAAGCAAACAACAAGATTACCAAAAGAAGAGGTTTAAAAATATTGTTGCTGATAGTACAAAGTATTGGTGGGTTGGGATGACATCTGATGAATACTTTGTGAAATTGAAGACCAAGTACCTATCACCAATTCCTCCGATTTCTATACTATGGTGGGTGCATGTTCAATTAAAGATTCCAGATGATTTTCAAAACGAAGCTTAGATAAAAGAAAACAAAGTAAACCTACAGGATTATAGCATGAATGATTTTTTTTCTTGAATGTTGTACATATTTGTATGTTTTTGGAAGATGTAAACTTGTCGCTAAATCTTTGTATTGTAGCTATCTCTCTTTGATTTAGGGAAGGTATTAATTTTGAGTTATTGTCGGTATAATGTAAGACGACATATATAGTTATTATTGTCAGTACATTTATAATTGTCGAGTATAGGTAATATTCGACTATTATAATTGTCGACCATTACATAATTAACATAATTTTATCTATTTTATTCTTGATGCGTGCGTCGGTCGACAACAAATTGTCGATACAGTCGACAATACATACTAAACCCATTTGTATCAGGCCACAATAATATGGATGCTCAACAGTAAATACTCAACATTATTGACAAATAATCAAGCATGACAAACATTGTATCAATATCAGTTTTCAAGGGGCAATCCCTCAATCATCCCCAAGTTATAATCTACTTCATGTCGCTAAAAATGAAATCTTAAGTACAACAAAACCATCCTAATTATGTCTGAAATCTACAGTCATATGAAGCTGTTTAGCAACTCCCTATACCATGGTCTTCTGACTGTGTCTCGAGTCCAGCATTATTGGTAGCCCCTACATATGTAATGAGATAAATAGATTAATAGTATTCAGCATATGTTATGTTATCGGGTCGTATGTTATCATAGAAGGTGTTGAGAACTAATTATTTATGGTTTTAGGGTATATTGTGTACTCATTAGCTTCTACTTTTTAAAACAATAATTTCAATTCTGGGCAAGATCGTTTATCGTGGTTGCCAAACACTCTACATGTTTTGCATGTTCTCTTCCTCTTTTCAACAGCTATCTCCATTCCGCCCTTCCATTTGCCACCTTTCTTGTGATCATCTTTTGCATGGCCTTTGGTTTCTGCCACAAGAGAATCTAAAATAAAAGTTGAAGACATCACTGTCTAAGTTAGAGATGCATCGTACACATCTAGATGTAACTCAAGCTCGTTTAGCCTTGAAATTGCATATTCAAAGTTGGCTTTATTCTATGATGCCCTCTTAAATAGGTTAGTTGTACGAAGTGAAAGGCGGCTATGGCGTAACGGTTTCCCTAAGTTCTTTACGTCTAAAAAACTCTCGTCGTACGATCACAAATATTTGTTTGCATCAATCTTCTACCTTGGTAGAATGAATGCATCTGAAATTTGGTGAACATCGTATTTGGAGAAAACCTTTAAGAGATGACAACATGGCAGCCCTACATACTCGAACAACTTGCATCCACAATGGCCTGTTAAGCTGGCTAAGTCAATCTTCAATTCAAAAGATTCCAGTAGTCCACTATGTGACTTTACAAGTATTTCCCGAACGTTGTCGTCTACGCTCTTCTCTATTGCTATGAAGCGCACAATTTGATTGAATTGGTCTTCAACTTTATGGAAAATATGTCTTGTATAAATCTTTGCTGCGTATATTAGTAGAGCTTGATGAGGTCCGATTTGCCAATATCTATGTTGGGATTGGAAGTCCTCTTCATTTTCTTTTTCAAATGTCTCCAATAAAGTTGTTGCATATTTTGCCACGAAACTGTACAAACCAGTTGAAGGAAGCAGCCAACCATTGAAGAAATTGTTTGTTGACTCGCTTCGGCCAGTAGTACTCATGCCAGCATAGAAAGTACATATATTCCACAAAGGTATCCATCTTTCTCTTATGTTAAATATCCCTTTCATCCAATTGTTCTCATCAAAATTATGCTTCTTCATAAGCTCATTCCACCTTCTATCGAACTCTAAAAGATCATGTGTTGTGGATAATTGAATGAATATAAGTTTTGAATGTAGATGGATCTTGATAAACATTCCCAATTTTTTTAGGGATCTTGTGTGTAATGTGCCATAGGCAGAGCCGATGTTTGGTGTTTGGGAAGACCTGAGAGAAAATACATATATTAGTTAATTGTATATTGTCGACAGTCAGACGATTCTTAATCATATATTGTTAAGTACAATTAGTCGACATCCTGTACTCTGAACTCAGTATATTGTTGAATACAAAATCAATCGACATTATGTACTCTTAAATTTTATCGATGGCTGCATTAAATCGACAAAATAAATTGTCGACGTTCTAACTTGTTGACAATTACGTCATTCATAATTGTCGACAAAACACATTCAGCCGACAATTTTTATAATCATAACACTCAGACTAACCTTAAAGATGGTTGTACCCATTGCAACATCTTGGTTAGTGATAATAGCCGTGGGGTGTTTATTGCTCATCGCCTTTAGCCATGTATGGAATTACCAAGTAAAGGTGGTCTCTTGCTCATTCCTCAACAAAGCACTTCCGAGTTAGATTGTTTGGTAGTGGTACTTTATTCCCACGAATGGGGCAAATGGCATCTTATAAACACTTGTCTGATGCGTGGTGTTAAAAGTGACCACATCCCCAAAAACCTCATATGTCATTTGTGATCGTCTATCTATCCAAAAATAGTTAAGTGTTATGTCATCATAATCGAGCTGAATGTCAAAATAGAACATGGGATCTTCAACTTGCCTCTTCTTGAACCCCTCCAATGTAGCCTGCGCATCACCATTCGATAGATGTTCCTTGTTAACTTTAGCTTTGTGGTTGTAACAATCACGTTTGTTGAAGGTCTTGTCTGAGAATAGAGCAGGCACCTTGTTTACTAAGATGTTGTGAAGCTCAAAAGTCTTTGTTAGATTTTTTGTAGCTTCAGGAAAGAAACGATTAATATTCATACAATGGTGGTTACGAGATGAGACAAGCTTGTGGTTATGCACATCTGAGAAACTGGTAACAACAAATTTACCAAGTTTTTATCTCCAATTAATGTTTAAATTAGCATTACACCTACATTGGTAAGAAGAACGCTTCTTCCCATCTTGTTCACTTGTATCAGAATTAATTGTTTTGTTCTTCTTCGAGAAACCATTGCTCAAACAAGAAAATTGTACTCGTCCTATCTCGTCGGATCTGGGTCACTTTTTAGATTTGCACTTCTTTGTGGAGAACCCTTGCTTCCTTCCATATTGTTCATAATACGAACATGTGTCATCCACAGTATCAAAAGTTCGCCCTTCCTATGGTGTTTCCACAAACAAAGAATCAATGGCACAATCAAGTGTTCCGGAACACACACCCAACGTACGTTTATTTGCAGCCCTTGGTGGCGATTTATCTCCGATTACCATTGACCAATCTGGTTCAACTAAATCTTTCATCTTATTATCCTGTCATATAGGAGAAATTATTGGATACAATTAATAAGACATCCTGACAATCATAGAACATATGGAATGAAAATTGACAGACAACCATAAATACAGAAAAAGAAACACTAGATTTTCATATCAAAAACTTTGATTACATAGAAAATACTGGGTCACAGTTTGTACATCATGTATGTCATTTGATTGTTCAAAACAAACACTACATTATCCCAACATGTTAACCCCAAAATCACTAAATACAATCTAAATGTCCTCAATCCCAAACATATTCCCTTCAATCATCAGATTCTTTGAAAGACTCCAATTCTATTAATTTGTTATACCAATATTCAGTTTCTAAATACCCGTATTGCAATTCGAAGTCATTGGCTTCTTGTCTTTCTCGTTCTGCAGCTTCTGATGCTTCCATACATACTAGTACTTCATCAACATCTTCATTAGGAGGAGAGACTAGGGGAATTACTTAATTATCGTAGCCATCATCTTCCTCCACACCAAAACACCCATTGAATAAATTACACACCGATTCAAATATCATAAACCCCGTAGATCTGTAATATAAACAAGTTTCACTGAGTTATACTTTTGGTCATCTAAACTCTACATGTTGCTGTCGAGAATTCAACGATAAACCTCATATTGACAATCACAAATTGTCGTACAGAGAACGTTCGACAATATCCTGTCGACTGATGCAGTGTTCGACAATCACAAATTGTCGCATAGAGAAGGTTCGAAAATATCATGTCGACTGATGTAGTGTTCGATAATTACATTGACGTTTATATTGTCGTGCACTGTATATGTCGACAATTACTTGTTACCTCTCTATTTTTTTCTCCTACTCTATAGGTACAAAAATGTCGACCATCACAACATTTTGACATTTCCTGTTAAATCTAGTGAGAAAATTATAGCACCCCACTAACCTGTTCGCTGTAGATGTTTCCCGTCTTCTACATGTAGTCCCAATTTACTGTACACAACGAATTTAGCTCTGCAAGCACTCAAATTACACAATCAAAAACAAAATCAAAAACGAATTTAGCTCTACAAGCACTCAAATGAACCCAAAATCACATTCCCAAATACAGTTTCCAAGATGGAACTGAAAAAAATAAGAGAGAGTGAGAGAGATTTGTACCTTAACCGAAGATGAGAGTGGAATAGGGAGAGAGTCGAACTGTATGTTTTTGAAATTTGAATTTCGTGTATTAGAGGGAGTGATTGAGAGTGACGAGACATAAAAGAAGAAGAAAAAGAACAAATAAAAAAATGTCACCACCTCTCCAGCTGTGTGGTGTGAGTTGAGTGTAGTAGGAGTGTAGCTAAATTAAGTGTAGGCGACCCCGCTCCCTTCATTTACTTGTAGATTGCTCAATTTAAAGTTTACTTCTTTTCAGCAATATAATGTATAAATGATTATGATTATGATCATGATCATAAAAGATTAATTTACTTCTTTTTGTCAATATAATGTATTTATTATGATGATGATCATAAAAGATTAAAATAATGATTATGATCATGATCATAAAAGATTAATTTACTTCTTTTTGCCAATATAATGTATTTATTATGATTATGATCATAAAAGATTAAAATAATTCAAGCATTTCAAGTTTATTTCTCCTAAGATGTTATTTTAGGTTGGTACGCCTTACCTAGGCTGGCATGCCACAAAATATACATGTGCCTTCATTCGAGCACAACCTCCTTAAAAACACAATAAATGGTCTTTGTATGAACACATGTCCTATTGTAATTTTTCTAAATGAACAGTCATTATAAATACACCATTAGCAATTCCCGAACATGTGCATTTACATAGATATACGGGAAACAAAACTTGCAAGGTTTTCAGGTACAAATTCTCCCCTTTATATTAAGGGGGAGGATTCCCCTACACTCTCAATCTGCTACACACCTCCTACACTCTCTCCTCTCCACTTAAACCGCCACCTCACCTGTCCACTCAACTCTCCCTCTCTCCTACTCAGCTCTCCCTCTCTCCCACTCAAATCTCCCTCTCACCCACGTGGCCAAGAAAAAATATTAAAAAAAAAAACTCTCTCTCTCTCTCCACTCAACTCACTCTGTCTCTCTCACTCGCTCTGTACGACCAGATTCAAATTCGAATTTCAGTGGGTTTTTTGTCCCGCCGTTTGTTGTAGGCACTCCATCTCCTACTGAATCACTTTCTCGTTGAGGTACGAAGCTTTCTCAGTCTCTCTCATTATTTTTACCATGACGAAATTGTATTTCGTGAGGTGAATCGTTCAATCGTTTCAAAAAGTGGAAGCTGGTGAGTATCGTAAAATTATAAAGAAGTACTTCCCAACAACTTCTACGATAACATATGTTGAATATTACTAATTTATTTCCCATGTTTCCTAACTAGACATCATTGGGACTTTTATTACTGTTAGAATGTTGTTGTTTATGTTATTGTTGTCTGTCGAATTGAGATTATTGTGGTTATTGTAACTATTGTTGTTGAATTGTCCAAATTTGAGTTGTGTATTTATTGTCCAAATTTTAGTTTTGTATTTATTGTCGAATCCTCTAACTAAATTGTCGAATGGTTAGAATTCGACAATTGTCGAATCCTCTAACAATTTGACAAATTGTCGAATTGTTAAAGATTTGACTTGGATAATAAATTTCATTTTTGTCAATTCTACACATTATTTCCTTTTTGTTTCCTTGAGTTTCCCTCATATCCAATGTGGGACTAAAAACACTTAATTCCATCATTCAAACAAAAAGAAAACCAAATACCATTTGTATTTTCCAACAATAAAGACTACTAAATTGTCGAAACATGAACTTCTCGACAACATATTCCAACATTTCATGTTTCGACAAATTAATTGTACTCGACACTAGAGAACGAGGAGAGTGTACTCGACACTAGAGAGAGAGAGAGAGAAAGAGAGTGAGTGAGTGAGTGAGAGCGAGGAGTTGTCGGAGGACTACACGGAGTGAGTGACAGTGACTGAAATCGACAAAAAGAGTAAGTCGATAGAGTACGTTGTTGAGCTCCGTGGAGAGAGAGACACGGTGAGTGAGCTCGAGACTCAGTGAGTGAGAGAGAGAGAGAGAGACTGAGTGAGTAAGTTTCGGCAAGTGAGAGAGAGAGAGAGAGTTGAGTGGAGAGAGTTTTTTTTTTTGTATTTGTATTTTTTTTTTTTGCCACATGGGAGAGAGGGAGAGCTGAGTGAGAGAGAGAGGGAGAGCTGAGTGGGCAAGTGAGTTGGAGGATTGAGTGAAGAGAGGATTAAGTGGAGAGGCGAGAGTGTAGGAAAGAGTGTAGCATAAAGAGAGTGTAGGGAATCCTCCCCCTTATATTAAATTCTGCTTTTGTGGGTAAACAAAATTTAGGCTCAGAACCTACGTTTTGGATCAGTAGTATCTTCCCAACCAAAAAGTTTATGTAAAACCGCAGAAAATTTCCTTCTTAGCCTACAAGCAACAATTTTCTTCGGAAATTTCTTTTTTTCAATAGGTGAGGGAGTGAGCTAGAGTTCAAAATTAAATTTAAAAGAAAATACATTTTGATCCAATAAGTATGGTGGGAGCACCAATTTTGCTCCCTGTCAATAGCGGTGAACATGTTTTCAAAAGGCATACTTGGTTGGTCACATACTCAGACAATAGGAAGTGATAATGATGGAAAATGTACGGTAAACGATACTTTAGGTATATAGGTGAGAGAATACCAATAAATACGCTAAGGGAATTCAAACTGAAGGTAAATGTTAAATCATGCCATCTATTGGGGTATAACTGTATGAGTAAGAGTTAGAAAGACATTTACCAACTTGTCTTTTGACTATAGGCAAGCAGTTGAGACATGTATAAAATCTCCCAAAATGGATTTTGTTGTATCCCTCAAATATTAAACATTAGTAATATCCTTTTGCCCTTGTCCTTCCCATCCTCCCTCTGAGACATTAAAACCGCCACTGATTGCCTGAATCTTCATGTTCACATGTATAAAAAATCGACAAACCGCCCCACCAGCTTGTGCTTTGGCTTATTTAGGTTCCGCCTCTCCGAACTTATCATACAATACTGCAAAAAAAACTTGCACTATAAGATTACAAGCGTTAAAGCAAATGAAGAAAAGACTTGTAGAGTTTCAAGTTTCGTATCAGGTAAACTCCCAATTTCATATTAAAAAAATTGATTCTCATCGATTTTCACTTCTTCTATACTTTGTTCTCTTTTTAGAACATCCGCCACATTTTCTAGCATTTGTAGAATATTTAAGCAGCCTTTTTCTTCTCTTCGGTTTGTTAAGACCAGCTAACTTCCAAAGTCCATAAAATAAGACATGAAATGTTGTTTATAGGACCAAGTAACATTCGAAAACCTAAGGATTGAAGTGAAGAATTTGGAGAAAATCTATAAAACTTGGGTTGATATAGTCTTGTTGATTTCTACCTCCAACAATTTATGGTGATAAATTTAGTATTAACCTTTCACCCAGAAAGTAGTAAGCCGCCTAGAGTTTTCAGAACCAGCTAAAAGACAATTTATAGAGTTGTCCATGGAATAAATGCACTTACAAGGAGTGTTTAATGAAGAAGGTGTTTATAGGCCATGCTTCTAACTTAGACTGATGAGCAAATATAAGGGCAAAGCTCCTAGGTCACAAGGGGATCTCTTATCATAAAAAACATTACTCTTCAAAGGTATCCTTGCTCCATTGGACTCCCTCACCCAAAAAAAAAAAAGGAGTGCGGAGCAAAAATACCAGGCTGCATGGCTTACCTGCCAAGATAGCTTGTCCTGAAGCCAAGAGTCCCATTCTATAGAAATACTTCAGTTGGATAAGCCGCCCTTCCACTTTACGCTCGTGAAAAAATTGGATGAGAGATCCCAAAAGCATATAGACTAAACTCCTCCCATGACAAGGAAGCCCCCAACCCCACTCATGCAAAATGTGAGTGGTTTACTTGTAATTGTTACACAATATGAAAAATACATGACCAGGACTCATCTTGAACACGACAATTACCATTCAGAAACAATTTTCAGACACAGCAAACTCAAAAGGGAAGTGTCTACATGGGTGTGGGGTGAAGTTAAAGTACCCATGTAGAGCATACTTTAGAGCATCCACAGCAGTAAGTTTCTTTTTCTAATACCGACCATCCAGCAGTAGGGTCTTCTTCCCAAGGTGGCACCTAAAACATCAACAAAACCCACCGTGAAGGTCGGTTTAGAGACCCGCAAAATAGATATCTCAGATTAAGACACGTCACAAGTTTCAACGGGTCGTGATGCGTGGAATCTTTCTTTTTTTAAATAAGGGCCGCGCAATTCTGCGCGGCATTATTATTATTTTCTCTCTCCTTTCTCAATCCATGTGGCTTTTTATGATTGGTTTAAATCTAAAAAAAATAGGTGGGTAAGTTTTCAACCCACCTCAACTGCTTTGTAAAAATCAAGGTTAGTTACTGTTGAGGTATTTTAGTAGGTTCAAAGTGACCTTACTGCTGCATATTTAGAGCATATGCAGCAGCTAGGTGAACCCACCTTTTCCTCCCAAATAGTAACTAACCTTAAGTTTCCCATAGTAATGAGGTGGGTTGGGCCCACCCACTTAATTTTTTTTAGATTAAACCAATCATAAAAAGGCACATGGCAAGAGAAAGAAGAGAGAAAAAACAAAAATAATGTCGAACTGCGCAACACTTAATTTTTTAAAAAAATTCCACACATCGCGGACCATTGAAACTGTGGTGTGGCTTAATCTGGAGCTTCCATTTTGCCGCGTAGTACTTTTTTAAGAACCTACCCTGTGGGTCTACCCTCAGGGTGAGTTTGGTTGAGGAATTGGGTGCCACGTTGGCGAACTGACCTCAGTGCTGTGAGTTGGTTTTAAAAAAAAAAGAGGGTGGCTTACCTCCACCTAAGCAAGATAGCAGCATATGCTCTTCTCATGAATTTAGAAGTGGAGAGTGGTCAGCAAAAAAAACTTAAAAATTAAAAGGTGATCGTGATTCGCGCCCTTTTAAATCATAATAAGGGAAAACGTTTTCTACTAACTTTCCACATGCAAGAAATATTTTACAGAAAACGTAAAGATTCTTGATGATAAGAATGTTCAAATGAAGAGATGTTAACCACAGTAATTGATACGGTTAATTGAAAAAGCAATCAGTAACTATTTTACCAACGAAAAATGGAAAGAAAAATATGTAAGAATAAGTTTAACTACCGTATTTCCCCATCCTCTCCAAGTTCCCCATCTTCAAGGTCGTCATAAGCACCATTTCTACGAGAGTAATCTCGATGGTCTCGCCTACGCCTTTTGTGCCTGTTTCCGCTATCTGATTCGGGTGAGTATACCTGGTAGCAATGATAATAAATAAATGGTTACAATAATTTCAGTTTTTAAAAGTGAATCACAAAACAAACCCATTATTTGCATTGAAACACCCAATAAACAGGACATAAGAACATGTATACCTTCTTTGATTTTTTCCGATCACTACTATGTTTATGTAACTTCCAAGAATCTTCCTCATCTCTCCCAGAGCTCACATCATCTGCCACACTTTGACGTCGCTTTCGGTGCTTCCTGTCCTTCTCCTTTTCCCTTTTTCTTACATCCTTTATATCAGTTGCAAGATATTTTTCACTGCCTGATTCCTCCTTTTTAGATCGCTCTTTTCCCTTGTCTCGGTCACGCTCCCTCTCTCTTTCCTTTCTTTCCTTGTCTTTCCGCTTCTCTTTCTCCTCTCTTTCTTTTTCTTTCTTTGCCTTCAATACGATAAGTAACAAGATATTAACTTCGAAATTGAGAAAAGGAAGCTATCTCGATATTGGTATCCAGAGTGTAACCAGTACATTTACATGAAAACACCTTTTAAGTCACCAAAGTATGATAAACGTCTAGAAAACTAGATAATGGATTTCTGTGACATTTTAAATGAACATAATACCATTAGCAAATAAATTTCCCAATCCAAATCACATTATTGCTGTATTTTAAGAGTACAATCAATGATAAAGAACACGATAATACAGAAGAGTTAATCTGAAACAATCATGTACCTTTTCTTCTTCTCGTTTGCGTTCCTTCTCTTTAGCCTTCTCTTGCAACTGTGTTATGTATACCTCAAAGATATCCCTCTTGATGCTTTCTTCCTCAATGGATCTACAAACATTCATGTAAGAAATATAAAAACAGTATAACAAGTTCAAACTAAAAGAAAGAATATTTGAACAGCTAGCTGATGTGTAAGTACTTGTATTCCTGACTGTCATCAAAACATGATTTGCAGTCCTCCCATTTTGAAGATGCAGTGATGTCCTACAATGAGAAAACATTAGGGTGTTAGGATTAATATTAATTGGTCAGAAGTACAATGTTTATTTTAGCAATTAGAGTTGTGTTAGTACCTTAATAGAATATAGCAAATCGGAAAAACTATCAGCCAGAAGTTGGCGCTTTTTAGCTTCTTTCTCCTCCTTCTCTTTGACCCTATCTAGCACCTCGTCATACAGAAGCTGTAAACAAGTTTGGACATCACAACAAGTTCATATTGTCAATATATCTTCCGAATATCTGATAAATGTCAGAACATTAGACTTTTGTAATGCATAGTATGTAAGAGGTACAAATGCCCATAGGTATCATAGAAGCCACTAGGGGTGAGCATGGGTCGGTTTGGGTCAGTTTCGTACCCAAACCGAAACCAAAAATTTTGGTTTATCAAAATTGAAACCAAAACCTAACAAAGCCTAAACCGAACCGAACCGATGACGAGAAAGGTAAAACCGAAACCGATCCGAAATTCGTAGTAAAAACCGAACCTAAACTAAACCAAAGCCCATAGAATAGTTAGGCCAGTTTCCTAGTTTTCAATAAGGGTATTTAGGGTAATGAGGTAATAAATCGGTATTTAGGGTAAAGAGGTAATAAATTGGTTCGATTCAGTTTTATTCGGGTTTAACTGTAGCCAAACCGAAACCAAACCAAAGTTGATCGATTTTAAAATTTTCAAACCGAAACCGAACCCAAAATCTCAAAAGCCAAACCAAACCGAAAAAATGGTTCGGTTTCTATTAGGTCGGTTTTCTGCTCACCCCTAGAAGCCCACCGATAATAAAAGATAATCCCAAACATATTGCAAGTAAAGGGTCCAAAGAAGAATTGCTAAATGAAAATGTATTTTAACTCAGCCAGGAGCCAAATACAAGATTTTTATGAATAGAATATATATATATATATAGGTATAGTTTTCCACACATTTTCTGACGGGGACCATATTGATTCACGTATCCCAAAGCAGCCAAGATCTTCGGCAATTATAAGTTTCCATATTATTTTCTAGATTTTACTTTAGTGGGATTCCTAGTTTAAATCATAAGATTTTATAAGGTATATCGAGGAATAAGAAAACTTTCTAGTAGGGGAAGTTACAGTAGAAGTAGAATTGGGAGGCTTCTCTTATTAACCAAGAGGAGGTTTTATTTAATTTGGTTGTTTATGTTTGGTATTTAGTTGGAACATACTATCCTCGAAATTAATTGAGATTAGGGGTAAAAACTAAATTTTAAAACTGAATGTCGAGATAATTCACACAACCGAAGCTTCCGCCAATCGGTTCTTAAGTTCTTAGTTCTTATCAAATCAACCTTCAATTAAAGCAATCTTAATTGAGATATAGACATAAAGACTTAGTAGTTTTTATGTGGCATATCACTTCGGTTTTCCTAGGGCAGATTATGTTTTAATCGAGTTTTTTACGCACGTTATTCAATACTGCAGGTTCAATAAAACTGCCTTAGTAGCCACCTCCACCTTGTGAATATTGCATGTAAAAAAGCTTGTTGAATGTCGTTGGGTCTAACATTAAGGAAGAACCATAAGAGGAGCTTGAATGTTGAACCAAACCCCCCATGAATCAGAATATCTGGGGAGAGTCTTAACATGGACCACTATCACCAGTAGTAAAAGTGTCCAAGAAGAAGCTCTCAACCTCTCTCGACGAAGTTGCCGCTGAGGAAACCCATGGAGAGCTCATTGGAAAACCCATCGTGAGATCATTTTGGTATAATCCCCGTACAAAGGAGATGCTGAAGTTTTCCAAACTCCAAAAGTGGGATCCCTCTCCTTGAAATTCATTTGAAAACCACAAAGCTCACTCAGATCCAGTTCCAATTCAGAGCTGATGGAGCCTGACCCAGTTCAGATAAAAAGCATTGGTTTTACCCGCATAAGGGATTTTACAGCCTAAAAGACACAAGGGTCTCTCCCCGATGGCCTACAGGAAACAAAATGTAAGAAAGTACAACTTCATGGAATAATGAGTTGTCAAAAGTAAAGTTCCAGATTGGATCAGTGTAGTCTCTCTCCCGCAACCGAACCAACTCCCAACACATCCATATGGAGATTGATGATACCAGCATCACTTAGTATTCACTAGTAATTCAACAGGAACAAGGGCCAGGCGGGGGCAAGGGTTCCGTAACTGGGGATACGTAGGGGCGTGATTATGTTAACCGCAAGAATAGAATAAAGGACGATACAACGAAAATAGCAGTGGTAGTGATCCGACGCCGGGGTCACTACCTCATCGCTCGAGGTATCCTTCTCAGAGTTTTGGCAATGAAGGGATCACTAAATTAATACGACTACAATCCATCTACCGATTCTTGTCAGCCACAAGCACACAAACACAACAGTCAAGGAGGTAACAATGGCTTGGCCACTTTAATTCAATAACTGGCAAATACTCGACAGTCATAAATCGGAAGAGAGTCAAGTTGGTTAAACCTAAGCTTACTGAGTATATGTACTGAAATGGTGGAATAAGTTGCAGAAGAACCATCATAAAGATGGGTAACCACAGATTATGAAGTGGGAGAAAATGAAAACAGAACTTTTGGAGGAGTTTGTGCCAATCACATAGTAGAGAGACATATTTATGCGTCTGTAAAATCATCGTAAAAGATTATCAAAAGTAAATGACTCTTATGAGGAATTTTATATTTTGAGCACGCACGAGAATTTGCAAAAGACTGAGATTCAGAGAGTGGGCGCATAAGATAACAGATTAAGGAAAATACAAAGAATAGTACATGTTAACGTCACTTTGGAGGAATTTTATCATTTGAGCATGCGTGAAAATTTGAAGAGAACTTCACAACCCTCTAGCACGCTCATAAAGCAGTACATGTGTGAGCTTAGGACCAAATTACAAAAATGTACCTTTAGATTAATATCTGATAGCGGTGGGGAACTAATATCCTCAATTATAGCAGCCTTAAAGTCTTCAGCAGTCCATGCTGATGTCACTTTAATCTGTAAAGAGACTAAGTTTTGAGATCAATAGTAATTTGGAATGTGTTGATAGAAAATAAATCGTAAAATCCATTACCTTTCCCAACTTCATAGCATCTTTAATTCGAATCTTGTCTTCTTGATACTGCCAATAAAACAGAAGAAAAGAATGAGGCAACAAAAACCTGAGAGAAAGCACTAATTCCTTAACCACTAATGGCGGGGAAAAATGACATATATGTAAAGTGCACCACTTATTTATTACCATATAAAATAAGGATACAAAAACTGGATTACATGCAAAAGGCCCCTACCAAATTGAAAAATAGTGCTAGCCTTTATGGTAGATTATGCCTTCACCTACGCTGTAACACAGCAACTTTTTAAACTTTAGTACTTATGCTGCAGCATAGCAACAAATTCTTCTTAGTGTCTTGTCTGATCTAAGAGTATAGTTTAGCGTAGTATTTGAGCCCCCTTATGAAAAACTTGACATGAAGAGTCATAAAAGTCATTCTAAATCCAGACGAAGAAGGGTTCTCTATCTCACAGGTAGATCTTCAAATCTGACACCTCTAATACCTTGGAAAATTGAATACCAATAGAAATGGCAGGTAAAGATATTAAGGATGGTCGCTTCATCGCCTTTGCCAACTGTCAACTTGTTAAGCATATTTTTCCTTCCAAAATACACACTTAACAGCATATGTAGAGAGAACCCAAAGAATTTTCTGATCCTCACAGTATCGATGCAAGTTGGTGAGTTGTACCCGTCAAATGACGTATTTGTTCTACTCCATCTTGCTTGTCTTTTGCTTTTCCATTCCCTCTGGATTGTACACTGCTAAGGGGCTTTTTAGTAGTTACAGATGAAAAAAAATAAGATTTCCTTCTTAAAAACAATAACCGCCTTAGTAATACTAGTTTAAACCTTGCTTCACATAGACTCTCTAGTAGCACTTCAGAAAACGGTTACGAAATATCATTTATGGAATTGCCCCGGTGCTATCATTGAAGTTGTGTTACAAAAGTGAGTTATCTTCCAATATTTTATGCATTGAAATTTTTTTGAAAGAGAATTTGGAGTCTTGGACTATGAGATTCCATAGCTGGTCCATATATATTGATCCGGAAAAATAAAATTGTAGTCAACAATAAAACATACAACGAGCACGAGGATACACAATATGGTATTAGAGATTAACCTGTTTATCAAGATCTTCTGAAACATCTTCAAACAAATCTTTTGGTGTTGAACCAGAAGTGTTTGACGATACTGCCACAAATTCAGGTAAATCCTTCACCTAAAAGCAAATAAATAAAAAATGAGAAGCTGGTTGGGAAAAAAATTCTTTTTATTTTTATCAAGATTAAAAAATAGAACTAGAATCTGTTTATATGAAAGAAAAAAAAATTAATACTTTTGAAACGGAACGATTATACCTTTATAAAATAATCTCGCCAATGAGTTTTAGCACTAAGAATGCCGGCAGCAACGTGTCCTTCCATCAACTTGCGGAACTCATCACGGTGCTTCCGCTCAACGCGCCTCAACTGCTCCTGCATGTTTTCAAAAGCAATGTCTATATAATAACAACCGAAAAGGTGTAGGGAATAACAGTAACAAATGAAACTCAGCCTCTTATGAAAAACCTTCTGTATCTTCTCCTGCTCTTCTTCTTCCTTCTCCAAAACACGTACATATTCCTGGAAAATTTCCAAGCGTTCAAACTTTTCAAGGCGTAAGCATCTCTCATCATCCTCCAAGCGATTTTGAACTTTACGCCACTGGCTGTTTGCCTAGAAATAAAAAAGGGTATGCAACTAAAGACGGGCTGTAAAATAATGGTCAAGTAGATTACTTGTATACAAGATACATTAAATCTAGGAGCATACCTTAATGAAATCACAAGATTCCAGAAACTTCCTATATTCCAACATATTTTGCTTATGCTCCTCCTGCGCCTTTGTTTTTTCCTGCACCGCAATCCCATGACTTGTACAGTAAGCATAAACATTTCTCATATTATAGAATGGTTTACAGCCTGTTTTATACAAGAAAGAGTGAATGTTTGCAGACAGCCTAGAGGGCAACAAAATTCAAATATTTAAATATTTAAAGATTTGTTGTTCCTTTTATGTGTTAAAAAAATACAGAAAGTTTACAGAGCTGAAGCCACAACTTAACATTAAAAAAAAGAAAAAAATATAAGAACTAGGCATTGATTACATCACCTATAAGCCTAAGTTATCTATCTAACTAACAAGGCCAATACGACAATATTTGACTAATGCCTGAGCTATAAAAAGCATACATAGGGGAAATCATAGGGGGAGAAGCATTTCCTATTACTTTATTTTTTATCAAAGTTCCTTCTTTTTTATAGAACTTGGGTAAAAGGATCCACTTGCATTATCAGACAGAACGGCGGATTAGGATTCAGCAAGAATTTAGCAATAAGCCAATTCGGACGAATTAAGAAAGTTGTAATGTATGAGAAAGTGGAAAATCTAGCATAAGGAATATATTAATTTGATCAGAAAAACTTGTGAATTCTAGTTTAATCAGAAACATAGATAATAGGAAGACATGAATGATCTATATCACAAAATATACATGGATGGAGAGGGCCGAACTATCTACTTCTAGTAGAATAAATATATTCTGTCTTATTCAATAAGTTTAGAGTAATACAACAATTCATCGTGATTATTATGCAGCTCCAACATTCGAAGGATTGTTATTTAGTTATTTTGGTGCTACCCTAATGGGAATATTCGAGTACTATTACCGAAATTGAAAAAAAAATTGTAATTCAGACAATTGGATCTGATATTAGCTAACATAAAGGAATGGAGATCATAACATAATTTAGAAGTCGGCCAAACAGAAACTGCGTTGAAGAATGAAAGAATGTTCCACATGCAAAAGTTGTAATTCCAGAAAATACTTCAAAAATGCAGCAAAGGTTAGTAACTATAGTAGAAGAGAAATAATAATAATAAGTGCTCGAGAATGCTAAAAAGAGGATAACAAGAAATAGCTCACAAAAATAAAATAATATATAATAAGCAAAGAGGTTTAGGATCCATTAGTACGTAGAAAAGAAAATTGCATAACAAAACACGCTAAAAAATGTAGGAAATGAAGGAGGACAAGAAGAAATTATCACGAAATAAGTGATAAAGCAAACAGATGTAGGGCGAAATATCCATTAATCATTATATTAAAAGCTGACAAAAAAATAAGATCTAAGTGAATCAAAGATCGTGTTTCATTTGGAAGAACCCAAGGTACTTCAACCAACTTCCAAATTAAGGAAGGTTTCAGTGCCAATAATTAATGCAAACAAGGAATATAGGTAGACATACTTTTGGCATGAAGTAGTGGTGCGACAAAAAAAATTAAGTTAAGAGCATTAGTTCGCAAACGCAAGATTTTAGGAATAAAGCTTTTGAGATGATAATTGTAAAAATTTAGTGGTTTTCTAAGTTTCTTTTTCCAGATATTTTTGGAGTCAATTCATGTGTATAATCATATAGTGCTATACAGCCACTAGATCAAAGGGAACAACATCTAATTTACACACTAGAACAAAGTCTGCATGGGAAAGAACATATTAAGGATCTGAGTGGCTGAATATACTTTTAAGAAGATGAATTCTTGTGTAGTTAGTATCAAACAGTCAAGGCTCAAATGGTGAAGACAAGAGAACGAGAAACTACGGTAGCTTTCTACCTTTTTCTGAAGTTCTACCAAATAATCTTCGAAAAGATCCTGGCGGTCTCTTGCACCAACAGACTTGAACCGTTCATCTTCTTCAAAAATTGTTATAGCTTTACTGGATGATGATGCAAAAAGCTTTAGCACATATAAATAGCTAGTAATGTTCACTTTTCTTGCTGTTAGGAACTATTTTATGTAGGGAAAAACTGACCTCCATCTTGTGTTAGAAGTGAGATCTTTGGACTCCTGAAATCATATAAGTAAATGAATATAAAAGAAGTATAATTACATAAATTAAGAAATAATTTCCGGTTTAACTTACTTCTAACATCTTTGTAAATCCCTCTCGAGCCTTCCTGCTCTTGATGCGTTTTTCTTCAGCATCTTGTTTTTTCCTTTGACCCAAATACTGAGACATAGAGCAAAAGAAATGAGATTTAGCACAACTATACATATATCAAAAAAAAATTAAAAAAAAATCACTATGATTCACGTCCTAGCGAAGTCATACCTCGTTAAATGCTTGCTTCCGTTCTCCAAGTGATTTTAAAGCACCATATCGTTTATCATTTATTATTAATCTCATGGCCTGTGATATTGCTGAGATAATATTGTCAAGCACTTACATAGAAGATGGAAAACTAAGAAAACTAGGGTTAGAAGTAAATTACCTGCTCCCAAGTCCATTCAGATTCAACGTTAATAGATTCCAAGAGCGCTTTAAATGCATCTTTTGCCCCCTGAAACAAACATATGCAGTAGAAGTTAAGGATTCACAGGATACAATAACACAATAGGCCAGCTGTGCGTAGAAACGAGAGGCACCTGCTTAGTAGCATAAACTGAGGGGCCCTCTTCACTAATTTTCTCCTGTAAGGAAATAGCATCGTTTTTACCAGCAACCAGTGTGACCTTTTTTGGTTCCTAAAATAAGGGGGGGAAACATCAGCATAGCTCTGAAATCTACATATTGAACTATTTGTTTATTAAATTGTCAAATGGAAGACGTTTAGTTGATACTCTGTTCGCAACGAAAATGATTAATGAATAGTGAAACCGAATCAATAAGGATGAAAAACTTATCCAATCTAGAACAGAATAAATTATGCTTAAAATATTTGAGCATAAAAAGAACATAAGATCCTCCCAGATCATGATCCTTGTACTTCACAATTATGACTGACCAGTTTACTACAGAAACTACATCAAGATAACAAGCATCAGCAACCCAAACTTGTACAGCAAAAGGATAACAAATAAACAAAAACTAAAAGTACCTCCAAATCCTGCGCAGAAGATCCGTCAAGAGAAGTTGTAACTTCTTTAGGTGATGAGCTTTCAGGCGTATTCCTGGGAATGAAAAACTTAAATGCCTTAAGAAGATGAAATATAAGTTTATAAAGGTAAAAGCATTCCACATATATAACATCCAATGCCATCTAAGAATTCCTTACATAGTTGTAGTTATCGTGATGAAAGCAGCAGGATCCCCAGAAACAGCCGTTGGTAAAGAAGAGTCAGTTGCCAAAGGAGATTGAACTTCACATCCATTTGGTATAGAAGGGATAGAAGGTGAATCAGATGTTACTACAACAGGGAGCGGATTCAAAACAGGCATCACTGAAACCGGGCTGGATGCTATCGCAGACGGTGTTTCAACTGATGCGACAGTTGAAGAGACCGGGGCTTGAGTAGACTCTGACTGTGTTAATTGACTAGTCACTTTTTCACGTACAACCTGAAAGCATTTGCAAAACAAAATTAGAAATTGCAACCAATATTAGTTACAAAATTGACATCAGGAAATAAACCTTCAGTTCATCAGGCATTGCCCATTTAGATTGCTTTGTAATCTTGTTGTAATAATACCTGCAAAAAATATTCTAATTTTAAAATCGTATTTACTGAGAGAATAATAGTCCAAACCACATTTAGATGGTCTGTTAGAAGAAGCTTAACAGTTATCACTCACTTTTTTCCATCTGGAGTAGTGAATTCCTTCCAACCAGTAGATGCATCCGCCCTCTGTTACATAAACGGGAGGGGAAAAAAAGTGTTCCTCTAAGACTAAGAAACGAAAAACATATCTACGACCGCTGATATTATCCTTAATAATGCCGACAACTATCACAGATCAACACTTGAGAGGGGAAAAACACACATTTAAGTCAAACATAAGGACCTACTTCTCAAGCCAAATTCTCTAATATAGACAAACATTAACAGCAACATTTACTAATTCAAACATGTGCTAAGTTGCAACCAACCACCAATGGATACAGATTTATCCCTAGATGGTAAAATAAAAAGAAATAGCAACAGTTGCCTGCCTTGAGAAAGTGAAACCCCTCCTTCAATTTGAGCATATAGAGAGCTGTTGTTATTTTCTCCGGAATCCCAAGGACATCTACAAACCAGTGAAAGAACATCCAAAGAAACGAATATTTCGCATAAAATGATTTAATGAATTTAAGCATAGGTACAAGCTGTAAACATGCATAAAAGGGGAAAACCTGATATGTACACATTGAGCAATTAAATATTATAGTTCAGATTGAATACTATAGAAGATTTCAAAAGTGTAAGAAATACATGACGCTTTAACTCACCTCAATAGGAGTCATCAATTCCAGAGGCTTTTCCCAACTAGATAATTTTGTCTTTCTGTTGTAATAATATCTGCAAAGTAATAAACTCAAAAATAAATAGCCAAAAGAATACATACATGTAAATAAAATGAAGAAGAAAAGGAAAAAATATAAACTGGCTGCTGGGTGAGTTAACAGCCTCTTTATGCATATAGCCTCCTTAAATACATGTGTTTATGTGTTAAGGGTCAGAAACTGGGGCCATATAAGGCTCATTGTTGGGGAACAACATTTTTCACATAAGATTTGACAACAACCTTTCTGGAGAGACAGTTAAGATCTCATTTTGGGAGGATGTCGTCAGCAACATGGAGACCATCCTCTAAGTAAAGAGGATGGCAATGTCAAACAAAAAATTTTGAGGTTGATAAACTTTAAGCCATCGGCTCATTTTTTTAGAGTTGCTAAATTCCATATACAAAACTAACACAACCTTTGAAGCCCGAGAAAAATCTAACTCCCAGAAATACTTGTGTTTTATAATATTTGTAATCAAGATATAGTGTGGAGTCGGTTAACAATCTTGTGTTTGATTGAAAAAATATTTTTACCACTCCCCAAGAAAGCAGTGGCCTAGAAAACCTAAAAAAAATAGTATCAAACAAAACATAAAGCTCGATAAATGTCTAGTGTTTCAAATTACATCTAGTCAGACAGCATTTAAAAACAAAAAAAAAGGCAAGCACAGCCCTACAAAGAAAATCATATACCCCGATGAAGAAAGAAAAATGCAAGAAAATAGTACAATCAGTAAATCACCCAACACCAGAATCCCAAAACATAAACATTTCTTTAGTAGATGTTAAGAGGAAATGTTAAATCTTCAATACCCAAACCGAGCAGAAGAAACAGTATACACTTTCAAATTAACACATACCTTTTCCCATCAGCAGAAGTATGTTCGTACCAAACCGACGACTTTATGGGAGGTGGGATGGATGACGAACTTCTTACCTAAAATACCCAAAGAGATTTTTGATGAACAATACTACTGAGGAGAAGAAAAAGAAACTAAGGGATACAGAAAATATTCTTACCAGGCCATCAGTAGATGGCTGCTGCTGCACAGGTGTCGTTGCAAGAGGTGTACTCTGGATTCCAGAAGACAACCAACCAATAGGCGCAATTGGTGGTGCGTGCATATGAGGGTTGGAAGAAGAATCAGTGCTATTATTTTGAGGGTGGCCATAGGAAGATGGTGCAAACTGCAAAAGATGCATTTATTCATATGATGAAACTAGCATAAACGAGATACAAATATAATCATTCATCTCAAATTTACAATATCTTACAGTATATGACGAAGAAAGAGGCACTCCGAGCCCACCTACGCCAGGCATATGAGGTTGTTGGGGTGGAGGCTGAAGTGATCCAGGTGTACCAGAAGGCATGTTTGGATGATGAACATATGGCACAGGAATTGCTTGTGGTTGCGCAGATATAGGTTGAGAATAATGGGACTGCTGATTTTGAGCTGGGTGTAATCCAGAATTTGCGACAGAAACTCCTTGCCCCCCAACAGGCTGATATTGTTGGGGATACATTGGTTGTGCATGTTGTTGAAGAAAAACAGGTCGAAACTGTAATTAATAACATCAACTATCAAAACAACAAGCAAATAACTAATATCAATGTCATGTACATACAGTCTTGTGGAAATTTACCTGCTGCATGGGCATCGGTGAACCAAAATTCTGAGGGCCTGCAGATCCGACAACTGCTGGAGGCCAAAATGTCTTTCACACACCAAAAAAGAAAGTGAAAATTAGTAATTCGTCGGTGAAAAAGAGAAATCAATACAAAATGTTGACATAAGATGTGGAATCTTGATGCTACCTGCACCCCGGAAGGTTGGGGATTACTTGCCATTTCTATGCAGCAGAGACTATCCAATGTTGACCACTACAGCAAAATCATGTTTAAGGAAATAAACTTAGCAATAGTCATTGTTGTCAAATCATGAATCGTAAGGTGAATTGTTCTATAAAAATCAGTACATTGTGAATTGTATGAATCGTGAATCGTATGAATCGTGATTTATACATGTATAACATATGTTTTTACATACTTAAATTCCCTCAAATCCTCAAATGCCAAGAAAACAAAAATTCCTAAAAGCTAATTGGTTTTTTCATTTTTATACTCTTAGTAAGTGATTATCAGTGTACTGGTTGGGAGAAGAGAATTATTGAGAGACGGTTTCCTAAAAGGTTTAAGTTTATGATTTTTACAGATTAGGAGATATAATTCCTACAAAAAAAATGATTAAATAATAATCAATCAAAAATAGAAAACTAATTTCTGTAATGGGATTTCATTTTCCATCAAAAGCTTTGAATATATGGACTTTCCAACTCGTACGATTTACTCAATTTATGGTGATTCACGATTATTAGTTGATTCAACTTGTTTTCTTCCATAAACAAAACTACAAAGAAATATTATCTAAGAAAACACAGTTACATACTTTTCCATCATAGAGGAAAATAAAAATCATTCCACAATTCTTCAGCTGGCAACAAATAAAACAAAATAAAAAATGGAACCCGAAGATAATTGGACTCTGGTATCGATTATTACTACTTGTTCACAGGATTACTAACATCGACAAAATAACTGAATTCTAACAACTCCTTTACAGGTTCACCTCGTGCCTATGCTAAGTCTGTCTTAAGTGATCATCTCTTACATTTGATTCTAACATGATCAAATAGCCAAAAGGATTCCTTTTTCCAGCCCATACAAGTAAAATTATTGTAGTCCCTCAGTTACCATTGAAAGATAAATATGTTTTGCCCTTTTTCTATAGTATGCAAATATATCTAAATCAAATTGACTAACAATTGGGGAAATTTCTATGATTAGCTCAAATTAAATGGAAATTAGACTAACATACACAATTAGGGTTCATAACATGTCTTGCAAACTTAGGGTTTATAACATACATGTAGGAAAACTAGAGCAATTGGGGCAATTTGTGATAGAAGAGTTGAAGGATTTGTGGAGTACCTTTTAGATTGAATTAGGGTTTCCGAAATCTTTAGCAAGTAATTTGTGAAATTGGGAGCAATGTGTATGATGAGAATCATGAATTGGAGATGACAAATAAAAAATTGGTATTTTTATTGTTCTCTTACTGCGTGGGCAAAGAGAGACACAGAGTGTGATTCTGTTTGAGGTACGGTCGTTTGACAATATACAACAAGTTGTGGATTTCGCTGAAACTGCCAAGTGAGATGGCACTTTTAAATAGCGCCTTCAACTGAAGATTGTCGAAAATGCTAAATGAATGGTGTTTGTTTTAAGTGTTGAATGCTGAACAAAGTGTTTAATACTGACTGCTAAACGTTTTGAAGTACTGAATGTTATGTGTTTTATTTTCAAAAATTGTTGAATGCCAATAGATGTCTTAAATACCTTTGTTATAAAAATAACGCAAGTTACACAATTACGCTCTATATTATGAAATTACTCTACTACTACTATTACCAACTAGCCTCACATTTACCGACACATGTGCATATTTCTCAATCCAAATAATTTTCACAATAGTTAGATGTTTGTTTGGGAGGGAGTTGAGAAAGAGAGAAAAAAAAAATTATATATATATATATATATTTATTTATTGTCATAGAATTTTTTTGTGGGTGATGAGGGGTAATATAGAGAGACAAATCAAAGATGAGTGTTTAATGGCTAGTAAACTAGTCAAAACAGCTACTAGTTTTTGGCTTACTAGCAACTATTTGCTGGCTAGTAAGCAAAAAAAGAAACACCACTTCAAATGTTTAATACCCCTATTAAGCACTTCAATAAGCAGTAAGCCAAAAAACAAACACCCCCTAAATGTCAGCAACAAATACTTTCAACGAAATCTGGAAGTCACTGACAAATACAAAAACTATTACTCTTTTGATTGGATGCGCTTATGGAAGTGAGCATACCTTTGGATAACGTTTGTAATGAAAGAAAGAATCTGGATATAATTGATGTTAGAAGACCGTAGGGAGTGTTTTACGTTAGACGGAGTTAAAATTTTAAAAAAAAATCACAATATATGTAATACATCCCCATATCTTGTTTTACATATGGGGCCGGTAGGCACACAACACGTGGAAGAGAACATCCGTAGTGATACTGTATTAGATTTCGAGGTTCCATCTCAAAACCAATTGACAATAAGATAAGTTGCCCCTCGATCTTAATGCAAGGCTTGATTTGCACTGCACAATGTGGTACAATTTATCTCAAATTCTCAATGGTGATATGCTCCTAATAGAGAACACGTAGCGGAAGCGATTTGAATCGAGAAAATAAAAGAGATTGCAAGGAAAAATAATAATAAACATAGAAATTTTATTGATCATGGTTGAATGCATCTCTCAACTATTACATGCCTATTTATAATAGAGCTAGAGGATTCTCATATTAGAAGGATCCTATTATTTAGACATAAGTTTAATCTAGAAACAAATAAAACATAGAGCTAGAGGATTCCCATATTAGAAGGATCTTATTATTTAGACATAAGCTTAATCTATAAACAAATAAAACTATAAAGAAAATTAAACCTAATGAGATTAAAATCATCCAAGCCTTTGGGCTTAATCATTTAAAGGTTATGCATCATGCTCCAGTTGTAGAAAAGAACTCGCCCACGAGTTCTCAAAAGGAAGATAAGCATGCGTGTCACCATAATAAGGAGAAAGATCCGCCATATTGAATGTAGGCGATATTGTTAGCCTGTGTTTAAAATTTAGCAATATCAAAAACAAGTTAAGGAGATTAGAAAGAGATCAAAATACTTATCGGGATATGATCGAGTCTAGTGCATGCACACTATCTCCTTAAGACAGATTTGCCCCTGCCACAATATTTTGCAAGATATAATCGGCCCTTGTCTCCCAGGATACAACGATCAGTCGCAGAGAGAAGAAAGCACTTCTATTTCTTTGCCAAACGAACCTTGATTGCGTCTATTTTCTCTCTTAAAAATGACTCAAGAAAACTCTAAAAAAAAACTGATTTCAAAAAAATAAAAACGAAGTTGGGTTTATATAGAGTATATATGACTCTTCACCAAGAGTTACACCTTAAGTTAGTGCTTCTTCACCAAAGGTCACACCTCAAGTTAGTGCATCTTCACCAAAGGTCACACCTCAAGTTAGTGCCTCTTCACCAAAGGTCGCACCTCAAGTTACGACTCTTCACCAAGGGTCGCACCTTAAGACATGACTCTTCACCAAGGGTCATTCCATAACTAGATAATCCCGCAAAGAAACTCTTCTTTCATGGATGTTGTCATGGGATTGGAATGTGTCTTGTAACATTCCCCAAAATAATAAAAACCACGAATACGATGCCACAGGCAACGATTTTGAGTTATATTTTGGTAGGCAATTTAGTATAACAACGCTGAGACGTCAAACCTTGGAAGCCAACAGTCATCAATAAGCATGATCTCCTGTTTAACTCGAAATAACCCCAAGTCTAGGACTATCAATATACACGAGTAAGTGTTGTTTGTTCAACACTCCCATTTAACAATGAAGAAATACCCAGAACCCCATCATTAAAATCAACAATATCATAAACAATGTTGTGATGCCTACCACATTTTGATTTCAGTGGGAATTTGACAGAGTTTCTCTTCTTGAAAATGAACTCTCTAAAATCAGCACCTAAGTCTCAACTCCTCAATGAGTGATCCTTATATTCCTGACTCTTCAAAGCCCTAATTTGTCCCCATAAATCAACAATTTGACAAAGGGATCAAACTAACACTTTGGATATATCAACCAAACAAAACTCAAACGACATAGATCAAATTGGGATGGAAGAACAAGGGAGAACAAAAACCAATTACCCAATTCTCAAAACCCATCGTCATACTTCCGCACTTTAAATAACTAGAAGAAAAGAAACCACTAAGTACCAATCTGAATCTCGTATCTTAGACTAACCATTCACGATGAAAATTGGGAAAGTCTCGATAATCCTCTCCCGCAATAGAATTCTTCTAAAATTTTCTTCTCTGCTTTATATTTTTCTTCTTTAAAAAAAATACGGTCTTTCCCTGGTTTTACAAGTCTTTCTCACCCTCAATCGCTCACAGAAATGAAAAGCCACTTTTCCTTGAGTTACTATTTTCAACTCTAAAGGACTGTTCAACAAGAGGGTCGTTCGTCCATGTAAAAATGAAAACAAATCTCTATTTTGCCATGTGATTAGTAGTAATTATTAATTTACACCAAAATCTGAACACACTAAAATGATATTTGAATTTGTCTTAAGAATGTTGTTAGCATGTGTTTAAAAATCGGCAATATCAAAAACAAGTTAAGGAGATTGGAAAGAGATCAAAACACTTATCGGGATATGATCGAGTCTAGTGCATGCACACTATCTCCTTAAGACAGATTCGCCACTGCCACAGTATTTTGCATGATATAATCGGCCCCTGTCTCCCAGGATACAACGATCAGTCGCAGAGAGAAGAAAATACTTCTATCACTCTGCCAAACGAACCTTGATTGCGTCTGTTTTCTCTCTTGAAAATGACTCAGGAAAATTCTAAAAAAAAACTGATTTATAAAAAATAAAAACGAAGTTGGGTTTATATAGAGTATATGTGACTCTTCACCAAGGGTTACACCTTAAGTTAGTGTCTCTTCACCAAAGGTCACACCTCAAGTTAGTGCCTCTTCACCAAAGGTTACACCTCAAGTTACGACTTTTCACCAAACGTCACACCTTAAGACACGACTCTTCACCAAGCGTCACACCTTAAGACACACCTCATGATGTGTCTGTTGGAGATAACTCAAATCATGCACATTACAACTCATAAGTAAACTCTTACTTATAATCTAGAGTTGTGTAACCTGCATACCCAACGTGGTACAAAATAAACCACTTAGATATCAACCATTCAAACTAAGGATAAAACCACAAGGTTTTTTTTCCAACAGGTGAGATGTTGTAACCTTCAGGTAAGAAAATGACATATGCATTATCGTTTATCTTCTTAAGCACTTCACATGGCCCAATCTTTTTCATCTTCAATTTATTGTAAGTGCCAACCGGAAAACGTTCCTTTTTCAAATAGGCCATGACAAGATCACCAGAAAACGTTCCTTTTTCAAATAGGCCATGACAAGATCACCAACTTCAAAAGTTTGAACACGCCGATGTGCATCGGCCGAAGCTTTGTACTTGGCATTTGAAGCTTTAATATTTTTTGTAGCCATCTCATGAATTTCGGCAACTTGATCGAGGAAATCATTAGACAATGAATTCACACCTGAAACTTTAGGAAGATCTACAAGATCGAGGGGGTTCTTAGGAACCATGGAATAAAAAATCCGGAAAGAAGAAAAACCCGTAGATCTACTCTTAGAAGCATTATAGGCGAACTCCGCATGAGGAATACATAAATCCCATTGCCTTGGCTTTGCACCGGATAAAACACGAAGTAAATTTCCCAAAGTACGATTAACTACTTTTGTTTGACCATCGGTTTGCGGGTGAGCGGTGCTACTAAACTTTAAAGATGTATCCAAACGTTGCCAAAAATGGCTTAAAAATGTATTATCGCGATCGGAAGTAATAGATTGTGGAACACCATGAAGGTGAACAATTTCTCGGAAGAATAAATTTACGATTTTGACCGCATCATGAGTTTTTTTGCAAGGGATGAAGTATGCCATCTTTGAGTAGCGATCGACTACCACAAAAATTGAATCAACTCCTCTTTGAGTCCGAGGGAGTCCCAATACAAAATCCATAGAAATATCGGTCCAAGGTGATTCGAGAATCGAAAGAGGGGAGTAGAGGCCTGTATTTTGAGCACGACTTTTGGCTTGGTATACGAAACATTTGTGAACAAAGTCCGCAACATCTTTCCTTAAAGAAGGCCAAAAATATCGTTCTTCTACCAAAGCAATTCTTTTATCACGACCTAAATGTCCACCAAGACCTCCTCCATGTAGCTCTTTAAAAAGGTACTCTCATAAAGAACCTTGGGGAATACAAAGACGAGTACCATGAAAAAGAAAATCATCATGAAGAAGAAAGTCGGTCGTACCTCCTAGATTATTGTTGCATTTTTCCCACATCTCTGAAAAATTCGCATCATCGACATAGAGTTCTTTAAGATAATCAAAAGCAACGATAGATGTACGAACGGTAACAAGAATGGATGCACGTCGACTCAAGGCATCGAAAACTTTATTTTGTTTTCTCGGTTTGTGCTTGATAGAAAAATTAAATTGTTGAATTTCAGCGATCCAACGAACATGCAATCGATTAATATTGGTATTACTTTGGATGTACTTGAAGGCTTCATGATCGGTATATAATAGAAATTCCTTTTGAAGCAAATAATGTTTTTAATGCTTAAGAGCTTGTACAATCGAATAAAATTCCAACTCATAAGTAGTCCCAAGTACGGTGAGCTTCACATAACTTTTCACTATAATACGCAATTGGTCTTTCTTCTTGAGTTAAAATGACACTTATACCACCGGTGGAGGTATCACAATCTACTTCAAATAATTTTGTGAAATCGGGCATAATAAGAACCGGTGCCAAAGATAGTTTTTCTTTTAGTAAGGCAAAACTTTGTTCGGCTTCGGGACTCCAAGTAAGGCAAGATTGCTTTAAACAATCGGTAAAAGGGGCGGCTATAGTAGAATTTTTTGGCACAAAACGGCGATAAAAGGATGTTAATCCATGAAAAGATCGAACATCAAAAATAGTTTTCGGAATAGGCCACTCACGAATAGCTTTGACTTTGTCTTCGTCAACATAAATACCATCGGCAGAAATGACAAATCCCAAGAAAATAAGTTTAGCTTGCATAAATGTACATTTCTTGAGTTAAATTTGGAGAAAGGTACCTTGGAGTGCTTGAAATATTTGTTGAATATGGTGAAGATGTTCCTTCCCATCTTTGCTTTAAATGAGAATATCATCGAAATAAACGACGACAAACTTGTTCAAGAAAGGCTTTAAAACCTTATTCATAAGCCTCATAAACGTACTAGGAGTATTAGACAAACCAAATGGCATAACAAGCCATTCATATAATCTTTCTTTAGTTTTGAAAGTCGTTTTCCATTTATCTCCGGGACAGATTCGAATTTGGTGATAGCCACTTTTGAGATCAATTTTAGAGAAGATTTTTGAAGCAGAGAGCATATCCAACATATCATCAAGGCGAGGAATCGGAAAATGATAACGTACAGTGATTTTCTTAATAGCTCGACTATCAACAGACATGCGCCAAGAGCCATTTTTCTTTGGGACTAGGAGTGCCGAAACCGCACACGGGCTCATTGATGGACGAATAAGGCCTTTAGAAAGTAGGTCTTGTACTTGCTCTTGTAAAATTGTACGGTCTTTTGGTGGCATACGGTAATGTGGTAAGTTTGGCAAGCTTGCACCCAGAACAAGATCAATGTGATGTTGAATATCTCTCATAGGAGGTAGAGAATCTGAAAACTCGGTAGGAATAATGCTTAAAAATTCATGTAAAAGATCTTTAATTTCTTGAGGCATGTCATTAAGATTGGAGACATCACCTTAAGAAACAAGAACAAAAATAGTTTCGGCCTCTTGAACATCTTTCTCCACATCATCGAAAAGCAATAAAAGCGTTTTAGCGGTCAGAGGTGCTTTGGGCTTCGCATTGGGATTCATAGGAGTAAACATATACTTGAGACCACCTTTTGTAAATGTGTACGTATTATTACGTCCTTTACTATCAATATCTAAATCAAACAACCAAGGTCGTCCAAGAAGAATATGACAAACATCTATGTCAACGACATTGCACAAAATCTCCTCACTATATTTACCAATAGTAAAAGGAACCCGATATTGATGTGCAACCTTAGAAACACAAGTATCCTCTTCCAATAAATAAGATAAGGATCCGGATGCAAACTAAGAGCTAAACCAAGCTTCGGAACCACCGATTTATAAATAATATTTTTGCTCGAACCACTATCAATGATAAATTTGGCCAGTTTACCGTTAATCAAGCATTGGGAGCAAAATATATTATTGCGTTGGGACGTATCTCATTGTTGTGCAAAGAGAAGTTTACGAAAAACATAACATCGTTCATCTTCTTCGTCGCTTCCATCAAGAACTTCTTCAATAATATCCGACGATGACTCAAATAAAATTGGATCACAAAGAGCCAAAACGGACGGATGCTCATGAACCTCACCATCAACGATGACCTCCTCATCATGATGTGTTAAATTTACTCTCAAGGGTTTGCATTGTTTTGAGATGGGCAAATATTGGATGCATGACCATGTTGGTTACAATGATAGCAATAATTTTGTTTAGGGCAGGCATAAGGGTCGGTGAGGTATTCAAGCAAAGATTTAGGGTTGGAGGGTCGGTTATTTTGGTATTGGTTAGGAGGGCGATTATGGGGCTGTGGGAAACGGATGTTTGTGGTAGAGTTATGGATTTGTGGGGAATTGTTTAAGTTGGATGAAGGGGTATTTATAAGGGATGTGCTGGGTGTAAAACGGTTTGTTTGAGGAGATGAAGATGATGAATACCCTCGGTATTGTGCTCACTAATTATTAGAAAATCGTTTGGCTTTATCGAAAAATTATTTCGCTCGTTGAGCTAACTCAATAGCGATATCCATAGAAGGAATATGCAACATCGATATCTTATCTTGAATCTCAAAACATAAACCTCCAATGAAACGACTAAGTTGCTTGACCTCATTCTCACTCATACCATTACGCGTCGATAAACGGTCAAAATTTTCAAAATATTCGGCAACGGGGCGAGTACCTTGTTTTAAATTTTGAAGTTGGTCATAAAGAATTACTTCGTAGTTAGAAGGTAGTAAACGACGTCGTAGATATTTTTTCATTTGTGCCCAATCACGAATAAGTAATTTTTCCTCTTTACGACGAGCCTCGACAATACTATCCCACCAAGCGTTAGCACTACTCTTGAGCTTATATCCTACGAGCGAAGTTTTCTTTTCCTCCGGAATATGCATGTAATCAAAAAAATTCTCCACCGTAAAAAGCCAATCAAGAAAATCTTCGACATGAAGATGGTCATTAAAGGCCGGAAGATCGACCTTCATCTTGTACTCAAATTGATGGGGTTGTGCTTGGTGAGGTGTAAAATATGGATCATGAATATATGAATCAGGAGGTTTCCCACGTATACCATCGACAAGAGCCATATCGTTCATAGATAATTCATAATCATGACTTTTTTGTTGGGATTAGTAACCGGATGGGTAGTTTTGGTGGTTATTTGTCTTTTGTGGAGTGTGGTGGTGTTGTATAATTTCATGTTGGTGGTAGCGGTTTGGGGAAGATGTAAAAGAGATGGATTGGTGAGGGTTGCCTAGATCATTGTGGTCGTTTAGGGTTATATTAACATGGGTATTATAAAACATTGGGTTTTTGGGTTGTAATGATGTGGGAACGGTATTAGGGTTTTGACGGTATTGGGTTGTTTTGGTGGGGGTTTCATGGGTGTTAGGGGTGAGTGTAAGGGCGGAATTTCGAGAAGTGAAGGGTGGGGTGTATATAGGTAAAGTTGTGGACAGTGAAAAGGGTATGGAAGTAACGGGGGTTGAGAAGGGTGATAGTTTACTTATTTGTATTGTTAGGTTGTTGATGGTTGCGGCGAGTTGTTGAACTTTTCGATTGGAAGCTTCGATTTTATCCTCCAAACAATTAAGTTTTTCGACGAACTTTTCCCTCGTCACAAGGTTTCCAAGATTTTCGTCTTGGGCACGGTCTTCATTTTCGTTGTTCACCATTTTGGCACAGGCCTACGACTGAATCTGATACCACTTAATAGAGAACACGTAGCGGAAGCAATTTGAATCGAGAAAATAAAAGATATTGCAAGGAAAAATAATATTAAACAGAGAAATTTTATTGATCTTGGTTGAATGCATCTCTCAACTATTACATGCCTATTTATTATAGAGCTAGATGATTCTCATATTAGAAGGATCCTATTATTTAGACATAAGCTTAATCTAGAAACAAATAAAATTAGAAAGAAAATTAAACCTAATGAGATTAAAATCATCCAAGCCTTTGGGCTTAATCATTTAAAGGCCCTGCATCAGCTCCCCCACACATAATTTGCAGGACAATCTTAAAACAACAAAAATATATTTCTCAATGACAATCAACTCTATAACAACATCTTCTAAAGTACCTCACTCACTTGCTTTCCAAGGTGCTACATAAGATTTTCGAGCTCCAACAACACCTCACTCATTTGGTTTTTCAGCTCAGAAAGCAAGTTTATCCAAGGCTCAACCTTGTTTTCTTACGTCACGATTGGGAGCCCAAGTATTGGGCGACTGTTTGTTTTATAATCGGGCGCCTAAGGTTTGGGTGCTCAATATCACAAAAAATTCAAATCGGATGCCTAAGACTTGGGCGCCCAATTGTTTTTAAAATAAAAAAATCAAATTGGCCACCTATCAGTCAGGAGTCTAATGATTTTTTTATTTTTATTTGTAAAAAATAATGGAACAGGCGCCTATTAAAAAAAACAAGTGAGGTACGGTTGGATAAAATTTGACCTCATTCACGGGAGAGGATTTAAAGATACTAAAAAAATGAGATACTAAAGTCTCACTCAAAAAGAACCACATATCTCTAGAGATGAGTGGTCCTCATAATAGAGGAGGTGAAAAAGAAAAACCCAAATAATACTAGATGAAAATGAGTTGGCATAGACTCACTTCCTCTCTCTCTCTTCACGTGAGCAAATATTTTTCTCTCTTTCTCTATCTCTTCTCTGCAGTTTCAATTTTGAAAACAGACATGCCCCCTCTCTCTCTCAGGTTTGGTTTCTTTTTTTTCTCTCTCGGTCCAGAACAATGGTAGATTTGATAATTTGAAGTCTCTCTGTTACTTTTTCTCTCTCTCTCTCACTTACAGAAACAATAGGAGAGATTCCTCAAACTCGATTTCTCGTCATTAGAGATGAACTTATTGCTACCATTAAAGATGAACTGATTTTTGATTCCTAATCATGTTGTATCTCATAGAGCATCGTCTACGAGTGATAATAGTTATCTTCGCCGTCCAATTGCTAGTTATGACGACTAATTTCTATCCCAACGTAATTTGCATTAATACTCTCACACAACTGCACCAACTTAGTTTGTTATCTTGTTTTATTGTAGATAACAACCTATTATCGACAATTATGAAGTCCTAAAATATTGTCGGGTACAGTTCAGATCGACAATTATTGTCGGGTACAGTTCAGATTATGCAAGTTTCATATACTCAAAAATTATGTCGTCCCAGTATATTGGAGAATGAGGGAAAGGATAGCAAACCCAAATTTATTATTTACGCAGCCTCAATCGCAGCTAAAACCAGAAAAATCAAACCCCAGGAGAGAGCAAACAAAAGATTTGAGATCTGAAATTGTAATACAATAGAGAAATAGAGTGCAGATCTGAGACGTATGGTTTGCGATACGTCGGATATTTGCATATTTGATTTCAAGCGAGAGAGTATAGAGAGAGTGCCTGGAGAGAGAGAGAGAGGGGTTGCATTTCCAACTTGTGTTGGACAACTCAATTCCACCTAATATTATTTCAAATGTATTTTGTCAATTCCTTTATTTCAAATAAGTGGTTACTATTGAGTAAGACTTTAGTGTCTCATTTTTTAGTGTCTCTAAATCCTTCCCTCTCATTCACTTAATTTATGTTTTTTTTTTGAACTAAGTGAATGAGGTACTTTAGGAGATGTTCTAACTATATGAAGAACGGAAGAAAAATCTCTCTACGGGAATAAGATGTCTACCTCTAATGCAAAACAACTGTCATTGAAATTTAACTGGTACCAAGGGGCGGTGATAAGTTATGACAATGGATCGCCTGGTTAGCAACATCAAAAAAGATGATGCAAGAAAATATCTTACATAAATAATTTCATTGCATCAATCAAACAACGAAACTGATGTTCTAGACCTTTTTGTTTAGGCCGAATCTGTTCCGGAAAAAGTAGTCTCTGAACCACAAAGGAGACCAATAAAGCAATACAAACAAAGTCGTCATATGCCCGAAAACTATCTCTCTGGGAGGTGAAGAACTCAATACTTTCTTAGCAACATGTTTTGCAAACAAGGTGGCCTCAGTCGATTTATCTGTCTGAGAAGCGTTGGCTCTTTCAGCTATAGCTTCCTTAAATTCACTATAGAGTTTCCATTCTTTATCTGCCACTTTCTTCAAGCCTGCATTTCCGATATTTGAGCGAACGGCTCCAGGGATGACTAGTAGAACTTGGATCCCAAAAGGTCTCAGCTCCAATCGTAGAGTATTCGTTATCGAGTGTACTGAAGCCTTACTTGTAGAATAAGACCCTGCCCAAGGTGTGGCAACCTTCCCCACAACACTCCCTGTAGTCAAGGATCAAAATATTATATTCAGTGGAAATATTGGTCAGTCAATAACTGGTTATTTGTAAAAATATCGAATGAAATCAGAGTGATATCTTCAATTTATCTGAAAAAAATTAGAAAACCAAAAAATACTATATCACTAATCTAACTTATATGGATCCACCAATATTTGGAGATATATGTCCAATATAACGTATCAAGAGTTTTTGAAACCATGCCTATGTTCACTATACGGCCGCTGCGTTGTTCTGCCATGTAGGGCACGACATTTTGGATTACCCTCAGTTGTCCCAATGCATTCACCTCCCAGGTCTTCCTAACTTCGTCTAGCGAAAGCTCAGCAAGAGGTCCGGGGCTTCCCACACCCGCATTGTTGATTACAATGTCAATTTTACCGCACTTTGCTATAACACTCGATACAGCTGATGCTACACTCTCATCAGAAGAGACATCTAGCTCGAGTCCCTCGATATTCGACTCCGTTGGGAGCTCATGTGTACGGCTTCCAATATCTGAGGCAAAAACATGGCAATTTTTCTCAGCAAAAGCCTTACAGTACTCGTAGCCGATCCCTCCCTTGGCACAACCAGTGATTAGTACCACCTTCTTGTCACTCATTGTTTTCAGCAAAGGCTTAAGAGTAGTCATAAGTGATCCCTCCTTTCTTTAGCCTTACGGTTTTTGCTTATCTGTAGGTTTATGTCGGATCTGTATATAGTGTTTTCTTGTTTCTATAGTTTAAGGTATAGATATGAGGATATGCGTTCAAGCATATCCGTGATCAAACCAAAGAAAGAAGCCGGCCATGTTTAGGCTTATTCACTCAGTCACATCCCTTCGTTTGCATGTGACATATCTGTATGTATATTATTCCTTTTAAATGCAGTCCTTTATTGCTTTTATAGTTGGAGAGCTACCTAAATGAACTCGAAGAAATGAAGAGCGTGAGCAAAGAAGATTGGATTGTTCAGTATCTGATATGATTTCATGTGTTCAGTACTCATTTTTTTTCTAAAATTTGTGATCTGTCTGTTTTCTTCAGACATCGTGGTAATGGAAGATGGCAAGCTCGAATTGGCAGGATCCCTGGGATCAAAGCCCTCTATATCTTGGAACATTTGGTAAGCTTGAATTTCTTTATCTAGATTATACATTAATTTTTTACACAATTAATTTGATTTATTCTTCACTTAATATTCAGAACTAAGTTCCAGCTGGGTAAAATTTTCAGCTCCCAAAACTCCCCCAGAAATGCCTTTTATCCCAGCAGTTGAGGTGTTTAGATATAGATTTCAAGAGGCGCATAACTGTTCATTATTCAATAAACTTAAAAGGATCCCGTAGCTAGACGGCTAGAATGAGACTAGGAAGATTCTCATATGGTCATGCCAGTCACGCATCTTCCTGCTTTTGCCTTACATCACTCGAGAAGATATACAGTTTCTGGGCTCGTCCCTCCACCTAGAGGAAGTTAAGGAACTTCGAAAATAGTAAAGGAAAAATCGATAGAACAAGTCGTTAAATAAAAAACTGCATTAGACAACCAAGTATTTTGCTACATACAAGACATATACGGTTATTTTCAAACAGAGTCATGGACACATCTAGATGCCCTTAGAAAAACTTTATTCTAGAACCAAATGGTTATGTTAGAAAAATGACCATTGACATGCCAAGCATTAGTAAAGAGGGACTCCTAAAAGCACTTCATAATGCGTGTAAGATATTTTATGGAAATACTCATCTACGAAAAATGCTGATTGCGATAGATACTCTTATATAGATTATACGAAATACTCTTATATATTCAACTATAAAACAATTATCTTCGAAAAGCATCCGTCAGGCATGTTCATTCATTTGACCCTTACATAGGGCTTTAGGCATTGATGATGCACGACTTAAAAAAAAACTCTTAATAAGCAAGTAGAATGTTTCAATGGACTTACAAGGTTAGGCACTGCTAGTTCAGCGGTCCTGTGCTTTCCTCTGTCTAGACTTGGCTTTCAGCCACTTCTTTCTTGAGACAAGTTTGCTTTTTGGCTTCAGTTTCAGCTCCGGTGAGAATCTGAAATTTGGATCTCTCATACGTGCTTGTATATCCTTGAAGAATTGCATATTTAACTTCTTGGGACCTCCTTCTCTAAGCTCGGTATACTCAGGCCCTGACACAATATTTTCAAAAGCACCTATCAAAATGTCTATATCACTTATCACCTCCCAAACATTAATATAACGCCCGTCTGGACCTTTCTTTAACTTTTTCAAAGCGTTCTCTACAGCGACTTTTCTAGCTTGTTTTCCAGGGGATAATTCTTCTCGTTCCTCATCTTTATAGATTTCTGCAATTGTTCGATATTTTGGTGTTTCCTCAAACTCGAACAATTTGTCCAAATATGCATCACTTTGTTCATTAGGAAATGGTTTAGTAGGAATATCATCGTCATCATCACATTCAGGACCGCTCCATAGTGTCTTATCTTCGTCACTTCCAGACCAAACACTTCTTAGATCATCACTGTCATCCGCGTCAATAAGTTGTGCTCGCTTCTCGGCCTCTTGTTTAGTTTTTCTGATCTCTTCTTTTAGATGACTTTGATTCTTCTTAGCAGTATCTTCATCTTCATCACTTCTGGTCCATAAACCAGTATCTTCATCCGTCTCCTCCCAAGCTCTAAATTTCCCATCGCCTTGTTTTCCACTACCGTTTCTAATATTTTCTTCTAGATGATTTTGATTCTTCTTAGTAGTACCTTCATCTTCATCACTTCCTGTCCATAAGCCTGTATCTTCACCCGCACTTTCCCTAGCTTTCCTAAATTTCTTGTCGCCAGGTTTTCCATTTCCAAAGAGATCATAGTATGAACTTCCAGAATGGGCATATGAGCGAACAGCTGGAGAATTGAATTCTAGAAAAACTAATATTTTAGTATGACATAATACCCACTTACACAGGAGGCGCAAAACTAATACAGAGGAATCATTAAAATTATAAGTTCTGATGTACATAAAAGAAGGGTGGCAAACACCATCGTCTTTAAAGAAAACAGTTACTAAACTATTCATGGATTAAACATAATAACTATCTCAAGTAACCACACTATGCAAAATACCATAAATAAATGTGGGATCGAAAGTAGAAGAGCAGTTACCCTTTAATAGATGGAGATACAAGAGAATACGCAATTTAAATTAACATAAAAATACTCGTTCTCCTAAACATATCATACAAGTCAAAATATTGTGACCAAAACGTACCCTGTACAGTTGGGCAATATTGCCAACTAAAGTGGTTTTTAAAGCAACTACCAATTGAATTGCGGCGAGTCTTCAACCTATGAACAAGGATTAGAGTTAAGTATAACATAATTGGTATAACTACAACAGCAAGGCTACGCCAAATATTTCTTATAGTAATCACTAAATTACAGCTATCAGAGCAAGTAACACATAAACATATGAAGGAATACCATAATAGGAGAGTCCGTTTATAACTATAGTAAGTGTAAAGTAAATGTTTTATCCATGTTTATCAGTGACTTATTTCAGCTTCCTTCATTTTATGGAGGAGCTGAGAAACCACCTTCTAACAATCTCTTGTGAAAATATTTCCAGCTTCTGAGCATTGTGGTTAGAGAAGTGTACTTACACAACTAAAACCTATTAGTTACTATGAAGAACCAAAGATGTTCAAGTGTCTAATCTGCTCATGGCTTGTGAGAAATCTGATGTTTCCATTGTGTTGAAGGCTTTGTGGAACTTATTTCACAAAGGATACTTCATTATTTTAGTTTTATAGAAATGTGTTTGCTGGAAATAATGGCAAATATAGAGCTTTTTAAAAATCATATAAATGATGCACAGAGACTTTTTGCAAATGTGAAGAAAAAAATAAACATCGGATTCACCAAGTATCTCCACACTTTCATTCCATACCCAATTTTCAGACACAAGATTATCACTTACCCTTTAAAAAAAATGTGTAGTTGTCAATGTAACTGTAATAAGTACAAAGTAATCTAACCTACTCAGAGGATTCTGGTGTGACAGAAAAGTTTCTCCCAATGTAAAATTGTGGGTTTCGCGCGCATATAGTGTTCCAGTTCTTAAAATCTGCACATTAAGAAAGTTCAGGTCATACAAGAACAATTAAACTAGAATATAGTGAATATTACAACTAACATAAGGAATGTACAGATAACCAGTAACGTTTTCCACAAACACGCAATATGACTTACGATTTTGTGGTTCTCACGGAATTTAAGGAGTAACTTAACAATATATGCCATCCTCACATGTTCACTGATGTGTGATCTAGTACAATAGAGAGAAGGTATTCGACAAAAGATATAAGTATAAATTACTAAATCAACAAAACTTCAATAAATAAGGCATACGACCTTAGAATGTTTTGCTTCTATATTTCGCTAATCATACATCAACTGTTGCAGCAATCCATATACTGGCTATGTGATGTTTGCTAGTTTCAATAATAGCAATAGCAATAGCAACAACAGTATGAATTACCTTCTTAAAAATAAGTTTTCCGCAATTTATTGCTAGGCTATTACACGAAACAATAAGGCAGGATGTCCCCAAAAATCATAGAAAATTAAGGCTTTTAGAAGTAAGGTTGTGCTTGGTTCAGTGTATCTGAATGCATTTGCACCAGCTTGCATCTGTTTGGCCCATACGAGAACATCTCTGTACACAATCCTGCAACCCACTGCAATAGAAAATCCTCTGCAATGCCTTGTGGTCCATCGCGAATTCAAAACGACACAAATAATCTCTCTCTCTCTCTCGTGCGCGTGCACACGCACACGCACACAAAAGCTACCCAGTTGAGCTCGGTTGGCTACTATAAGGCTTCCTTTTCCGGCTCTCAAAAGTCAGCCTGCGCTCAGGTATTCTTTGATCTGATTCTTATTGAGATGGGAAGTCCTGGGATAAAGTCTAGTACCAAACTATAGACACTTTGATGGTGTTGTTACAATCATGTCAACTGATAATGAGTTCATCAATGGTGTTTTTAATGGAGTATAACCCAAATCGAACAGGCCCCAAGTAATGATTCAGCGCTGGTAATAAGGGTTGAAATGATTACTTCCACTTTTCTATTTCTACAGATTTAGGGTGAGAATTTGTTCATGCCACTATTTCAATCATTTGTATTTCAAATTTAACGCAAATTTTGTCGTTTTAATTTTCGATAATCATTGAGTTCCGATAAAAATATGAAAATTGAGGGCGAAAGAGGTGGAAGAGTTCGATGACTTGCAGCGGCTTACACGGAGGGAACCAATCACCTTGAGGGCAATGCACCGGAAGTGGACGCATTGCAACTCAGTGCAATCACACCAGCTTGCGGAAGAAAATGCAATTGCTTGCGAACAGAATCACAGAAACATGAACATATACATGTATGTAACACATACACAGCTAAACACTTAAATACACATATAATGTTAACACACAAACACGAACACACATTGATACCACTGTTTTATCTACTCTATATCTCAAAACATGCATCAATTGATTACTTTGAAATAAGTTGTGTTTGTAATTTGATGTTTATAGGGGAACGAGATTGTACATGCCCATAAAAACGATCATGAATACCCAAATTCGTATTCACTTTGAAGTTTCATGACCTTTAGCCATGAAATGTCACATAACATTTATGGTGATCTTATGTCAATTTGTAGAGGCCGTGTAATTAAAATCAAACAGAAACTTACTAATTTTGTGTACCAAAAGCTTCTCATACGACTCATGTCAAACGATTGAACATCTTAAACTTTATCCCTGCCAATCATCATTAGCTACCACCTCCCTGTCAAAAGTTGCACATATTAAGATATTGACTCTTTCAAAGTTCAACAATCATGTATAAGGAAAGCATAGCCAACAAATCCTACGAATTCCACGTTTATCAAGTATAGGTAATATATTGTAAGGTATTAAACCAGAACATCATGACTAAGGTTGTGCTTGGTTCGCCGCAAGGGTGTGCATCTTGCATGCGGGTGCGATTGCACCGAGGTGCTTTGCGCTCACTTGCAATGCAAATGGTGATTAGTTCGGACATGAAAAAAGAAAGAAATCAATCCTATCTCAAACTTATCAAACATTGCAACACTGACCTCACTAGAATCCCCACAATTCTCCCCCTCTCTAGCAAAACAGCCATGGTTGCCAATCAAAATCAAACTGAGTTAAATTATCTCCCATCGAAACATGCAAATCCCACACCCTTTTTTTCCAAATGTAAAAATTCTATCTTTTTGATATCCCCCATTGTAAAATTAGAGCCTGGAGGCTAGAAATGCTTCTTCTACTGTGGGTTTTCCTAAATCCGGGTGAAGGTTGAGTGAGCCCATTGTGCCATTGTAGGAGAAGAAGTGCCCATGGGGCGAACCAAGCACAGCTTAAGTATTAAGCAACAAAGACTAATTTTGAACATATAGAGACTAAACCCATTCTTAACTAATGCGATAGTTCCTAGTTATGTATTTTGAGGCCTTCCCCTACTACTACTTCTACACAGGCACAAATACTGCTTAAAAATCTCAACTTTTTTTTACAAATTAGAATTCAAGAACAGCATCGCAAATGATCAACAATAACAAGAGAATCACAAACAAAGCACTTATAATCAAAATTAAAAAGCGCACTCACCTCAAAAGAACTGATTCTTTAACCTTTCAACAACAACAACAACTTCTCCTCAGTGACATCAAACCCTAAATAGCTGAAAACCTCCCACAAACAGATGTGTACTCTTAAACCCTAATTTATGTTGGATTGATTGATTTATTTATTTATTTTAGTTTTTTTCTTTGTTGGACTGATTGAAGGTCTGACAATGGGAACTCTTACACCCTTAATTTTTTCTTGTTCAAATATAGAGCCATATAATATGGCTACTTAGGAAGTAAATTTGTTCTGTAGTTACTTAACAAGCAAAGTTGTAATAATTCGGTGAAAACAATACCTTTTTATGTCATTTTTTGCTAAACAACTGAGATCTCATTTGCAGTGAAAAGTGTAAAATCATACCATAAGGCGTTATTTTTTCGCTTCAAGCCAGGTGAACCAGCTAAGGCATATGATGATCTGGTACGAAACTTGGTTCTTCTAATGTAAAGTTCAATGTGGAGGAAGGCAGTAGTTGCAATTTTTTCTTTCATCGGGAAGTTTTTTATCATAGTGATTACTGAAAGTCTGTATCGGAATACACTGGAGCTACCTTACGAAGAATTACAACCTGCTGCGCTATATTACTTTCCTTGCTCGGTAAAAACAATACACAGTAAGGCTTGAAATGTACCCTTCAGTTCTTCCAACTGTAACTAAATTTCCTGTTCAAACAAAAAAAAACTATCTTACCAAAGAATTGGTCTAAAGCATAAGAATCAATAAAAAAAATTTACAGACTCAAGGACGCCGCTTATGTTAAATCGCCAAAAGTAGTAGTTCTCTTCACTCTCTTCGACCATATCCTCTATGTTTTGTTGTTCATTCATCTTCTTCATTGGCACTCGATTTGGAGCAGCAGTGTTACTTTCTTTACATTGATGGATATCATTCTCAACGTGTTTACCCCTTTTTTCTGGAACTCTTCCTCACTCAACTTGTTCCCCAATTAAGTCGAGACCCACTAATAGGAAAGATATCCCTTGAAAAAGTAGGAAGTAGAAATGTATGCCTTGTGCAGATAACAAGCTCCTAGTAGCAGCGGTTAAGAGAAGAAAAGCAAGTGCGAGCTCTTTGGTATATATCCTGTTGTGTTTCTTCTTCTTCAACTTCTTAACAGATGCCTCTTTCTCCAAAGAATCAAGATCAGGGACTGACATGCCTCGTTGATGTGTTTTCTCTTTCTCCACTAGGGCAACAAGATCACCCTCAGAGGACCGACCAGACTTCTTGGTGACAACCCATTCGTAGGCGCTTCCAAGCTGGAAGAGACCCGAGATCATGGCATTGAACTTAGTGACAGACATGGTGTTCTCAAAAAGTAGGTAAGGTACAATGAAGGGGAAGGATTTGGGGGATGGGAGAATGTTGAGGAATGACATGGTGGCTGGGATGTAACAGACAACCCAAGCTGGGAGCTCAGCTTCTGGGACAAACATAGTCATGGGCAGAATTATGCAGAATAAGGTAAAGGAATAAAAGGGTAGAATCAGTTTTCTTAGTAGAAAGAAGAGAAAGAGCAGGTTAGCTTTCTTCCACACACTTATCTGCATCAACCAAAATAACAAAAAAACACATTGATTAGCCCAAAAACTTCTACTACTAATATTCATTTGATAAACATAGCCAAAGTAGAAGAAGAGCAAGACCAAAGGTATATGAGTGGCAACATTGTACAACTATTTGCAGAAAACACATATAGCACCAAAACACAGATGTCCCAGAAATTCTCAGTCAATCTTTCCAGCAACTCCCTGCTAGCAGAGGTGAGTTCCTCGGAGTTTTGCACAAACTTTCGGGTGGTTGTGAGGGAGTTTAAGACATTTTCATTTTCTTTTTATGAGTTTGTATTTTTTACTTCTCACATAACCCCTTCTAAAAGTAATATTCCATAATATTAACTATAACAATCCCTTTTGTGGATAGACGGGTGATATGGTTGCTGAACTTTCCTGGAGGCAAGGATTTAAAAGTAATATACCTTTGATCGGATGATGTCAGGCAAGCAGAGACGAAATAACTGCATGGGACCCGAGTGCCATCGATGTTGCTGTTTTCTGTAAGCTTCATAAGATTCGGGTAGTTCACATTGGCACTGAAAATGAAGCAATGGTATTAATAAGAGGAAATCCTGAGAGAACAAATTAAGTGAAGAGCTTTGTGGCTCGGCTAATAGAATGTTATTGTAGTATACCTCAACGTCATTGAGATAAATGAACTTCCAACCGTGAAGATGAGCCCTAACGGCTATATCCATGTCCTCAACAGTAGTTCTCTCCAACCAACCACCAGAATCCTCCAAGGCCTTTATCCTCCACACCCCAGCAGTACCATTGAACCCAAAGAAGTTAAGAAAAATCCCATTCACTTGTTGCTCCACTTCGAAATGGAACGCTAAGTTCACATTCTGCAGTCTTGTAAGCAAGTTCTCGTCCTTGTTCACAAACGACCATCTTGCCTGAACAAGCCCCACCTCCTCATTATCCTGCCATGCGGAATTTTGATGTAATTAGAATAGAATAAAATGGGAGCACATGTAAACAAATGAAATTCTCCACTAGTATAAAAATATTTGATATACCTTGAAATGGGGAATTGTCCTCTTTAGGAAATCTGGGGTCGGCTGAAAATCGGCATCAAATATGGCAACAAACTCATAGTCCTTCACGTAGCTGCAATTCATAGCAGACTTGAGATTGCCTGCTTTGTACCCATCTCTGACAATCCGATGCCTGTAAACAATGTGAGCACCATCTTGCTGCCACCTATGAACATCTTCTTTAATTAATAATTGGGTTGTCGGATCGTCAGAGTCATCTAGGACTTGTATTAGCAAGTTTGATTTGGGCCAGTCTAAATTGCACACAGCAGCAATAGATTGCTGATAAACCTGATATTGGTATATAACAAATTAGACAACAACCAAAAGAAAAAACTGATAAATTAACGATACAAAGAGCTAGCACTTACTTCCTTTTCATTGCACATTGGAATTTGGACAAGAACCATGGGAAAGTACTCGTCTGCATCACCCTCCCTGGATTCAATATCTCGAAGAGCTTGTTTAGGAATAGGTTTGATCTTCTTTAATCGGATCCAAAAGCAACCAAGGGAGAGAACTAAGCGGTCTGCACTCTGTATAAGGAACAAAATAATACAGAAGTTGGCAAGGAACTGGAGAGGAGGAGCAAGGTAAGCCACTCTAAACAATACCCAGCGAGAATACATAGAATCGAATAGCCCCCGGAACCCCAAAGGGTCTGACAAAAGATCTTGTAGTTGTAAGTGCATAGACCCCAAGTGCCAACCCTTGAAGTACGCGGCAACCTCAAATACTAACAGTACCATGGACAACCACACAAATACTTTGATACAAGTATAGAATCTGCTCTTCACAACAGGATTCTCAATCCCATTGCTACTATCTGAATCAGTTCTCCCTGAAGCAACCCTACGGCGAACAACCGCAGTAAAATTGAACAATGCCGAAGCGATTGAAGTCAAACACCCCGCCGCTTTATGAGCTTTAAGCATAAGAACCCAAGTAAATTGCTTTGCATTCTTCCCTCTACCCTTACCTCTATCACCTTCACCCCCTTGAAGCAAATCATCATCAGATGACCGGCTCTCTAACTCAACCATCGACCAATTCGGGTTCTCCATCTTCACAACAACCGGCGTCCCTCGGTGGTTATCTTTTGTCCACCAATCGAACGACGGCGCCATTTTCTCCAACCCTACTTCACAATCTCCAAATCCCACAAACCCCAACTTCTCAAACTAACCCAACCCTCCAAATCTCCACTCTACAACATCAAATCCCTATCAAACAACATGGTGCAATCTCTCATTTCCTCCAACCCCACTTCACAATATCAAATTCTAATCAAACCCCACGTCACAAAACCAACTTCTAATCAAACCCAATTGTCCCCAAGTACCCAAACTTCCAAAACAACAATGGAACCAATCTAAACAGATAACGGAAGAAACTAAAACTAGAGAGAAAACAGTAACTTTGGGTCTCTAATTCAATGTGACAGTGAGGTGATTTAACTAGAAACACAGCTAACAAATGACTGGCGAGAGATAAAGAGAGAAACTTACAGCTCAACACGTCTTTACTTTCGGAATAAAAGAAGGAATGTGTAGTAATAATAATAATAATTATGATAAAAATCCAAACTTTATTATTAGTTATAAACAAACAAACACACCCCAATGACCCAAAATTAGGGAAAAGGTGAAGTAATCAACAATGACGATCAATGTTTGCGCGTACCGCAACAGACCTTGATTGAAAACGTGAGAAACACAACGAGAGTTAGAGAGAGAAAGAGAATTGAAAGATGGGTACGTTGGATCTGAAATGTGGGTTCTTCGAAGCAGATATTAGTGATAATTAGATGAGATTAACAGAACCCCATGAGAGAAGAAATCAAGGTTTTTTTTATTGGATCCTAGAAGGAACGTGCAGACATGACAGAGATATCTAAGGGAAGAGACGACTTCTACACCTAACACGTACTTTAAGGATTTTTAATTAGGACCAAGTCGACTAAACCATTTCCAATGGTTGGTTCTTTTTTGACATTTGGATCAAAGTGGCTCTCCAACAGTTGGGTGCTTTTTTTTTATTTCACACACAATGGTCGGTGCTCGGAAAAATAAAAGTCGGGGGTGCTTGACTCAATATCACTCGGTCCCTGCGGTTGTTTCATGGAACTGTCACTCCATGTTCGGAAGATTTCTACGGGATAAGTGATGAGATATATAGTCCCACATCGAGTATTCAAGCCTTGGGAGATGAAACCTATATTTCTAATAAGAAAGAAAACTAAGCATGTAGTGGTCTATAGCCATCGGGGCAGGGCAAAGCGTGTTGGCATCATCTTCTAAGAGCATCTGCATTCCACTTGCCAGTTTGACTTTAAGACGTATATAGAGTGCCAAAAATGGCTAAAGGCAAATTTCCTTCCCAAAAACTTCTAGGAGGCTTTCATTTTCAATAGACTTTAAATACAAGTGACATGGATGAAGTGTTTTCACATGACGGATGTACTTTTGGAGATTTGAATGCTTAATTTAACTCGACAACTAAAATTTAATTAAATGAATGTAGATGCTCTAAGTACGCACGAGTGACTTCATCCAAAAGAAAATCAAATCAAAAACTATTGTTGGATACTACGTAAGTTGTTTATGATATTTTTTTTAATTCCTTCAATCATCATTTTTTTAGAGCACCCACAACAGCTAGGTACACCCTGACGTGGCGGGTGGATTTTAAAATCCATCATCTTTTCCACCCAAATCGTCTTCCAGCAGTTAGGTGAATATCGGACGTGGCATACACAAAATTCACCCGATGGTGGATTTTCCACCATGTGGGTGGATTTGGGGTGAATTCACGCCGCGCGGTTCTGAAGTACGCGTAGCCATTGCACGGGGTTTACAAGTGCACGTATATACATAGCCTTTAATATTATTAGTTATTAAAGGCGTATATACATGTGGCTCCCATCCAATGGCTCTCATTGCTCGCAGTTCAGAACTGCTCGCAGTTCAGAACTGCGCGTAGACTTTAATATTATTAGTTACGCGCAGTTCTGAAGTGTGCTGAGTGTTTGATGGATTAGATTGAGACACGTGGACGTATCTGGGGCGTTCATTTCTTGCGCGCGGTTCAGAAGTGCGTTTGGCAAATTCACCTTGGGGTGGATTGAAAACTGTTGTGGGGTGGATTGGATTCACCCTGCTTTTGGGCAAATCCATCCACCCAACTGTTGTGGATGCTCTTATATTAACCCATTGAGTCATCTTGAAAACCTAAGACAGAAGCAGGTGGCAGAGGTTGAGGCGTGAGACCAGCCTCCGATATGGCCTTCCAAGAAAAACTACCCATTTAAGTTGTTCAATGTAGAGGTGATATCGTGGAGTCTTCAATAATATCATCAATGGAGAATCAATCTATGTATAAAAAAGAATGACCCGAGCACAACCTCTTTTTGCTTTGTAGTATGCCTGTTAAAACAACCCGTAGCCCAACTCTGAAGTCTAATGAGCCCCAAAATGTTAAGGTATGAACTCGAAGCTATGTTTTTGTCAAGACTGGAAACTGGTTAGATTCGTTCGAACGATATTGTTGTCCGTTCGAACGAAGAGTCAAGCTTGCTAGAATTTGGCCCAGAAGGACAAAGTCGTTCGAACGACTTTGTGACTCGTTCGAACGAGTTTGGCGTTTAACTTTTTTTGAAGTTTGACTGTGAGACGTAGGAGTTTGCCTAGAGATCTGTACCTACGTAAATTAGAAGTTTCTAATATTGGTGTGAGCCCTCTATTATAAAGGGGTGCTAGGTTATTGTATTAACCATCTTGTGAGAGTTTAATCTTAAAAAAGCTTTAAGGTTTGAGAAACTCCATCATTAAGCTTTGAGAAAGCTTTGAGAGATCATTGTAACCTGTTTGATTTACATAGTGAATTGCCTGGGAGTGGTTTTTTATCCGAAAGGATTTTCCACTTCCATCCTTTGGAACTTTTGTGTGTCTTATTGTTCTTGCTTGATTCTTGTTTATTCTCTTATATTGGTGTTTCCGCGTAATCGTTCCTGATGAGAGGAAGAGAGTAGCTCACTATGATTCTCAACAATTGGTATCAGAGCGAGCGTTTAGGGCTTGTTGTGGTGAAGAACGATGGCCGATCAGGAGAAGTTGAAGATCACGAAGTTCGATGGTTATAATTTTGGAGTGTGGAAGATGTAGATAGAAGATTACCTTTATCAGAAGAATCTTGATCTACCGCTGGGTGGAGCTGAGATGAAGCCAGTAGATTTCGATGAAGCTAAGTGGACGCGATTGGATCGCAAAACGCTTGGAACCGTTAGGTTAGCGCTATCATCTCAAATTTTACACATGATCTCCAAAGTTATGACGACGAAGAGATAGATGGAGACGTTGTCCGCTATGTACTCGGAACCGTCTCGGGCAAACAAGGTGCATCTTTTACGGCACTTATTTACTTTGAAGATGAAGGACAATGGTAGTGTGCAATCTCATATTAGTGAGTTCAATACCATACATGCTCAACTGGAATCTGTAAAAATCACTTTTACCGAGGATGTGAGAGTGTGGGCTCTTCTAGGGCAGATGCCAGAAAGCTGGGAAGAATTCATTACAGCAATGAGCAACTCATCTGGGAAGGAAGACATCAAATTTGACACTATAGTCTCGTTGATTATGAGTGAACAGAATAGGCGTAAAATATCTGAACCCTCTACGAGTTCAAACGACAGTATGTTGAACGTCGAGGAAAGAGGGAGGTCTTACAGAAAAGGGGCAAAATTTAAAAGGGGTCGACAACAGTCAAGAGGGAAGTCTAAGCCGCCCGGTGCGTGTTGGACTTGTGGAAATAAGGGTCACTTCAGGCGAGATTGCAACTCTTCTTCTTTTTTTAAGAAGATTGATGATGAAGAGAAAGATACAATGATCTTTATTGAGGAGGTTAGTTCTGACGAGGCTCTGCTACTATTGTGTGACGATGTTAACGAATCTTGGATTGTTGATTCGGGCGCTTCCTTCCATGTTACTGTGAACGTAGGTTTTTTACCAATATTGTTAAAGGCAACTTCGGTACGGTCTTTCTTGCAGATAAAAGTGCACGCAATATTGCTAGAAAGGGAAACGTTAGGTTGTTGTTGCCTTCAGGGGGAATATTGGTTTTACAAAATGTACAACTTGTACCTAAACTAGGGCGTAACCTTATATCGGTTAGCAAATTGGCGGATGATGCCAGATACGAGTGTACCTTTAGCGGAACCTTCAAGAAGGTTACAAAGGGAGCTATGTTGGTAGCTCGAGGCTTGCGACAAGGAACATTGTATACAATGTAAAGCACAATTTTCACTATTTGTGCAGCTACCCCGGGGATTGATACAAGTACGTGGCACAAACGGCTCGGCCACATGAGTGAGAAGGGGATGAAGATAATGGTAACAAAGGGAAAGCTAGAGGGTCTTGCTGAGATTGATCTCAAGTTTTGTGAAGAATGTGTTCTTGCGAAGCAGAAGAATGCCAGTTTTAAATTATCTCGAAGATTAAGGAAACCCGAAAAGCTGGATCTTGTACATACGGATGTTTGGGGGCCAACCAAGGTGTCTTCTCTTGGTGGTTCTCATTACTATGTTACTTTTATCGATTATGCTACTCGTAAACTGTGGGTCTACTTCGTGAAGACAAGTCAGATGTGTTCGATAAATTTAAGAGGTGGAAGGCTCTAGTTGAAAATGAAACGGGGTTGAAACTGAAGTGTCTCAAATCGGATAACGGGGGCGAATACTGTAGTGACGAGTTTGAAGACTTTTGCGCATCAAACAGGATTAGGAGACAGAAAACTATTCCCGAAACACCGCAACAAAATGGTGTTGCAGAACGCATGAACCGAACAATAAACGAAAAAGCGAGGAGTATGAGACTGAACGCTGGATTGCCAAAGTGTTTTTGGGCGAATGCGGTTAGTACGGCGACGTACTTGATTAATAGAAGGCATTCGACGGCTTTGGACTTTGGAATTCCTGAAGAAGCATGGATCAGTAAAGAGATAAACCTTAATCACTTGTGTATTTTCTGTTGTATCTCATATGTGCTTGATAATTCAGATACAAGGACCAAGTTAGATGCAAAGTCGACGAAGTGCATTTTCATTGGATACGGTGGTGATGAGTTTGGGTACTGGTTTTGGGATGCGAAGAATTGGAAAGTTATCCAGAGCCGTAATGTTACATTTAATGAGGAAGTCTTATATAAAGATTTCAAAGTACCTGTGAAAAGGATTCAAGGTGAAGAAGAGGAATGTGCCTACATTGAAGATGATGAACCCTCTCGAGAGGATAATGAAGAAGTCGTTGTTGAGTCTGATGCACCAGATCAGAATGAGGAACCTAATGTTCTAGACATTCCAATAGCACTTCAAAAGGAGCTGAGAGTTACGAGAATTCTGGCAAGGTACGTAAATTCTTTAAATCACTTATTACTTACAGACTTGTGGTGAAGGGCTTTCAGCAGAAAGAGGGCGTTGATTTCGGTGAGATTTTGCTCTTGTGGTAAAAATGTCTACTATTCGGGTTGTGATGAATATAGTTGCTATTAAAGACTTGCATCTTGAGCATTTAGATGTCAAGACAGTTTTTCTTCACGGCAATCTTCATGAAGAAATATATATGAAGCAGCCGAAAGGATATTCAGTCAAGGGGAAGAAAGATCACGTGTGTAGGCTCATGAAGAGCTTATATGGTTTAAAACAAGCGCCGGGATAGTGGTATTTGAAGTTCGAACAATTCATGTCCATAAATGGTTATTCGAAGAGCAATGCGGATCACTGTTGTTTTATCAAGAAGACGGGGAACTCATATGTCATTCTACTTTTGTATGTAGATGATATGTTGGTAGCAAGTACTGACATGGAAGAAATTGTTAAGTTGAAAGAACAATTATTCTGAGAGTTTTCTATGAAAGACTTGGGTGCGGCGAGACAAGTTCTTGGTATGCGTGTTACAAGGGACAGAAAACGGCGAGAGCTGAAGCTATCTCAAGCTGAGTACATCGGCAAGGTACTCAAGCGGTTTAACATGGATGGTGCTAAGGTCGTTAGTACACCATTGGAAGGTCACTTCAAGTTATCAAAGGATTGTTGTCCGAAGACGCAGAAAGATCGTGATGATATGAGGAAGGTTCCTTATCAGTCCGCGGTTAGTAGCCTAATGTACGCTATGATTTGTACGAGACCGGACATTGCCCAAGCAGTGGGAGTTGTGAGTAGGTATATGAGTAATCCAGGACAAAAGCATTGAAGAGCTGTGAAATGGATACTTAGGTATCTAAAGGGGACTCAAGACATGGCATTGTGTTTTGGGGGTTCTCAGATATGCTTACAAGGTTTTGTTGATTCTGATATGGCGGGAGACATTGATAGGCGGAAGAGTACTAGTGGCTTCATTTTTATATTGGGAAGCGGTACGGTTACATGAGTTTTTAGGCTACAGAAGATTGTAGTTTTGTCTACGACGGAGGCGGAATATGTTGCGGCTACAGAAGCGTGCAAGGATATGGTTTGGCTAAAAGGGTTGATGAAAGAACTCGGTCAAGAACAACGTTCTCCTATGTTGTATAGTGTGCTGAAGCTCGTGAAGATTCATACTGATGTGAATCCGGGCGACATGTTTACGAAGGTGGTGACTTTTGAGAAGTTGACAACATGTACAACTTCTGTGGGTCTTCAAGGTTGAAGATCCGGGTACTGAGCAATTCATTTTTGGAGATCTGGAGATGAGCTACAATAGGTTCGATTTCAAGTGGGAGATTGTTAAGGTATGAACTCGAAGCTATGTTTTTGTCAAGACTGGAAACTGGTTAGATTCGTTCGAACGATATTGTTGTCTGTTAGAACGAAGAGTCAAGTTTGCTAGAATTTGGCCCAGAAGGACAGTCGTTCGAACGACTTTGTGACTCGTTCGAACGAGATTGGTGTTTAACTTTTTTAGAAGTTTTCTCCGATTTAGAAGTTTAACTGTGAGACGTAGGAGTTTGCCTCGAGATCTGTACCTACATAAATTAGAAGTTTCTAATATTGGTGTGAGCCCTCTATTATATAAAGGGGTGCTAGGTTATTGTATTAACCATCTTGTGAGAGTTTAATCTTAAAAAAACTTTAAGGTTTGAGAGACTCCATCATTAAGCTTTGAGAGATCATTGTAACCTGTTTGATTTACATAGTGAATTGTTCGGGAGTGGTTTTTTATCTGAAATGATTTTCCACTTTCATCTTCTGGAACTTTTGTGTGTCTTACTGTTCTTGTTTATTCTCTTATATTGGTGTTTCCGCGTAATCGTTATTGACAAGAGGAAGAGAGTGGTTAACTCTGATTCTCAACACAAAAAAGGATGGCTTCAGACCTTAAAAGCCCGAGTACTAAAGTCTAGGGGTTGGGTTCAAGTATTAAAACCTTTTCACGAACGATACATGCTTGGCGGAGCTAGGGGTGCTCCAGAAGGGTCACTTAAATCATTTAAGAGTCTCGCGTGTTGACGATTTAGGCTAGTTAATCCTAGGCACAAAGCGTTAGTGACAAGGGTCTCAGAACATCGCCCTTAGCCTCCGAAAGGTGTCACTGGGGACACGAGGGGCAATGGTAGGAGATATTGCGTTGAAGGTCGGTCGGTCGGTCTGGCCTAAGACCCAACGATAATCGCGGACCTGGTTTGCTCGCTCATAAAATCATAATGGACTAAGGGAGTGGGCCCTGACCCGCCCCACACGGCAACACCACAAGGGCCCTAGAACATTACCCTGGGAGCGTTTCGGACCACCTGAAATGACAAAACAAGCCCTCCCTCCGCTTCTCTCTTTAAACTTGTCCTAAAGTGTCATTGCAACTCCAACGGCTACTTTCAAGAGTCACCATTTCAAACCTCTTCACCTAGCAACTGCGTCTCTTCACTCTCTCTAATGGAGGACCTAGTTCAATCACCGCCAAGTCTGAACCAGCAAGAAGAAGAAGAGGATGACGAGGTGTATGAGCAGATCGAAGCGCCCAAGTTTGTAGATTTTACGCTACCAGATCTATCTCTTCCCAGTGATGACCCATCATGGTTCTGCTTACGCATAGGTGAGTTGGTTTTTCATTTGGAATTGGTTTCATATGTAGTGACTCTACGCCAGCTTTTAGTTTAAGCAATATTTCTTCTGCTTTGTAGACTTAATGTTTATTTAAGGTGATTTCAAACTTACCCCATTGTTATTTTGTTGAATTAGGATTGCCCCATTGTCCTACATTTCAACTTTTTAGACTTACGTCCCTGTGTTAAATCTAGTTAAGGCTCCATTTGGTACGCCAGAAATGATTTAGACATATAGTAGCTACTAGATTAATGTATGAAAGTAGAGCTTAGTAGCTAAACCAATGGTTATCATTTGTTTAAACCACCGGCGATTTTAAATATTTTCCGGTGTACTAAGTGGAGCTTAATCTAATTAGCTGTTGCCTGTTGGGGGAAGCTTAACCCTTTGGTTCTATGCTTCTAAGCATCTCAATATGATGTTTTTGATAGCATTTAGTTTAGAAAATATTGGGATAGACAGTTTTTTAGCGTGAATGATACTGTGATACTTGTTGAAGTGAAAATTTGGTGAAAGAATTATCTGTGGATAGAGACCGATATCAAAAGTATGAAATGCGTCACATTACTGTTGCATTCAATATTTGATGAACTTTATTCTCAAAGATTTATGAATATCAGACTGAGACTGCTTTTATTCATTGTGTGGTGCAGGATGTGATCAAAAGCATAAAGAAATTGACCCTGATGCTCTTCACAAGAGTTTTGTTCGTCGGGTTAGTCTTTATTTATCAATATTTTACTTCTAAGAAATAAGGGTTATCTTGACAATGTTCCCCACGTCACATTTTCTTTATTTTTTTCCATTTAGCTTGCAAGATTTTTATTTCGGTCTTGCCCCCTTCTTAAAAGAAAAATTCAGACCGATTATATTGAAAACACGAAGAGAAAAAAAAAATGAAGTGAAGGGCATTGACAAGATAACACTTGAATAAAATATGGCTGGTGCGTCAGCATCAACATGATCTTGTTGAACTATATTGTAGGTAATGGCGGCAAGGAGTCCTAATGTGGGGTTACAAAGAGCATTAAGAAGACATGCTCCCAGGCAAGCCTTATAATGGATAACATATTTTCCTTCTTCAATTTCAATTGTATAATCTATTAATGTAGTACTTGTTTGCTTACTTTTTTCAGTGAAAATAAAAAGTGCCCACTTTCTGCCCCTGCAAAGTCTAAAATATCGAGAATGACTGTGATTACATCGGTTTCTCAAAAGATAGTCGATGCCAAAGTGAAAAGTCGTCATCGTCCTAAGCTCAATAATATGACTCCAAATGTGAAGGCAATGGAAGCAACAGTTGCTGCAAAATGTTTTACTACTACTCCTAGATACAAAAAGTGCATCACTAATGCAGATCACTTTCGAAGTGTTCAACATCCAAAAGTTAGTGTTGCAGCCTCAAAGTCTACAGTAGTAGCAAAGGCTCTTGTCTTTCAAAGTCCAAAGAAAACTATTAATAGAAAGAAGGTTTTGTTAGAGTGCGAAGCTCCAGTGACAGAGATCTGTGCTAAGATGAAAAAGCTTGAGATAAGCAGATATAAGAAGGTGTCTGGGAATTATTCTAAGCCGTGGAGATCGAATGCACGTCTTAGGAGTACATCTAAGAATGCTTCGGATTCTTCCAAATCTCAGTTGGACAGTCAAAATACTAAAAACAGGATTGTTGCTCCTAGAGACCACAATGAACAAGAGATAAAATCATTAACATGTATGCGGAAACAGAACCCAAGATTACGAAAATCTGGTATCCTAGTTCCTGAAGAAGGGGTTGATAGTAAATCTAGTAATAGCGTAATGGATATTGATAGAACATCGAAAGACATTTCCCCAGATGTTATCTCTATATCTGCCAGTTCCAGGAGTAATGAAAACCAGGAATCGCTGTTACCAATTTTTGGAGCTCTTACTAGTATACATGGAGAATGCACTAAAGATGTAAATGGCTCCATATCCAACAATGTGAGGGGTTCAAAAGAAAATGATTCTTCTTTGGGGTTTGATCAGATTCCCAATGAAGTTAGAAATGAAATCAACGAAGGAAATCTACATGTAAACAACATAGATTTAACTAATCATCAAGAAAAGGATACAAGTGAAAAGGGAGATCTTTCATTAGTACGATCTTCAGAGGGAGTTATACCTGAGCACGAAACTGTAGATTTTGCTGATAAGGAAAATGCTGCAGCCACCGATCATAACAGGTATTTCATGCTTTCTTACATATTACATAATATACAGGCATGTGAAACTCAGGATTCCTTAAAATTGTTTATGCACTGAACTTGTATTATAAACAGCGATGTAAATCAAAATGTCAACCACCCTCAAAGAAGACTTGGACAGCGCCGGCCTCATGAAAATTGTCAAAAGGTTAACCTATATCCAACTCCTTAAATTGTTAGTACGTGATCCAAATTTCTTTACATTGATTTTTCTCATGTACTTTGAATATTCAAGAACATTTGAACGTCGTGCAGGTGATTGATGAAACACTTGCTAAATCGGTAAAGGGGAGTTCTGCTATGCCTTCTACTGCTTTTCAAGTAGTCCAGTATAAAAAACCAAAACCAACAAGCCCTAAGCCTTTTCGTCTGAGAACTAATGTAAGCAAAAGAGTTTGCGAGATTTTATTTTCACAAGGTTGTATTCTTTTGAAAATAGGGTCTCATAAAATGAAGTTTGTATCAGGAAAGAAGAATTCTTAGAGAAGCAAACCTGGAAAAACGACATATTGTTCCTCCTATTAAAGAAAACACACCAGTTTTCGGGGTTGAAGATGGAAAATCGGAAAGACGTGGAAACAGCAAGGTAATCATGTCATTCTTGTTTTTCAATCCTAGTGTCCTAGTAAACTACATGGACATAAAGGCATGACATTGAATTTTATCTAATTTTCAGAAAGGAGTAAAACCTGTACACCTTCAGTCAGCAATGTACGTTGTGGAACCAAAGACAGCAACAATTTCTACCCTTAGGGGAAAGAAGATTCACCAGGTTTTCTAATATTTACTTAAAGTTATGTTGATAGGGCACAATCAGAAACTCATAACTACGTGAATGCTCAGGTTCAAGATGTAAAGGATAAAGGGGCACAAAAAGTGAGAACAGCAGCTAAATCGCAGCTGTCAAAGCAACAACTCGTTTATACTCAAAGGTTCTATTCTTTGTGGAATGTTTAAATAGTTTTCTAACTCTCATTTATATTTCGTTTCTCAATTTTTTTTCCTTTACAGAGTAGCTGTAATGAGGGAGGCAACCATATACGAAATCCCACCAGGTCGACTCAGTGTGATAAAGGAAATGTCATCAACGGTTTCAAGACTGAGGGCTGCAAAGCCTGCCACGATTCCAAAGGAATCCAATTTTCTTAAAGCCCATATGGGCTACAAAAAAATGCCGGCCAAGACAATCTCATGGCAATGACCCCTTCAAGTCCAGTTACCGTACTTGATTGTTCAATTTCTTCATTGAATCAGCTTTTATTTTAGCCTTGGATTAAAGGGTACAGTACGATTTCCTTCCCCTTTGTGTGAATTGCTTCTTATTTATTCGATTGTTTTAGTTTTCTCTCTTGTATAGACATGTGTTGGATGGAGAGGCGCTTAAAACAACTTTGTCTCTTAAGAATGAAGGACTAGTTTTTTTTGTTTTTTTTTTTCCCATATAGAAGTTGACAGCAATATTTTATATTTGCTTGTATGTGATTGATATTTGGCCTTTTAGACCGCATGTACTAATTTAATCAACTGTTAACGTCTTAAGAAATAGTACTATTGTAACTTGATGATGGTCTATATATTTATCAGATATTTATGCCACAGAACTGGCCTAACTATTTTAATTACGATTGAACACTCGATATTCCAGATAATGTGCGTGATCCACGTGACAGTTAATTATATATGTGTGTTTTGCATGACAATTAAAATATTTACGTATGTTACGCATGCTAGTTTAAATATATATAAACATGTGAAAAACAAATGATAGGATCACCGCAGCAATCATAATTTCTTTTGATGTGATAGTGTTTTATTAACATATGAACCCTCTAGTCCTTATTATACGGATCACATATGTGTTTTTGATGTGGCGCATCCCTCATAGGATCGTCTAGACACCGTGTGAGTTATATTTAATTAATGTTTTATATTTTATGTTTTAGCTAAGCTTGTTGGAGAGACCCAGCCGAGGTTATTAACAGTTTCCCAATTTAAGTAGAATTCTATTTTCAATTAGAATTAAAGTTTCTAATTATAACCCCCTTGTGTTCTATAAAAGTGGAGGTATAGGTTATTAGTTTTGCAGTTAAGTTAGTTAATTCAGTTATTCAAAACAAGAGTTATAGTTAATAAAATTAGAGTTACTCACGAACCTAATTTCCATTTATTAAAACTGGTGTTATTCTTGATTATTGGCTTCCGCGTAATCAGTTTACATCAAATTGGTGTCAAAGTGAGCAAGATTTTGCGGGAATTTTTTGTATCGACTGCAACAGTGTTTTCGGGGGGGGGGGATGCTACAATGTTTTCAATTGCTGCTACAGTGTTTTTCGGGAACTACTACATTACTTTCCGTGCTGCTACAGTGTGTTCGGTTAATGCTACAGTGATTTTTGCAGTAAAAATCCTAATAGCGTTAATAAAGAATTGATTTTCCATCAAAGTGGTACCAGAGCTGCGTTAGATCTAAATGTAGTCAGTTTCAAGAGCAAATAAGCCTCGTGGGAGACCTGCAACGAAGAAACCTACGCTCGCCACAATGTAGCGAGGATATCGGATACTGTTGACAAGCTTGAAGGGCTTGTCGAGGCTTTAAGCAGAGGAGCTTTTTTCCCGCCCTCCCAACCACCTTCGTTGGGCATAACCGAAGATCTCTCTCTAGAGGGAAGCGTCGCTGCGAGAAGTGACAATCTCGATAACCCGTTTGCAAGTCTTGGAGTCGAAACTGAGGCTTCTAACGCTTTGGGAACAAAAATCGGAACCGTCGCCAAATCGGCAATGCAGATTTCGTTACGGGTTCCAACCGACAACCAAACAAACAGCTCACACGAAGAGATGACCCAACAATAGTGGGATATGCTTCCCGCCAAGATTATAAACCCAAATGATGATTGGTTTCTACAATTTGAACCAATCGATGTGCTGATAGAAGGTTTGAAGATGGTGAGGAGTGGGGCTACGACTATTCGTTCGGTAGCAACGATAAACCTACTTATCTGATTGAAGAAGAACTCGTTATCGAAGCCAAAACTTGTGATATTGAGAAAATCGGAGTACAACCTAAGGCCAACGAACCGGCCACGACAACCACCGACCAACCACGAGGTTTCGCCTAGAGCACTGCCGACGTCGACATTAGTCACGACAGTGGTCGGTACCGCAACTTATCATTTAGGAGAGACAACTCCAGCAGTACGTGCAGTGCACATGCTTCATGAACAACAACCAGCTTCAGTAGTGCATACGGTCAAAAGGCCGAGCTAAGTCGAATAAAATAGTGTATCTTCGGCGGTAACTACCAATCAACATGCTACTCAGCAGTGGATTCAGGAGACACGTATGAATCACAAAATGCAGGTCAGCATCATCCAACAGTTTCATTCACTTATGTTACAGTCTGATGCATCCAAATATTTGATCCGTATAAGGGAGATGATGGCTCGATACGCAGAATTATGTCCGTATGTTAATCCGTTTTGGAAAGGTTTTGTAGCAGGTGTTGAGGAGCGGACTACAGTAATTTCTCAGTTTTTTATTTTTGACGTCGATGGACGTAGGGATGTCGGTGACGACATCGTACCCTCGCTCTTGGGTACAATCTCTGGGTACGGAAAATTCTGGATATTATTTCAAGATTTCGAAAAGAGTTCCACCGTACAAATTTTCTCCACGTTCTACAGGATGAAGACGAAGAGACTCGGATGCACATACGTGCATGAGTTCTCTGGAGCACCCCCCCCTTGATTTCGTGGATGAAATCTTCTTAGTCGGAGGGTTTGATGTGGCGCATCCCTCATAGGATCGTTTACCCACCGTGTGACCTATGTTTAATTAATGTTTTATATTTTATGTTTTAGCTTAAGCCTGTTGGAGAGGCCCAGCCTAAGTTATTAGCAGTTCCCCAATTTAAGTAAAATTATATTTTCAATTAGAATTAGGGTTTCTAATTCTAACACCCCTTGTGTTCTATAAAATGGGAGGTCTGGGTTATTAGTTTTTCAGTTAAGTTAGTTAATTCAGTTATTCATAACAAAAGTTCTAGTTAATAAAATTAGGGTTCCTCACGAACCTAATTTCCGTTTATTAAAACTAGTGTTATTCTTGATTATTGGCTTCCGCGTAATTAGTTTATATCAGTTTTGCTAATTTTAATTTTAACGCTCCTATTATGTGAAAACCTATCTCTCACTCTCTGAACTTCATCGAGATAGATGAATTAGTACCACATATTTGCACACATACTATAAACTCTATCTTTAGTTTTAACAACTAATCAAACCCCATTATCTCTTTCAATTTCATCAAATCGAAAATACTCAAAATTACGACAAAAAATTCAAAGATATCCAAGAAATACCCAAATTACAATTACTAAGCAAAACACTCAAATCATAGACTTTTTGTTTATGTTGATTAGACAATAACTTAGTTTAGATTACAAACTCCAATTGAGGAAAAACAAGATCATAATTATTCTCAAAAGTAAGAAAACTACTCAATTTCACTCCTCTTATATATTTTTTTTTTAAACAATTGAGATTTACGGAGGAGACATTAAAGGAAATAATATGTATGTAATAAAACAAAATAGCCTCAGGCGGACTGGTTTGCAGTAATATTTATTTTACCCTTGGAGATTGCTATATTGACCCGTCATGGCAACAAGTTTTTATTTTTTGGAATATGAGGCCTATCTTTTTTAATTTTATTTTTGTAAACTATTGGAAGGTGGCCCTTGATATGTATCCACTTAGGTGAATTTATAATACCTCTCTAAATATCATAATGCAAACTAGAAAAATGCACGGAATGTTGATTACATATCTGCTCACGTAGGAAACAGCTGCTGTATTCTCTTTGACAAGTGATTGAAGCTTTTGTTATGAAAAATCGTTGTATAAATGAATTATTTATATGTAATTCGTTCAGTTCATTAGGGTTGATACACTTGCGTTTTCGTTCATTCTGCCTAACGTATTCTTCTCTTTTGATGGATAATGCATATCACAAGTTTTCACTATTTCAAATTGCTTGAGTAAAGAATGTGCACGTATGAAAAGCAACATCGATTTTGTTCAAGGGCATTAGTACAAATAAAGTAAACGAAACAATTATCTACAAAAATACTATGTTTAAAATGCTAATTTCTTGGAATTCGCCTAATCCCCCCAATGGTCTAGGAACGCCCTGAGGAGAGCCAATAAATAGAGAGAAACTATTTGGGTTCTTGCGTTTGCAAATTAAATGAAACGGTATTTATGTCAGGTCAGGGTAAAACGTCAGGCTCCATGCCTCCATCAATCCATGAAAAATTATCGTTAAAACTAGAGTAAGAAATATACACATGGCGCTATTATTATAGGAGTAAAGGCATTATTTTCACCACAGTGGAGAGGATCCGGTCCTAAAATGCGCCACTTGACTTAATAAGCACTCTTCTAATCATACTAAATTCCTGGATAGATCCTTTTATTTATCTTAATAGTTGACGACAGATTTTATAAGTCTCTGATTTGCCCTCAAAATAGTCAATTATGGTATTGATAATCAACATTGGTTACTCTGTCACCAACTTTACGGTGACCCGATCAAATGTATACCGTTGTTTGGCCTGTTTTTATGAGATCGGTAACTCAAGATGCTACCGGCTGGAATCCGGGCAATCCATTAGAAACGATATAAAGTATTGTCAGATACAGGTGTGAAAACCAAGAATCAAGTCAATTAAACAAACCACATGCAACAAACTAATCAATATAAACTTATCCACAATTGTCTTGGTAGTTCATAATAAATATTATGGTTTGTAGCTCATATATGCACATTAGATGAGGATGGATCCTTGCCTCAAACAACTTGATTGCGGTCCTGCCTTATCGTTACAATTATTATAAGAATAAGACGTAAAACTGAGGCTTTGCTTGGTATTCCATAAACATTCACCATGGGGGAAATTAACAGGGCTATAGCCGTTAATATAGCCTACATCACTTCACATTTAAGTAGTAGTTGTGGTAGGAGCTTGGAGAGGGAAAAAAGACACTATCGCCGTGTACATCTGGCAGGAGCTCAGAGACGACACATTCAACTGAGATAGGCTCTCTCAGGTCGCGTCTGTTTAGAGTCACCACGTTGCGTTAAGTAATAAATTCACTATACATCTGGTAGGAGCTGAGAGAGGGCAAAAACAATTTTGCAAAATGATCCTAACCGGATGAGTCGTTACTGTAGGCTAACCAAACCACATTAGTATATCATTTGACCTCATTTAAGGGCATCAACTGTTTTAACAAAACAAGGCGCAAGTTAGCAATAACTCGGGCCGTACAATTGAGTCAATCTGCCGAACTGTTGAGCTGTTTACGTTTGTCTCTCTCTCTCTGCCTCTCTGTATCTGGCTTATAAAACGCGAAACAAAAAACCAGAGAGAGAGAGAGAGAGAGACATTTCGCGATTTCTCGATCTCGTATCGTAAGTTTCGCAATCTCCAATCTCGCAATCTTCAACGATGATGGAGTACATCATTGTGATAGTTGTGGCATTTGCATTAGGGTTCTTGTTTCTGCTACAACAGGGGAAGAAGAGAGAGCGAAAGATTGTTGTAGATTATGTTGTTGTTGATGAATGTGTGAAGAGCTCCATTAATGGAGGTGATGATTTGAGTTCCAGATCGAGTGATGATGATGATACAGATGTTATCATTGTTGGAGCTGGTGTTGCCGGCTCTGCTCTTGCTCACACCCTCGCTAAGGTGTATTTTTGATTATTATTTGTTTGTTTGGTTTCAAATATCAAATTTGATTCATTTGGACTAGTGGGGTTAGTTGAAAATTTATTTTTGGACTATGGGTGTCATAGGATTTAGCAGGAATTGGGTTTTGTGGAAAATCAGTTTTTATGTTTTGGGTATGTGTGAAAATTTTAATGAGCAAAGACATTTGTATTTGGCCTAAAATTTAATTTTTCTTCTACTATTGTCTCTATTGGAGTTCTAAATGTACAATGTACTTGTTTTTGTCTGGCTGGAATTTTGTTTTTAGGGGTGTGATGGAGTTTAGCATTAAATTCTTTTGGAAAACTGGATTTAGTCAATTTTTTTTTCTTTTTTCCTGAGTATATTGGAAATTTTTATGAGCAAGGTTAGACGAATCTGGTACAATCGTTTTGTGTGTGTGTGTGTGTGCTAATATTGGAGTTCTAAATGTACTTATTTAATGGAGATTTGTAGTTTTGAGCGCGAAGAGTATGAATGGTAATCTTATGTGTTACTACTAATTGTTACAGGATGGAAGACGAGTGCATGTGATTGAGAGGGATTTGACTGAGCCCGATAGAATGGTTGGCGAATTGTTACAGCCCGGAGGTTATCTGAAGCTAATTGAACTAGGTCTTGAAGGTAGGTGTGTGAGGATTTATGATGCAAATAACAAGATTGAGAACATCATTTGACTATAAACTCTCTTTATTGATTTAACTGAATAACCCAAAACTCAATTAACCTAATAACCAAATAACCCAATAACAACTGAAGAGAAAATACTAACCTATAGTAGCATTAGGGTTACTAACTCAAGGAGACTCTCCACCAGTTAGCCCTTTACATCAAATAAATAACTTAAATTAAAAAGTATGTAATGCGGGCATGAGACCCGTGATACATCAATTTAACTTTGTGTAGTTTGATTGTTGTAGTTTATAATATCGTTGTGAAGCAACGTGGATATTGTTGCAGATTGCGTGGAGAAAATTGATGCTCAGAGAGTGTTAGGCTATGCACTTTTCAAGGACGGGAAAGATACTAAACTTTCATATCCCTTGGAAAAGTTTCACTCAGATGTAGCTGGGAGGAGTTTTCATAACGGGCGTTTCGTACAACGGATGCGAGACAAAGCTGGATCCCTTCCTAAGTATGCACCTTCCCCTTATTTACTCATTTTAGTTTTTATTAAAGTGCAAGAAAATTGCTTTTTCGTTATTAATAAATGTGAGTAATCACAACTATTTTGTTTAAGTAAGTTTATTGATCTAGCTGAAAAGGTTAATGAAGTTATCTCAATGTGATTTTAACTTTTGTTGACTTGCATTCTTAATAGACTGGTACCACACTAATAAGTAAATGTTCTTTTTTCAGTTTGCTCATTTGTTTTCTTATTCAGTGTACGCTTGGAGCAAGGAACTGTGACTTCCTTACTAGAAGAAAATGGAACTATTAAAGGAATAATGTATAAGACTAAAGACGGTGAAGTGATGAAAGCATATGCTCCTCTTACAATTGTGTGTGATGGTTGTTTTTCGAATTTGCGGCGTTCTCTGTGCAGTCCCAAGGTGAATTGCTTTGTCTCAATCTGTCAAGCTAACATGATTTTATCCCTTCCATGAAACTTTTGGGGATAAAAGTGACATCTAGATTGCACACAATAAAGTAGTTAAGGCCATTCGTATTACTTTCCTAGATTTACGGCAAGTTCCACAAAGTACTGCATGCCATCTTAAGTATACGGATTGTGTGCTCTTACTCAATTTCTAAAAGAAACCTATTCTTTTGCATGTTTACTGGTGAAATGGTTGAGAGATTGTTAAGAGTAAACTAGTTTAGGTGTAAATGGTCTATTCCTTTTTTTTCTGAATCACTTGGATGATGCCCGAATTATATTTGCATATTGGATGTTTGACATCAACCTGCCTCCTTCCTTTATTATGAACAAAGAAACAAACTTAATGCGTCATACTACTTTGTGCAGGTAGAGGTGCCCTCTTGTTTTGTTGGGTTGGTTCTGGAGAACTGTGAACTTCCATATCCAAACCATGGGCATGTTGTTTTAGCAGATCCATCTCCAATCTTGCTGTATCCAATCAGTAGTACAGAGGTCCGTTGTTTGGTTGATGTACCTGGACAAAAAGTACCTTCTATCTCTAATGGTGACATGGCCAACTACTTGAAGACCGTGGTTGCTCCCCAGGTATTAGGTTAAGCAGATTTGTAAGCAGTCTATCAACTCTCTTCTTGACCTAAGATTGAACATTAGTAATCCCCATAGACTTATTTCATAGTACTTTGGGCTAATTGTAGGATATGTCTGTTTCAGCTTCCAAATGAACTGCGTAGTTCCTTCATAGCAGCAATTGAGAAGGGGAGCATAAAATCTATGCCAAATAGAAGCATGCCTGCTGCTCCTCATTCCACTCCAGGGCTCTCTTAATGGGGGATGCGTTCAATATGCGCCATCCATTGACTGGCGGAGGGATGACTGTGGCTTTGTCAGATATCGTTGTGCTACATAACCTACTCAAACCTTTGAGCAATCTTAATGATGCATCTTCTTTGTGCAAGTATCTGGAGTCCTTTTACACTTTGCGGAAGGTAAGTTTATTCTTCCAAGCTATAACTGGTACAAGTATTCGACGTGATTTATTTACGAATACTGTGTACTATTTAAGTCGGTAAATCTACTAAGCATCCAAAGTCATTGTTAGAAGGATTGTGATGCATTAAAAGGTAGAGCTGTAGGAATATAAATTAAAATATAAAACTTTAAGGAAGTTCTTGTACAAATCGAAAGAAATAGATTTGGATGGGAAGTTAACTAGTTTCCTACTAAAAGTGTAATAAACTTTGTACTGGACGATATTGATAGAACAAGATATATCTCACTACTTCTTCTGCTAATGAAACACGTTAACTGCTCCAACTCAAATCTATTCTTCATACAAATGCTACTTCAGCTATTCCAGTGTTTATCGCTTACAAATTTGTGACCTGATTCTGTCTGCAGCCTGTGGCCTCTACAATCAATACCTTGGCTGGTGCTCTATACAAGGTATTTTGTGCTTCACCTGATCAAGCGAGGGTAGAAATGCGACAAGCCTGTTTTGATTATTTAAGCCTTGGAGGAGTATTTACATCAGGACCAGTGGCTTTACTCTCCGGGCTAAATCCTCGTCCTTTAAGCTTGGTTTGCCATTTCTTTGCTGTGGCGATATATGGCGTTGGTCGTCTACTTCTTCCATTCCCTTCGCCAAAACGTATATGGATTGGAGCTAGATTGATTTCGGTGCGTAATATTCTTTCTAATTATAACCTTATTAGTTATGTAAAATAGATGCCAGAATGCTCCTTTTATGCTTTTCAAGCTTTTCGCCTTTCTATGTAGAAGGTTTTGATGACAATTTGAAGTCTGCAATATATTTGCAAATTGTTGAAAAATACTACTAGTATCTCATTGGCTAGCCGGTGATATACACCATATTGCATCTATTTGTTTTACGGGCCAACATTCAGTCTAGAAAATATTTAGCTCACTGGTTTTTTTGTAGAACGACAACAAGATTACTTGATTCTTATGGATTAAATTAATTTTTTTCAGGGTGCATCAAGTATCATTTTTCCAATTATAAAGGCGGAAGGAGTCAGGCAGATGTTTTTCCCAGCTATGGTTCCAGCGTATTATTACAAAGCTCCTCCTATCAACTGAAGGAAAAAAAGCGTGATAACTCTCAAATGGGTCAAGATAGTCGCGGATGCCATGAAAAAAGGCATGTCAGTTTGTAGCAGGAACATTTGTAGTTTTGGTTTTACATATTTTTGATAAATTGTTCTATTGTCCCATTAAAAGAACGGATTTGAGAACAAGTTATTCTAACATTAACAAGATTTTTCAACACTCTGTTCTAGTTGCCTCGTCAAACAATGATGTATTTATACAATTCTGCGGCTTGATTCAAGTGCATCCACGTAGCTTCATTGTACCATTTCTCATGCATAGTTCTCTTAGAGCATAGGTGGGTAGGTTTGAAACCACCCCAAAAAGTACACTCCACCCGAGTTGAGTAGTTTTGTAGTACTCGCAAAGTTGGGTAGGTGGAGTGGTTCTGTACTCACAACAGTTGGGTGGGTGGAGGGCCAAACCACTTGAAAACACAGCTTTGTGAATATTGAATAAAAACCATACAACAGTCCAAAACTATATAATTTGGACAAACTTACTCCAAGACAAGCTTTAAATTATTTGATGGGTACAATTTTAACTACCAAAGCATCTTAGTTTACAAAAACAAGTTGTACTAAACAAGAAGAGAAAATTTACAAAACAAGTTCCATTAAGCATTTTTACTTGAATCAAAATTCATGATGCATGGGGTTCAACTTTATTTGGATCTAAACCTCCAATCATTTTATGTGACATATCCTAAATTATTCAACAATCAATATTATTAAGTTATGATTGTTTAATGGATCCCGCCAACTCTTTCTTGTGGCTATTTCTTTCAAACCATTTTGTATCTATTATTTCACCCCGGGGTCTTAAAATAAATTTGTAGAGAGAAGTCGAGCTGGGAGGAGTTTTCATAACGGGCATTTCGTACAACGGATGCGAGACAAAGCTGGATCCCTTCCTAAGTATGCACCTTCCCCTTATTTACTCATTTTAGTTTTTATTAAAGTGCAAGAGAATTGCTTTTTCGTTATTAATAAATGTGAGTAATCACAACTATTTTGATCTAGCTAAATAGGTTAATGGAGTTTTTTTAATTAGATTATAACTTCATTTATTTGCCTACTTGAATAGACTGGTTCCGCTAAATTAAGTAAATGTTCTTTTTCAGTTTGTTAATTTGATTTCCTATTCAGTGTATGCTTGAAGCAAGGAACTGTGACTTCCTTACTAGAAGAAAATGGGACTATTAAAGGAATAATCTATAAAACTGAAGATGCTGAAGGGCTGAAAGCATACGCTCCTCTTACAATCGTGTGTGATGGTTGTTCTTCGAATTTGCGGCGTTCCCTCTGCAGTCCCAAGGTGAATTACTTGTGTTAACCTTTCAACTTAAGATGTAAATGGTCTATTCCTATTTTACTGAATCACTTGGAAGATGCTCGAGTTATTTTTGCATATTGAAGGTTCGACGTGAACTTGCCTCCCTCCTACATTATGGACACTGAGACAAACTTCATGCGTCGTAATATTTTGTGCAGGTAGAGGTGCTCTCTTGTTTTGTTGGGTTGGTTCTGGAAAACTGTGAACTTCCATATCCAAGCCATGGGCATGTCATTATAGCAGACCCATCTCCAATCTGTCTGTATCCAATCAGTAGTACCGAGGTCCGGTGTTTGGTTGACATACCTGGACAAAAGGTACCTTCTATTTCTAATGGTGATATGGCCAACTACTTGAAGACCGTGGTTGCTCCCCAGGTAAGCAAGCAAATTTGTGTGCGGAGGCTATTAACTCTCTTCCTGAGCTAAGATTGAACATCAGTAATCCCCATGTTGGATATGTCATTTTCAGCTCCCACATCAACTACATGGTTCCTTCATTGCCGCAATTGAAAAGGGAAGAATAAGACATATGCCTAATAGGAGCATGCCTGCTGCTCCTCACCCCATTCCAGGGGCTCTATTAATGGGGGACGCGTTCAATATGCGTCATTCATTGACTGGTGGAGGGATGACTGTGGCTTTGTCAGATACCGTTGTGCTACATAGCCTACTTAAGCCTTTGCGCAATCTTAATGATGTATCTTCTTTGTGCAAGTATCTGGAGTCATTTTACACTTTGAGAAAGGTAAGCTTATTCTTCAAATTACTGGTGCAAGTGTGAAGAGCTTGTACAGATTGAAAAAAACTTACTACTACTGTTAATCAAACAAGATAACTGCTCCAGATCAATCCCTTCATCATACGTATGCTACTTTAGCTATTCCAGTGTTTATCAGCTTACAAATTTGTGACCTGATTCTGACTGCAGCCTGTGGCCTCTACAATCAACACCTTGGCTGAGGCTCTATACAAGGTATTTTGTGCTTCAACGAATCAGGCCAGGGTAGAAATGCGACAAGCCTGTTTTGATTATTTAAGCCTCGGAGGAGTATTTACATCAGGACCAGTGGCTTTACTTTCCGGGCTAAACCCCCGTCCTTTAAGCTTGGTTTGTCATTTCTTTGCTGTGGCAATATATGGCATCGGTCGTCTAATACTTCCATTCCCTTCGCCAAAACGTCTATGGATTGGAGCTAGATTGATTTCGGTGCGTACTATTCCCTTCCCCCCCTAGTTATTTACCTCGTTAGTAATGTACAACTAGATGCCAGAATGCTCCTATTATACATTTCAAGGATTTTGCATTTCTAGATGGTTTTACTAATAAGTTGATGACTGCGATATACTTGCAAATGGTTAAAAATATTGCCCTTTGTGTAAATATGTCATTGTAATTATGATCTGATAGTGAGAAATGCCTAGAGACATATGGGATTATTTGATTCTTATTTTATTTTTCTCAGGGAGCATCGAGTATCATTTTTCCAATTATAAAGGCGGAAGGAGTCAGGCAGATGTTTTTCCCAGCTATGGTTCCAGCATATTATTACAAAGCTCCTCCTATCAACTGAAGGAAAAAAGGCGTGATAACTCTCAAATAGGTCAAGATAGTCGCGGATGCCATGAAAAAAGACATGTCAGTTTGTAACAGTAATTGGAACATTTGTAGTTTTGGTTTTACATATTTTTGATAAATTGTTCTATTGTCCCATAAAAAGAACGCATTTGAGAACAAGTTATTTAACATTAACAAGATTTTTCAACACTCTGTTCTAGTTGCCTCGTCAAACAATGATGTATTTATACTATTCTGCGGTTCAATCCAACTGCATCCACGTTGCTTCGTTGCCCCATTTCTCACCATTAGTTCTCTTATACTAGCTGCCTCTTCCCATTGTCCATCGGCTGCGTAAATACTGGATAATAGGACATAAACTGTCGGGTTATTGGGTTCAGTATCGAGCAGGAAATCAGCAGCAATCTTTCCTACTCTCACATTACCATGAGCTTTACAGGCACTGAGAACTGTCCACCAAATACTGGAATCTGCTTTGAAGGGCATAGTGTTTATCAGTCTTTCCGCTTCGTCTAGTTTCCTTGCTCGGCCGAGAAGATCAATAATGCACGAATACTGCTCCATTCCAGGTTCAACACAGTATTCTTCAACCATCAAAGAAAAAATCCGACAGCCCTCGTCTACCAAACCAGCATGGCTGCATGCGGAGAGAACTGCACTGAAGGTGGCCTTATCTGGATCCAAAGCGCTGCCCAACTCCTTCATTGCCTCAAAGCACTCGACGGCTTTGATCCCTTCTCCGTGTTGCCCATAAGCAGAAATCATGGCATTCCACGAGACTTTATTTCTTTCAGTCATCAAATCAAATATTTTTGACGACCATTCTAAAACCCCACATTTCGCGTACATAGTTATCAAAGCATTCCCCAAAGGAATCTCTGAACCAAACCCAGATCTTAAAATGTAACCATGAACTTGTTTTCCCACTCTTATGGACGATATGTTACTGCAAATGCTCAAAACAATACTGAGAGTATACATGTCCGGCTCCTCACTCGAAGACATTGTACAGTTTCTGAAGATCTCTAACCCCCGCAAAGGCAACTCGTTAAACGCACATCCCGATAGGATAGAATTCCAGGAGATCAAGTTTCTAACAGTCATCTCGCGAAAGATCTTATAGGCATGTTCGAACTCCCCGTGTTTAGAAAATGCAGAAATCAAAGCGTTACAAACTTCGGGATTCAACTTTAGCCCGTTTTTAGATACAAGACCATGGATATTCTGGGACATCCGTAACTCGGAGCATGTTAATAAACTACAAACTGTGAAGTCATCAGGTTGCATCCCTGCGATCTGCATTTGCAAATATGTCGTTATTGCTGACATAAAATCGCTTCGTTCAGCATAACCCACAATCATAGAGTTCCACGAAATAATATCCTTTTCCTGTAATATCTCGAAAACCCGACAAGCAGAACCCAAGTCCCCGTAATTCGAGTACATAGTGATCACTGCATTGCTCAAAGACGTCCAAGCTTCGAACCCCATTTCGATAACGACCCCATGTACTTGTCTGCCAATGTCCACCATCTTAGCGTCCATGCACAAGCTGAAAACACTCACCAGAGTGGCCTCAGTTGGCTCAAAACAAGCTTCTCGCATTTCCAAAAACATTATTACCGCCTCCATGTCCCTTCCTTGGTTCGCCAGTCCAGATATCATGGCATTATAAGTTACTTGATTGCATATAATCACAGCCTTTGCTTTTTGGAATATTTCACACGCATCGTTAGATAACCCGCAGTTGAAATACATTGTAACCAAAGCATTAACTGCCGAAACCATAACAACGTACCCGGTCTGAACAACCAAAGAATGCACTTGTCTCCCGAACCCCAATCGCTCCGACGCACCACACATACTAAGTACACTAGCAAAAGTGTAATTGTCATGTTTAACGCCGTCTCGGTGCATCCTAATAAACATATCAACTGCAATATTTCCATGCCCGTTCTCCACACACCCGGTGATCACTGCATTCCACACCGTAACATCTCTCTGACAACTCCGTTCCAACAATTCGTATGCGCGCTCTATTAGTCCCATCTTCGTGTACCCCGATAACAATGTAGTCCATGTGTACACATCAGGCCTAGTGATCTCATAAAATACTTTATTTACGGAATTTAAGTCGTTCGACTTCGCGTAAAGAGATATAAGCGTGTTGTACACATGGGGGTATGTTTTGTACCCGGCATTGATGATTTGCGTGTGGAGTTGGTCCCCGGTGGTCGTGTCGCGGAGATTTGTGCAAGCTGTGAGAGTGCTAGAGAAGGTATAGTGGTCAGGTTTCAGGGCATGGGAGGAATGTATTTCGTTAAACAGTTGGAGTGCTTTGGTAAATTGGTGTGATTTGGTGTATTTTGTGATTAGAGAGTTGAGTTCTATGAGAACAGGCTTTGGGTTTTTGGTTGAGTGAAATAGGACCATTTATTTGGATGCAGATGCACTATTGGAGAAGTTTGTATTAAAAAAATTTTGACGAGTGAAATAGGACCTTCTTATTATTGCTCATGACCTCCTTAAGAAGTATTATAGAACCAACACTCAGGCTAGGTGCACTACTAAGAGTGATTTGAGAAAAGCTTATGTTATGGTCATGGAAATTCTTGGTTTGCTTTTTGAAGAAAATGTGGCTTGTGGGTTGTTCAAGCTACATCGCAAGTGTAAGATCCCCATGGTAATCCATTTTACCTTTGCTGATGATCTCTTAGTTTTCAGGTGGCATTCTCTCCATTCAAGCCATTAAGGATAGTCTCCAAACCTTTAGTGACCATACAGGATTGGGAGCTAACTATAACAAGTCTGCAATGCACATTACTGGAGTTGATAATGAAAATGTAGATATTATGTGCAGTATTTGGAGGTCCCTAAAGCTGAGGTCCCCTTCAAGTACCTTGGTGTTCCACTCATCTCTACAAGACTCAGACCTAGAGATTGCAACCCTCTTGTTGACAAAATCATTATGACAATTCACAAATTCCTGTCCTATACAGGAAGAGTTCAGTTGATCAAGTCTGTCTTAACTAGTGTTTATATTTACTGGATCAGTGTTCTCTCTCTTTCTATGTAGACTATTAACCAAATCAACTTAGTTATGTCCAAGTTCTTATGGCACGGTCAGGATCTTGATAAGAATCGCATCCCCATTGCTTAGGACATGGTTTGTTACCCAGTTAATGAAGGTGGGTTGGGTATTAGGACCCTTCACACTTGGAACTAGGCAACTATTTTGAGATTATGCTGGAAAGTGGCTGCAAAACAAAACACTACTTGGGTGTACACAAACTTGGTGAAGAGAAAGGCCTTTTGAACTATGCTTATTCCTAATGATTGGTCTATGGTCTGGAGAAAGGTGCTTCAAGCTAGGGAGATTGCGTGACTCACACAACTCATCTCTTGGGAGATGGTAAGGACACATTCTTATGGAAAGACCCATGGGTCCGGGCGGCCATGGCACCCCATTGTGGAACAAGGTGCTTACTAAAGAGCAGGTTCAACAGAAATACAGAAACATTGCAAGAAGAGATTGAATGGCTATGCAGTATGCAGTATGCAGTATGCAGAAGGAAGTTCTCTCAACTAAAATTATTATGGTGGCTTTCTCCTCCTTGCAGTACCATCTTTGGTTAATAAGGAACAACTACATCTTCAGAGATACCAAGAAGGCAAACGAACATCTCTATGAAACTGTTATAGCAGAAACAACAGCTAGGGTTAAGTGTTTGGTGGACAAGTGTGAAGATAATCCAAGTAACAGAGATCAGTGATGCATGGCTCATTTACCCTGCATTCTTCATTAAGCAACCTAAGCTCTGTTGGTGGGTGCCCCCTCCTGAAGGAATCTGGATGGTCAAGACTGATGGGTCTTTCGAAGCTAACAGAGGTGGCATTGGTGGTGACTTCAGGAATAGTAGTGGAGATTGCAGGCTTGCTTTTAGTGGATGTGTTCCTCCTAGAAATGTTATCTAAGCAATTCATAGAGATTTACAAATTGCCCTACAACATCAGATCTTGGACTTACAGCTGTGCACAAATTCTACTTCAATGGTACATTACATTAAAGACAATGGGGAGGTGCCATATGGGACTGTTATATCATGATCAACCGAGGAGATAAGAAGCTATATTGAGAAGCTCCATAGTTTTTTGATTTTTCACTACTACAGAACAGCTAACCAAGGATCTGGTTTCTTAGTTTCTTTTTTGACTGTAATAAGAGAAAGTGTGTTTATCCCTGTCTCCTTACCTTTAGAACTTTGTATATATAATGAAAATGATGCTAGGAACCAAGCACACTAGATTGTAAATTCTTTGTTTCTTGTATAGATTCTGGTCATGGGGTTCTTGCCTAACCCCAGCTTGTCATGGGGTCCTTGCCTGCACATTGCTTTGCAGCTCACATGTAATATTTTATTGTTCCTATTCATGATCCAGCTGATTTTAGTCCAGTCTAGTTTTTAATCAAAACAACCTCTGAGGACTTTGCTACCATTTTTAAGGAGTACTGAGGATGACCTTATTGGTGAGCAAGGTGTAATGAACTTTCCTTCTTACGTTATACATATGCCAGTGTTTTTAGAAGCAACATTTCTTTTTTCTGAATTTACATAGAATCCATAATAGCATCCTCGATATCCACATAAAGTTTCTACCTGGCCAAAATCTGAACTCTACCGGTTAAGGGTATTCGGTAAGTGCTCAGAACCTTTTTAGAATGATGTCTGCTGAAAGCAGTCTTTGTCATGAGAAGGGACAATCTGTGTTATGAATCCTCGTAGTGATTGTCTGTCTCATCAAAGATCTCCTCCTACACATGTATAAAACGTACACCCGAAATCAAAACTGAAGATAAAATATGTGAAAGGAGAATGTAGAAATGATAGTAATCGTAACTACTGGGTTACCTGCAAAAGCTCTTCGATGACATCTTCCATTGTTATTATTCCAACAGCTTCCTCTTCTTCAGCAAGTTTTGGGAGTGGGTATTCATCAATTTGCAGAATATCCGTGTCCCACTTCTTGCTCCTTGCCCTGGGAGTTCCCTTATGTGAACTGTTAGCACTGCTTGGGAAACTTTTCCACTTAAAGATTGGTCGTTTGCCAGGTATATATTTTTCCTGGGAGCCATCTATGTCCACCCTCACATCTTTCATTGTATCTGCAATGCATTTGAGCAAACAGAAACACTCTCATGAAAAAAGACATTTAAGGGCAATTTAAAAAGTGCATAGAATTTCAGGTCAGTACACATTGTCATGAGTTTAGTTTTTACCATCGGCGGCAGTCTTGCTTTCTTGCTGTTCTACAGGTGGGCCATGGGTCCTTATAACAACAGCCATGTGGCTGTGACCTTTCTGAAACTCATTTAAGATATCGTACAATGGCAAGATCTCAGGAACTCTAGCACACCCAAGTAAAGAGACAACAGTTTGTAAGTTCAACCAAACCTGATTTTTTTTTGAGGAATTGCAAGATACTTTCACAGAGAAAGCATTATGAACAAACTGAATAGAGGTAAGGCTTTGTTTGGTTCGTGACAAGTAAGAATGTATTAAATATGTTATCCCTTCAAATATAGATAACTGGTGATCTTAAAATAACTTCTCTCTTCAAAGATGTCACGAAACAAACTTAGTACAAATTTAAAGAAAAGATTTTCGAGTGTATTTTTAGTTTATAAAGAATTTTTAAAAAGGAGAGCTACATGATTATGTACTAAAAAGAACAAGTACTTTAACACAAATAATATACCTCGGAATCTTGCGAATAGTGGCACTCTTAACAGGTGCCTCATCTGCAGGATGGGTAGTCAATAAATTCTTCACCTATAAATTACATGAAAGCGGTTAATAGATATATTACGAAATAATAAAATAACTTTGCGACAATTTTTTTGATACACTTGCATAGGTATCCAAGCATATTTGAAGATACATACTTTAAACAATACAATTAAGGCATATAAAGTTCATATAAAATTACCAAAATCAGTCCAATTATGTTTGTAGGTTGATCGTAATAAACTGGCACTCTGCTATGCCCTTTTTCCAAAATTAATTTCATCAAATCCCTGTGAAATAAAATGTACTTGCATCCATAAAACAAAGACCAATGTAATATAATTTGACATTATTGTATCATACCTGTCAAGCTTTGCATTAATATCAACTGCAAATGTATCTGATATAGGAGTCATTGCATCTTTAGCTGTTTTTTGTGTTAGTTGGAGAGCTCCTGCTATGATAGTCGTCTCATCGTGAGTCAATTCTCCACCTTTTCCAGCCTGTTTGCAAGTATTCGTGGAAGGATTACAACATTGATATGGCAGCAAAAATTTGGAGTATATATTAGATATGAACCCTTAAAGGATGAAATATCAGTGTAACAGTGTACGGAATTCAGCGTACATAGTACATACATAAACTATAATTCTAGAAGCTCAAATAAGCTAATGGCTGCATCGCCACCTTGAATAAACTCACCTCATTACCATGAAAGTCAACAAGTGTCTGTAATTCGGCTCTACGGAAGAGTGCTACATGCCCATTACCCAACAAATAGTCCAATAGCTGAAAATTACAGAGTATCTATGGTTAAGATAACATGGTATAGTTATAGAAAGGATTTTGCTCAAATAGGTCACGAGATTAAATAGTAAATTATATAAACCCTTTTTAGCAACTAATGGAACCACTTCCTTTTTGATAATGAAAGTTTCATTTCCCAGTTTTTCTATGCTCTAATGGAATCAATAAATCCCTTTACTAGACAAAGAGTATGTTAGGATTTCAAATTACTCAATTGCCAATCACACAGTTACTTATAAATTTCACCTGCATTTAAAAGATGGGGGAAAAGAGTGAGTTCTTCTTAAGAAAAACTTGTGATAGATATTTTTTAATCACTTCAGATATTTATTTGCATTTCACTTTCTTATTTTGAGAAGCTAACTATTTCCACTTCTGATTGTTTACATATCAGTTTGTGATGACATTTAAAAGGTTATTGGAAGAAGAAAAATCTTTGTTTTGCAAATGAGAAACTGCAACTTTAGTTGCTATTTTCCACCATTACATATATACCCCCTACCTTTCCTTTGTTATTTCATTCACATCATCAATTCCTCTTCCTTTCTAGGCTTTAGAAAATTTAACAGAAAGTCCTCCCTTAACTTGTGTATGCGTAATGCTAATGGTGGCATTGTCGAAACAAATAAAGCAATTTTCTCAAGGTTCATTAACCCCCTGGATGGTTTATGTAAGAGTAAAGATATACCTCACATCTACATATGAAAACAAAAGGAATTAACGGAATTAAGCTCCAAAAATATAGAAGTCCACCTTGCTTATGGGATATGCAATAGGAAAGCAGATCCAAACAAGTACACGCACAGCTGGAGCCACCTTTGCCCCAATTGCCAAACCATAGCGTGAACAAACAGATTGTGGTATAATCTGTTTTAAAGAGTTCAGAGATTTGTTAAGAAAGTAATAATAGGGAAATCATATAACATGATATGGTTGTTGACACGTGCAATTAATAATTAATTAAACAAAAGTTTGACAGAAAGCAAACTTGTTTTTTTTTGCAAATTGGCATCTTAGGTTTGGCACACATTAGTATCATTTATTTCTTTGATAAATGTATGGTGGTACACAATTGGAAACTCTCTAGTTCCGCCTGCGATGTACGCACGACTCACACGTAGTGCATCAGAAAAAGGGAACCCACTATGAAATAGTCCTCATTTACGATGTCAACCCAGCATGGGAACAATTACAGGTTGTACAGAGAAGTTTCTAGCATCCTTTTATAGGTACCCATATTAGTCCAAATTCATGTATAGATGCACAAACGCTAACAAAGATGGAAAATGAAAAAAAAAAAAAAAAAAAATTGACTCACCTCACCAAACAAAAGTATTAACGTCACGGAAATCAGTACGGCACCCCAAGCAGTGACCAGACTATCAAGGAAAATAGGGAGTGCCTTATCACAAGAAGGGATTTTTCATTTGTAAGTTCTTAGTATTCTTACAATTGGTAAATAAAATCTCTCGAAAACATCATTAAGAAAAAATTACCTCCATGGCAGCAGCATTGCAAATAAGAAGTGTACAAAGCAGTAAATGTTGTTTTTTGACTACCGGCAATATCTTGGCTGTTGCAAAACAGATACCATCAGATTGTGTACTTGAACGTATTAAGGCGCGCATACAGATACATGTATTCCAACGTAATAAAGGAGTGTAATACATGCATTCAAGCTTTAGTAATTCATGTTCCAACAATGACTATCTATATCAAGTATTTAGAAATGTGACGCCTATTTAACTCGTACATATTTGTTGAAACATGGGACTTTACTAGTAAGAAATTAAGCTCACAATTTTACATAACTAATCCCCAAAATTAGATTATAAAACAAAGCTAATCTCACAAATGAGTAATTACCAGCGTGTTTACGATCCGTGGGAGTACCAGACTTGGCTAACACCTCAAGATCAACAAGACTCATCGACATGAGCCCTAAGGTAAGTCCAGACATCATTCCAGCAAACATAACAAGTAAAACAATCAGTAATACGTGAATCCAAAACTTGGGTCCGCAACATACGTACTCTACTGCCATTAAAACTTGTTATCTTTAATGAAATCAATCGAGAGCTTTACTACTATAAGAAGGAGATGATGAGAATCAGATTCTTGGAAAAATGTTTTTGGGGTTTTATATGACTTTGAAAAGTTAAATTCATAACATTATCCCACTGAGAGAGACAAAGAGATATTTTCACAGGTGGTAATAATAATAATATTATCACAACAGGTCGGCTTTGAGTTCCCTTATTTGGCAAGACACTTGGCTTTAACTTATATCCAAAACATATTCCCAGTTTCTACCAAGGACGGTATGAGATTATTTTTTGATCTCTACAATTCATATATAGACATGTGGAAGAGAGAGAAGGTCTACAATAAATAAGTTAACTTCCCACTCAATTTGTGTTTTTTTCCTGACTGGATCTAAGTCGATTTGAGGTGTTCATTATCTAACTTAGATGGCTCAGGCTGTTTGTATTTTCACTAGTTATTCGAAGAGAAAATAAAAATAAAACCAAAGGAAAATATCAAAACAAAAAATAGATTTTGAATTTTCTCTTTGCGTTATCTCTCTCCACTACATACACGAAGAAGACTGAACCTCTCAATCTCTCCGTTTCATCTCTCTCAATTTTCACTATTCTCTGGGATCCTCTCTTTTATCTTTATAAGATAGAGGTCGTAAGTAGAGGGTTACGGTTGCTGTAATTAAGGCATAAAATGGGTCGGGTTTGGAGCGAATTGGGGTGTATCCATATCCATATCTTTTTTTTTCTTTTTTGGGTTAATTAGTTTTTAGACCTGAAATAATGACCACGATTTGGGCTAACCCTCTATGATTGTCATTTTTAGCTTTTGGACCCTAAAACACATCGGAAGTCACTCTTCGAGATAAAAATAATATGAAGTACCAGAAATACCCTTACGTTTTTGGAATCATCATCACCTTAAACACACACATAGAGAAGAAAGATGAACAAGTGATTGTCATCATCATCAACGAGAGCAACGAAGGCAAAGAAGCGAGGTTCGATGGTTTCACCGATCATTCAAAAATCAAGTCCACAATTTGATTCTAAAAGCGAGGTTTGGAGATGATGATAATGATTTTGAAAGGTGATAGATGATGATTTTTGGAAGATGAAAACCAAGTTTTTGAGGGTTTGAAGTTTTGAAAGCATAAGTTTTTGAGTTTGCTGGAATTTTTTTAGGTTTTTTTTTTTTGATGTTGATTGTTGTTGATAATGTTTTGGAAGGTGATGATGATGACTTTTGAAGATGAAAGCCAAGTTTTTGAGGGTTTGAAGTTTTGAAAGCATAAGTTTGTGGGTATGTTAAATTTTTGAGGGTTTTTTTTTGTTGGGTTTTTTGTGATGATGTTGGTTGTTGTTGAATGTTGATGATGATGTTGTTAATGGATTTATGTTTTAATTTAGTTTTGATTTCTGTTTTGTTTCGTAATTTATGTATTACTTTAGTTTCAGAGCTTCAATGGTGGAGAAGGAGATGAAAATGATAATTTTGGTATTTTAACAAAAACTAACAGTTCCGGGGTGTTTTAGGGTCCAAAAGCTAAAAATGACAATCATAGGGGGTTAGCCAAAATCGTGGTCATTATTTCGGGTCTAAAAACTAATTAACCTTTTTTTTTCAAGAACCATACTCGTATCCATATATATCCATGCGGATCGCATTTCATAGATCCATACCCGCTCCATTTATGATTATGGAAACCCATACACGTATTGGGTCGACCCATATTTTTTTAGGTCGGGTCATGAGTTGATCCCAATCCACTTTTAGATGAGTTTAATTTGTAATTTAGCTAGTAACTATAAATTTCGAGACAAGTAATAATTAATAAATAAAATCACCATAAAGTGCAATAAATAAATCCCGATTCGTTTTTAATCAAATAAAATAATAAAATGACAACTCAAATTGAAAAACAAGTACTTTCAAATCTCATATGTTGGATAATAATGCTCATACTCTATCAGATAATTAAATACAATATTGAAAGAAGAGTAGGGATATCTTTATTGATCTTTAGATCTTTCTGTATCTCAGAGGTTCTGTATTATTACGTAATACAAAATGATAACCCAATATATGAGGTTATCTATCATACTTAAACTTCCCCCATAAGCTAAAGGCTTATGGGGTTGTTAGGAGTCCAATAGAACACTCCAACCCAATTGGGTTCCCACCTTGGGCTGGACCCAACTCCTAATACTCCCCATTGGGGTGTTCCATACCAGACGACTTGCCTCATCAAAACCTCTGCCTAGCAAAATCCCTTGGGCAAAAAGTTGTGCAAGGAAAGAGTACAATCATATTCCTCGTATGGGTTGTGGACGCGTATATGTTGCCTCATCAAAACCTCTAGTTAGTAAAATCTCCTAGGATAAAAACTACATTATAAAAAAAAAAGTACAACACACATACTCATCCTGATGTCGATCTCCCTCGAAATCTATCTCTCTGAGATGTATATCCCTGAGATATTGATAAATAAGACTTCTGCATGCCGATTCCGTGTACCAACTGCTTGAACGTAAGTGGTGCAAGAGTCTTCGTGAATAGGCTTACAAAGTTGTCTTCTAAAATATCTTGAATAACACCAATCTCATCCACCTTTTGTAATTATAAGGATGGAATGACTTATGTGAGATGTGCTTCATTGTGTCGTCATTGATAAAATAGTCATTGACTTGAATGATGTAAGCCAAGTTGTCTTCATACATAGTCGATGTTTTATCTTGGATAGAACATGTAACAATCTTCAGTTGATGTGATATATCTTGGAGTGCAACCATCATTCTCTGCCAGCTTCATAAAGTGCAAGAATCTCTTCGTGGTTCGAGGATGTAGCTACCGCCATCTGCTTCATCGATCTCTAAGAATCTTTATGTATCCCCGTACATAAACACATAATCCATTTGATAATAGCTTTTATGTGGGTCTGACAAGTATTCTGTATCGGCGTACTCTATAATTTACCATTTACTATTTCGCGTAGAATAGACTCCAGCCTTTCATAGTGATCAGATACCTTAGAATATGTTTGATCTCATTCTAATGCCTTTGGGTAGGAACAAAACTATGGCAAGCCAAACAGTTTATTGCTAATGAGTCATTGAGTCTAGTATACTCAACTACCTATAACAAAGTACATCCTAGCTATGGCGTCACGACCCTAGGAGTTTCTCCCCCATTAAGATGGTGGAAGATATCATTGTCCACATCCAAGTGATGGACGCGCAATAAATGACTTAGCATCGTGTGCTACATCCATACTGAAGTCTTAGATAACTGTTTCGATATATATTGTTTGGTGTACGAGTATGCCACTACCAAGATGTGCGATCTACAAATCGAGACACTACTTAATTTGGTCTTTTATTTCAAATTCATTCCCAAGGTATTTGGAGGCTCTCGCAATTTCCCTGGAGGTCTAATGATATTTAAATCATTTAGTACATTGTTATGGTGATACTGAAGCTAGCAAAGTCCTCGACCTTCAAATACTCAGTCAACTTACTATGTCTCATGAACCCTGATTCTTCAAGTCAACAATTACTTTTCTAGTTTTATTATGAACATACCTCGTGTGTCAGGCTTAATTGCTTCTAAAAGCTTATACCTCCTCAGGTGGCTTCATCCAGATATTAGTATCTAGTTTCCTATATAGATATGTGGTATTTACATAAGATGCATGTTTAGCTTGTCCTCGAAAAATTGAAAGACTGATCAATACCAAAACTTTTTAGCGTCCATAACCGGATAAATAGGTCACATTGCGATCGATGCCAGATTTCTTAAAGATTTCCTGGGCAACTAGTCTTGCTTTGACCAAATTATCTCTCCAAGTTAATCATGTTTCCGTATCATTCTCATTTATAAACAACATGCTCTATTATATTATTTCACATTATGCTAGCAAGCTGAGCCCCACTTGGATTCTAGACGCCCACATTGGCCAATGTATAACAACACACAGTCGTTTACAATAAGTGGTTTTGAATCCACATTCTTGAGGTGAGCACAACAACGAATATGAATACCTTATCGACAAATCTCTACTGAACGATCCTACGATGTGCTTATTACAGACTTTTATAGATCGAGATCTCATTATTATCATACGTATGTGCCACCATGGGCTAGTCTCGTAATGCATCAACTAGTCGCGTAACTACTATTACTTCATCGATGGGTGGTTCCATCCTCGATGAACCGACTGCACCATTAGTCATATTTGTCCCATATTCTACAGCTACCCCGCTCAGAATACTTTCTTCCAACGGTGCTCCGTACTAAGCGCAAGCCTCAGATTTGTTTGCGGTACTAATTCCCCCGGAATGTCCAGCTATGTAGGTGTATTACTTACAGGTACATATACTTATGGTACTTTAATAGTGCCTATGAATGTGTTTAGCAATTTATTTGTGACCTATTGGAGGTTTACAATCTGTTGAACCTTATTGTCACCTAACTTATGTATAAGGATCTAGATGAGACAACGATAGTATTTTCCAAGACCTCTTAGAAATATTCTCAACATTGACTATCATATCTCCCCCCAATGCTGGGAATATCGTCTCATCAAAGTGGTAATTATCTGGCCTGCAGTATATACATCGCCAATGGGTTTCAAATATCTAGTGATAGATGTGAATCATAACCCACATAATACCAGGCTGACATTGAGGGTTCTATCTTCATACATTTTGGTGGTGCGATTGGCACCTATACGGAACATCCAAATGTTCGTCGATGGGAAACACCGGGCACCGACCTAGTTACTAGTCACTTTTTGGGAGGAAATTTGATGATTTGCTATGGGATGAAACCTAATCAGTGTTGTGGGAGCAAGAAGGCATATCCCACACACTAGCCGAAAGCTGTGATCATAATAACAGTGGCCTAACAATTATTCTGAATCCTTAGATTAGGCTCTCTGCCAATCCCGAGTTGGGTATGGTATGGGGTACTCACGATGCTTAATCATCTATCCTATTTAGCGATAAAACAATCATCAAAAGCCTGTGAGTCTAACTTCGAAGCCCCTGTCAAGTCGCATCGATCGACTTTGATCGGTTAATCCAGGAACTGAGCCTGCGATTGAATGATCTAAGTAAAAAGTCATGACAATTGCATTCATAGATTTTAATAATAGGTAAACGTAAGACCATCTCCTAGATGTGTCTATTATGACCATAAATACTCAAGTGAGCCATTATGTGGATGGATAGGTCTACATGCGTCTCTATGGATGCGTTTAGAGCAAAGGCTGAAGGTCCCACTCCACCTTGGTCATACTAGGATGAATAATAGACTTTCCTTGAAAACAATCATTACATGTACACTATCTGGATCTTCTCTCCTTTTAAAGAAAATTGAGATGTAATCCGATAATCCTCCTTACTATCTGATCCCTGAGGAGTGCATTGGAAACCGTTTTAATAACGTGTTCTAACCTTTAGACATGGAGGGAATGCATAGAATATTGTCTGTCATTTTCTTCGATATTCATTACGTGATAAACATTATCATGTATCTCCCTAAACTTAATAAAATCTAGCTAGATTTACTAGTATATAAAGTGGACTAGATACCTCATATCATACTGTTAGGGAGTAATAACGTGACGCACTCAGTGCGTTCTATCATGTTGGTCGTGCCAATGATATTCGTGATATTCATGATACACAAGGTTAGAGACAAGAAATATGTTCATATCTCAAAAGAATCGAGTGCATGGTACTAATGTCTATTAGACATGTGTTGCCACTTATCTGATTCTCGGTCATGCTCAATGAGCAGACAAATCCATAAATGGGTTGTATATAGTAGATTAACTATCATACATAGAATTTAACTACTTTCCAAGCAATAAATTGATAAAAAAAATCAAAAAAAATCTTATAAATGAGATACCAAACCAGTGTATGTCACGAACATTTTATTAAACTAAACACTGAAGAGTTCCTAACTTAGTTAATGATAGAACTAATAAAACAAAATTACTACTATGCAACAAGTAAAGTTACTACTTGGCAATGCTCTCAAGGTGACATCATTCATCTACTGAGAAGTTGCTACTGCTCATTCTTAGAATTTAATCTAAAGTTGCATTGGTATCATGATAAAACCTATGGCCACAAATTCTACCGTTGTGAGGTCTGTGCCAGTTTTGATCAAGTGATAAGTCTGGGGCTGATCTCTTTAGATCGTCTGGGGTGCCTTGCAATCCCGTGCTCGACTATCTTGTATCCATTTTAGAATTCTTCATATTCAATTTTGGTCCATATTATCTCTACGGATACCAAGCTCCTCAAGCACCTGCTTTAGCTCGACCTGATCGCGAACAACACAATCAAACAAGCTGGTCTTATCCAGAGCCGATAAAGGATTGGTTTCTGCCAAAACAAAGAGCAACACATTAATTACAGTTCGAAGACATGTTATGGGTTATTTAAAAATTGGTCAGCGTTACTTACTCGGGTTATAATACTTATGGTTCAGTTCGAGCGCTGGCTCATCTGAACCTGCATGCAGTCACCCTCTACCCACACGAGGTGGCCGTTCCATGGTCTACTCACAGACTCATAAAAAAAAATTGGCCTAGATGAGTCACTATACAGGTAACCACTACTTCGACCTTGAATATATTTCTATTTATAATATTTCAACACATCTTCAGCCATGAACTGCTTAGCAGTCCCTTCCTTTCTCCACTTCTCATTCAGCACCTCACACACCCTCTTCATCTCATAAGCATTCCCATTTAGCTGGGCATGACAATACTGTAATGCATTCATGACCCTCTTTTGAAAGTAGGTCAGAGGAATCTAAGGCCATATACGACCTAATTCAAGAAGTACAAAAACCCATCACTTGGGCCTGTGAGCCCGAGACCATTGTAATACGAGAGGGTTAAACCCTCCTCAATTCCTCTATCCTTTTTCTACTTCTCTAAGCAAGGGACTTGGTAGTATACCTCCACTTTCCCCTTTCCTGGGACGTAGGCCCTAAACCAGTGACCTCGGTCCATCACATAACTCCCCCATTCTCCATGCAGTTTTCTTTTGTACTTCAAGTACTCTTTTCCTACATCTACTCCCTCTGGGTATATGACAAACTTTTTCTTTTTCTTTTCTATCATCTTTTTCTACCACTTTTCAACTTTACTAGGACCACCAACCTCTACAGTCATCTCTACACTATTTATAGTCTCTTCCATGATACTACATTTGTCCTCCCTCCCCGAATACGATGTTTCATCCGAGCTTGAAGATACTACAAATCTACTGGTGGGAATACTAGGTTTAGAATGCATATTGAACCTGCAGATACATAAAATATTTTATCATTACCTTTACACATTATAAACAGTATAAACAACCCCACCTTCTACCCAGTCAACACGTTTCCATTACAATTTCTCACAATAAATACCAATCATTTCAAATTTCCTTTTCTTCTATAAACACATATTTTTTCCCTACAGCCTATTCATATACCAACAGAAACAGAACTTCTACATTTCAAGAATATCTCATCTATAATCAACAATCTCAAAAACCTACATTATCAAAATTTCTCACATCTACAAAGACACACATACAAGATCATACAGATTATTAATCAAATCCAATACACAAAGAACATATATTACCAACCTGTACTTGAAGAGCAACAATAGTTTTCTTTGCCTGGATGTTTTACCGAGGATGAACGCTCCCGTCGCTTCTCTGACAGTTTTCTATCACCATATGAAGATCTTCTTCTCAAATCAAACTCAAAGCTCAAATATTTCTTATCTTTGGAAATCAGATTTGCACCACTTTTTTTTCTCTCTAAAACTGTAGATAATTTATGAAGGAGAGAGAGATGAGTTTTTATACTCTCCCTCGGTTTATGAAATGATGGCTCCTGCAGATACGTGTTAGTCTTCCCTACTGTCTCTACAGGCACGTCTTTTCAGCTAAATGCATTATCATAACTCCTGTGATAACGTCTCTTGTTATCACATCTGTCTCTATTGTCTGCCATTAAACAATTCAGCCTCTCTTATCCAACACAGTACAAACGACCAATCACCTTACTTTTATACTCTACCAAGATCGTACAACATTCCTAAAACAGTTCAATATTTAAAATTCAAAGATATCTATACAGCTGTAAGATCATACAACTGTCATTCACAATATCCATACAAAAACAAAAAAACAAAAAATACTTTATTATTATTCCATCAGATCGAGGCATCAACTATGTCTCATCTTACATTTATTGAAATACCACCACAAAATATCCAAAACAGATTACTTATCACGAACTCTCGAATTTTGAGCTTATCGAGCTCTATAATTACATCTAAAGCAACCACGATGGCTCACCTCCCCGCACAGAATTATCTCTCTATTTGCTGCCCTTGCGTCCTCTTCAACAATCTTGTCACACGCGAAAGATATCGCACCAAACAAAACGATCACGCTCCGCACGCCTGCCTTCATCATCTAGCTCGATCAGACTCAATGGCCATTCTGGTAAAACAACATCATAAGGCATTCGAAAAAAATACCGCTCTCGTAGTTCAACGACTTTGATATGGAAACAACCATCTGCTGCTTGACGAAGACGCTAGGAACGAGTCCTCACCATGATTAATCATACTACCTTCACAACAAAATTATCTCTGTAGAAGATACCGGAGATAACAGTCAAGAATCACTTCTTTATAGCCCCAGGAAAATCTTTGGAAATTCTTATAACCCCACTGATTTTGCCGCAAGATATCATTTTAGAAAAATTTGTGAAACTCCAAAAGATCCACATCAAGTCCAGAATTTTGTGACAGGTCATTCTTTCCAAATTATGCAAGATTTCCTTAGATTTTATACTCACAGGTATGAAGTTACCAAACATATCACATTCAGCAGGTCCAACAGTAACACTACAGAACAATATCAACTCTTTCAAATACAGTTTGAGACATTTTTACCCAGTTCACATATGCAGATCGCAGACACACCATATACCTTCACAATACCCATCATCTTATCAACGTTATCTACTTCCTAACATCACATTTCCAAACTTCCCTAAATTTTCACACCTTAGGATGAGATCCTTACAGTTTGTTTTGACAAAGTTAATACCACATACCGAACTATTATTTCCCATACTTACACATTTACAGACCTCTACTTTACAAACTTAAAATTACCTCCAGTTCGATACAACATATCAAGATAAATAGAACAAGTGACATTTCATTAGTTTGCAAAGCTATTGCAATTTACTTTACAAATACACTATCATTTCAAACATATTATAAATTACTTTCAAAGTTTGATCAAGTACCAGCTCGAAACATCTCTCAACAGTCCGCATGGAAGATGATGAAAAATTGAACCTGATTTCAAACTTTGATCCCACGCTGCTAAGTCACAGGAACCAGTTAGAACTGGAAATCACAGATGAAAGATCTTCTTCATGGCCAAAATCTATGGTCCATGGAAGAAAATGATCTCTTTCATCCTCGCCACCTCTTCCACATAACCCCCACCTCCTTGCATGCTAGAAACAGACGAAGGGTCTTATTTCTTCATCAAGACTCCCTTGGATGAATGCTTGCCGCTTCATCTTCAGTTGTCACAGCCTTATCCGCCAGTAACTAAAGACCATTTCAGCGTTCCGCCTCAGATGTCAATAGATAATGGAAACGTACCATTTGATAATGGTCATCCCATGCCTCCATCACTTCTTCATATGACATATGATGATAAGTGGGAGACACCGGAATTGGAGTGGGCATATACAATGGTTGGTATCCAAAGTACCTGATGCGCAATTCCTCCATCTTCCTTCGAATCCTAAACTATCGGGCCTGAGTCCTTGTCGTCACCATCATTTCTACAGTAGAACAAGTTCAAGTATAGAAGTAGAAAACAGAGAAGACAGAAATTAGAGATGAAGACTTGGCTCCTCCCACTCCACTCATAGTGCCTTTTATACTATGCTCAACATTCAAAGCAGACTCTCCAAATTCCAAACGTCAGCAAGTTCCCCCATGCAACAACATTGACTAGAACCATTGGTTCTAGGAAACCAAAAGACACATACAAATACTCATGAATGGACATTGGAAATGATTCCCAGATATTAACCACAACATTAATGATACTTCTCAACCAACACTACTCGCCCATAACGTTTTTCGTACTGTTTGCTGAGAGGAAGCAGTTGTAGTGGCTTATTCCGCATCTCGGACTCACGCGTCATCTTTGACCAACATATAAACTTTTGATCTCACCAATAGAGTACGTGGTACAGTCAAAAACAAGACAACAACATCAGAAAACATTTATAGCACGAGTTTCTCAACCAACACCACTCGACCATGATACTCCTCGTACTTTTGGTTGAAAGCCGTCTTGTAATAGCTTATTTAATATCTCAGACTCAAACTTTATTCTCGACCTCATCAACATACAGAAAGTATTACTAAAGAGATGTTCAACATTTTTTAGTTCGAGTCATCACCTTCGACCTCTACATCAACAGGTCGAAGTTATACAAGTGTACAATCGTCAATAAAGCCGTTGCTCAATAGCAGAGATCATAACGTTACACAATCTGGTCAAACAATATCTCACATATACTTTGTAACTTCCATCATTAAGATTCTTAATGGTCATCAAACGGTCATATTATGAAACCTATATATAGACCCATAGAATTCGAGATAAGGAACAGAGGAAAAAGATACAGGAAAATCCTTACTCCAAAATTTTCATACACTCAGAACATCCTTGTAATAACTAGTATTCTCAATAACATCTCTCTCCTTCTAAAATCCTTCAGAGATGTCGTAGTTTTTAACCTATTCAAAGGTTTTCTACGCTAAACTTTTGTGTTAGTTATTATTAGCGTTCTGATTATATTTGGTGTAAAGGCTAAGTTTGAATCCCAAAATTAGGCTATTACACTTAAGATTTATGTGCACTTCATATTTTTCTAAAGTAAATTCATAATCTCAATGACTTCATCCACTAGTTATTGTAAAGTCAAGTTAAACAAGTAATGAAGAAGTAAGATAAGTAGAAATATGAGAAATTTCGAATTGCAATTAAGATGATTCGAGCAATAATCCACAATATTATATCTCATCTTTAAACCCAATTATAAATTTTAAACTACAACCACCATCATAACCCAGAGAGAGAGATTTTTTTTGGAAGGCAAGCTAGTTTTATATAAGAATCCGTAACCCTAAGTTTCCAACCCTATGAGGTTTTGAACCCACGACCTCTCTCTAAAGAAAGAGAGATAAACTGATTTCATACCTGTTAGGGTTTACATTTTGAGAGAAAGTTTAGAGTATGAGGTTCTTCAATTCACCCAAGTAGAATTTGGTATGGTCATTTCAATTATTTTTTAGAGAAATTGGGTAGATGAGGGATATATTTTGTGAATTTTGAGGAAGAGGGAGATGGGGAGAAAGAGTAAAGTGAAAGAGATGATAAACATAGGAACTTAATCCATTGTGGGTTTTCATTTCTTAATGGTGGTTAATGAAAACGGCAGTACTATGTCTCGCAAACACAATAAAACACGATATTTAAAATAGTCAAAATTTAAAACAACATATTTTACAAAATACGACATATTTATTGTATTGCGACATATATATCTGTCAGAAATTTAGTTAAATTTACGACAGATAAAAAATAGTTGTTTATGGTTGCGCACAAACGTCGCTAATATCCATTTTTCACGTAGTGCACAAATAATTATTCAGATTGACTTTCCAACCTGGAGTGTTTTCAGGATTACATCATGAGCTATTCGTTGATCACCAGACATATTCTCCGAAAGAACAACAAGGGCATTATCTTGGAATTTATCTACCATTTCATCATTAGGACGCAAGTTATTGTGAATGAATTTTCTCTCCATATCAATATTGAGATACCATTCCAATGTTTCAGCCCAATTGCATGAAGTATCAAAATCTCTCAAACTCACTTTTATCTCATCCCTAGGCATAAATAAAGGTCCCATTGTTGCTGCCATCATCTATTCTTCACGTTGGTTTTGTTCGATAAAAGTATCCACATTTGGATCATCATTAATATCATCATCAATGGGGTTTGGAAGGGTAGGAAGTTCTGCCAAACCTAGGTTAATGTATCGATCCGCCCAAGTGTTGAAGTTTCCTTTGCATCACTAAGATTTATGAAATAATGTTTAAGGAGGACTTGTTGTTAACAAAATTGTTTCCATTTTTCACCAATGTGAGGAATGTTTTCATTTTAACCCAGGAATTATTCTTACAATAGACTCCGTACGAGGTCTATGCCAATCATTATGATCATATTTATTTTTTGGCCATTTCAAGTAGAGAATTTTTTTGTAATTGGTAGGCCGCTGCATATACTTTGGTATAAACCTGGGTCTGTTCAACTAATCTCTTCATCATCATTAGACCAGCGACGCCGAATTAATGTCGATGACATACTCGTCTCGCTCACTACTAAGTGCACCATATTTCTAGATGAACGTGCAAGAGGGCATTACATCAACAAATGACAGACTTCTTGAGTTGATATATCTCATTCTGATGCACTTTTTATTAGTTTCTTGATTCATGACTTTGATGTTTGACAATGTTTATGAACATCATCAACTATTATTCGTAGAGTGTCAATAAAAGTCTTTGAAACTGGTTCCAACTTAGCAACGTACTTTTCAATATAGTTTACAAGAGCTTTCGCAGATAGGATAGGGGACCAATCAATGCTAGTGCACCACGATTGAAGAACTTTTTGACTGTGAAAGCGCACCAAAGGATCATTTCGTCGAGAAAGAAAACAATACATTTTACTGTTGGTGGTTCTTTTATAATTTATGACTGTGAAAGCACGTCAAACGGGTATCTAAGACGACAAACCATCTGTCGTATGCAATAGCTTCCACATATAGAATGTCGCATTCCAGTTTACCAAGTTTGCGCAATCCTCATCGCTATATCCATATTAGCATCCAGTGGCACATTTCATGCACATGGATATTCCAATCCTTTAGAAGAATTTGATAGATCAGAGTTGGTACTGAAAACGAGGCGGTCAAAATACTTAATAATTATAGCATTATCAGTTGGGTTTGTTCCCACCCCATATAAATCAGGAGTACCATTTAGTCAAAGAAACCCATGTATGTGTCCACTTCCACGATTTTATCATTCAAATCGATACAAGTGATCTTCCACAGAAAACTCTGGTGTTAAGAAGTCACGAATGTACGCGTCAACTCTTGCTTGAAAGAACCATTAAGCAATTAATGGATTTTCATTTAACAATTGAGCTCTTCGCTTCCTCTGCTCATTACAATCCAAGTTTTGAAGCTCGTTCGATGGGTCAAAAAGTCTATATAGCTCTGACCATTGCATATCAGCTGCACTGAGAGTAAAAAAAATGGTAGGTGTACCTAATTAGTTAACCATAGCAGTAAGCTTTTTCAATCTAGTGAACCTGTTATAAAAAAAATCTAGTGAACGTGTTATAAAAGAAATATAGTGAACCAGTACGAACGGCTTCCCCGAATGCTTTTTGGCATTGTAAGATATATGTTGAGCCAAATTGTCGATCCCCAGAATTCAACATTTCTCGAATATCTTGTATTGTTAAATTTCCATCTCCCGGATTCTTCTTAACGTAAACATCTCCAAGTTGAAGAGCACGCCTTGTTGAAAGTGAGTTCCAAGCGAAATAACGAAACCTGGAGTATTTAGCAAAGCGACCATCCGTGTATTTCATTAAGTATCGGAAATATTCAAGTAGTTTCACTTTTCTTGGTCGTGCTCGTCTTAAATCAGCGTTTGCATAAGGTATGGAATGCCATTGCCATATACCAGGAGTACAGAACTCATATATTGCAATGGTCGTTAATGACATTTGAACCATCGTTTGCTCTACTTATGTATCTTGGAGGACGGAGAGTATAAAAGTTTGTTGATACTGTTGAGTTGCAGCTATGACTATCTCAGTTGTCTCAAATTCATCTATGTGAGTACCATCAACCCCTCCGAGAAAGTACCTCGATAGACTGGCGCGAGTCTCTCTCTCTCTCACTCACTCTCTTTCTTCCCTCAGTTCTCACTTGTTCAGTTCTCTCAATTCTCGATTGCAGATAACCCTAAAATTCCCTAATTCGACAGGGCCTTAAAACCCCAATTTCCTCTTACAATCCCGATTCTCGATCGAAAGATCTTAAACCTAATTCTCTATCCAAGGAGCATTGTCAAACCTTCCATCAAGATCAAGAAATCGATCAACATACTTAATTTTCGAAACCCTAATTATAGAGAATGGGTCGAAAACTCGAAATTTGTGACCAAGATGGTGCGACATTCATTCGAAGAAGCAATCATCAAAAACACTATCTGTGAAAACCACGAATGCGAAGAATGTGGTAATTGCTATTCTCGGAAAAAGCGCCCAAAAAACAACAGAAGAAGCATTCTCGGGAGATTTATCGTGTGAAAGTTGACCATGATCATCATGGTGGAAAGAGATGAGGGACAACGCTCAAGGTAATAAAGATCTAATCTTTATGAGTTTATCTTTTAGTGATGGTGTAATCTCAAACGGGTATCATATTTGATTCAATAAAGATATCAATCTCGTTATAAGAGAGTCTTAATATAAGATGTCTAAAGTGTCCCATCACAAATTTTACCCCGAATAAAATGACAATCGATCTCGATATGCTTCGAACGTTATCGCAAAAAAATAAAGTAGGTCGAGAGGAGTTAATACCAAGGTCTCAAAGTAATTGGCGAAGCCAAATAGTCTCAGAGGCCATGGATCGATATTCAGCTTCAACTGATGAGTGAGAGACAGTTACTTGCTTCTTAGTTCTCCATGAAATGGGAAATGCCAAGAAAAGTGCAATAACCTGTAGTAGAACGCCATGTATCTGGACAACTTGGCCAGTCCGAATCACAATATGCCATGAGTTGCAAGTTACTCTGAGCCGATAACAAAATACCTTGTCCAGGGGAACCTTTAAGATATCGAAGCACATGATAAACAGCCTGTAGATGTGGTTTTCGAGGTGAACTCATGAACTGACTAAGCAAGTTCACAGAGAAAACTATGTCTGGCCGTGTGATGGTGAGATATATAAGGCGGCCTACTAGACGTCGATAAATCGAAGGATTAGAGAGTAACTCACCTTAGGTGGAGCTAAGTACAATATTTTGCTCCATTGGAAAGAGGGCAGGTTTAGCTCCAAGTAAGCCTGAGTCTTCAAGAATGTCGAGGGTATATTTCCGTTGTGAAAGGCAAACACCTTTGCTAGAGCGGGCCACTTCTATACCCAAAAAATACTTCAAAAAGCCTAAATCTTTGATTTGAAATCTTCGTTGAAGGAACTGCTTGAGGTTTGAAATGGCTTGTGTGTTATTGCTTGTAACGATAATATCGTCAACATAAACCAGGATAGCAGTAAAGCCATGAGAAGAGTGTTGAGTGAATAATGAGTAGTCGACTTTTGACTGTGTGAAACCGGCATCTCAAAGAGCAGTTGAAAATTTAGCAAACCACTGCCTAGATGTTTGCTTGAGGCCATATAGTGATTTATGAAGTCGGCATACAAGTTTCTCCCCTTTCGAGAAAAACCAGGTTGTATTTGCATATAGACTTCTTCGTGTAAATCTCCATGCAAGAAGGCGTGCTGAACATCTAGTTGATGTAATGGCCAATTACGTATAGAAGCAATTGTAATGAGGCAACGAGCTGTAACTAACTTTGCCACTGGAGCAAAGGTTTCGTGATAATCCAACCCTTCTTTTTGATTATAGCCTTTTGCCACGAGGCGAGCTTTATACCGCTCAATCGAGCCATCCGAGTGATATTTGATTTTGTAACCAATAGCCTTTTTACCCCTTGACAATGTGGTTACTGTCCAAGTTTATTTGTTTGGAGCGCTCAAATTCATTCTCCATTGCTTCACGTCACTTTAGATTTAGTACAGCTTCTGAAAAAAATTGAGGTTCGGAAATTGAAGAAATAGCCGAAACGAAACTGCGATGGGAATAAGATAAATTATTGTATGAAATAAAATTAGCCAATGGAGTCGAGTACTTTTTGTGGACTTGTTGTCGATGACGGCGAGAGGCAGTTAGAAGACTTTGCAGCGGGCTTGGAGTCTCCACACTCATAATCAGATAGGTATCCAGGTCGTTTGCGGATGCATGTAGGTGGAAGGGAAGGTAATGGAATTGGTTCCATAAATTTTGTGGTTGGAGGTGAGTCTTGGACCTGGTCAATATGAGATGGAGAAGGTTGGATAAGTGTTTTAACAAGATCATTTAGAGCTGGAATGGGTTCTAAAGTTGTATTTACATCGGCTTCAGAAATAGGTAATGGAAGTGGAGTAGCGGAGGGCTGATTGGGGTTGGTAGGAGGAATGCTGGCAAATGGGAATAGATGTTGGTGAAAGACAACATCTCGGCTAGTAAATATTGTTTTGGTGTGTGTATCAAACACTCGATATTCTTTTTGACCATAAGGATACCCGACAAAAATGCAAGGACGTGCACGAGGCGCAAATTTATCTCGATTGTGGGCAAGGGTTGATGCATAACACAGGCAACCAAAAAATTTGAGATGAGCGTAAGTTAGGGCTTCCTGGTATAGAAGCGCCATGGGGTTTTGTTCATTTTATTCGGGTAAAATTTGTGATGGGACACTTCAAACATCTTATATTAGGACTCTCTTATAACGAGATTGATATCTTTATTGAATCAAACATGATACCCGTTTGAGATTACATCATCACTAAAAGATAAACTCATAAAGATTAGATCTTTATTACCTTGAGCGTTGTCCCTCCTCTCTTTCCACGATGATGATCACGGTCAGCTTTCGCACGATGAATCTCCCGAGGATACTTCTTCTGATGTTTTTTGAGCGCTTATTCCGATACATAACATTACCACATTCTTCGCATTCGTGGTTTTCACTGATTGTGCTTTGATGATCGCTTCTTCGAGTGAATGTCGCTCCATCTTGGTCACAAATTTTGAGTTTTCGACCTATTCTATGAATTTGGGTTTCAAAAATTAGGTATGTTGATTGATTTCTTGATCTTGATGGAAGCCCCATCAAAAACTCTGCGAGATTAGACTGCTGCAAATATTGTTGGATAGCTTTAGCGGCGCCGCAAGAACAATCGGAAATAACGACCAAGGAAGTTAATTCATCCCAGAGAGGTTTATTTTGGTGAAGAAACCAACTATAGAAAAGGTTATCCTGCAGACAAAGAGCAATATCACGGCGAAATTTGGAAATGCGGGGAACATTACTTTGAGCGAATCCCTCCTTGAGTTTGCTCCATATTTCGGAAGCCGTAGTTGCATAGATAACACTGTCAGAAATGTCCCTTGATAAGGAACTAAATAGCTAAGATTTGACCATATCATCGCATCTTGTCCACGAAGAGAAGTCGGTGGACGAAGGTTCTGGAATTTTCATGGATCCGTCAATGAAACCAAGTTTATTCTTGGCACTGAGGGTTGTGCGCATTGCACGACTCCATGTTGCATAATTGTCTCAAGTCAATGGTTGAGAAACAAGGATTAACCCTGGGTTATCCGGATGATGAAAGTGGAAAGGACTCATAGAATCTAGAGTTGCTTTTCCTGCAAGCCACTGCGAAAGATGATTCATGCTCTGACACCATGATAAAAAGGAAAAATGGCTGAGATATGAAAGAAGAAGAATTGTTCTCTTGCTTTTTCTATTATTTCTCATTACAAAGATCACTTCTTTATAGAGTTTACAAGAATGGTTGAGTTTATCATTTAGTGATGGTGTAATCTCAAACGGTATCATGTTTTATTCAATAAAGATATCAATCTCGTTATAGGAGAGCCCCAAAATTTGCGGTGACATCTAGTAAAAACGAAGGGTTAAGGAAGATAAGCGAAATACTGTTGGTTTAAAAAAATATTGTTGCGTAGGGAAGTAGATAGAAATGTTGAATTAACAAGTCAAGTGAGTTTCATTGGTAGGGCATTGTTCTGTCCCTCAAGTAAAATTTTACGTTATTGAATAATGGATTATAATGAGTCTGTAAGTTAATGGGGTCGGAAGATGAAGGGATAGGGGGTAGAGTCAGTGAGATGTGTTGAGGGCATATGGATATGGTTTTAGCGTGTGTAGTGGTCCTTATGATTAATCATAAGGAGTTTGGTGCAGGAGGTAGTTGATTCTAGATAGAGGGAACAATGATGCTTGGCAATGCTATTTATTTGATGTCTTAGTTGATTGACAATGTTTTTGCACTATCTCCTTTTAATCATCAGAATGAAGGCGAACAAAATAATATTGATGAGGTGCCCTCCAAACGGTCACGTTATCAGATTCTAAGTGATTCTAGGCAAGACAATCTTACTTCAACTGAAGTTTCATCTTCTAAGGTGTTTCTATGGGATAGTGATTCAACTCCTGTTGATCAAATGACTGCCATGATTGGTGTTTTACTAGCAAAAGGTGAAAAAATGCTTGAAATTTTAATTTCGAATATCCATCCTGACTAATGGCCGATAGTGTCATAGCTAACATGAAACATTTACCAAAGAATGTCCCTCCTCTAGCAAATAGACTTGGCAACGGGCCACCAATGAATCTACCTACAACTTCATCAAGTATTAATGCTGCACCAGTTATGGCAACATCTTTTGCTCCAAATACTACTCTGCAGCCTCCAGTTTTTGCCGCCCATTTTCAGGACCCTCGTTGCCTTGATCCATGCCGTGTACCTGTACCCGCTGAAGTACAGTCATTGTCTGGGAAAGAGGATGATGGTGATATGCAGTCTGGTTGTGTCGGTTCAATAGGTTTGAGTAAAAAGGTTGAAGAGGTGTCCATACCATTGACAGTGAAAAAGAACCTGGAGTTTTCTGATGGTTCTGTCCAACTTTCAACTGATCATCTAGATCCTAAGGAAAATTTGGAGAATGTGGAAGAAGGTACAGAAATCGTTCCAGTTATAGAAGTTAATTCAATCTCAGACATTGCACTCTCTTCTGTTCACGTTGTTGACCAGGACCCAATGGCATCAACCATATCGGATATCTCTGAGACTTTTGATGTCTCTTATATTTCGGATTCTGATTCGCGTTCTCCGGTTCCCTTAAGCACGTCCGCGTCTGAGAAGATTTCTTATAATTTACCTCTTACTCTCATATACAATGAGTTAACAGAAGAACAACAAAGCAGTGCCCGCAAATTGTCAGTTGGAGGGATCTTTGATTTGTGCAAGCAAATACAAGCTACAGGCTATACACAGACATGCATGGCATTACTTGCTCGCTTGGATGCACAGGTAAACTTGAGATGATCTTAAAAGATTCAGCTTTTATAATATCAAAGCTTGCTTAGTTCGGTTTCTTATAGTCTTTTGGAGAGTGAGCTGGCATAGCCAGACCTCCATCTTGCCATATTTCTTCGTTGTGAAAAATCTTTCTTTAGACGTCATTGTTAACACTATTAGTGAGATTTTGATGAGAAGCATAGGCAAAAAAAGAAAATGAAAGTTCTTCGATCGTAGTCAAGCCAATATTTCTTGGAGAGAAATCAAAGAAAATCTCCGGCAGAGTGTCAACCCAATCAAAATCCATAGATAGATTGATCAAAAAGCTTTCTACAATGTCTAAATTGTTTTCTACTTGAAATTATGTTAAACATGACAGAAAAAGTTCTAAAGAAGCTTCTTAAATTAGTGAAATTCTAACTAACCTAAATAAGCCTTCAAATACTGTGTTAATGCAAAAAATAAGCTACCCTAGGAAAATAGGAACACGAGATTTAAAGAGGTAGAAAGAAGTTCTAAAAAGATGTCTGCCTTTAATGGAATGCGCTGATTTAGTACGATGCCAAGTAGCACAATTTTTACTCGGTGTCCAAGTTGGTATCCCAATCTGTCATCATAACTCAATTGTCCGCCTTTAATGGAACGTATTCAAGCGTTTTTTTTCTTCTCTACTTCTCTTTAAGCATGTCATAAAATAAGTGATCTCTTGTATGGTTTACAGTCGAGATGCATTTGTTGAATTGATAATTGTGGCATCCTTTATCTGCTATTTAACTCTGAAATTTACACTAGCATTGAAATTAAGAGCTCCACACAGTACCTTGATACAATAGTGCTAAATTATGATGGATTGTGAACTCTACACTACCCATCATCTTGTTTTGTTGGTTGCTAAAACAACCAAAAGAGTAGCTATCTCTTGCATCATTTTTTTATTAGATACCCCTAGTATAATAAATTTCTTGTTCGATATCTGAGATAAAATACATATCCTTAAATGGCGTAGCTTTATGAAAAAGATAAAAAAAACTGTGGCTCTCAGAATAATAAGGGCAATTGTTAATTTGTTCTTTCTTCATTCGAGCTTATCCCTAAATATTGAACCATTGTGGTAGGTTGCTGGTCTACTGCTGTCTTCTAAACTCTTACATTCTTGAAATATGCAGGTCCGTGAACTACACATGAGGCTGGATTTACAAAAAAATCAAGATTCAATGAGAAATCACTTGGAAGGTCAGTCAATTTTTTTAGCGAAGTCCCCCAGGGCATTTTGTTACTATATGAGTAAATTAAGACAAGCAAAGAGTGGAACCAAAGGTGGTTGGTGTAGTAGTATGGATCATGCCTCGCCAGGATTTTATCTTCACCTGACTTACCCGGCATGTGTGTATCCAGGGATATCACACACCCCAGGGATAAGTTAGAGAAATTGTGAGAAATCATGGACATGGATCACCCTGCTCAGCATAATTAAAAAATATATAATACAAGGCAAGAGTGGATAGACCATTAACTCCTGAACTCTAAAAACTAATGCAATCTTACAAAACCAAGTCTAGACCCATCCATTCTGAGACCAATAAATTGAAAAATATGTTATAACCAAAAGGACCAACAGATGTAATTAATCTAGTTTTGGCACATATCAGAAATGTGGAGATGTTTTGACCAATTAAGAAGAATGTTATTTTATTTTGCCACATACTGGGAATTAAGGGTGTACGCATCCTTTCACCAGTTTAGACAAATGTATCCCAGTTAGTGGGCCTTCATTTGCAAATCAAAGTATTGTCTCGAATTTTTATACTTGTGTTTTATCCTTTTGTTTTTCCTGATTTTTCTCGTTTAGTATCATGTCTCTTGAATGGAATAGAAGACACATAAATTGTGAACCCATTTGGAATGTTCCGACTTGCTAAACAGTCTTTCTACCATTATTTGCATAAAACTATCTATTACAAAGCAACAAATAAATATGAACATAAAGAATAGATAAAAGACAGAACATGATCAAGGTTTATGATATGGTTCAGGCAGCTAGCTACATTCATGGTCCAGAGAAAAACTTGGTATTCTCTGCCCAGATTCACAAACTGCCTTTGCATTCTTTTTTCTTACCTTTTTCCTTAGCAAACCTGGCACAATTCGCTAGAGCATCTTCATACAAACCCTTCCTTCTCGAAGCTTCCTCTATCTTTCTCAAAGTCCTGTTGGTCAAATCCTACCTCTGATAGAGATGCATCTTTACCTTATGTCGAATATTCAGAATCTTAGATAGCATTTGGAACTTACAGTTCTACTTATAGCCACCTCCGGGCTACACTGTTTCTCTTATCTTTCAACCTTTTCTATGGTTTCTCCTATGTACTAGATTTAGTAATCATCCAAAACCTAGCATTTAATAAAACCCAACCCCTCGGAGAAAGTACCTATTTACCACAATTATTTGCACAAGCGTACATACCATGTAGGCCTTTCAGCTTGCACACTCTGTGCAGAACTGATGGAGTCTGTCAATGGTTGCAGTCATAGAAATCAGCCTGTGCTTCTCCTGATTTTTTTTTTTTGCTTGCTCTTCTTCAATGTCTGAAACATGACACATAAACCAACGTAATTAAAATCTAGTGGTAGTACTTTTTTCTGTATCCCCTATCCTATTTCCGTTAAAGGGAGTTCATCGGAGACAAAGGTAGGAAACTATTGTAGGAGAACATACTGTTTATAAAGAGATCATTTTACTGAAACAGTTTTTTGTCTGTTTTGATTCATTCTGTTTCGATGCTTTGTGTTGGTATACTCAGGAATATTTAAAAAAGCTGAAGCGATAAGTAATGAGGTAGAACAAAATAATGAAAAGGTAACCATTTATCATTAACCAGCACTTTCTTCATTTCATCATTTATTTCAGATGGATGAATAAATTATCATTGTTCTAGTATAATATTATTTCATAATTCGTTGCACTATAACTTCCTGAAGGATTCTGGAACGTTTTTCTATTTTTGTGAAACCCCAAGTGTGCAACTTGATGCCAAGTTTGAACGAAAATTCCTTTCAAGGGCCTATAAATATCTTAGAATCCATATGCTTGCAGGCTTTTATTATGCTGGACGTTTCATCGTTCTTTCTTGGGAATAATATATTCAGTTTAAAATGCTTCAGGTGCTTAGTTTGCAGCAGAGTCTGGAAGAGAAAGTAACTGAACTCGAAAGGCTAAGGGAAGAGTTGCATCACATGAACCTAATGGAAGAAGTCGAAGATGACACCAGCAATGATAAGAAAATGAATGAACAGGTTAACATAAGGGATGAGAAGGTGGATCGAGATGTTAACTCTGGGGATGGGAAAGACGGTGAAAAAGTTAAGTCAGCGGATGAGAGAGCGAGTGAAGAAGTTTACTCTGTGAATGAGAAAATGGCTTATGAAGTTTACTCAAGCATTGAGAAAGTCGGAGAAGTTAACTCTGAGGATAAAAAGGTTGTTAGTGAGAACTCCAATGAAAAAATGAGAATGGAGGTTTACTCAGATAAAAAGGTGAGTAATGAGGGTTACTCGGGGAAAAGAAAACCATTGATGATGCTAACTGGGAGGAAAACGAGGTGAGCGGTAATGTTAAGTTAAGGGATGAAGTGGCGAGTAACGACTTAAAGTCGGGGAATAAGGAAGTGAATGTAGTAGATGTTAGCTCAGAGGAAAAAGAAGATGAAGAAGTGAGTGGTAACAGAAACTTAGAGGACGAGGAAGTGAATATAGCTGATGATAGCTTGGAGGAAAAGGAGGAAGGAGAACTGAGTGATGGCATAAGGTCAGAGGACAAGGAAGTGTATGTAGCTGATGATGGCTTCTGGGATAACAAGGACGGAGAAATGAGTGCTGATGAGGATACTAACTCGAGGGACAAGGAAGCCAGTGATGATGCTAAGTCAGTGGAGAAAAATGTGAGTAATGCTGTTAGCTCAGAGGAGCTGATGATAGCTTGGAGGAAAAGGAGGAAGGAGAACTGAGTGATGGCATAAGGTCAGAGGACAAGGAAGTGTATGTAGCTGATGATGGCTTCTGGGATAACAAGGACGGAGAAATGAGTGCTGATGAGGATACTAACTCGAGGGACAAGGAAGCCAGTGATGATGCTAAGTCAGTGGAGAAAAATGTGAGTAATGCTGTTAGCTCAGAGGATGAAAAATTCAATACACTAGTAGATGTGTGATACTAGGATAAAGAGGTGACTGACAATGTTAACCTCAGGGGCATGAAGCTAGTTACGAGGTCAATTTCGACTGATCGAGAGTTTTACTATAGATAAGATTTTATTGCATGGGGTATGAAACAAGTTGAAGTGGTCAACTCCCGCAAATACTAGAATAAAGAATTTACTACAAACATCAATAGTTTACTGCAGGGGGTGAGAAAGGAAGCGAAGAAGTCAACTTCGGCGGATTACAGAGTTTAGATTTTACTACCAAAAAAACACGTAAGAAAGAGAGAAAAGAAAATTAGTTGAGATGCTTAGTTAGGCCCCCATTTGATATTACTCATATTGCTAAAATACATTGAATTGCTTCACAGTGAACCATCAATTCAACTATTATATTTCTACTGATTTAGCCTCATGGTTATTGTAATGACCTGTTTTCTAGGAGGTCGAAAACACGTCTTACACCAGTGAAATATAGAAAATGTAGATAGACTACCAGCTATAAACACAGAGTTTAGCGTGGAAAACCTTTAAATAGATGACAAACCACGACCTCTTCCTGAGGATTTTGAAAGAGGGAGTTGTTTATAGAGTACTAATCTATTACATAGAGATAGATAGATGTGTGTCTGGTTCTGAGAGATCATCAGATCTGATCTTCTTTTTTGTGTGTTCCTCTGCACATTTATATAGGTCTCATAATACGACCGTTATGGGCTTTAATGAGGGAGGTTACAAACGTTACAATATTAATGAGTCTTGATGAGTCTTCATGTAGGTCGAGTAAGTCTTGTAACTGCTCCATAATGTGTCTTGAATGTGCCACGTGTTTGCTGATGAGGTCGGACGCTGAGACCTGAGCTTGAGTTTTCGAACTAGCTTTGTATTCAGTCGAGCTAGAGCTCGAATATTGGCTTTAGGTCAAGTATTAGAAATAAGTCCGTTACATATGCCCCGTCTCAGCCAATAGCACGAGAAGCATCAGGGGCGAGTGGTATTGGTTGAGAAGTAGCTCTGATCTCTGAATAAGTAGGCTTTATAGTTGGATTGGTTGAACCAATAACCAACTGCTGATGAGGTCGGATGCTGAGACCTGAGCTTGAGTTTCCGAACTGGCTTTGTATTAAGTCGAGCTAGAGCTCGAATATTGGCTTTAGGTCGAGTATTAGAAATAAGTCATTATGGTTTTGCTTCACAATATATTTAATGTGCTAATTGTCACCTTAAGAGTTTGAGGTGTAGCGTTCCCATTTTATTGAAACTGCTTCTAAAGAATCTAAACCCAAGACCTTCGCATCAGATTTGGCGTTCAAAAATTCATCAGTGAACTAGTAAAATTTGTTTAGAGTAGCTTAGAAATATTCTAAGAACATAATCTGTTCTTTGTATGGTTAGCATAATCCATGTTAAAATATAAGTATAAGTAGTAGACTGCTATAACTCGGTAGTAAGCTCTCTAACAATATAACCTACTAATTTGTGCATGCATTGGACAACCTACTCTATGCTCCTCCAGTACTTCACTTTACTCCAGGTGAAATATCCGGAGTCACAAATGGGTATATGTCTAAGATACCCAATTATTTGATGCCATGCCTTCAATCATCGATTCCACTCCAGTAAAAATATCCCTGTTCATGTATGCATTACTTTCAGGGTCGTTGAGTTGGGTTCCAAACCATTCCTAAGAACCATCCGAAAATAAACAGTGCGTGTTCTTGACTTTGCCCACCTAGCAGCTTGATTCTCATCCAAAATAAACAATTTTATTACAGTTAGTATGGACTATGGACATACAGTTTACTAGTTTTAAATGATGAAACTAGAGGTCTAATACATACTCATGCCGTTCAACATTACTGTCACAAGGCACAACCTATAAGTCACAGGAATTAATTTTGGTTATAGCTGAGATGAATATAACAGAGCATCAATATAACAGAGTCTAGTGGTGAATGATGATAAAGAGGTAAAAGTGATAAACCCATGAACTTCACAGGCAGTTTGCTTCTTGGAACCATTTGATGGTAGTTAGATCAATCAGTAGCTCACTTAGGACAGCACAGTTTTTATGTGGAATTGTTAGTAGAACTTTTGCCTCGGGATGTACTTATGATGAAATTTATGTGGAATCAAACGTATTTCCGAGACTTTAAAACTGTGGATGTGTACACACCACAGTTCAGTCTTTTGAAATGCAACATTTTTACACTTGTGGAGCTACATACCATGTGTACGCACCGCAGTACAGATTTTCAAAATTTAACATTTTTGCACTTGTGGAACTATATACCGGGAGAGAGAAAGAGGAAAGGGTTGGAGGGGAGAAATAAAAGTTGAGGTTTGAGAGGTATTTTTCGTTGCCACCTCGTCATCTCTTAGAACCGTTAGATCAACAATTTTAGGGACCCTTCATTAGTAGTTAAATAGAACGCTGTTAGGAGTTGGGTCCAAGCCCTTTTTAGGAGCCCAACAGGGTTGGGGTGTCCTATACAGACTCCTAGCAAACCCATAGTCCCAATAGGGTTATGGGAAGAGTTAGAGTAGAATAAGGAATTTTGTTTACCTATATATATCACTTCTCTATTTCTCTCATGTTCATGTTTTACTATAGTTTTGTTCTAGATTGATCATATCCCAACAAACACAACATAAGGTGGTATATAATTACAAGACCTCTCCATAACTCATATCACCATATTGAAAAATAACAAGGATCTCATATTTATTCAGTTTTACAAAGAATTCAAATAACTCAAAAGGTATCACATTTATTCAATTTTACAAAAAATAAAATCAAATAACCAAATATGAATAACTGTGGACAAATAGACAACTAATAATGTTACAGCAGAATCAAACTCTAAATGAGGGAAGGCATGAGCCATACCGGCTTGGGCAACATTAACCAATTCATATTTGGATAGCATGGCAACGATTGAAATCTGCCATTCTCCATGTTAAATATTCCCACGTCATGACCACCAATTTTACCTTCCTGATGATTTATGTCATGATTGTCCGTGAAATAGATACAATTAGCTCTGCTCCCCGGAAAATCCTTTACACATAGAGAGTACGAACTATTATCGCCTAGAAATAACATATAGTCACCTAAACTATTCACCTTGATCCACTTTTGCTTCCCACGCTTAAGACGAAACCGAACATAGTCACCATTGAGGTGGAGCTTCTCATATATCACTAGGCATAATTCAAGAGGAAGATTGGACCAATCACCCATTTCAACGCCTACAATTTAAATCTATAAGAGTGTCAGCTAACTAAACCTAAATAAAGGTTAAAAGCACAAAATAAATATTTTAATAAAATGATGAGACAGTAAAGAAGATTATCAGTTAGAAATCAAAGTATGTGGTGAGCAATAATTTTCCACTAATTCCACTAATTCCACTAATCTTTTGTATTGAAATTGACAAGAAAACAACAATATATTTGACATCTCATATATATTGCAGTTTATCATCACTAATACGGACTTCTAATACATTGATACTCAAACGATGATTTGAATTCCGTCACACTATTATAACATATATTTCGAAAGAGTTGCCTTACCAACCACAAATAAGTAGTAGCTAGGGATTATGATGATGACATATTAATTTAACCAATATTGCTAGGTCCTGAAATTTAGTTTTTTTTTACTTTTTAAGGCTTTAACTTGCTCTGATTATCTTAAAAAGATTAGGATGAGAAATGCTTCTGTAATCTTAAAGTAGATTGCAATGGCTGATCAATTTTAACATGTTTCGAAAATAAAATTGCTTTAGTGGTTAAGTATGGACAGGGAAAATGATAAATCTAGCTCAACTAAAATATCTTCTTTATGTCATTGCAGTAATTTTGCCTATCTTGTTATCTCGTAAGATGAATTCGAACAACGATTATTACTGCTTGAGAACATTTGGCTCATACTCGACTCAAGATATCTCAATATCTGTGCTACTCAAACACTTTCCCTGAATTATTTTCCCCTTTTAATGTGATTGCAGAAGGCTATTTCTGACGAATATAAAATTTGTAGGGTTAACAATATATTTTTGGCAAAATGGGAAACTAATCACGGAAAGTGAGTAGTTACTGCCATTAATTTGGGTTGTTATGGCCACTTTCAAATGCCTAACCATGGGTTTTGGTCACTACCTCGAGTACCCATACAATACCCGTTGCATTGATATTTCGATTTTGTTAATTTCATGCATGTCATTGTGCATGATGAAAGTAGCTACTATTCTGCAAATTCTCTCTTATATACAATATCTCTGCTGATCGTTGATGTTAAATGAAAGTTCAGTGTTAATAATGACTGGCTTCTGAGCCAAAGGTGCGTTGGTCTAATTCAGTGTTAAGAATGCCTTTGGCATTGCATTGTGCCCTGTTATGATGAGAACAAAATCATCTGTGGCCCTCTTTGGAAAACCCAACTGTTGGTAGCAGTTGGGCAGTGTTTCGAGATCACAATGGTGCAGCTAAAGGAGTTTTGGTTATCAGTCTTGAAGAAACCAGAGCATACTTTGCCCAATGTACTGTAATGGTATAAGCTCTGAACAAGGCCATGAAGATGGGAATGAGAAAGGTTTGGCTGGTTTGGGACTCAGATGCAGCTGTTTCTGCCTTCAAGTTAAGAGTATTCCCTGGAAACTTGTAAGGAAATGGGAGAAAGTTAAGAGTAGCTTCATACCAAATTGGCCTCCCAAGCATCAGTAAAGGAGAACTGATCCTTGACAAGAGGGATGAAATAACGAGCTCAAGCCAACATTACAAGGAGGACGAGACAGTGATGTTCATGAAGAGCTTCAAGTGAAGAAGCAACACTGTGATCTATTGTTGCAAAAAGATATAATTTGAAGCTGGGGACCAAAACACTGCTTTTTCCCCGTAGGCTAGCTAGTGTGAACATGAAGAGTTATGTGATAGAAAAGTTTGTGTTGCCTGATCGGAGCGATTCTTCTTACAAAAATTCAATTTGTTTCTCTCTGTGCGAATGAACAACTTTAAACCACTTATTCTCTAAAGATTACCTCCCGATTCTTCTTGATTATTAGTAGATCTCTACTCTCTTCAGAAGGTACAACTTAACAAATTGAGTTAATAGTCTTGATAAGTTTGATTCTAGTATTTATGATTTTCTTAAGAGTTTTCAAATTAGAGTTTTTAAATTTCATCATAAGTGAAGTTGGGCTTAATCAGGTTTGGACTGGTTTTGGATTTGATATAGAGAACTCAGATTTTGATTGAGTTTGAATTAAGGGAAATTGAATTCGGATTTACCCAAATACAAATCAAATCCAATCCACTAACAGCCCTACTTTCTGGATCTCGTACTATGATTGATTTTTACATGTTAGAGTGCAATCCTGCTTTAGTCAGAGGAGGATGACTCAATGTTGCTTGCGGCTCGGACTCTTAACTAAGTCAAGAGGGTTTTAATGAGCAAACCTTTAGATAGTGCTCCGGGTTGTAATGACTTCTAATCTGTTTTCTTCTTTACATTATGGGAGATTGTTAAGGAAGATCTATAGTGTGCTATGAATGACTTCTTCAATAAGACTCCACTTTCTTTATTTATTTTATTGTTGAGAGCGGCACTTCCTTTAGTTTCGAATGTTTTCTATATTGCTTTGGTGCCCGAAGAGAATGTGTCACAAGGGTCTAATAATTATAGGGTCTAATAATTATAGGTCCATCAGTCTGTTTTGTGGTTTAGAAAAACGAACCATCACCACATTTGCAACTGTTAACTTGTATAGTGAACTTTTCCAGCCTTGAGATCCTCCCCTACCATGGCATACTATCCACCATTTAACTCAATCTCCAATGCAAAATTATGTCCCCAATACTGTCTAAATTGAAAAGTATGTTGCCATTTGTACTTCTGTTCCACATCTTGCATGGACCCCTTGGCATCTTAATCTTCTAGGCTAGGAAAGACAAATCAGTGGCAAACAGAATCTCCAAGGCCACTTCTCAAGAAACACCATATTCAGATTTCTATAGAACTTTAAACCCCTAACCACCCACTTTTCCCCCCATACAAAGTGCCTCTATTTCAAGAGATAAAGTTTGCGACCTTAGTGTTCTGACAATCCTCTACAACAGGCAATAGTCGCCGTGAATGAAATAAAGATGAATACTAAATGAGTGGAGACTTTGCTTTGACGAATGTGAGGAGGTCCTATCATTGACAACAACTTCCTTCTCCACAAGGCCAACTTGTTAAATCGTTGAATAACATAATGGTGCCTCAAGTGGCATATAAAGATTGTTTCTAGGTAGAGATATCAAGCATATCTTAAAAAGTAGCTAATTTTCCAATGGATAACAAGGGTGTATAACAATTGCAATGGATAAGAAAAGAACCCCATCAAGGATTTAACTCGAGTTTGTTAGGAGTTGCTTCGAAAAAAATATGGAAATCTGAGAATCCAGCTTTAAGCTTAGGCACCCAAGTTGCACTAAAAACTTGGAAGAAAAAAATTGGTGGGGTAAGTTTGAAGCTGGGAGGTCCAAGTTGTGGCAATGCAAAATTATGAATCTTTTTTGTTTTTCTTAAATTTGATGTTCTGTTGCTTTTTGAACTTGTAATTGGGACAAGAGAGTTATCCTAGGCCTCCATGAAATCCTCAACTCACTAGCGGACTTATATTAAGCCTAAACTAAGATTACTCCATGGATATAGAAAAACTAGCAGAGAAATGGGATCTTAAGCTAAAGGCACTATTACCCGTCCTGCTAGCCGAGGTGGTTTGATCCCTCAGTTTTAGGGTTTCCCCGTGAAACAATTTCCTGTGATTGCTTTGATTATGAGAATCTCCAAAAAAAAAATCCAGACAGTTCTGGGGTTATAATTTTTTTTCCTGGTTCTTTGCTTAAGACTACTTTGTTCCAGGTTTTTCATTTTGCGCCTAAATTTCAGCATCGATGCCAAGCAAATTCAAGCAGCCAAATAATCAAAGCAACATTTTTTTAAGAAAACCGACTGGATTCCCTCTTAGAAACAACAATATTCATGTTGGAAATTCGCTTGAATTAGTGATCAAATATCAATATCAACTATGCATCTAACTAAAATTAGCAAATTGATGGATATTAACACTTTCCATTACCAAAAGAAAAATAGTTTAATAACAATTTCATTAATGTTAGTGCTAGGCAAATTGACACAGCAAAGAATCAATATTTTTAGCGAAAAATTGTACCTTTTTTCTTTAGGATGGATGCAGAAGTAGAAAAATTGTAGTCTCTAAAATTGATCAAATTCTTCCTTGGAGATAGATGCAAACCAAGGGCATGAATTCACAGAAAAAGTCTAGTTATTTTGGATGCAATTATCTTATGAAAATGTTTACTTCTAAGACACAACAGTCATTTGGGCAAAAATTTCTAAAATGTGAAGACCCGTAACAATTTTATTTGGATGCAATAAGAGAATAATCTATAAAGAATGTGAAAATGACAGTGGAGATGTCATTAGATGAATTTGTAGTTCAATTTGCTACAAAAGTAACAGTCGAGAAGGAGGAGAAAATATAATGATTTAAAAGTGTTCTTATATATATACTTCTAAAATGTTGTATTCAAACAAGAAACACATAACAATTTGTCTTACAGAACATGACAGTTAAACATCACCATTTTTAAACTCTCAAGTTTTGTGGACTCTCAAAAACAACATCGAAATAGTTAAGCTGCAAAATAATCAAATTCTCCAAGGGGCCCTAACTTGTGTAGCTTTGTTAGTCAGTCTATTAGATGGTTCTCCTTGCCCTGAAGCATCAAACCAATGTGCAAATCCTCTAAATATCTAAGTGGCTCTATATCCACCATGTTCTCTTCTAGTATTAGGATCTTACCTAGGCGGTCTAAAATGTTGACCAGTTGAATGAGATGGTTGAAATGACTGTGATGGTTGAGATTGTTGTGATGGTTGAGTGATATTATTTTGTTGCGGCTGTGATGGTTGAGTAGTATTAGTATGTGATGAAGAAGTTGAAATATGAGTTAAAGGTTGAAGTGGCCATGATGGTTCAGATGCTCTCCTTTTTTCTTTACTAATCCCTTTCCCTCTCCCTCTCACCCTCCCCCTTATTGAAGGTGTCCTAAATTCAGTATATAATATGTATGCATTTGCTCATCCTCTCCCCATGTCTGGCTTTTCTGCAGGTTGACCTTTACAAGTTATGTTGTTGTGCCCAAATGCTTGACACTTACTGTATCTTCTTGGTTGTCTCACCACACCATTTACCTCATCTGCCTCTCTTTTAAACTAAGCACGTCAGGGCAATCTTGGACCAGATGGTCTGAACTCTCACAAACTACACAAAGTGGCATCGCTACATGGTTAACAGAAGAAGTGATATGATGTTTCTCCCTTTTCCCGATCTCTAAGTTCTCGATTTTATTAAGAATGGTTATAAGAGTGGCAAACTCTGAATTAGAGTCCACTTGGTGCACATTTGCATTGTGACAAGGTCTTTCCTCTCTCATCGTTTGTCATTGGTAGGTCTTATCCGCTACATATCATTTAAAAATGTCCAAGCTTCGATGCCAGTTTTCTCATCGAATGTACCCGCGCACATAGACTGAGCACGAGCTCTAGTGTTATAATATAGACCTTCATACAGAGTTTGAACTATATCAATCAATTGAATCCCGTGATGTGGGCAACCTTGTTCTAAATCCCTAAACCATTGTAGGCAGTCATATAATGGTTCTCCTCAGTTTTGCGTGAAGCAATAGATACTCTGTCGTATCTTAGCAGTTCTATGGTTAGGGAAATACTTTTTCAAAAACTCATTAATGAGTTGTTCAGATGTATTTACAGAGTTTGCCTCAAGAGTGTACAACCAATCGCGTGCGTTTCCCATAAGAGAAAAAGGGAACACACGTAATTTTAGAGAATTCTCTGTAATACGTTCGAAGTTTAAAATAAACATATGATCCCTAAAGTCCCTAAGATGCTTATACTTTCAGTGGGACTACCATGAAATTTAGGGAGCATAGACAAGAATCCCGATTTTAACTTAAAGTTTTTTACATTTCTGGGAATCGTAATACACGAAGGTTTACTCACAACTGTAGGATGCATTCGATTGCGGAGAGTGATTCTCTCCGCAACAGCAGTAGGTTCGGGACCATTCTTAGCAACAACAGGTTCGGGACCATTCCCTTCAGTCCCGCTCATATTGATTCTAGCAGCAATCTTAGTCCGAGTTTGGGTGTTACCCCAATTAAACATACAACTCAATCAATAAATACTAACACACTAAAAGACCTAAGAACGATGCAATCACTCAAGAATGTTTTACTGGTCTCCTTTTTAAGTTAAGTTGTGAACCCGGTCTTAGGGTTCAATGCTCCTACTCCTGACAGTAGATCGGTTCGCACTTGAGTTGTTTTTACTCGCTTTGGTGATAGCTCGTGTGCTGTCTAGTCACCTAGAAGCACCTGTATTAGAAGGTGGAGCAAATCGGTTACCTATCCATATTAGCTATGCCAGGGAACATACGTCCTCCAGCAAACGTAGCCACTTATAAGGTTTTCCTATAACTCTTCACCAAGAGTCACACATTTAGTTGTCTGTTGGAGACAACCCAACTCACACCTCAACCCCAAAAATATGACTACTCGTATAACTCTTTACCAAGAGTCATACATTAAGTTGCGTCTCTTGGAGACAACCCAACTCACACCTCAACTACACAAATATGACTAAGTGTTCCAAGAAATCCTCATGACCCAAGGCCGAATCATAATTATAATAATAAGCGAGTTTCCTAGGTAGAGCAAGCCCATGCACCCAACACATGGGTCATACATGTCGCGCATGCGCGTGTGACCCACCAACCCTCGCACACATCACAACAAGTTAAGTGTTAGAGCATCTCCTAAAATACCTCACTACTTTCGTTGAAAAAAGCCAAATCCACGGTAGTGAGACTCTATTTCTTCCAATAGTACCTTACTTAGATTTTAAATAGGCGCATAACACTTGGGTGCCTGTTTGTTTTAATATACAGGCGCCTAACACTTGGGCGCCCAAATTATTTATAAAAAAAATTAGGCACATAAGTCTTAGGCACCTGATAAACTGAAGCTTCAAGACGAATCTGTTGGTCATCTCTTGCTAAATTTCTTCCAACAAAATACTTTTCTTCAGGTATCTCTCTCTCTCTCTCTCTCTCTCTCTCTCTATCTCTTTCTCTTTATACACATTTATTTCGAATTTTATTGGTGTAATTGAAGTAAATGTATCATTCCAGCAATTTATTACTTGTTAATTTAGGGTATTCACTTGATTTTGTGATTTCTTGATGTATTATTGGGTGTTATGAATGGATGAAAGGGTTGTATACCCAATTGTTAGGCGAGTTAAAAGATTGAAAATATTGGGATTGAGATGATAGAAGTAGAGGGGAATGAGTGAATTGCAACCAATTAGGTGGGATTTGTTGTTGTTGTCCAAAATTATTGGGTTGATTCAAATTACTCTCGGTAGTGGAATCTTTCTCTTGAGTTTTATTTGAAGAATGAAAGGTTGTTGCTTATTTTTTAGATTTGACTGAGTCATGTTTACTCAGTCTTTGTTTCTGTTTTAATAAATCCCTAATCTTTAGAGTTAGTGGCCCATCTTACTTTAAACACGTTAGCTTTTTGTTAGCTATTTTGTTAGTATTGTATTGTTGAGCTTTGTTTATTGAATTGTGTCTGCATATTATTCTTCAATCATAGTTTTCCAACATTATGGTATCAGAGCCTCCCACCTTTACTGGGGCCTGAGAAAAGAGAACCGTAATTTTTTTTTGAGTGACTCACATAGACGAGAGACGAGAGACGAGAGAAAGATGAGTGAAGAGAAGGATTTCGTAAAACCTGCCATTCCTCATTTCGATTGTTATTACGACCATTGGAGTATGCTGATGGAGAACCTGTTGAGGTCTAAAGGCTATTGGAGTATAGTGGTGACTGGTTATGAGGAAACAAGCGCAGGAATGGTGTTGACCGAGACGCAGCATAAACACTTGGAAGACATGAAGGCCAAGGATCTCAAAGCAAAAAAAATTATGTTCCAAGCCATAGGCAGGACAATTATGGAGCAGATACTGGAGAAACGTACCTCGAAACAAATTTGGGACTCCATGTAGAGGAAGTATGAGGGAAATGCAAGAGTAAAGCGCTCGGCTCTTCAAGCACTGAGGATAGATTTTGAAATTTTGGAGATGAAAGTAAGTGAAACCATTACTGATTATTTTGCTCGTGTGATGTCTATTTCAAATAAGATGATGAATAATGGGGAGGAGAAGAAAGATGTTTCCATTGTGGAGAAGATTCTTAGAACTTTGACTGAGAAATTCAATTGCATTGTTGTCTCAATCGAAGAATCTAAGGACATTGACATACTCACAATTGATGAACTTCAAAGTTCACTCATTGTGCATGAGCAAAATTTTCAAAGAAATAATGGAGATGAGCAGGCTTTGAAAGTCACCATGGATGGGAGGTATAGAGGCAGAGTTCGGGGAAAAAGCAGCTATCGGGGCAAAGGAAGAGGCAGATACCGGCAAGCTTATACAAAGGCCACAGTGGAGTATTTCAAATGCCATCAACTCGGGCACTTTCAATATGAATGTCCGAGTTAGGATAAGGAAGCAAACTATGCCGAGTTTGAAGAAGGGGATGAGATGCTGTTGATGTCATATATAGAACAACATGAGGTCAGTAGAACAAATACTTGGTTTCTTAACTCGGGGTGCTCCAATCACTTGTGTGGAGATCAAGCCCTGTTCTCAGAGCTAGATGAGGGTTTCAAGCATTCAGTAAAGCTGGGTAACAATACCATAATGAACGTGACAGGAAAGGGTAATGTGAAGATTATGTTCAATGGTGTTAATCACATTGTCACTGAAGTGTTCTATGTTCCAGAGTTAAAAATTAATCTCTTGAGCATAGGGCAGCTTCAAGAGAGAGGTTTGGAAATTTTGATAAAAGGAGGGTTATGCAAGATTTTCAATCCTGACAAGGGCTTGATCATTGAGACCATCATGAGCGCAAATAGGATGTTTATTCGGTTTGCTCAACCTCAAGTGATGTCTCAACAACAACACGATGAGTGCCTTCACACAAACTCACAGAATCTGTCCTAGCTTTGGCATCGCAGATATGGATACCTAAGTTACAAGGGTTTGAGAACTTTGCAGAGCAAGGAAATGGTGCGTGGCCTTCCACTCCATCTAATGTTTCATCCTCGCCAATAGCCTCGTTGAACCCTACTCGACCACCATGTCAAATATGTCGTCGTCCGAGACACTCCGCCATCAACTGCTACCATCGTATGGACCATGCATATGAAGGGCGAGTTCCTACTAAGAAGTTATCTGCTATGGTTGCATCATCTATCGTTCCACGTGATAATCAAACTTGGTTTACTGATAGTGGAGCATCTACTCATGTTACTTCTGATATAGCAAATATCTCAGTTCAAGATGAATATCGGGCCAAGATAAAGTCGGTGTAGACAATGGTACAGGTTTGCATATCTCACATATCGGTTCGAGTATCTTATTTACTAATTCTTCTGATTATCGTTTGTGTAATATTTTGCATTGCCCCCCAATTTCTACTAATTTACTATCAGTTTACCAATTAACACGAGATAATAATTGTTATTTTGTGTTTTTTCCTGATTGTTTTTTGTGAAGGACAAAACCACGGGGAAGACGCTTTTCCAAGGTCTGAGTGAAAATGGGTTCTACCCGATCTACCTCCCGCTTCAGTTGCGTAATAAATCGAGTCCTTCATTTGCCTTCCTTGGTGAACGTGGGGACTCTCTCACATGGCATTAACGCCTTGGACATCCAGCATTTCCTATTTTGAGTCGTTTAGTGAATAAAGAGTGTCTCCTGATACATGATCACTTAACAACAAAGAGTTTTGTGTTTCTTGTCCGTTGGGAAAAAGTACTCGTTTACCTTTTCAAGTTTCCTTGTCAATTGCTTCTAAGCCTTTAGAGTTAGTGCATTCCGATGTTTGGACTTCTCCAATTTTTTTAGTTTTTGGATCAAAATATTTTATTCTTTTTATGGACGATTATTCTAAATATTCTTGGATTTATCCTATGCGTTATAAACATGAAGCGTTCGATTATTTTGTAAAATTTAAGGCCTCTTCTGAAAACTTGCTTTCGTGTAAAATTCAATCTTTGCAATCAGACGGTGGGGGAAAAATATGTTAATACTAAGTTTCAACAATTCTTCGCTCACCATGGGATTTCTCACCGTATGTCATGCCCTCATACTCCAGAGCAAAATGGTGCATCTGAACGCAAACTTAGACATATTGTTGACATGGGTTTTACTCTCTTGGCTCAAGCTGGTATGTCCACTTCTTATTGGGTTGACGCATTCAATACGTCTGTTTATTTAATTAACCGTCTTCCAAGTAAGGTCTTAAAATTTGTGTCCCCTTATGAGAAATTTTTTCATCGGTCTCCAAATTATTCTACTTTACGCGTTTTTGGTTGCGCATGTTTTCCTTACCTTCGACCGTACAACAAAAACAAATTAGAGTTTCGCTCCAAACAATGTGTTGTCTTAGTGTATTCACTTTATCATCAAGGATATCGGTGTTTGGATATCAACACTGGTCGAGTTTATCTTTCTCACCATGTAATTTTTAATGAGTTTGGGTTCCCTTTCAAGCATAATACGACATCTCCGCCTAATTTCACTCGGACCGAAGAATCGTCGACTTCAGGGGTAATGTTTCCTACACCTTCGCATCTAACTCAATTATCTACTTCATCTGATATTATTGGCCAACTTAGCTCTTCAGCATCTCAGAGCCCATTAATGCAACCTGATTTAACTCCTCATAACCCTAGCCCTAATGGCTCACATGATTCCCCTCTTGTTCCATTAGCACTTATGCCACCTTCATCACCAAATCACCAAGCTACTCCTGGCTCCAGCAACTCCAATCAAATACAACCCATTTCTTCATCACCAAACAACTCCAGTCCATTACAACCCCTTCCTTCATCTAATATTGAAGCCCATCCCTCTATTCCACCAACTCATACTATGGTCACACGTGGGAAAGCTAAAATTTGCAAGCTTAATCCGAAATATGCTTTGTCTACGACTATTTCTACTGAACCAGTTGAGCCTTCCTGTTTTACACAAGCTCAAAAATCCGTTCAATGGCGAGATGCTAGGTGTTCTGAATTCGACGCACTTCAGCGTAATGGTACATGGTCTTTTGTGCCGCCGTTGAAAACCATGAATGTCTTTTCTAATAAATGGGTGCACAAGATTAAAAAGAATTTCGATGGCACCATCGAATGCTACAAGGCACGGTTAGTAGCAAATGGTTTTCATCGACAACACGGGATCGATTACTTGGAAACTTTTAGCCCGGTTGTTAAGCATACCACCATTCGGGTTATTATTTCGCTTGCTATGCATAACCGTTGGCCCATACGGCAACTTGATGTGTAAAATGCTTTTCTTCACGGGGTTCTTATCGAAGAAGTATACATGAAACAACCTAAAGGGTTTGAAAATCCTAATTTCCCCAATTATGTATGTCGATTACATAAGTCGTTATATGGCTTGAGACAAGCACCTCGTGCTTGGTTTCAAATATTATCAGATTATCTTGAGGATCTTGGATTCGTTGGGTCTAAAGCTGATTACTCATTGTTCACATACGAGCATGGTAGCATATTTATTTTACTGTTGGTTTATGTGGATGACATTCTTCTTACTGGAAGTTGTTCCTCTCATTTAAACAGACTTATTTATGATTTGGGTAAGTTCTTTGCTATAAAGGATCTCGGGAAGTTACGATACTTTCTTGGTATTGAAGCTACTTTCTCTGGCGATACTTTTATTTAACTCAAGCCAACTACGCATTGAGTATTCTCAAACGTAACCTTATGGAGGAGGCTAAGCCATATTCTACACCTGCTATTAGTGGAAAGAAACTCGATCCTTCTGATGGTGACTTATTACCTGATCCCACTAGTTATCGTAGCATAGTTGGGGCACTTAAATATCTAACCTTAACAAGGCCAGATCTCGCATTTGTTGTTAACCAAGTATGTCAATTTATGTCTCATCCTACGACGACACATTGGACTGCTGTAAAACGGATTCTAAGGTATGTTAAAGGAACACTTAATCATGGATTATTATTTCAGTCCGGCTACTTAAACTTGAAAGCTTATTCTAATGTGGACTATACTGGATGTCCACACGATCGAAGATCCACAGGTATTTTTTTTGCATTTTTCTTGGCAAAAATCCTATCTCTTGGAGTGCTAAAAAGCAATCAACGATGTCTCGTTCTAGTACATAATCATAATATCGACAATTGACTCATACGGCGGCTGAGATTTCATGATTGCGAAGTTTATTTCAAGATTTGAAGATTTTTATCTCGACTACTCCACTAATTTGGTGTGATAATATTAGTTTTATCTCGGTGGCTTCTAATCCCGTTTTTCACTTTCGCATGAAACATCTCGAAGTTGATTACCATTACGTTCACGAAAAGGTTGTTCGAAAGGAACTTGATGTTCGATACATTAATACAATCGACCAAGTTGTTGACATCTTCACAAAGGGACTCTCGCATATTCGTTTTGATTTGCTAAAGGGCAAGCTCATGGTCCGCTAACGCCCCTTCAGCTTGAGGGGGTGTATTAGAGATAAGTCTCCTTCTCAAGAAGATAACTCATGATGATGTTCTCTATCCTATCTTAGATATAATCGTAGAGTTGTAACCCAATATATCAGGGAGTGTATACCTATCTTTGTTAGACTTGTACTTATCTAAATGGTGTTTATATAATGCCCTGTAAGATTCAACATAATTAAGCTGGACATTAAACCTTTCAGAGTTGAGCTTCCCTCGTATCCAATGTGGGACTAAAAACACTTAGTTCTACCATTCAAGGAAAAGGAAAACCAAAAACATTTTTGTATTTTCCAAAAAAATTGATCGCATTTAATCCACAATGCGATTAAGAAGCTTTAAGTTAGTAGAAAAACACGAAGAACACCAAAATTGGGCAAAATAAAGCTTAATTGCTTAAAAGAAATGAAGTATATTACAATGAATCACTCCAAAACCCTAGGCTTCTCTCAGAACTCTCTCTAGATCTAACATAAAAAACTTAACCTAGAAAATAGCCTAGTTCCCTTTATATAGAGGGAACTCGAAATTACAAATCCAACGCATCTCGAGGCAAAAAGTACACCTCATAAATACAATCACCGCCTAATGGAAAAATACTGAATCACACCTCTGTTCGAACAGAAACAGTTTCTGCTCGAATAAAATAAATGTATTCGAATAGAATAAAAATTTATTCGAATAAAACACCTCAGGCAGAAATACCATAAATCTATTCGAATATAAATAAATATATTCAAATAGAAATAAATCTATTCGAATAGAATACCTCAGGCTGAAATCTATTCGAATATAATAACATATATTCGAATAAAATTCCTCAGAAAAGTATATAAACTTAAAAACTTCATGTCTTCTTCAGATCCCCCTGGATCATAGCTCCCTCATTTAGGAGCCTTGAGCTCCTGCTCAAGCTAGAACTGGAGATGTGGGAATGCGACGCTGCCCATTACCCTGTTGTACCACTTCGACGTACGAGGTAGCTGACCCTTATTCCCAACTTGAAACGAATCAAAACAAACACATATCTTACCTAGCAGCAACTTTTGGCGAAACATACTATGCCATTTAGGATCATCATATCCTGACCTAACAAAAGGCGTTATCTGCATATAAACCAACATAGTGGAAGTAGTTGGTAATGGAGGTCGAGATAACCTATCAGCCAATTTGTTGTCCACTCTCTTCTTATACTGTAAAATCAAGGGAAATTGTTGGAGATACGACAACCCCTTCATCTGGCGAGCTTGCTGTAGTTTGGATTGTGTAGCTAAAAACTGGAACGGTTTGTGATCAGTATGTACCACAACCTCCTCTTGCAACTTACCCAAGATGGTTTGTTGCTTAAAAAACATTATCATTGGAGATAACACTCGAGTTGACGCACCCTCCTGAACCGATCGCACCAATAACACAAACTTGCCGTTCACATTAACCAACTACTTCACCTGAGTCGCCGTTACCAAATTTGACGTAATGACATGTTCCTTACAAGCATTGATATGGAACTCATTTCCCTCCTTCATAAGACGATACATGCGAGCTCTACAGTAATGAATCGCATCGTGGTCCCAAAGATAAGGGTTACCCAAGATGACCTGGCACACATCCAAATGAACTACCTCACACATCACCTGGTCAATAAACTTTTCGGAAATTGTAAACTTGAATGTACATTACTTTGTGACCATCATATCCGCATCTTTCTGAAACCACCCCAAACCATACGGCCCAGGATGAGTTATAGTCGTCAAACCCATCTTCTTCACCAACGTCTCAGAAATCAAATTTTTCTGACTACCCGGATCCATAATGGCCTTGACCAAACTCTGCTTTACCTGAATACTGACATGAAAAAACTCTTCTCGACTCTCTTCCTCGGTAGCCAAAGTCTGTTAAAGCATAAGTATAAACTTAGGATTCGGCTTATCTAAATCTGGAAGGTCAACAACCTCTGCGGCTAATGTATATCTCTCTTTCTTGCTCTTCTCCTCCTTCGGCCTAAGCTCCGGGTGAAGTTTCCAGCAATAATTGGAAATATGCCCACTCGTTTTATAATGATTACAATGATACTCCTTGGACGAAGACCCCGTTCCTTTGGCCTCTTCCTTATGCTCATTTTTCTAACTTGACTTGTACCCCGACTTAATCTTGTCATCTTCTTTGTCACTCTTCAAGTACTTGCCTTCAATGGCAATTGCCTTCACGGTAGCGTTCTCGATATTGGCCACAGTAAAGAGCTTCAACTCTCTCCTAATGGACTCCGACAAACCCCCGTGTATTTCATGAACACATCATACTCGTCCATATCAATGTCCAAAACCAAAGCTTGATTATGAAATGCCGTAGTGTACTCCTATACGAATTGTTCAAACTTTTGGGGCAAATTGTGCCATAAAAACCATATCTCTTGCTCATACTCAATCAGATAAAACTGTTTTCGCACTAAAACCTTGAATTCTTTTCAACCCAAATCTCCTACATCGTGGCGTTTTTGATAAGATTTCCACCACGTGAGTGCATGACTTGCGAATTTCAACGTAGCAAAGCAAATTTGTTAAGCATTAGAGTATTCGTAAACAGAAAAATAGGTCTCTAACCTATCGAACCAATTATTCAATTTCTCGACATCGACGGAACCATCGAATATCAAAATTTTAATCTTAAAACCAATCAAAAGATTACGCAGAAGATTTGTGGACTTACCAATAACCGATCGCTCCTCATCAAATTCGGCAGCACTAAAATCATCAAAAACTAGAACGTCCTCGTCACCATCCACCTCCATAACCCCTTTCTTCTTCGAACGGCCTTGCCGTTTCACCGAAGTGGTAGCCTTAGCGAGGTTCGTGAGACGCAATTGCTCCACTAACTTTCCTACCGTAGAAGTTAGAGCGGAAACTATTGTTTCCAAAATTGTGAGTCTCTCATTGGGATTACCCATCTCCAAATCGTCCTTCTTCTTCGAATTAGGTTTGCGATGGATCTTCAACGAACTCACTAGCTTCTCTTTCGTTTGCTTGAGATGGTCGCGTGTAGAGACCATAAACCATAATCAACCACCGAAGATCGTAACTGGAACTCTGATACCACTTAATCCACAATACGATTGAAAAACTTTTAGTTAGTAGAGAAACACGAAGAACACCAAAATTTGGCAAAATAAAGCTTAATTGCTTAAAAGAAACGAAGTAGATTACAATGAATCACTTCAAAACCCTAGGCTATCTAACATAAAAAACTTAACCTAGAAAATAATCTAAGTTCCCTTTATATAGGGGGAACTCGAAATTATAAATCCAACGCATCTCGAGGCAAAAACACGCCTCATAAATACAATCACCGCCTAAAGGAAAAATGCTGAATCGCGCCTCTGTTCGAACATAAACAGTTTCTTTTCGAATAAAATAAATGTATTTTATTCGAATAAAACACCTTAGGCAGAAATACCATAAATCTATTCGAATAGAATACCTTAGGCTGAAATCTATTCGAATATAATTCCTCAGAAAAGTATAGAAACTTGAAAACTTAATGTTTTCTTCAGATCCTCCTGGATCAGCATTACCACTATATTTGTAGTATTGTCCTTTGAAACGATAAACTGACATCCTTGGATAGATATGTGCAATGAGTATTCGCTCAAACGAGATAACCCAATGGGACATTTCCATGATCCATTAAATTTTCAGTACAGATCAAGTATGGTAAGTCAAGGTCTAGTTTGTAAGAGTTACAATCATCAAAGCAAGTCATGGTAGAAATCTTTAGATCAGGGGAAAACGATTGCAACCCTTTAAATAATGTAGTCATTGGGAGCAAGTTTTAGGTACCTCACAATGTCCAAGAGTCTTGGAGTTATGCCATTGTTTTATTCTCCACAGCCAAAGTAGCGAGGCTATTGGAGTTATTTCCAAGTAAGTGGCGCGAAATAACGAAAGTATCCTCCTCGAATTGCCGACACCAGGGCAGTAGTACTCTATGAGTTGAAAAAAAGGCGCTCTCATGTTTTCCAGAGATAAATAGAAGTCCAAATCAGTGTAAAATGTTTTATTTATTACTATAGAACAACTTCCGGAGATTCCTCTCTCTCTCTCAGCTAAGCTGAGTTCACAAAATCAGATCTAGATCTCAGGTAATTTTTTCAATAACCTAACTACATTTGACCTAATTTCATTGTTTGTTTGCTTCGATTTTGTCACAATTCATCTACATTTCGTCCTACAATTCTTAGATTTGTTGGTGCTCCTGAAGAGTTTGGGGGTTTTAGTTGTGGATCTAGGGAGTTTAGGCGCCGCTCGGGCGGGGTGTTACAATTATTCTCTCGTATTGCTCGTAATTATTGCATGCTTAGTCTCGAGGTTATTATTGAGTAAGGTACACAATTAGGGATGTGTGTGTTGTTCATTTCATGGTTGTACTAATTTTGTCCCCATTTTACACCATCAGCATAAATTTGTGTAGAGTTGTCTGCCTTTAAATCGTTAGCCATGTCAAGGAGACCAGTAAATCCAGCTCGACGCTTTGCGGATGGTGGAAGCATGCCATTTTCAAGCTCATTGCATCAGAAATCACGTTCTTCACCTATACTATCGGTTGGATTGGTCATTGTGGTAATTTTATCTTCCCTTGCTTCATTAGATTGTATATTCTCATTAGCTAGTGGATCGAAATTCTTATATAGATCTCTCTTCTTTTCTTTAAAATTTCAGGGTGCACTTCTTCTGATTGGCTATTCATACAGTGGCTCAGGTTTGTGTCATTGTGCATACCTCAATTTTTCAGTTATTGCAGGCCTCATGACTGAACTGTTACGCCTTTGACATGGCAGGTGGATTTGGCGGTGATAAAAGTGTTAGTAAGCTTGAAGGTAATAACTTATATTTTGTCTTGTACTCTGAAGTTAGGTCCATAAGTGGTTGATATTATTTGTTAACTGATATTAATTGATTCAATGTTAAGGGATACTAACAAACCCTTCTCTAGAAGCTAAATAATTGATTCTTTCAAACTGCTGTATAGGGTGCACCGTGCACACCTTAATTGTGGGCATTTCTCTACCCCTTGGGATGTCAATAGTAAGGAGTGTTCCTTCCATACCACTTAAAATTTGGAAACCCGCATAAATCACATCCACTTATTTCCTACTCAATGCTGCTAATCTGAGAGAGAAAAACTGCAGAAACAACTGATGCACTACTATTTTGCCATGTAGCCTTCGATTAGATAGGCAAAACGTACCAACTTCTTAGATTTGGGTCCGTGCATCTCGGCTGTAGAATTAACCACTCATTTTTCAACAGCCTTATCCATGAACCTACTCAAGAAGTACATACTGGAGAGTTAGAGCTTCAACTGATTCTTTTGATTTTGTTACACCAATAGCTGTGAATCACCTCACCTTTTATGTTACGTAATTGCTTATTTATGAGTTATAATTGCAAGTTTCGTGTTAAATTTGTCTCGGGTATGAAAGTCTTAATATATGCCCATATATCCAGGTGATCTTTCATGCACATCCGAAGTTCTCAGGGCAGTGCCTGTTCTAAAGAAAGCATATGGCGACAGCATGCATAAGGTGTTGCATGTAGGCCCTGACACTTGTTCAGTGGTATCTCAATTGTTAAAGGGAGAGGATACTGAAGCCTGGGGTGTTGAACCGTATGACATGGAGGATGCTGATGCTAAATGCAAGGGTCTTGTGCGCAAGGGCGTTGTGCGAGTTGCTGATATAAAATTTTCTCTGCCCTACAGGGAGAAATCATTTAGCCTTGTTATAGTGTCTGACGCATTAGATTACTTGTCTCCAAAGTACCTCAACAAGACTCTTCCAGAATTGGCAAGGGTGTCTGCAGATGGTCTTGTCATTTTTGCAGGTACTTCTTAAACTTTACTTATTTCATTTAAGTACTACCGCTTTTCAAAATATACAATTTTTTGAACATAGAATAAAAATCTTGCAAGTTGTAAATGATTCAGAGCTGACTATGAAAAATATTTCAATAGGCAAACGACTTTACTGAATTCCTACTGACCTAGTGATTTAGCTAAAAGGAAATTATGTCTAATACTCGTGGGCATTTAATAGGCTTCCACTAATGTCATTTGTGAGGCATGTAAGTTCTAGTTGTAGAAAAAATGTCAATAGATTATTTACAGGGTTTCATCAATTTATTCTTTACGGAAAGCAAATGCTACTGATATTTCTATGACCTCTCTTCGTCTATTGTCGTAAACTTATGATCTGGCCCGAAATATATCGACTTAGGGCGGCCTGTTTGTTTTTGTTAGAGGTAAAGCCTCTAACATCTAACTCTTCTCTAAGTCAACTTAGAGGTTAAGTCAGAGGGGAAACAAGAGGGGAGTGTTTCAGTTCTAACTCATCGTCAAAGTCATGACAGTTAGATAATGATAATCTGTTTGTTTTTTTAGAACAATTAGAGCTAATTTAAAACCCCAAAATACTGAATTACCCCTCTCCCTAATAAAGGCTCAAATATTCATCCCCTCCATGTTTAAAGCACCACCTCCACACTACCCCATTTTCATTCCCACCACCATAACCTCCACCTGCCTCCGCCATAAAAAAATATAGCCATAACCTGGATAACATTAAAAATAACAACACATACACCCTGGATATCATATCAAAAATAACAACACATAACCTGGATATCATATAAAAAATATTACAACACATAACCTGGATAGCATCAAAAATAACAACACATACACCCTGGATAACGTAAAAAATAACAACACATACACCTTGTATATTATATCAAAAATATTACAACACATAACCTGGATATCATCAAATAAGTACAACACGATACAGTAACCATCATTTATAATATATTACTATTAAGTACTAAATAATATATCATTAACATGTACAACAATAATATCGAATTATCATCTACAAATAATAAATTTGTCATACATTCTCAAAGTTTAGAGATGAGATAGAGAGAGTTCACAACCTGTCAAGAACCACTGCAAATCAAATCAATAGCACTTTAATACACAAGCAATACAAAAACAATTTATAGACTTGTTGAAGAGGTGGGAATGTGGCTATAAACTTGGATATTCATATTCATTAATACACAAGCTATTAAGATTCTTTGTAAGCTACCAAATGGCCTCAGAACATAGTATAAACTTGGATAAAAGCATAATATTTTATGTTGGAATGCTGAAATCAATTGGTTGTTGAATGCTAAGCTTAAAATAGTTCTGCCCTCCACTGTATATATACCATATATATGGCTTGAAAGGAACACAAGAAAGTTCAGAATGTTAGCAGGCAGATGAAATTATTTCCAAATGCCTAAGGTATGAAGTTGCTATCAAGTGTGAACAATCTAGTTTTTCATCTAACTCTTTTAGAATGAAAGATGTCTTAGAAGACTGAATCATCATGTACATACCTAGAAGAATGAAAATCATCAACTGGGTATCATGGACTCCTTCTCAACAGTACTATATTATACTAACTGTGATGGTATCATAAAAGCAGATTTAAAAACATATAGAGGGATCTTTAGACTCAAAAATGGTATGCCAATTGTTGCCTACAATGGAGCTGCAAAAATTCTCTTAAAAGTGGTGAAATGGAAATGATTTCCATCCACAAAGGACTAGAAATTGCTCTTAATCTGAAGTTTACTCAACTGGAAATTCTTACACAGTGAATTCACAGCAATTATAAATCAGAATTCATAGCAATTACCTAAATCATAATTCACAGCAATTATAAATCAAAATTCACAACAATTATAAATCAGAATTCTCAACAATTATAAATCAAGTTCTACTTCAGATTGACTTAAACCTATCAGAATTCACAGCATTCACAAGCAATTACAGTAATTCACAAGCAATTCACAGAATCCTCAAATCAGAACTTAAACCCTAACAACAATTCAGAGCAATTACCTTGAATGAGAGAGAGATGCATCCAGTGAGAGAGAGAGAGAGTAGAGAACACAAAGAGAGTCGTTGAAGCTCTGTTGGCCGTGGAGTTGAGTCGGAGCTCTATAGAGAGGGAGAGGGAGCTCTGTGGAGTGGAGTGAAGCTCTGTGTAGTGGAGAGGGAGCTCTGTAGATCTCTCGGTGGAGTGGTCGGTGGGTTAAAGAAAGAAAGAAAGAAACTTGGGTTTTTGGTTTTGGGGAGAAGAGGGACTAGGGGTAGGAATTAAGGGCATAGAGAGGGGTAAAAAAAGAGACTTAGAGCCTCTTACCACGAAATCAGCCCATTCAGCCAGCTTACTCAACTTAGAGAATACTAACTTGAGTAAGATGTTAGAGGCAAACTTAGAGGCAAAAACAAACGGCTCTAAGTCGACGAGTAAGAGGGAGTAAGAGGTTTTAAGTTGAGTAAGAGCTCTTACTTAATTTAGAGCAAAAAACAAAACCCCCTTACCATGTATTTACTGAATCTCCTATCAAACATGTCATATAACTCTCTCATTTAATATTAATATCTCCAATGTATTGAAAAAGAGCTACATCTGAAAAATTAACCTTTTGTTACTCATAACTCATGTCAATGACTTGCCTTCCTTTCTTGGTTATGAAATTACCTTTTCTATGTGGCACCAAAATTAAGCAGTGACTAGTGTCACTGCTGCTATGAATTAAACTGTTTATAATATTATTATATTCTTACATTCTGCTTAGCAAGTAAGCATTTTATTAAAGAGAAGCAGATTACAAATGTAAGAAATTTAAGGGAGGTTGAGAGGACCTACCTAAGCTTCCAAAGTGGGAAAATGAAATCACGTAAAAGGAAGAAGATAAAGAACCAAATGCTTACTTCCACCGGTAACAAATTTCTTCGTTTAAGCATGAAATCCTTACATCCTTAGAAAGCAGGTCTCCCAGAGATTTCACATTAATATTCTGCTTTTACCCGAAATTGTAAAATCTTGTAATTTTTCATTGATTTTTCATTCGTAGGTTATCCAGGTCAGCAGAGAGTTAAAGTTGTAGAGCTATCAAGATACGGAAAGCCAGTAAGTGACTTCTTTCTTGCTTTGGGATTTCAGTTCGGTAATCTGACAAACGGTTATTTTATCTGATATGATAATAATGGATTTAGTAGCTTTTCGATTAATGAAGAAAATTTATTAATCAGAAGCCAGAGTAAAAGCCCTCAAAAGAGGTTGTAAAATGCAAATTGACCTTTCATCTGTATAGCCAATAATACAAAATGAAATAACCTGCAAGTGAACTCTCCCAATAGTATCTAAAATGAATGATCCTAATAATCCAGTATTGATTAAAATCGTAGGTAAACAGATGTCCAGAACAAATATTGCTTGAACTCAAGCTCGTTCTTTGAATATCCTATTTGTTTTCCTGTTTCCACATGGCCTTTAAAATCTCATATGGGAGGATATATAAAGTTACTTCACCCTAGTGTTAAACTTTGCATCTGGTCACTACTTCGACTTAGATAAGCCTGATTCGCAAAATTCGCTGCGTTAAGTAAATATTCTTAAAGCTGATGCTAATATTGACAACAATGAGAAGATGACTAGTTTTTTTGTTAATTCTACAAAGATAATAGCATACAAGAAGTAAATGAAGTTTCAGAAAGTTAATAGTAACATATAGAAACCAAAATTGATGATAAGGTCATCCCCTTTGAGGATAGTCTCCGTGAAAACCCTACAAATAAAGCACTTTTGGAGATCATGCTCACACTCCAAGTGAGAGGGGTTGGAGGTATATGAATGGCAGACCTTAGTGAAAGCGTCACGGCAGCGCGAGCTTTTAGGAAGAAAAAAAATGTAATTCTTGCTTAGCAACCTAATCGTACAAACTCTGAAATAGAAACCGCAATCAGGATGTCCTGGCCAGTAGAATCCTCTCAAACAAAAGCTCCAAGAGAGTCCAAGGCCATTACAAACTTGGACTTAATAAATGTTCTATTTTGGGTTTAGAAGTGGCAAATACTGAAAATTTGTCTTTAGAGACGATCCCGAAGCCCCCTCACAACATGGCTGTACCCCCTATCTTCACAGCAGAACGAGTGATGTCCAGCAAATCGACTTGGAGGTCCGGAATCACTTTCCAGATGCTGTTTCTATAAGAGGGCCTGATAATCATACTTGCATTTTTGTATTGGTTATACTGAATATTACGAAATCAGATTTTGGGCCTGCTAAAAATGGGAGGTTCGTCATCCTTTACAGTCTCACTTAATTACCTAACAATTTCACAAATCCAATTCCTAATCAGTCACATGAAATGCCTCGACTTTGGTAGATAATTCCTCAAGTCCGTTTTCTGGGGAATGACATTGAATTCCATCCTACAAATAAATGGTGGTACTTTCCACTAAATCAGTGTCGACTTTCAACTTTGGTATTGCAACTGGGTGTGCCAATTTTCACGGAACCAGTAACTTGAAAGTGAAATCTGGACACAATTTTTTGGTAATCAGTCGTAAACTTTAATGCCTTAGCTGTATAGCACTTTCTAGTTGCTTTATAAGCAGTGATTCCTTAAATTTAATCTGTCAGATGCTTATGAGAATGACTTCTGGAATATTTTTTTCTTTCTGAAGGCTAAATTGCGGAGCTCATCTTGGTGGATAAGATACTTTGTCCAAACTGGCTTGGAAGAGAATGAAGCTGCGATCAAGAAGTTTGAACAGGCTGCAGAAAAGTTGTCTTACAAACCAAGCTGCCAGGTCTTCCACCTTAGCTCGTATCATTGAAATATCAACATATTATTTCCACCATTCTCCAGACCTCAGTTGTGATTATTTTACATTGTGGCTTTTATCAAACTGTACACATACTTGTGGGGTTGATGTTTTCATGGGGTAAGTTCTCATGAAAATGGTTTCCACCATCATGTACTTGTTAATTTACCTTTTGGTCGATGTTGTAACTGCCAGACACTAGTAATTTATTTTAGCCCAGTGAAATCCATTCTTATTGTTCTGATGTTCCCCAAATGGTTGTTTGTTATCCCAGTGTCTCTGCTCCCTCTTAGATTTTTTTATCTTCAATTGCTTTGCTCTGTTAAACAATCACTGCAAAGATGTTTGATTGAGTTTGGTTATTCTCTAGACCAAAATGTCTGGTAATGCTTAGTGTCTATTATTGATCCATCAATTAGGCATGCTCTTTAGTTGTCTGTGATATGATCAAAATATCCGCAGTCTTGGGGTCTATTATTGATCCACCAACATGCTCTATAGTGATCAAACTCAGTGGCGTGACTCCAAAAGACAACCTTGAAATCCAACTCTATATAAAAACTGATGTGTTTCTCGTGCATAACAGTTACACAAGCCACCAATAGTTTTGAGAGGAGCTCCATTCTCCAAGCCACATGTAACATGAGTTGGACTGACTCTACCGACCTTTTGTTTTGTTCTGACACAGCAGCCCAACACTTGGGGCCGCCCAATTTTAAATTCACGTGAAATCCCTATTTTTATCGAAAGAGACATAATCGAACCCAATTTTTGTAGTAATATGCGAGTCTCGATGAAGATCAAGGGCTAAGATGGGTGGTCTATAGATAAAACTCTTGGACCCAGTATGATAATAGTTGAGTTCATCGGGCGGGAGCTCAAGTTCTTCTAGATATCCTTTTCTTTGTATTAATAATGGTAAAGTTTGGAAGTCGCACTCCAATAATATCTCATCCAAAATCTCAAAACTCTCTCAAACTCTAGAATTGCATTTTCTGGTAGTCTTGCGCTCAGGTTTGGATTCTAAATCTTAAAGTTTATGTTATCTTTCTTAACATATCCACATGAATATATCGTTCTCATTGAAATTTAATAGGCCTGACTGGATACAGATATTTCTACAAGTTTTAGTTTGATGTTGAAATTGGATATTCTCTTTGTAATCTTTTTTTTTAGTATACCTGTTGGTTCATGTTGTTTTTCCTTTTGGGTGTTTGGTTCTCCCCCTCCCCAGGTCTTCATGTTGACTCTTTGAGGATTAGGGGGAGTTGTCCCCATCTTGTACATTATTTTCTTTCTATATATCTGGTCGCGGGTCTGCCTAAACCTGGCTTGCCTAGCCAAAAAATAAAAGAGTACAATAAATCACATCTGTTTGACGATTTTGTAGACCGTTCTTCATGTACAAGTTGCAACCGCCCTTTACTTGTTTTCATGCAACCAAGTTAACGGAAAGAAATATATGTCTCACAAACGTTGAAGAAAAGTGAACATGGATTCTTTCTTAGTAGTTTATTATGTATTCTTTGATTTAAATAAGAGAAAGAATTCTAATCCTAAAGGGAACCAAATAAAATAAAATATAGAGAAGTTCCTAAGAAGAGTATTCTTCAACAAGAGCCAATAAATGTGTAGTTGTTTACACGAATAAATGTAATCCCAGACAACAAAAGCGAAAAATTCCAAACAAGAGTCTTCAACACAACTTTGAGGCACTCTTCTAGACACTCATCTTTTAGGAACACATAAAGATGGTTTAAGTTACCGTGGCGAGCCCCGGGAGACTAGTTAGGAGAATGGTGAAAAATGATGAACCTGACGAACTTCCAGATTCCAAAAAAAGAAAAAAAAAATAATTAAGAAATTTTTATCGTATGAATATGAGCTCCTTAGTAAAGTTGTTATCCTCCCAAAAAATTAAGTTATTTCAACATTTTCATCAACTTTAAAAATATATTTGAAGTACAACAAATTGTAGACATTCTTCGTTGTCTAATATATCCCAATTTTAAAGTTGTACATTATGATGTTGAAATGTCGGAATCACCTAGTAATTTACGAGGATGATCTCAATGGTAAGGAGATCATATCCATACGGTTAAAATTTCTTCAATTGTCTATAAATTGGTCCTAATGGTTGAGTGTCTAAGGAGTGTCCCAAAGTTGAGTGTCCACAAATCCTCTCCTTATAAAATGAAGCAATAGCTTATATAAAGCACTATCACAATTCATTATGGGTCGGTTCTTCCTACTATTCTTCGTCCGTCAACTGGACCTCGCAACGGTTGACACATTTTGCCTTTGGTTTGTTCTTCCTTCGTAAGAGTATTCACTTTTTATGCCATGGTGGTGTTATGAAAACCAATGCACGTTTAAAGAAAAACCCCGTTGATTGTATCTTCCTATTTCAAATCCATATGTATAATATTTCAGTTGCAATTTGAGCTTACTAACGTTTTATTACGTGTATATCTCAACAGTGATTCCACTATAACACAGTTGACAGGATGTCGAAGAATGGTTTTTGTGAAGGAGAGCATGATGTTTATATAGATGATAAGGTAGTTTCACTGGCTCTAATTTGTACTGCATTAGCACCACTTATATTTGTTCTCCAAATTTTGATGATTCAGTTCACCTTCGACTGCATGTTCATTTTCTTACCTTTTTTTTTAGGTAAAAGTTGACCCTGGGAAACCTGCCCCATTAACCTGGCAACGGAAGTTAAATAGTGAGGGCAATGTTCTTTCAGAGTTTACTGTAACCAAGCATGAGCTGATGCATAACGTATTTTTTCAACTCCCTCCTATTCTTATATCTTGTGTCTTTTGTTACTGAATCTTTCTATCGTACACATGCATATCATAATACTTGGAAGAAGAAGGATGTGCTCAGCTGAGATTACAACTAGCATAAAACTAATTGATTTCATCGTTTGCTTTTTGGAATGTCGGTGAGCCACAATATAACATAGGCGGTCAGGGGTTGGTGCTAGAGAACGTTATCTCTGAGAGGATGCTGTTTTGTTTGTCTGTCTTTATATCTAATATAATTACATGTCTGGTTGTAGGCTCCAATGATTTTCCGATTGTGGCGTCATATCAAAGAAGAAACCTCTAAAGGACGGGTAATCACTTTATAAAAAAATGTTATTGTATTATAATAAATGCATCAGCTGATAACATAATTATCATAATAATGTATACTGATTTTTTATTTTATTTTTAGGTGCCAGTAGGCAATCCTTTTAATAGAAGCCTTCCCACATCGTGTCATGGAGTTCCCTTAGGTGGTATCGGGTAGGCCTTTATCCTTTACTAGTTAACACATGTTATATCCAAGGTACGGTTATTATTATTTCAGTTGAAATTATTTCCACTCTAATCATTGGCCTGGGTAGTGAAAATTCATTTTGAGTAGTGTTATTAACCCCTAAGGAATTGGATGCTTAACTAGAATCGATTTTACCACGTAACGACATTATTTGGTTGGCTCCATAAGCTTCACCAGAGACACCATAAAGCGAAAAAAGAAAAGGGAAAATTATAACAGAGAAGAATCTCGGCGGTTCTTGAATTTTCTTTGACACCAATTTGAGTAATACACAAACTGTCAACTAATAGTATTTGATGGAGAGAGAAAGAGAAAAGAAGAGATTGGGAGTTGGAGATTGTGTTAATCTTCTCTGCGTCCTCTATTTTCCACTGTTTATTAGGATTAACAAATATGAGGGCATTGGCTGCTGCTTGAATTAATCATCATAGTTTATTTTCTTTCTTTACATTGACCCAATTTCCCTCGCACAATATGACCAATATGGAAGAAAACTTCCCAACATGGCTTATTTGGGTCCATGTGAGTAATCCTAAATTAACAAACCAAATAGTTGGTAATTAAATCAGATGCAAAGGCACTTGTTTCATTGTGGGATACCCTTCTGTGCCGGCATGGTCTCTTCTTGTCTGAAACTATAAGAAACCAAATAAAAAATCCCATACATATTCATCTCAGAGCACGACTTTCAGCTACTTTTTTTTTTTTTACCAAATGTCATCTTTTACCAGACTATACTTGGCTGTCGCTCATAGTCTGAGCAACCCATATGAAAGCCAGCTACAACTGGCTTGATTTTTTTTTAACTCCAGTGGCTTCTATAAGGATAATATATTTCTCACTTTCTCAATTATGATTCTACCACTTCGCTGTCATATTATCCAAAGAATTGTGACTTTATTTTGAGCTACCATTTTGCAAAACCACTTTACACTTACGTCTAATATGGGGGGAAAACCTAACACTTTTGCTGTGGTTGAAACATCAACCTTTAGTGCAGGGAGCATTGGAAGAAGTTACAAAGGCGAGTTTCAACGCTGGCAACTATTCCCTGCAATATGTGAAGAAAAAACTGTCTCAGCAAATCAGTTTTCTGTAAGTTTGATGCTTAGTAGGCGTACAACATAGATTTCCTCCAGTAACACTAGTAGACATGTATACGAAAGTATTCATTTCAGAACATGTATATTTAGTGGTAGACACACAACAAGTTGGGTGAAGAAATACTTGTTATGTGTCAATATCGAAGGTTTCTTTGGGTCTATCTATAAATATTTTATCTTCTAAAAAATAATGAAAATAAGAAGACGGAGAGTGTTTATTAGGATCCTGGATGGCCCTTTTCCTTTTCTTTTCCACTTGTTGAGTTTTTTTTTTTTCTTTTCTGCCTTCGGTTTGTACTCTTTCCACCTCGCAAAGCTTTCAGTTGATTGAATTAGTTAAAAAAATTATTGTCTCAACATAAAAAAAAATTAATTATCCCTTTTTGTAGTTAATTTACTTATTTGCTTCTATTGACATTAAGTTGAACCTTTTATGCGTTTTCCCCTTCATGTTTTGAGCTCCATATAATTGGCAATAGTCCTGATTGTTTATCTTTCTTCCGCGGGTAAATTTGTATCGATATCTCTGTGTTTTTCTTTAGACTGCAATGGAGAAGAAGATGGTCGGTTCACTTTTAGGCCAATAGGTTCTTTTTGAGTAATTAAGTTATCCACTATATGAATAACATATGTGTATCATTTACACTTTGTCTGTTACATTATATCTGGATATTCCCTATAGGAATTATGTAATTGAAATACCTAAGATGTCAAATTGAAGTGTAGATTTTTCTTTACTGATTGTGTTATAATTTATATAGCCATTTACTTGATTTTCGGTGTGATTTCATTTTCTTGGTTCATTGAATCATACTTACCTATATATGGTTAGAGTCAAAATCATCTACAGCCTGAGCTCATATTAAAATAAATGGTAAAAGATATCCTAATGCCTTCATGTCGTGCAGATTTTTGTTTCACGCCCCAATGGTAAAAAATATTCTACCGTCTTGTCCCCAGGGAGCCCAGATGTTTTTAAGTAAGCCACCTTCTTTTACTTTTTAATTTTAAACACCTTATACTTTGGAAAATAGTGATAATGTTAGGATACGATATCCTATAGAATCTTTATTTGTTGTCTCCTCAGATTCTAATACAGCACAAGATAAACTCATACTTAAACATTGCATGGATATGCAGAGAGAGTAGCATATCTGGCATTGGATCATGGGATTGGAACCTACATGGACAGAATTCTACTTATCATGCTCTATACCCAAGGGCGTGGACTGTCTATGAAGGTTAATTAGTTAGTTGAAGACTCTAGAATCGATGAAATTTATTTTAGGTTTTATATTACTTGCCTGCAACCTGACCATTATTAGTACAGGTGAACCTGACCCGGAACTTAGAATTGTCTGTCGTCAGATGTCACCGTTTATTCCCCACAATTATAAGGAAAGCAGCTTCCCAGTATCAGTTTTCACATATACGGTACGAAAAAAACCCTTAATGAGTCCAGTTATTTGATTAACCAATGCGGTCTTAGCAAATTTCACTTGCTACAGTTATTCAATTCTGGGGAGACTACTGCAGATGTCAATCTTCTATTCACGTGGGCTGTAAGTTGAATTTCGAAAATTGTGTATTCTTCTATTCCAACATATCCTGATGTATGTTTACGATGTTCATTTAGTTATGCTAGTGATAGTGAACACTTCCAATCCTGTGTACTTGTGTGTGTGTGTATCTGTGTGGTGGGGTGGGCCTTGCTAATACCCTCTAGATGATCCTAATCCCAGTCCCATTGTTTGTATGTTTCATGAAAGAAAATTTCATTACCTGATTTCTATTTATTATTGTAGAATTCTGTCGGTGGGAACTCCGGAATGACTGGCAACCATTCCAATTCAAAGATGATGTAAGGAAGCATGCAATATTTGTGTTCTATCCATGATTTATGACTAAGATTGTGAAAATTTCCGTATTATCTATTTCATCCTATACGACGAATTTTAATGTGTAAAGTCATATTTCTAATAGGACAAAAAATGGTGTGCATGGAGTCCTTCTACATCACAAGTAAGTCTCCTTTCTCTTGATACAGAAGGAGAAAAATATCAGGCCTTCCTTTTGTATTTAACTGTATCCATCATATGATCCACATGCTCATTTTAATTGTATTGTATGTCTTTTTCAGGACCGCAAATGGACAAGTTCCAGTTACATTTGCAATAGCAACACAAGAGACTGAAGATGTCAAGGTCTCACATTGCCCTTGCTTCTTGATATCTGGTAGTTCCCATGGTGTAACAGCAAAAGATATGTGGCAAGAAATTAAACAGGTTGGATAATCTATTGCTATGACTCCATCTTTCCATTTTCCTTTCTATTCCCCCTAAATTTACTTCTCTGCATTTACATGCTTATGGTTTATGATAAAAAACTACTAACGTGGAAGCGATTAACAAAAAGACAAACTACTTTGATTGATTTAAAGAATGAAAATAAACTAGATCTCTCTACCTAAGGCTAACCCTTTCTCTCACTAAAACTAACATTAAAAATAAACTAGGCTTCGGCTCTCTTTTATAGGAGAAGAGACCTAGCATAAATAGAAACCCTAGCTAGACTCTAATTAGGAGACTTCAACTAATTATAATGCAATTAAAGTAAATAGCAAGAACTAAATAAGACGGTGCGCACACGACATACGAAACGTGCTATGCGTGGTTGTGGGTACGACCACGTAATTATCAGTTTAAGTGAATTCTTATTTGTTTTCTCCTTCCACCTTTCTGAGCGTAAGATGTTTAGATCTTATCCGTTGATTTTTGCAACGTATTTTTCGAAGGGTAGGAGTTATTGGAAATCAATTTTAATATGAGTATGAAATTATTCCTATTTGTGCATAATCATTTTATCTGATGTGAATTGTCCTTTAATGGTCGTTCTCACCGTCAATGGACTATTTATATTTATGTTATTTTGATTCAAGCCTCTCCATTGCTGGAGTTGCTAAGTTGATTTAGAGACTTGCTTGTTTAACTAACACAAGGTTAAAGAGGCAATTTTCCGAATTTAAGTATAATTCTATTTCAATTAGAATTAGGGTTGCTAATTCTAATCCCCCTTGTATTCTATAAAATGGGAAGTCTAGGTTATTTGTTTTTTAAGTTAGTAGTTAGTAGAGTTGATTTGTTTATTAAAAGAGTTGAGTTTTCATCTTATTAAACTTTATTTGAGATCTTGTTCAAACTTCGTGTTAATCGAATACGAATTAAGCTTCCGCGTTCGTTGATTCACATTAATTGGTACCAGAGCTGTTGAGATCTAAGTGTAGTCAGTTTCAATAGCAAAGATGCCTAGTGGAAGACCTGCGACAAAGAAACCTACTCTCGCTCAAGATGTAGCTACCGTAACGGATAGGCTTGATAAGCTTATCGAGACTTTGGGTAGAGGAACCTTTTTCCTCCCCCACCCCCCCCCCCCAACCACCTCCGTTGGGCGTAACAAAAGATCTCTCTCTAGAGGGAAGCGTCGTCGCGAGGAGCGATGATCTCAACAATCCGTTAATTTACCTAGGTGTTGAAACCGAGGCTTACAATGGTGAGAAAATCGGAATCCAAGTCGTAGCCAAAGGGCCGGCCACGACAACCAACAGCCAAACAAACGGCCCGCACGAAGAGCTGACCCAACAACAGTGGGATATGCTTCCCGTCAAGATTATAAACCCAAATAATGATTGGTTTCTACAATTTGAACCAATCGATGTGCCAATCAGAAGGTTTGAGGAGTGGGGCCACGACGATTCGTTCAGCAGCAACGACGAACCCACTTCTCCGATTGAAGAAGAGTTCGTTATCGAAGCTGAAACTTGTGATGTTGAGGAAATTGGGGTACAACCCAAGGCCAACGGACCAACCATGGCAACCACCGACCAACCACGAGGTTTCCGCCTAGAGACGACCCTGGAATACAACCAACAAGGACTGTCGCCGCCGACATCAGTCCCGACAGTAGTCGGTACCACAACTTATCATTTAGGAAAGACAGCTCCAGCAGTATGTGTTGTGCACATGCTTCATGAACAACAACCAGCTCCAGTAGTGAATACGGTCAAAAGACCGAGCCGAGTCGAACAAAATAGTGCATCTTCGGCGGTAGCTACCAATCAACATGTTACTCAACAGTGGATTCAGGAGACACGTATGAATCACAAGATGTAGATCGGCCTCGTCCAATAGTTCCGTTCACGCATGTTACAGTCTGAGGTATCCTAATATTTAATCCATACGGGGGAGATGATAGCCCTAGGCGAAGAATTATTTCCGTATGTTGATCCGTTTTGGGAAAGCTTCGTAGCAGGGTTCGAAGAGCGGACCACAGTATTTTTTCAGCTTTTAATTTTAGACATCAATGGACGTAGGGATGTTGGTGACAACATCGTACCCCCGCACATGGGTATGACATCGGTTTACGGTAAATTTTGCGGTAGAATTCGAAGTTTGAAGACGGGTATGCCATATCAGAGAGTTTCGAGTTCCGTGATATTTTGAAAACTTGCCGATTTCGTGGTCGAAATCTTCCGCAGAGGGAGGGATTTGATGTGAATTGCCCTTTAATGGTTGTTCTCACCATCAATGGACTATTTATATTTATGTTATTTTGATTCAAGCCTCTCCTTTGCTGAAGATTTTAAGTTGATTTAGGGACTTGCTTGTTTAACCAACACAAGGTTAAAGAAGAAGTTTTCTGAATTTAAGTATAATTCTATTTCAATTAGAATTAGGGTTGTTAATTCTAATCCCCTTGCATTCTATAAAGGGGGAGGTCTAGGTTATTTGTTTTTAAGTTAGTAGTTAGTAGAGTTGATTTGTTTATTAAAAGAGTTAAGTTTTCCTCTTATTAAACTTTATTTGAGATCTAGTTCAAACTTAGTGTTAATCGAATACGAATTAAGCTTCCACATTCGTTGATTCACATTATTATCACTCTACACAGTGCTTGATATGCATAATTTCACTTTAATAGCATGGGTCCTTTGATCAACTTGTTTTCGATGAAACGGCGATGTCTTCGGAACCAGGAACATCAATTGGAGCTGCAATAGCAGCATCCCTGACTCTTCCATCGAAGAGTGTTCGTACTATCACATTTTCATTGGCATGGGCATGTCCTGAAGTAAAATTCTCAAATGAAAAAACTTATCATAGGTCAGTTTTCCCATCTCTTGGAGTAATAAATACCAACTAGTAAACCATATATTTGCTTCTGACAAAAGCTTATTTGCAGGCGTTATACAAAATTTTATGGCACTCATGGGAGTGCAGCAGAAAATATTGCACGTGACGCAATTTTAGGTAATTACTTCAAGATATTTCTTATACCTTTACTCAAGGGTCTGTACTAAACATGCTTACTATAAATTTAAATCAGTCGTATGTATGTGGTAATTTCAAATATTCATTGCCTCATTTACTTTATTTTTGCAAATAGAGCATGAACGTTGGGAGTCCCAGATAGAAACGTGGCAAAATCCAATTCTTAATGACAAAAGATTTCCCGAATGGTGAGTGTCCCTCACTAATTACCAATCATTATCTTGACCCTTTTCTGAAAATAATCACTGTAGGTACCCACAAACTCTTTTCAATGAGCTTTACTATCTTAATGCAGGAGGAACAGTTTGGACAGGTAACCAGGATAAGAAAATCTAGTCTCCTTTAAAGTTTTCTGCACCTGTTGAGTCTTATAAGTTCACTACTACTTTTCAGATGGGTCATTGCCAATGAAGAGCTTAGTAACCATTGAAAACAGGACATTTTCACTTGATAAGTCAAGGTCAGGTATTAAAGATCATATCATGACCCCCCAAAACGACATTGCAGTTGATATCCTTGAAAAGATGACATCAATATTCGAAAAAGTACAGTCACCTATTGCATCCAATTCTGCTTTTCACACATCTTTACTACGCACGGGAGAAGAAAACATTGGTCAATTCCTGTATGTCGAAGGAATTGAATATCACATGTATAACACTTACGATGTCCATTTCTATGCATCCTTTGCGCTAATCATGCTCTTCCCCAAACTTGAACTCAGCATTCAGAGAGACTATGTAGCAGCTGTAATGATGCACGATCCCGGTTGGATGAAAACTCTCTGTGATGGCAACTGGGTCAGAAGAAAGGTTCTTGGTGCGGTTCCTCACGACCTTGGAATGAACGACCCATGGTTTGAAGTGAATGCTTATAATCTTCATAATACGGATAGGTGGAAAGACTTAAATCCAAAATTTGTTCTCCAAGTTTACAGAGATGTGATTGCAACAGGAGATAAGCTCTTTGCACAAGATGCTTGGCCTGCAGTTTATATGGCAATGGCTTATATGGACCAGTTTGATAAGGATGGGGATGAGATGATTGAGAATGAAGGTTTTCCTGATCAAACCTACGATGTATGGAAAGTTACAGGGGTGAGCGCTTATACCGGCGGGCTGTGGGTTGCGGCCCTTCAGGCTACTTCAGCCATGGCACGTGAAGTTGGTGATAATGCTTCCGAAGAATACTTTTGGAATAAATTTCAGAAGGCAAGGGACGTCTATGATAAGTTGTGGAATGGTTCTTACTTTAATTATGACAGTAGTGGTGGAAGTTCGAGTTTGTCAATTCAAGCTGATCAATTGGCTGGGCAATGGTATGTGATGATAAAATCTCTCTATCCTTGCCTTAATTGTATTTGAAATTGACGTACATTATCCTGTGGCTAGCGAGGAGTGGTGCCTGGCCCCATTTCACTGTGGTACAAATTTATGCCAATATCGTGCTACTTGCCGAAAACATTATTTTCACTAGGATTAAGATGTCGATTCTTATTTTAAAATGGTCATGGCTGTAGTATTACTTAAGGCTATAATGTCTACTAAGCTTTTAATTATTTTTTCCCTCAGTGTGGCCATCCTTATGAATGTGATGTTTACACATTTTGACTAGCTGACTAAAATATAGGTATACTCGAGCATGTGGACTTTCACCAATCGTGGACGAAGATAAAGCACATAGCGCATTCAAGAAGATTTATGATTTTAATGTGTTAAAGGTGAAAGGTGGGCGGAGAGGAGCAGTGAACGGAATGCGACCTGACGGAAGTGTTGACAAGTCAGCTCTCCAGTCAAGAGAAATATGGACTGGAGTCACATATTCTGTTGCTGCATCTATGATTCACGAAGGCATGGCAGACATGGGATTTAATACTGCACGTGGAATTTATGAAACTTCTTGGTCTCAAGAGGGACTTGGGTGAGTTGGTCTTTCCATTTATTTGTCTTCCAAATTAGACGTAATCAAGTTGTGAATTTGATATAAGTAGATGGTATAGGAGTGACAACATCTCTTAGGCTAGGCAAATTTTACAGCCATGGAGAATGAGTCTATGAATGATAAATATCACAGAAACTCACTATATTTGACGTGCTTAGATAGTGCAAACCGGGAGTGGTTAGTAGATTGCTATGATTTAATTCCTTATTAGAGAAGAAGCACATAGTTACATATATTTGATTCGTTAAATCCTGTTTTGATTTTGAAGTCATCGTCATAATATAGTTTGTTAACATGTATGCGATCTTTGTCATGACAGGTTTGCTTTTCAGACACCCGAAGCCTGGAATACCGATGAAGAGTACAGATCCATGTGTTACATGCGCCCTCTAGCCATATGGGCAATGCAGTGGGCCTTATCACCTCCAGAGCTCTTCAAGGGGGAGAAGAGGAGACCTGAAACAAATGAAGACAATTCTGATTACTTGAGGCAACATGCTGGATTCTTAAAAGTTGCGCAACATTTGAAGCTGCCGGAAAAGGAATCATCTAGAAACTTGCTGAAAGTTATATTTGATTGGACGTGCGGGAGATTATTTGCATGATATTGTTTGAAAATAATAGAAGGAGAAAGAGCGAGGTAATGTTTGCCCTACATGATGCTGCACTGGACAAAACTATTTTCTGATTGATAAATTTTTATTGTATTATTTTATAAACATTTTTACGACGCATATTGAAGCATTATTTTGACTACAGCCTCATTATATGATTTGTCAATGCGCCGTGTTGTTCCTTCTATTGGTGTACTCAGTTGTATGTGTCATATTATCATTAACCCAAAACGTCTAATCATTTGCCAATTTTGGCTAACCCCTTTTGTCGTTATTTTTCTTTTTATGGACAGTCCATCTTATGCGTCATTTTTTTAACTATGCATTGGTTTTCCCTAACCATGATGCCTGCAGGCCGACATGGCAACACTCTCTAGCGTATCTCTTTCAACGCCGGTTGCGGGCGGCGAAGAAAAACCTGGCCCACCATTTTGGACAATTATATCTTGTTGGATTCTAATCGGGCTTGTCCTAATCACAAAAGGATTCCTTATTTAGGCCTCTGAACTTTTCCCGATTTGGAATTTTCTTTGGCTTTCAATCCAAGAACAAGTCATCTCAAGATCCAACCATTGATCTCATCAGTGGACGGTTAAAATAGCAAGTAGAGACTAAAGTTAGTTAAAAATTGGGATTTTATGACTTTGGTCCCACCTATTTCTTGAATTTGCCTTTAATCCCTACTTTGTGCGAATATTCACTTCTAGTCCCCAAATTTGGCTATGACTCTTGTTGAAGTCCAATTTGTACTTGATCTCCCTGAAATACCCTCACATGAGTTGCATGTAAATTTTGAGAAGAAGTTACTCGAGTTTCTTCAGATCACATGTCAACGTCAGCAGGTTACACTTACACTACAATTGAAAAAAAAAAGTAAGTCTTTAGACTCAATATAATCCCTGCAATTAGTTTTTAGTATATATTTCTTACTCTTAAGATTTAATAGTGATTTCTCAAATTTTACACAAAACACCTGATTAATAAGAGAGACAGACAAAAATCAAGTGATTTTATCTTCTCGGCACCTCCACCTCTTATAGATTAGTTTTTGTGAGAAACCAGTACCAAAAGTTTTAAGGTAGAGAGAAAAGAGAGAAAGAATCAAAAGTAAAGAGTAAGATAAACCAATACTTAGTTTTGAGAAAGAGATGACGGGTTGGGGTATAGATGACCATTGGCTATGCTGATGTGGGCACGGTGACCCGAAGACAACCTGTTTACCATTGGCTATGTTTTTTTTTAAATCAAAGAAGCATAACATAAAAGCCCCCTAGGGGCAAAGCGGAAGCACAAAGTTTACAAGGTTATAAGCCTCAAGGGGCTCAGTACATAAAATAGCGGGGGATACAGCTCCCCGAGTGGCGAGATAATGTACCTCAAAATTACATATACGTGGCACAAACTCAAAACAAAAATCCTGAAAGGTAGCAGCAGCAACACGCAAATCTGGGGCTAAGGTAAGGGCTCCCAATCAGAGGTCGTCGGAACTATCTCGGAAGGCTCTAACCAGGCGCAGGCAATCTGTCAGGAGAAGAACCCTGTCCAGACCCAACCTGTAAGCAGCTGTCATCCCTCTGAGAACTGAGATAGCTTCGGCCTCTTCTGGGTCCGCTGCCTGAGACGAATCAAAACCTACAGAGATAAGAGAAAGAGAGTGAGTTTTAATAGTAAAGCCTGACCCTCCTGGACTGTTAGAAGAGGTCCAGGAAACATCCACATTGATGACGCGCCAACCGTCCTTGGTCAGCGGCGGGGTAGCTATGCCAGGGTTGGTGCTCCGAGAGTTGGTATTGGAAGAGTCCAATAGGTATTGCTTTGCGCGCTTCAGGCCTTTCCCAGTGTTTGTCTTCTTCTGCTCATTTCTGTTGTTCCAAATAACGTACATAATCGTACTGAGGGTATTGCATAACTTTGTGAGGCCCGAGGACCCCCCTTTCAGCTGGTAGTATTTCTGGATGATATTGCAAACCGAATCCGAGTAATGCCATTGGCGGAAGTCAAGAGAGAGATCAGACTCTGACCAGAAATTATGAATATTGGAGCAAAAAAAGAGGGTGTGCGTTGTAGATTCAGGTTCCTCTCCGCATCTGGGGCAATTTGTATCTCAATCCCTGTCACCATGCCATAGGTTCATCTTTGTGGGAATACCATCTTGGATGGTTTTCTAGGTAAAGAGTTGGATTTCGAAGGGCACCTATAGGTTCCAAATGGTCTTCCAGTGGAAACCGTCCATATTTGTCGTACCTTGGCCCGAGGTGATGTTAAAGTTCTCCTGGAGTGAGTAGTCATGGGCGGATCTAACCGTGAGAATATCATTTTTTTTTTCCATTTGAGGACGTCAATTGCAGGGTTTATGCTAGGAGGGATAGAAGTAATGATGTCAGCGATGTCCTGGTGGAAGTTGGAGTAAATAATGGAGGAGGTATTCCAAGTGCGACTATCCTTGCAAATCAGATCGGAGACTCGGGAAATGGTTCTGTAGGGGGAGGCAGGTCCTGCAGGCCTACCAAAAGGAATACCGGGGATCCATGGTTCCAGCCAGTAGTCTACGCTTTCGCCATTGCCTATGTGCCATAGAAGCTCGGGCTAGATTCGGTTTCGGGCTTTGATAATGCATTTCCAAATTCAGGAATCAGATGGATCCACCGTAGTGAGCATAAGGGAGATTTGAGGGGTGTATTTTGCTGTCAAGTTATGGGCCCAGAGCTTGTCAGGCTCTTTAATAATATGCCAGAATAGCTTGCCCATCAGGGCTTGATTATGATTGGTGGCTTTGCGAATACCGAGACCCCCAAACTTTTTGGGTTTGCAAACTTTCTTTCAACTAATAAGGTGAGCTTTGGTTTTTCCTTCTGTGTTTGTTTCCCAGAGGAATCTCGCGTTAAGGGAGTTGAGCTTGTTACAGACTTTGATAGGGAAAGGAAAGACGGACATAAAAATTACCATCGGCTATCCTGATGCACTTCAACTAGAATTGACATGCGGAGGCCATTGGAACCAGAAGTGCATATTTGAATAGCTGAGAGACGAAGGCAAAAATATCCAAAATGTAGGTGGGACCAATTCAAAAAATCCCTAGTCAACGTCTATCTCTCTCCTACTACGACACATCAAAATGCAGAAGTCTCTCTCTCTAGTCTCTACAATTGCAGATTGCGTCTCTTATTACAGGTCTCTCTCTATCTCTCTCATCTCTTGAAATCGGCATGTATGTTTACAATGGTATCTAATGTTTGTTTGTTGTGATCAAAGATGATTCGTTTTGGATTGATTATTTTCTTTTATGATCATCGAATTTTGATGTAATTTCATCCTTACTTTCACGAAAAACGAAAATCATGTTGGTTTTGATACTGATATGAAAATTTCCCCACCGATTCGATCCGATTAGGGATGAACAAACTAAAGGAACACATTTACCATGGTTCGGTGAATTTCCTACGTCCACACAAAATAGAGAAAGTTTTTACAATCACAAACCAGTTTTTATTTTAAAAGATTCCTCACACAAATAGTGTGGCTAAGAAATGCCCTCACTCTCCCTTATATATGTTATATGTGGGGAGACTTATTACAATTAATACAGATCACGAGGCAAAAACAATGGTTTAAACGACCTCTATAAAACAAACCTCCGCATCGTCGTTCGAACGGAACGACCATGAGGCCCGTTTGAACGACTATGCAAAACCCCACAAAAAAAGTATAGGACTATATAGCTTTGTATTTTCGTGTACATTATTTACTAGGAGTGATTGAGCTTACTAACGTCTATTACTTGTGTGATTTCTTACAGTAATTCCAGGTTAAGAAGGTAAGAGAGAGAGAGGCAGGATGTCGGAGAATGGTTTTTGTTACGGAGAAAAGGATCATTGTTTAGATGATAAGGTAGTTTCTATATTTTTTCTGCTTTTAATTTTCGGAATGCATGTCGGATTCTTATCCCTTTTTAATCTTTCCAGGTAAAAGTCGACCCTGGGATACCTGCCCCGTTGACTTGGCAACGAAAGTTAAACAGTGTGGGAAATGTTCCTAAAGAGTTCACTCTATTCATGCCAGAGATGATTCATATGGTACTTTTCAACTCTCTTGTAGTCTTGTATATTATATGTCTTCTACTAGTTGCCGAATTCTGTTTATGCTTGGTAGTAGAAGGATGTGATGAAGTGAGATTCAACTATCTTAAAGCTGGCTGACTAGATTCTTTGTTCTTTGGAATGGATGTGACTTGTGAACCACTATGAAACTTTGGCTAGACACATTGACTTGCTAGAGTTGGACTATCAGTTTGTTCTAGTGATTGTATATATAAGCATGATTTCGGGGTCTAGAGTATGGGTTTGGAGGTTATGAAGAGCGAGGCAAAACTTCCCGACTATTTTGGCTATTCTAAACCAGCTTCAGTGATATTACTTTACATGGACTACGCCAATTTCAAATGAGGAGGTGTCTTTTCGAGTTTAGTTTCGATAGGAAAAAGAACTTGATGAAGGAGAAAGATATTAAGTTAAAAGTAAAAACAAAATGGAAAAGTGAGGTGGAAAGTAAAGTTAGGGTTTGAGGCATTGGCAATGATTATATTGCTCTAATACCATGTAAACATAGAGAAGATGAAGAAGATAACTAATTTGAAGGGAGAGCAGAGATTGATAGGTGGACGTCCTTTATTCAATTTTTTTGTTTGTAATTACAGTCTCTATAATATTAAGACTATAAATACTGGGTAAATCCTACAAAAATTAGGCCTTAAAGTATAAATTATTAGTCCTAGACTCCTAGTAGTATAATAAGGACTACATAATTCTTGTAAGCACTACATGAAGTTAAGATACTTTAAAATTGAAGTTATGAACGATATTGAACCAAGTTACGAAAAAGGTAACATGGAATCCTCCATTCATTAGAAACGTTGTACTCAAGGTTCAAAATTTAAAAGCATTTTGATTTATTAAACCCCACCCTCTACCGGTTTATCGTTGATTTTTTCAATCTTTTCCACTTTTTTAAAACACCAAATAAAAATGTGTCTAAAATATTGCAAAGCATCAATGATATCTTCAAAAGTCAACAATACAATAATTTTGAAAGTATTTTAATAGATAAATCTAAATATTATTAAGATATAGGCTATATTTGATGATAAGATCAATAATTAGATGTAGAACATTTATGTCTCTCTCTCTCTTTTATATATATATATATATATATATATATATATATATCCAAAATATGCATGACCTTTCTTTCATTTTCTTGTTTTATGTTATGTTTGATATCAATACATGTCTTTTTGTAGGCTCCAATAGGTTACCGATTGTGGCGTCATGTCAAAGATGAAACTTCTAAAGGACGGGTAATTACTTCTTCTAAAATGGTTATCTTGATCACTTAGATAGATGCATCATCTAATAAAAGTAATGCACTTGTAAACTTCATTGTTAGAAGATGTACACTTATTTAACATATTTTTGTTTTAGGTGCCAATAATGGATCCTTTTAATAAGCGACTTGTCACTTCGTGCCATGGCGTCCCCCTAGGTGGTATTGGGTAGGTCTTTATCTTGTACTAATTATCACATGCTATATCAAGGTACCATTACCAGTACTTAAATTGAAATTGTCTCCACTCGTATCATTGGAGGGTAATGAAGAGTTAATTCTCAAAAGTGCTATTAACTCTTAAGAATTTGAAGGCTTATGTTGAATATATTCCATCATATAACGAGATTACTTCGAGTAGGCTTCATCAGCTTCATCAAAGATTCCATAAACAGATAAAAACGTGAAAACAAAAGCAGAAACAAATTTCAATTGACAGATCTAGAATCTACTCTCACGCAATTCTAAGTTATATGTGACTACTCAACTAATAAAATTCAATGGAAAAATAAGAGAGAAGGATATAAAACAGTCATTGAGTGGTTACTAGGAAATAAGCTTATGGCACCACATGCTGATTGGAGTTTGATGGTTTTGAGATCTCCTTTATTTTCTGGACTCTTACTTCCAAGTTCCAAGTCAGGATTGGCAGTTTATTTCCTACTCTGAAATATGGGATGCAGGAAAATGTTCTAAGACCTGTTCCTGTTCTTCAAGAAACTGTAAGAATGTTGTAACGATCAGTAATTTAACAATTCAGTACTTGTTAATCTGAGAGCAAAACTCAGCTAGACTGTATTTGGCTGCAACTCATAATGTTTAGTAACTTGTATGTTAAGCCAGCTACAGTTAGCTTCATATATTTCCCAAATTTCTATTTACCTACCTGCAATATGGAGTCTTATCATAATTTTTAGATTTTAGAATTATTGTTTTGGCCTTCTTTATACTGATGTTTAAAAGAATGTGAGTGATAAAGAAAATAGTAAACCCTAACAGTTTTTGCTGTGGTTGAAAAACATCAACCTTCAGTGCAGGAAGTATTGGGAGAAGTTACAAAGGCGAGTTCCAACGCTGGCAACTATTCCCTACAACATGTGAAGAAAAAACTGTCTTCGCCAATCAGTTTTCTGTAAGTTTGATGTACACTCCGTGCGAGTGTAAAACTTAGCTTTCCTCAAGTAACCATAGACCTATATAAGGAAACTTGCATTCCGATATATGTCCGTCTAGCACCTCTGTAGGTCTAAAAATTGGCGAGAAGCAATTCTTGCTATGCATCCTTTAAAGAGTTGTCTTTATGTTTGCCTGTATTTCTTGCACACCTGAACTTCTTTTGTTGCAAGTGATCATCAGTATCATTGGCTTACTTCACGTTTTCTCTTGCAAAAGTAATTTGAGGGTTTGAGCTAGATTTTTAACCCCCCGTCAGCACCTGAACCTTCAGTAGCACAACTTGGGATTCAGTCAAACTGAAAACTGAAGAAGCTACTGAATTTCTCGTTTTTCTCCACTAGACAGGATTCATCAAAGTGGTGCCAAAGTCAGGTATCTTTACTATGGTATGGTGTACCATATCAACCTTTAATTCCAAGATAGTTCCATGTTTTTTGAGTAAGGGAAATTAGTACAAGATAATTCACATGCATTAGGTTACTAATGTCATAGGACATGTGATTCTATTTTTATCTTCTATTAGAAAGTGAGTTTGTCACTGCCATATTTAATATAATCCTCTTGATGTAGAACAATAAACCAAATTCGCTAAAAACTGCCCAACTTCTTTCGTCCTAAAATTAATTGATCCATTTAACTTCGGGATAGTTTTATTATGAAGTATAATTTGCATTATAAATGGACTTTAGTGTACAAGAAATCCTTGATATCAAATAAGGAGAATCAAAGATTCTAAATCTACATATAGGGTGAGATGAATTGTCCCAAAATAATTCTTAAGATTATTCTGAGCCTGTAAATATTTATACCTTGTGAAAAGTAAATTGACTAGAGAAACTTTCATTTTTATATCCAAAAATGACCTTTACATTTTGCTTGTACTAAAAGGTTGACATGTGGCAGGCATGTCTTAGATTCTTATGTATAGATAGTTTCTTGTCTCTTTCAGTTCACTATTTTTGTCTTCATTTCTTTTATCCAAAGCTACAAAAAATCCCCTCATAGGTATAGTTAGAGTAGTATCCCACCAATCACAAATTCGAAAAGAAAACTCTATCATATACTTATTCTAGAGACCATGGGACTATATAAGTGATTTTAAACTCAAAGGGAAGCTCTAACCTTTTCTGCTATATCAAATTGGAGGAGTTGAATAAGTTTATTATTGAGCTTATACGTGGAGCAGAATTCCGCAATTGTTTCCTTTCGTGTAATTAAGCGGTCCATTGTATGGGTATAATATGTATAAAGCAAACTATATCTCTGTTAGTATATCTGAATGTTTCCTATACAAAGTGGTATAATATTAAATTCTAAAATATATTTTATATTTTGGAAGCAATTCTGAAGCTGTTATAAATAGAAATGGTCTGACTGGAGTTTGATATGCAATGTGACTGTTTTACTTGATCTTATATGTTAGGATTATTCACAATCTAAGCTCTTGCTAAATCTTTGATTTACTTAGATAGTCGACTTTTCATCATAGCAGTTATTGTTTTTCTTCCCTTAAAGTATTGCAGTTTCTTAATCTGTATGCCTTCTCTTCATGCAGATTTTTGTTTCACGCCCCAATGATAAAAGATATTCTACCGTCTTATCCCCAGTGAGTCCAGATGTGCTCAAGTAAGTCACCAATTTTTTGAATTTTGAAGGTCTTATTCTTCTGTCCCTTGAAAAATAAGACCCTTTAATTCTGATACAACAGGAGAGAATTCATATTTAAAACATTTCATGGATATACAGAGAGGGTAGCATTTCTGGCATTGGATCTTGGGATTGGAACCTAAGTGGAGAGAATTCGACTTATCATGCAATGTATCCAAGAGCATGGACTGTCTATGAGGGTAATTTATCTACTAAAGATCTCTAGAATGAAATGAACTTTAGTTAAGTCTTAAACAACTGACTATAATTGAACGTTGTTTCTTTTGTCTTTGTTTTATGCAGGCGAACCTGACCCGGAACTTAGAATAGTCTGTCGTCAGATGTCACCATTTATTCCCCACAATTACAAGGAGAGTAGCTTTCCTGTAGCAGTTTTTACATATACGGTATGGAAAAGCCTTTGAAGAGTCCCATTATTGGAGATTTTCGCCTACTAAAGATCGTATATATATATGAAATTTTAATTTGTTACAGTTATTCAATACTGGGAAGACTGCTGCAGATGTCAATCTTCTTTTCACATGGGCTGTAAGTTATTTTTTTTCTATTCTTCTGCTTTAACTTTTTCTTACATACGTTACGGTGATCCTTCTGTTATGCTATTGATAGTGCATCATTACAATTTTAGGTACCTCTTTACATACTTTTGTATTTTTCTCTTATAATCTGTTGACTTTTTTTTAATGCAGAATTCTGTGGGTGGGAGCTCCGGAGTTTCTGGTAATCATAGCAATTCAAAGATGATGTAAGGAAATCTTCGTTTCTCTATAATTTATCTGACATTGTAGGATTTTTCGCTTTCTTATCTACATTATGCTTTTAGATATATTCTGACATGTGAGGTCATATTTCTAATAGGACAAAAAATGGTGTGCATGGAGTACTTCTACATCACAAGTTAGTCCCCTTTTCACTATTACAAAATGACGAATTTACCATGCCTTGGTTCCATTTGATTGTTTATCGTATTTATCATATGATCCACACGCTCTTCTTAATCGAATTGTGTGTCTATTTAGAACTGCAAATGGACAAGCCCCAGTAACATTTGCAATAGCGACACAAGAGACAGAGGACGTCAAGGTCTCACAGTGTCCTTGCTTTTTGATATCTGGTAGTTCCCATGGTGTAACAGCAAAAGATATGTGGCATGAAATTAAAAAGGTTGGATGACTCTGCCTCTGCTTCTTGAAGTTAATTTTCTGCATGTACATGTTCATGATATGGATGAAATTCTTTTCCTTTTTTTTTTTGTCCTGTTTGTAAGATGTTAAGTTCTTTAGTCCTTCAATCACTTGCAACCGTTTGAGTTTTATCGCAAGGAAATATATTTACTAGGATCTTATTGGCATCCCCCTTAGTTTGCTGAAATGAGGTGTGGCTTATGAAACCCCCATCCCAATTAATTTGAAACCTGGTTTAGAATAATATATACTGCGATAATTATCATAATTTTTGGATGATATTCAAAGTATGGGTCTGAGTTGTCTATGTCAAAGACGGTTTTATTTTTGTTCATTTATAAATTCCATTACATGATATATATCACAGCCTATATGTATGAGACATCACATACACAACTATATATTCGGTCTATTATGGATATATTGGTTCCTTTTATAAAAAAAAAAACATGGATATATTGGTTACATCGTCAATCTTGTGATTTTGGAACATCCAAACAAATTATACCATTTTGGAGGCCATTATATATTGTTGCGCAATGATTTGTGGAACCATGATTTTAGTAACCCCAGGTCCAAGCTGATTTCCTGCAGCCTTACTCATTCTATCATCATGCAAACTTCGTTCAGAAGCTAGAAGAATCTGATTTACATTCACAAAAACAGTGGGCACCTGTGGGAGCGCCCACTTACTCTTAATAACCATAATAGTCTTTATAGGACTAGAATAGTATGAAGGGAAGATCGAATAATATTTCTGTTTGAATTTGTCGTTCCACTCATACACAATTTATCTAGATAGCTTTGATTTAGACAGTCAGTTGACAAACCTTTCAAATTCCAGTTTGTGGCATGAAAAATACCTTCATGCTCTGAAATGTTCTAGCATAAGTTAGTGCTCCAATGGAATTAAAATATCTGCATGCTTGTTTGCTGTCAAATGTAACTATTCATTCACTAGAGATGTTTATATATTACTATTTCAATTTTTTGTATGCTTGTGAATTTGGGAAAGTGTAGAATTATTTTGTTCTATGCATCTTCATTATATTATTCTACACAGGGCTTGATATTGTAATTTCAATCTAATAGCATGGGTCTCTTGATCGCTATGATTCGGATCAAATGTCGATGCCTTCAGAGCCAGGAACATCTATTGGAGCTGCCATAGCGGCATCTCTAACCATTCCATCTGATAGTGTCCGGACTGTTACATTTTCATTGGCCTGGGCATGCCCTGAAGTGCGATTTTCGAGTGCGAAGACCTATCACAGGTTAGTGGGCCCAATCATTGGAGTAATTAGTGCTACATACTGAAGCATTATATTTGGTTAACAATTGTTTATTTGCAGGCGTTACACACAATTTTATGGTACCCATGGGAGTGCCGCAGAAAATCTTGCACATGATGCGATTTTAGGTAATTGCTTCTATCTCTTTCTTCTCTTTCTTTTTATGCAAGGATTTTGTACCAAACATGCTTACTTTCAATTTTTATCAGTCAGTGATGTCTAGTACTTGTTGGAGTATATAGTGTGTCTACACATATACTCCTCCTTTAGTCCCACATTGGTTAGTAATAGAAGTAGTTTAGTGACCCCCTCTTATATAAAGAGTAGTAAAACTTGTAATAATTAGAATCTTGGAATATCAATATTTTCCTCCCCTTTTTGTTTTTATATGGTATCAGAGCCTATTCGATCTTGTAGACGACTTAAGGGTTTTACGTTTCTGCCGGCGACGGCCTTTGTCGTCGTCGGACAACTAAAGTATGTTGTATTTTCTCTATCTTTTTTTTTTCAATCTTTCCAGCCTTTGGATTTTTTTTAGGTTTGCTTATTATTTAGCAAAACCCTAATATTATTTCGCTTCACAATGGCGGCCATGCCGCTTGAAGTCGACCTAACATTATTTCGTTTTTTCGTTTTTTCATTTTTATTTCCCCCATCAACTTAGTTTAACTTGATTGACTAGTTAAGCTCTCTCTCTATATCTATTATGGACTCGATTATCTCTTGTTTTTCGTGGAAGGCAAACAAAATTTGTACCTGTCGCGAGATGCGATTTCTCTCTTTGGATCGGATGAAGGCGTTAACTACCTTCCACCACGATCATGAGATACTTCTTTTCCTCGAGTGATTCATCACTCCTCGAGTGATTTGTATTTCCTAGAGTGATTTTCACTTTTCCTCTAATGATTATCTTATTTCTTTTCCGCCTAGTTCACAAGCTGTAGTTCAAAAATCGAGGTTTTTTTCTAGAAAGAATTGACAAGCCTTGGTGATTTTTATTGCTTTCTCTAGTGATTTCTCTTTGAATCACTATGATTTTCTTACTTCTTTCATCGCTAATGTGGTATGAGGTCTATATTCCTATCACTAGATGTGATATTTTCTATCATATTTTATTGCGAACTGTGATTTCTTCTGGGGATTGGGTGAAGATGTTGAATTCCTTCTACCACGGTCATATCTTCCTCGAGTACTTATCTATTCCTTGAGTGATTCGTTCTTCCTCGAGTGATTATCTATTATTTGAGTATTTTTTTCTTTCCCTCTCTCGAGTGATCATCTCTACCTTTAATAATTCTCTCTTCCTCGACTGATCCTATCTTTTACAGTCTTTTTACTTTTACCTGAGTGTCTTTATTTCCTCAGTATTTATTCAAGATATTCATATTATCCTTACATGAGAAAATGGGCAAGTCGGTAGCTGCCGCCGATTTCACAACTTTTGGTTACGAAACCACGTGTGAAAAAAATGGCAAGTCAGATATTACTACCAACTACCACCGATTTCACAGATGATGTGTGAAGCTTTGAAATGTTTCGCTGCTGCTGCAAAAACAAAAAAAATTAGAAGAAGGTTTATTAGGGGAGTTTCATTTTTTTTTATTAGTGAGGGAGTGATTGTATCTTTGTGAGGGACTATCTATTTGTTTTCTTATTGTCATCCACCTTGATACGAGCATGTTCGTATCAACGTGAGGGGGAGTGTTGGAGTATATAGTGTGTCTACACATATACTCCTCCTTTAGTCCCACATTGGTTAGTAATAGAAGTAGTTTAGTGACCCCCTGCTATATAAAGAGCAGTAAAGCTTGTAATAATTAGAATCTTGGAATATTAATATTTTCCTCCCCTTCTTGTTTCTACAATAATTAGAATCTTGGAATATTAATTTTCCTCCCCTTCTTGTTTCTACAATAATTAGAATCTTGGAATATTAATTTTCCTCCTCTTCTTGTTTCTACAGTACTTCCAATATTTATGCCTTCTATTTTATTTCATTTTGCGAAATAGAGTATGGACATTGGGAGTCCCAAATAGAAGCATGGCAAAAACCAATTCTAAATGACAAAAGGTTTCCCGAATGGTGAGTGTACCTGACTAATACCAGCTTCTACATTCATAAGTGACCTTTCTCTACTAAGCAATCTACTAAGCAATAACAATTTTGTTTTGACTTTTTCTGGAAAAAACAATATAGGTACCCACAAACTCTCTTCAATGAGCTCTACTATCTAAATGCAGGGGGGACAATTTGGACAGGTACCTGATAATACCAAAATCTAGTCTATAATCATTATTTTTTGCAGCCTATTGACTTTAATAAGTTCATTATTTCCTTTTTAGATGGATCATTGCCAGTGAAGAGCTTAGTAACCATAGAAGAGAAGAAGTTTTCCCTTGATAAGTCCAGATTAGATATTAAAGATTCTATTATGACCCCTCAGAATGAGACTGCAGTTAATATTCTTGGGAAGATGACAACAATACTTGAAGAAATACACTCACCTATTGCATCAAATTCTGCTTTTGGTACCTCTTTTCTGCGCAAGGGAGAGGAAAACATTGGTCAATTGCTATATCTCGAAGGGGTTGAATATCACATGTGGAACACTTACGATGTTCATTTCTATGCATCCTTTGCATTAATCATGCTCTTTCCCAAACTTGAACTCAGCATCTCCAGAGACTTTGTAGCAGCTGTGATGATGCATGATCCCCATAAGATGCAAATTCTTAGTAGTGGGAACCGGGTCGCAAGAAATGTTCTTGGTGCAGTTCCACATGACCTTGGACTGAATGATCCATGGTTCGAAGTGAATGCTTATAATGTTTTCGATACGGATAGGTGGAAAGACTTGAATCCAAAATTTGTTCTCCAGGTTTACAGAAATGTGATTGCAACAGGAGATAAGCTCTTTGCACAGGATGCCTGGCCCGCAGTTTATATGGCAATGGCTTACATGGAACAGTTTGACAAGGATGGGGATGGGATGATTGAGAATGAAGGTTTTCCTGACCAAACTTATGATGCATGGTCTGTTAAAGGGGTGAGTGCTTACACCGGTGGGCTGTGGGTTGCAGCTCTGCAGGCTACTTCAGCCATGGCACGTGAAGTTGGTGATAGTGCTTCTGAGGAGTACTTTTGGATCAAGTTTCAGAAGGCGAGGACTGTATATGACAAATTGTGGAACGGTTCATATTTTAATTATGATAACAGTGGTGGGGGTTCCAGTTTGTCCATTCAAGCTGATCAATTGGCTGGGCAATGGTATGTCTTCAAAAGATCTACCTCTCCCGGCTAAGTTTATATTTGAATTGATCGTAAAGTATCCATGGTCAATGTAGGATTTACTGCATTTAAGTAAACTTCCGTAAGCCATCATGTTAGCTGTACAATATGTCTAGGATAAGGGTAAGTTTTCCTTAGTTAACCCCGAAGAATTTAGCTCGTTCACCTGAAAGTGTTAATTAATTGGTAGTTGTAGTATGACTTGTGAGTTATGTGTTGCATTATGTCTTACTCTATTAAAAAAAATTGTGGTACGAATTACCAGTTTTTGTGTAATTTGTATAACTTAGTATTACCAAGTTTTGCATAATAAGAGAAATATCGTATGTCCTAAAATCTTTTCTTCTAGCCAAATTTATAAGGGCATTGAGACAGCACGGTCGTAGTAGTGAAGATATGATGTAGCATCAACGTAGTAAACTTTCTTTCATAGTTAAGTGCAAAAACTTAGTAATGGTCATAGAAGTTATATGATGAGAGTTTATGAAGGTTTAGGAATTGAACTTTTAGTGTATACTGTTCCTTTCTTTGAAATTTTCTTCAACTCTTTATGCATTTTGGCAAGCTAACTAACCACTATAGGTATGCTCGAGCATGTGGACTTTCGCCAATTGTGGACGAAGATAAAGCACATAGTGCACTCAAGAAGGTTTTTGACTATAATGTGTTAAAGGTGAAGGATGGACGGAGGGGGGCTGTGAATGGAATGAGACCTGATGGAAGGGTTGACATGTCAGCAATGCAGTCAAGAGAAATATGGTCTGGTGTCACATATTCTGTTGCTGCATCTATGATTCATGAAGGCATGGTAGACGTAGGATTTAATACTGCACGTGGAATTTATGATGCTTCCTGGTCTCAGGAAGGACTTGGGTGAGTCATTCCTTCTATTTATTTGTCTTCTGCAAGTGGCTGTATATCAAGTTGCTGCATCTGAAACCCCTCTTTGATCTTAGAAAGTACAAAGTCCGGAATCATTATTAGATTCCTATGGCTTACTTTCTATTGATTTTGAGAAGCCAAAAGTACTGTCTCCGATTCTTATATTTCCTGATTTGCTTCCAAGTTACCATTATTGGAAGCCCTACATAGATAGATCTTACTTCCCATAAGGGTCATTTGTTGAGTTACCATAATTGTTTGGAAATGTCCTACAAATTAGTGACCCATTATAGAATGCTAGAATTGCCAAACCTGTTTGGAAAGCTTGTATCTTAAGGCTCCAGGGAGGTATGTATATCAACTCCTCCAATGGCTGGGGCGGTATCCAAATCTCTGTGGAAGATAAAGACGTAATATAATGTATTTTGTGTAATCCTATTAATCTAATGAACTACGGTAAGATTTAGTAGTTAATTAGTAATAATTGTGCTCGTAGGTCTAAGTAATCATTCTGTCATACAGTTGTTAACAAATAGGTGGTCTTGCTCGTTACAGGTACGCTTTTCAAACACCCGAAGGCTGGAATACCAGTGACCAGTACAGATCACGGTGCTACATGCGTCCTCTGGCAATATGGGCAATGCAGTGGGCCTTGTCACCTCCAAAACTCTTTAAGGAGGAGAAGACACAATTCGAAACAAAGGAAATCCCTTTGGATTCCATGAGACAACATGACGGATTCTTAAAAGTTGCCCAACTCTTAAAGTTACCAAAAGAGGAAGCTTCCAATAACTTGCTGCAAGTTCTTTTTGATTGCACCTGCAAGAGATTGTTTGTATGATACAGGGAAAGCTTCTGCAACCATGAACCATTTGAAAGCTTTATATCATCATTATTTGTGTCCTCTGGATGACAATTTATTATATCATCAGACAATAAATTATAGAAGAAAAAGCAAGTCATCAGAGAAGGAAGACTCATTTTTTTTTATTGAACTTGTATTCTTTAAAAATGTGTACTGTGACTACATTATGTGATACCAGTTATATATACTCATCCTTTAAAAAATATTATTCACTATCTTTGGTCATCCGAAGGATATTTGTACTTTGGACACTTATTGTAATGTTTGAAACTAGAGTTGTGAAGATAGACCGTATGAGTGGGAGCATATTTTTTCCTTTCATAATGATCTATGATGCCTTGAAGATAGACCGTTAACCAGTATTTAACGATGTAGTCTTAATGCAAGGTATCACCATATATAACGATATAAAAGGCTAGGGCCAAGCTAAAGCGGAGTGGACTCAACAACAAGCAATCGACGAATACATCAACAAACATTGTAATAGCTTGTAGTCACCATAATAGAACAGATACAAAATCCTCAAATGCAAGCATAGGAAGGTTTACCAAACCTGCCTGCAAGCCAAAGTAAAGTCATTAACCAAGCAAACTTAAACATAATATTATGAAGTTAGTGATAGAGTAAAGTCATTAACCCAAGCAAACTTAAACATAATATTATGAAGTTAGTGATAGAGTAAAGTCATTAACCCAAGCAAACTTAAACATATTATGAAGTTCGTAATAGCGTAAAGTCATTAACCCAAGCAAACTCAAACTTAAACATATTATGAAGTTAGTGATAGATTAAAGTCACTAACCTAAGCAAACTCAAACTTAAACATATTATGAAGTTAGTGATAGACATGTTGTCCACAATAAACATGTATTTACAAAGAACAAAAAACTAATTGAAGTGAGACAATTCTTTATTTGGGGTAGTTGGTCCCGCCCTTTTCGTGGACTTCACTTGAAATCTCTCTCTCTCTTAAGAAGAGCTATAAATGTGGAGACTCTCAAAGTGTTGTTTTGCAAATCGAATCACCAAAACCCAGAAACCAAAACGTTTGCAGGTACCCTTTATTCTTCTCTTTAATACCCATTTCTCAGTTTTTGTTATAAACCCCTATGTTTGTTGTTTGATCTTTGGTAGGAATCTGGAGGAACCATGGAGAACCAAGAGTCAAGCAATGTTAATAACAGTGATTCAGAGGTGGGTTTTATATTTCTTACCAATTTTTGCATTGTTGTTTGATTAGAATGCTTGATTATGTTTGGTTCATTAGTTTCATTTTATTGGTGTCTGGGCGAGTGTTTATTTGTTTAGTTTTTAGGATGGAAAATTTACCTAGTAAGTGGTGACGAACTAAAGAATCAAATGTTGATTTAGGATTATTCTGGTCGATATGCTATTTTCTTCTTATGGAGGAGACAATTTAAGTTCAATATAAACATGGTGGCTTAGTTAAACTATAGAACAGCTAAATAAGTTGCCATAATGGAAAACAAAGGAAACAGAAAACATTTTCCATGAAGAAACCTAGAAGATGAAATCATGGAAATGTACTTTTTATTGTTTGGTTGGACTTGGACAGGGGAAATAAGACTATTCAGACTTCATTTTATTGTGCCACGACAGTCCAAACACAATGAAATGGGATTTTCAAATATGGTTTTATTTTCCTTTGTTTTTCATGAACCAGAGTCCAGAGATAGTGCAAGTTCGTTTACTTTACATTTGAAGTTTTGCTGATTATTTTTTCTTGCTCTATAGAGATATCTTTCCCGCAACATCATTCTGAATCATGACTTCTCAGAAGGGTTGAAATCTTGGTGCCCCATTTGTTGTGATGGCTATGTGGTTTTGGAAAACTCAGGAAACCTTGAAGGAGTATTAGCACACTCAGGGAAAAGTTTCGCTGTTATTACGAATCGCAAAGAGTGTTGGCAAGGTTTGGAGCAAGATATCACTGGCAGTGTATCACCGGGTGCTACTTATACAGTTTCTGCTCATGTCAGAGTGTTAGGTTCTCTTCAGGGTGACACTGGAGTTAAAGCTACACTAAAACTTGAAAAGAAAGACTCTTCGACTGATTACTTGCTTATCGGGAGGTAGTAGAATTTTATCTCTCTTTTTTGTGCATATTATGATAGCTAGTTTAAGGAAAATGGGCTAATGATAGTTGGTAATTGTAGGTCTTCTGCATCAAAGGAGCGATGGGAGAAATTGGAAGGAACCTTCTCATTGGAGACTATTCCAGGTCGGGTTATATTCTACCTGGAAGGGCCTTCACCGGGATTAGACCTTCTTATAGATTCTGTTGAGGTCTCTTGTTCGAGTTCAGAGGGGCGCCAGGTACACTGTTTTTATCACTTTCTTGTATAATAGAGCTTTAGGAGAATAGTTTATCTTTTTAATTAAAAATTGAAGTTGAAGCAATTTAGTAATTATATGAAAATTTTAGGCAGACGATTAAATAGTTCAGAAAAAAAAAAAAAAAAATGAGCGTCAGATTGCCCTCTTTTTAAGTTCTAGATGTTATTATTTTTGTATAACCTCTATTTTTTCTGTGTCAATCTGAAGATACAAACGATAGATGTATCACTGATAGCAGGGGCAGAGCCAGGATTTCATGTTTGGGGGGCGAAGGTAGTGCGATGAATTATATTAGGGTATTAGGGGGTGAAGGCCCCAACATTTTTTTTAGCCATTTAACGGTATTTTAAACTTAAAAATCAATCAAATATAACATTATATTTGACTAGAAAATTATCCGGATTCACTTCTCGTCTTGTAAAAAAATCGAAGCTTTTTTGCGGCAATAACATGATCAACTTAAGGTGAAAAAAAATATCAAAATAAGGTTCTTATTTGATATCATCAAGAATTGAACCTTAGACTCATAGATTAAGAGCTCTACAATTTACCAGTTGAGCTAACTTTTTCTTGATATCATTAGGACAAAGAAAAATGTATATATATATTTTTAATTTTTTTTATATATCTATATAGGCATTTTTTTGGGGACCCCCTCTAAATCTGCCCCTGACTGATAGAAATGAGGACATTGTATCAAGGTTATTACAAGCTTGACTGCCCTTTATATAACAAGAGGTCACTAAACTATTTCTATTACTAACAATTGTGGGACTAAATGAGGAGTATATGTGTAGATACACTATATACTCCAGCACTCCACCTCACGTTGATACGAACATGCTCATATCAAGGTGGATGACAATAAGAGAAGAAATAGATTGCCCCTCACAAGGATACAATCACTCCCTCATTGATAAAAAAAAATTGAAGCTCCCCCTGATAAACCTTCTTCAAGTCTTTCCTTTTTGTAGTAGCAAAAACACTTCAAAGCTTTACACATCACCCGTGAAATCGACTTGCCATTTTTCCCACACGTGGTTCGTAACCAAAAGTTGTGAATTCGGCGGCAGTTACCGACTTGCCCATTTTCTCACGTAAGGATAATATGAATATCTTGAATAAATATTGAGGAAATAGAGACACTCAGGTAAAAGTGAAAAGACCGCAAAAGAGATGATTAGTCGAGGAAGAGAAAATTGCTAGAGGTCGAGATAATCACTCGAGAGAGAGAAAGAAAGAAAAAACTCAAATAATAGATAATCACTTGAGGAAGAACGAATCACTCAAGGAAGAGAACCACTCGAGGATGAGATGACCGTGGTAGAAGGAATTCAACATCTTTACCCGGTTCACAGAAGAAATTGTATCTTGCAACAAAATACGATATAAAAGATCGCATCTAGTGATAGGAATATAGACCTCAAACTGCATTAGCGATGAAAATCACCAAGGCTTGTCAATTTTCTCTTAAAAGACCTCAATTTTGGAACTACAGCTTATGAACTAGACGGAAAAGAAATAAGATAATCACTAGAGGAAAAGAGAAAATCACTCTAGGAAATAAAAATTGCTCGAGGAGTGATGAATCACTCGAGGAAAATAAGCATCTCATGATCGTGGTGGAAGGTAGTTAGCGCCTTCTGATCAATGGGAGAAATCGCATCTCGCGATAGGTACGAAAAAATATCTCTTTTTACGAAAAGCAAGAGATAATCAAGTCCATAATAGATAGAGAGGGAGAGAAAGCTTAACTAGTCGACCAGGTCAAGCTAAGTTTATGGGGGAAACAAAAGCGGAAAAACGAAATAACGTTAGGTCGACTTCAAGCAGCATGGCCGCCATTGTGAAGCGAAATAGGGTTAGGGTTTTGCTAAATAAGCAGTAAACGTAAAAAAATCAAAAGCTGGAAAGATTGGAAAAAAGAAGAGAAAAGAAAAAATACTTTAGTTGTCCGATGACGACAAAGGCCACCGCCGGCAGAAGCGTAAAACCCTTAAGTCGTCTACAAGATCAAATAGGCTCTTATACCATGTAGAAATAAGAAGGGGAGGAAAATATTGATATTCCAATATTTTAATTATTACAAGCTTGACTGCCCTTTATATAACAAGAGGTCACTAAACTACTTCTATTACTAACAATTGTGGGACTAAAGGAGGAGTATATGTGTAGATACACTATATACTCCAACAGAGACAACACTAAGTAGTTTTATAGATGGTTTGGAGGTGTGGCCATTTAGTCGAACTTAGAGAAGTTCATATACAGGGTCAGACTTCAGTGGTATTGCAAATGGAAAAGAATATTTAGGGAACGGTTATAAGGAGAGTTAGGGGGAAATTATATGATTCTCAAGAAGTATTCCTTCCTTTTATATAGCAGGAGTTTCATTGTCACAAAAATCTTTCCGAGTATTTTCTATAATAATAAAAAAAATCTGAAAAATTGAACTTGGGTGGTACGAAAGTAATCCTTGTGTTAAATTTTAAGTTCGCGGAAGCAAATAAACGATCTCTTTTATTAAATAATATCTACTACTACTACAAGCTCTCTCTCTACGGTTCTTCCCATTCTCTCAAAACTCAACACCCCCTTCCTCATACCCTAGGATCTCCCATATATAGGAGATCTCCACCTCTCTCTCTACACTCTCAACTGAAAAGTAAACTACTAGAGTAATTCTATTTTTAGAGGATTCTCTAGGACAAAATAAAATAACATCAAATAAACGAAAATAAGAAACAACTAGAGATTGATCACGACATATCACCTTGAATAATTTTTTCTTAGTTTGAATATTATCTCAAATATCTTCCCAATTAAGGCTCCGCCTGTTACACCGGAAATGTTTCTGGACGATTTAGATATATTCCAACGGTTAGAGGAAAGCTTAGCTAATCTAATTGTCAGCAATTGTCTAAATCACCGGACATGTTTCCGGTCACAAACATTGCTGGTGTACCAAGCGGAGCCAAAATGATGTTTTAAGCACGTGGAAAACAATTTGCATCCCTATCTATCCCCTGTACACATGTTAACATGATTGATTGACTTTAATTGCTCTGGTGCTTTCAAGGTTGAAAATGTTATATGTACTCTTCTCTAAATAGATAGTTTTTTTAAGACTTTCTCTTCCTCTAATTTATCACTTGAGCTCACTGAGTTTTTATGTCGAAACTTTGAGAATTAGGAAAAGGAAAAACCTGTATTCCTCTTCCACGATTTTCCTAATAATCCAAAAACAAACAAATTGGTTTTTCAGATAACTCTTTTACTTTCCTATGTCAAGAACCATACATATATACAAGTAAAATTATATTCCGTTTGAAGTCTTGCTGATTTTCTGTTCTTGCTCTATAGAGCTGTCTCGCCCAGAACATAATCCTGAATCATGACTTCTCAGGAGGGTTGAAATCTTGGAGCCTGAATTCCTGTGATGGATATGTGGTTTGTGGAAAGTCGGCAAACCTTGATGGAGTATCACCTAACACTGGTGATATGTTCGCTGTTATTACAAAGCGCAAGGAGTGTTGGCAAGGTTTGGAACAGGATATCACTGCCAATGTTTTACCGGGTTGTAGTTATACCGTTTCTGCTTCTGTTAGAGTGTTAGGTACTCTCCAAGGAGACACTGAAGTCAAAGCCACAATAAAACTTGAAAAGAAAGATTCTCCAACTAGTTACTTGCTTGTTGGGAGGTACTACAATTACTTATATATATCATCTCTTTCATATTATGACAGTTTCTTAGTGCAAAGTGGATTATATATATATTATCTCTTTCATATTATGACAGTTTCTTAGTACAAAGTGGACTAATTAGCTTGATTTTACAGGTCTTGTGCGTCGAAAGAGCGGTGGGAGAAATTGGAAGGAACCTTCTCATTGGAAACTATTCCAGACCGGGTTATATTCTACTTGGAAGGTCCTTCACCCGGTTTAGACCTTCTTATAGATTCTGTTGTGGTCTCTTGTTTGAGTTTAGAATTGCGTGAGGTACACTACTTTAATCACTTTCTTGTGTAAAAGATATTTGAGGTAACCATTGTATCTGTTCAATTAAAATTTGAAGTCGAAGCAACCTAATAAAGATGTGAAAGTCTTGAACTATTAAATAGCTAAAAAAAAATTAGCGTAAGTTTGCTATCTTTGTATCCAATTCTATTATTCCTCTTTTAGAACCTGAATTATTTTTCTGCTGTCATCTGAAGAGTACAAAAGATGGATGTTTGACTGATGGGGCTGAGAACATCATACTGAACCCTCAGTTTGAAGATGGCCTCAACAACTGGTCGGGAAGAAGCTGTAAAATTGTACTACATGACTCTATGGGAGATGGAAAGGTACTTCCATTGTCTGGAAAACACTTTGCGTCTGCAACAGAACGCACTCAGAACTGGAACGGGATTCAACAGGAGATCACTGGAAGGGTTCAGCGGAAGCTTGCTTATGAGGTCACAGCTGTTGTTCGAATCTTTGGAAATAATGTCACTAGTACTGATATACGAGCAACATTGTGGGTTCAGATACCAAACCAAAATGACCAATACATAGGCATCGCCAAGTTAGTTTCCTCAGCTGATCCTGATCTCTTTTACTTTGCTTTGCTTAGTGTATACATTTTCTTAACCATCTCTACAAATTACTGCTAAAAGCTTGTGTTTTCTGCAGTATGCAGGCATCTGATAAGGAATGGGTACAGTTGCAGGGAAAATTCCTTCTAAATAGTGCTCCTTCAAAAGTAGTCATTTACTTAGAAGGGCCACCTCCGGGCACTGACATTCTTCTCAACAGTTTTGTGGTAAAACATGCAACAAAACTTCCTCCTTCACCTCCACCGGATATTGGGGTCAGTAGAGTATCTTCAAGATTTAATACTATATATAGAGATGGAAAACGTGATTTCAGTTCTGATATACATTCTTCGTATTAATTTCTACAATTTTATAATCTTCAATAAAATAGAAGCTGCTAATTCATCTTACTCTGATAGTTATTGTTAGTCTCTCCATCTAAAGAATTGTATTGTCTTGCAGAGTGTTGCGTTTGGAGTTAACATAATTGAGAACAGCAGTCTTACTGATAATCTTAACAGCTGGTTTCCTCTTGGTCAATGTAATCTGAGCATTGGCTCTGGTTCACCACATTTGCTTCCTTCAATGGCAAGAGATACCCTTGGACCCCATGAATCTCTAAGCGGCCGTTATATCCTTGTGACCAAGCGCACGCAGAACTGGATGGGTCCAGCCCAAATGATTACGGATAAGGTGAAACTCTATCTGACATACCAAGTATCAGCTTGGGTTCGAATTGGTTCTGGAATAACAGATCCTCAAAATGTTAATATTGCACTTGGTGTGGATAACCAATGGGTCAATGGGGGTCAAGTCGAAGTTAGTGATGATAGGTGGCATGAAATTGGGGGATCCTTTAGAATTGAAAAACAACCAGCAAAAGTTATGGTTTATATCCAAGGACCTTCTTCCGGTGTGGACTTAATGGTTGCTGGACTTCAGATTTTCCCTGTTGACAGAAAAGCGAGATTTAAGCACTTGAAGAGGCAAACTGATAAGGTATTCATGCTTAGCCCAGTTCTGTCAGCTATTTTCATGTCTTCGTGGCTCATACTAATTTGCTTAGGTAAAAAAATGATATAAATTTACTTGGGTAAATTTTGTATCTAGCTGTGTGGTAGGCTGGTTGCATTTCTATAGAATTGGTAAGATATTAGCACCTTTACATTTTTAATATTTACTGAATTTTACTATGCTGAGTTGAGTTGAGTTGGTACAAGGATGCTTCAACTTCTTCCTACCCTACAAGCTTCTAAGACGTTCTAATAATTTTTAGATGCTTATGGTGTTTTCTCCTGCAGATACGCAAGCGTGATGTCATACTAAAGTTTTCGGGGTCAAATGCAAGTAGCGTATTCGGAACATTTGTAAAAGTCAGACAAGAACAGAACACTTTTCCTATTGGTTCTTGTATTAGTAGAACAAACATGGACAACGAAGACTTCGTAGACTTCTTTGTGAAGCACTTCAATTGGGCTGTGTTTGGAAATGAGTTGAAGTGGTATTGGACAGAACCCCAACAAGGTAAGTTAAACTACAAGGATGCAGATGATCTTTTGGAGTTATGTATAAGCCATAATATAGATGCAAGAGGTCATTGCATCTTCTGGGAAGTAGAAGATACTGTCCAATCATGGGTCCGATCTTTAAACAAAAACGACCTTACAGCAGCCGTTCAAAATCGTCTCACGGGTCTTTTAACTCGCTACAAAGGTAAGTTTAAACACTATGATGTAAACAATGAGATGCTACATGGTTCTTACTACCAAGACAAACTGGGAAAAGATATCAGATCATATATGTTCAAGACAGCAAACCAACTCGACCCATCTGCCACCCTTTTCGTGAACGATTACCATGTTGAAGATGGTTGTGATACCAGATCTTCTCCTGAAAAGTACATTCAACAGATCCTTGATTTGCAAGAACAAGGTGCACCTGTGGGAGGGATTGGGATACAGGGACATATAGATAGTCCTGTCGGCTCCATAGTTTGTTCAGCTTTGGATAAGTTAGGAATACTTGGTCTTCCTATATGGTTCACTGAACTAGATGTTTCATCAATAAACGAGTATGTCAGAGCCGATGATTTAGAAGTTATGCTCCGTGAAATCTTTGCTCATCCTGCCGTAGAGGGTATTGTCCTTTGGGGATTCTGGGAGTTATTTATGAGTCGAAATAATGCGCAACTAGTCGATGCAGAAGGTAGTGTCAACGAAGCAGGCCGCAGATACTTGGCTCTAAAGCAAGAATGGTTATCTCATCCTCATGGTCACATTGATGATCAAGGAGAGTTCAGATTTAGAGGCTTTCACGGAACATACACAGTGGAAGTTGCCAACTTACGTAGCCAAGTTACGAAGACGTTTATCGTTGACAAGGGTGAATCTCCGCAAGTGGTGACCATAGACTTGTAAGACTAAACTCATGATAATTACACAAATTTATATGAAAAGTGTGAAGTATATATAGTGTCGTATATTGGGTCGTCGATTGGTTTGTACACGAACTACTGCAAAAGGGTTGATTGATTTACCTGTTTCGAATGTAACATTCAAGTGAGAAAACAAATAAAATATATTTATCATTCCCGCAATTCTTACCATGTTCTTGCAGACATAATCAAAGAAGGAAATAGATAACAAAATTAACTATTTTCCTCGCCCTACACGTCAGTTGTAAAACTTACAATCGAAACCATCTTTGCGAAACTAAACTTCCTAAATCTCATGCATTAGAAAATTTTCAAAAACATTATCATCAACCTGATCTTACAGTAATCCAATTTCCTAATGACACTAAATCCCTCTCTTTCTGCCGTCTTCTCGCCCTCTCTCGTTGACTATAACAACGCCTAGTAGCAAACGGAATGCTTCTCGGGTGTTTTTTCTTCATTTGAGGCTCTGCCACATCTGAATCGTCTTCCGATTCAACCTCTAAGACACTTGCAGGTGACGTAGCATTGCAGGACGAACTCTTCTTTAGTGAAGACGTGGAAACAAATGGATGTTCAAGGAGTTCTCCGCTGCTCCACCTCATATTCGGGTCCCTCTGCAAGCATTTAGAGAGAAAATCGAACCCGTCTGCGGAGAAGTGAGTAGGAAACTGAGGCGTATCATCTCCACATGCGATCTTGAAAACTGCAGCCATTGGATTTGTGACCTCGTCTCCCCACGGAGGTCTACCAGTAGCCATTTCAATGATAGTGCAACCCAGAGACCAAATATCCAAAGCAATATCTAGTTTTTCTTCCCTTAAAACTTCGGGTGCCATCCACAACGGTGTCCCGAAAATAGTATGGGAAGAAAAACTTGAGGTACCATCATTTAGCCTCTTGGCACATCCAAAATCTGCCAATTTAATGTTTCCATTGGAACCCAATAGCACATTTTTACATTTGAGATCACAATGCACGATCCCGTTCCCGTGAATGTACTCAAGCCCTTTGAGGATCTCTCTAACATAGAGACGGATCACAGACTCATCAAGAGATCCACCAAATTTCGAAGCTACATCAGATAAACTTCCCCCGGCCATAAACTCCATGAATAGGTTAAACTTCTTCTCACCGTTTCCTTCCTCCAAAAGATCTTTCCCAAGGCATTTCACAACGTACGGTGAATCAAGACTCTCGAGAATATCAGCCTCAACACTAAGAGATTCAAAACCAACCCCAGACTGTGATGATTTCACGACAAAGAGCTCTCCGGTAATTTTATTCATCGCCAAATTCACAACCCCAAACGACCCCGAACCAACCGTGTTTCCCTTCACCCATTCTTGCGAAGAAGAAATTGAACATGTTCCCACCATTTAAACTCCCTTTAACAAGGTAGTCCAACACAACCCCAACAGAGAAATCGAGATTTTTAGTCCTTCAAATGCATGAAAACATAGGATTTAAATACCCTTTACCCTTTATCGCTAAACACGGTCTCGACTATCACAAAAACAGAGAAAACTCGATGAAGGGTGGATGCTGACGAGTTTAAACAACTCGTTGAGAATCGTTTCTTTGTCACAAGAAGAGCGGTTTTCCAACGACGGGAAAACCGCTCCTGGGACGAAGAACAACCCCTCACAGAAATCACAATCTTCTTCTATGTTCTCTTGTTTCTTGATTGGGTTTGAGGTTAAAAAAATAAAAAAGTGTTGATTTTAAATTTGTTTGTTGGAGGAAACCGTTATTTTAGTTTTCCTGATTTCATGGTTTTGGGATCTCCAAAGTTTGAGTGGACATAGGTGAGATATGCATAAGGAAGTGACACGTGGAGTTTTCTTATTTGGATTTGGTCCTTATACACTATTTAGAGGTTTGTCAAACTCTTGACAGTTTGGAGTCCATAGAATAGCCAGATGATATGCCACTTTGGGAAAGAAGATAAACTATGGATGCCGGCCAGAGGGATATGGTTTTGCAAAAAATTACCCACGGATGGTGGTGCGTTATTGGAAAAAGAAAATGGGAACATTTTAGTCTCGCCCGTTTCCCATTGGATAAAACTTTCAGGCAGTTTGTTGCCCAAAAGTATCAGCCTTTTGGACGTTTTTTCTTCATTGCAGTTTCATAGATTTTATTGCAGTGATGTAAATGTTGTAGATGACAAAAGTAGCTCTCAAAAACAAATAATCAAAAAGACCAAATGATTTGATATGTAAATATCAAAGTTGTTGATTAATATGGCGTTTAACAAAATTACTCTTGCAAAACCCCTTCCAACAAGAGTATGGGGTTCAACATACTCACCCCCATACCCCTCCAAAGTATGTGAATCCGAAACTTGGAGAATGGTATGCGCATACTACTTTTGTGGGTCCTCCATAATTTTTTATTTTTATTTTTTCATTTCTTTTCTCTCTAATAAAATAATATTGTGGGTCCCAATTTTTAATAAAAATTTTCTCTCTCATAAAATAATATTGTGGGTCCCAATTTTAATATACAAAAACTGAATTTTAAGATAAATCTATTGGAGCAAAGTGGTATGTTATTCCGGATACTAGTATCCAAAATTATCCGGAATAGCATACCATCTCTGTTGGAGATGCTCTTATAACAGAGTTTGTTAAAAGCTAAAGCATGTAAGGAAAAGAAAAAAACCATCCGTCTCTCTTCTTCTTATTCTTTTCTAAAATTTCTTTCTTTCTTCCTTTTCTCGATTCTCTTATCCTAGTATACACTACTTTACATTTTCTCTCTTTCCTATTTTTCCCCCCAATCTCTACATGTAAGGACTTATTCCCACTCTCAACCTGCTAGAAGCTTTGATATCAACCTCCATACAAAACAGCTCGGCTCCATAAACACACGGCGCTCATCAAAACTATGATTGTAACGTTCGTCATTAAAATAGATAATGGTCATAATATGAGACCTATAAATAGGACCAATGAAGAACATATTATGGGCATATTTTATGACCTAGAAACTCTAAGGAATTCTATTTGGAATACTCGTTGTAATAGATAGTCACTCAATCAATAAGATCAATTCTTTTAAATCCTTAAGAGAGGTCGTGGTTTTTACCTATTCAAAGGTTTCCATGCTAGATCTTACGTTATTAGTGATTGCTTGTTATTATTTAGTGTTCTGGTCATCTTTGATAAGAGAAGCTACGTTCGAGTTTCGAATTTAGGCTCTTACACTACCCATCCCTTATTTCGTTCTTCTTCTCCATCTCACCAATCTCTCTCCCAAACCAAACTCCCTCCCTCTCCGTCATCTTTCATCTCTAAGTCATTTGCAAGTCACATCCCATGGTTTTATAGTTAGTAATAACGAAAAAGAATTTTGATCTACCCAATATTTTTTTTACTAGAAGTATCCTACCCACTGGCAGACCGTCAATTATAGCACTTGCAGCAGCTAGGTACATGATGAGGTGGCGAGGTCAATTGAATTTTCCACCCTCCAAAACACCAATTCACCCCACAACAACTAGGTGGAGGAGCTGATGTGGCCACCCCAAACCCACCTTGAGGGTGGTCTCACCACTCTCTAGGTAGATTTTTGGTGGATTGATGCCGCGCAGTTCAGAACTGCACGTATCCTTTAACCCAATAGAACAATGATATTTGTCAAGCTTTAAGTGAGTTCTCTTCCCCGCACTTCAGAACTGTTCGTAGAGTGTACGCTCCAGATGGAGACACATGGACGGTTGGGATTCAAACTTGGCTAACAACTAGTTTTTGCCGCACAGTCAGAACTGCGCGGCTAGAGCATGCATGAAAATGCCAATCCTTCCCCTCTCCATACTTGGTTTTGTTTTTTAGTGATTAGAAGGCTTGTAGTTTTAGGCATACTTGTTCAACAAGAATCTCAACGATTATATTTTTGGGCAAACTTGTTTGGCAAGCATCTCAATGGCTAGCTTGTTGGCCAAACTTGTTTGATAAGAAGCTCAACGGCTAGTTTGTTGGCCAAACTTGTTTGACAAAAATCTCAACGGCTAGTTTTTTTACTAAACTTGTTTGACAAGATGCTCAATGGATACTTTTTTGACCAAACTCGTTTGACAAGAAGCTTAACGGCTAGTTTTTTTACTAAACTTATTTGACAAGAAACTCAACGGTTAGTTTTTTTATCTATAAAAACCATTCATCTTGTACACTTTATTCTCTTATTCTTCTATATTCAACTCTATTATCTTAATCTTCTAAACTCTACTCTATTATCTTGTTATCAGTTTTGCCCAATCATGTCTGACCTAATTTTGGTTCCCTTGTTGGTTCGTATTAGAGGATTGAGAGTGGTTTTGAGAATTAGATTGGGAGCTTTAGGATGACATGATGGTTTTGCTTGTAAGCTAAGGAGGGAGGAGATTGTAGAAGATTATGAGAAGATAGTGTAGAAGATGAATGATTTTTATAGATGAAAAAAAATAGCCATTGAGCTACTTGGTGAACAAGTTTTCACATGAATATAGTCGTTGAGCTACTTGGTGAACAAGTTTTCACATGAATATAGCCGTTGAGCTAATTGGTGAACAAGTTTTCACATGAATATAGCCGTTGAGGTACTTGGTGAACACGTTTCTACATGAATATAGCCGTTGAGCTACTTGGTGAACAAGTTTTCACATAAATATAGCTATTGAGCTACTTGGTGAACAAGTTTTCACATAAATATAGCCGCTGAAAAAAACTAAGTATGGAGAAGAAAAGTAAATGCATTCCATACTTGGTATTTTCAAGCGTTTAAAGAAATTTCATTTATAATTGAGCTCATAAAAAAACTAATGGAACTAATTTTTCAATAGAGGGAAAGTGTTTAAGGAAATTCCTAAACGAAAGAGAAGAAAAAAAGACCAAGTATAAACCAATGCACACATATAATAGAGGGCAATGGAAGGTGTTTGAGGAAATGCCTCAAAAAAACTTACCCCCAAAAAAACTAAGTATGGAGAGGAAGGCATTTCAAGGCAAAAGTTCTAGGCTCTTGCCGCGCAGTTCTGAACTTCGTGGTAAGAGGAGAAACCAGATTAAGCCACGTGTCTCATCAAGGTTGCCACGCAGTTCTGAACTGCGCGGCAAGAGCCTGAAACTTTTGCCTTTGCTTCCCTTCTCCAAACTTTTTTTTTTTAATTTTTTTTTCCTTTGAGGCATTTCCTCAAACACTTGATGTGCCCTATATTGTGTGTGCATATCTTCATACTTGGTCTTATTTTTCTCCTTTTGTGTTTAGATATTTCATTAAACACAAAAACAAAATTACAATATTATCATAATTAGTTATTTTATCAGCTCGTCTCTATAGGGAATTTCATTCAAATACTTGAAAAAACCTAGTATTTGAAGCAAACACAAATTTAAACATAATGCATAATCAATTCAACATAGTTTAAACATAGGATATCAATTGTTTTGAAAAAAACATAACATAAACTCGATAGTCTAAACAAAACATAATATAACACAACCTAAGTGGGACGGCTTCTCTTCGTCTGGCAAACGCGTCTGGTACGGGCGAGACTCCCGTCATATATAGGTACATTGGACTTTCGGTTCTATCTGATAGTTGATAGACATATTAGCTAGTCTATCTCCCGTGACTGGGATAATCTCATCCCTCCGCCGCAGCTATTCCTCTAACTCCTATGTGTGTTGAAAGTATTGTCTCAAATCTTCATATGCCGCATACCACATTCCTTGGTTTTGATGCCATAACTCATTTATACTATACCTAGGTGGACATAGTTTTGTACCTGAAAAGACGTGGCTAAACTCAAAGTAGGTGGCAGAGCAACATCGGGCCTCACTAGATCACGCCCGACCATCCAAATATTCTTGGCCCTCTTCACTAAACTACAACCGATCTTGAGATTTGGATGAGCGGCTCACCATAATGTCATGTAATCCACGTCAGCAATGATGTAATTGTGTCCATCATAGAAGTCTACCTCTTTCAGTCCCTGATAAAGTTGTTGATCGTACCGCATAAATTATATAATCTCTTGTAGGAGGTCATAAGAAACACTATCAACCTAGTGTTTTAACGTATGCACCGGTATCTTAAATACCAAAGCATACAGTTCCCGTATGGGACTGAAACTAATGGAACCCTTCTTTCACTAAGCTCTGTGACAACTCTTACCTCTGGACAGATTGCTTGTCTAGACCTCGCCCATGGTTGTCAATCAATGTTGGTTATGTCATTCTATTCTATCATTTATCTTATCACAGCAAATGAATGATGGATCTCAGTCCCTAAACTAGCCCTTTCATCTCTTCACGCACTCATACGAGGATAAACATGTTTGAAGTTGTTCACCTTGACCAGATACATTCCAACGCGACAGTACTTAAAGATCCAAAACTCCAACAGAGCATAGAAGCCTATGATTGATCTCTTCCCCTTCCCACTCTTTAGAAGACTTTATCTAGTCCTCGATACAAAACCGCCATGATCGGAGTACCCCAGTCAAATCTTGACGTACCTAGAATATGGTGGCCTGTCAAAGCTGCAAGATAACCTAGCATTCGAGAAGAATATATTACTTATCATGTATGCAATAAATGCCCTCACATACACGAGATCCGTGTATTGGTTGTAGCTATTGGTTTGAGGATTCAAAGCATCTCTCCAAATTTTCAAATAAGCTAGAGTGATGTTACTGTACCTGATGTCGGCCGTTGTGATTCCGGGGAACAATGTTTGTGCTTCTTCGAATACCAAATATTTATCGTCTTACGGGAGTTTGAAACCCATCCCAAAACTTATGCCCGTCAGCATGACGAAGTCTAACGGCGTAACGCCAAGTTCCCCGCAAGAGAAGTGAAAAGTATGGGTGGAAGACCACCACTGTTCCACGAGAGCATGAATTAAGCGGTTATCCGAGTTTCCCGCTTTAATCCCCAAAAACTCTTCAAAACCCATATTATCGACCAACCTCTTCAATGTGGGATACCTGACAATCCATAGGTGCCACTTTAATACTTTATCAAATGATCCCCTACATTGTATTTCATATCGGTTCTGCAAAAACAACACATTAACATATTAAATTTTCATTCAGACATTTCGTCGAACATTTGACAAATAACGTAAATAACACATAAATTTTACAAAAAAAACTTATCGGCAATTCATCTGATCCAATGGAAATGTGGACCCAGTTGTCCGGGAGGATATCCACTCGGTGTAACTCCTCGAGGGTTGGGGAAGGATCATTATCCAGCGTGAGGTGTAACGGTCACATATTCGTGACCAATTCTTTACCCCTTCGTTTAACTTCATCATTTAGCTTACATCTAGTTTTGGGAATAATAACATGACTAGGTCCCGACATTGTTAATCTATGGATTATGGGATTGAATTACTAGGAAAATGTGGGGGTTGGGAAACTTGAAAAAGAAGTTGGGTTTGGGAGGATATCGAGTGTATATCCTTTCTCATTTAGTAAATATAAAATGAGAAAGGATTGTGGCAATTCAAACCAATTTTATGCAGGCTCTTGTCGCGCAGTTCAGAACTGTGCGACATTAATTAAAAAATAAATAAATTACGTGGCTTAATCTGATTGGTTATCTCTGCTCTGCAGTTTAGAACTGCACGTGGGGATTGAACGTTTAGGATGTTGAGACGTGGCTTAATCTGGGCGTAGATTGTGTCTTGCAGTTCAGAACTGCGGTGGCTAATATCCACATTGATTCTTGGGGTGCTACGGGGTGGATTGATTTTTGGGGTGAATTTGGGCAAATCCACCCTCCAATTGTTGCAGATGCTATGACTAGATCTTCTAGAGTCGTGCAGCTACCCGCAAATCACAAGACCGGACACGTGGGATTTAATACCAACCTCGAAAACCACGAGTGGTGAGAATTATATTTGCAGGCATCATGCCATAAATGTCTTATTATATTTGCTGGGCCATAAATGTCCCGTGCTCGCACGGGCTCATTGCTGCCAGTAATAATAATCCAAGATGCCTTAACATAAGATTTGGGCTATAAATATTATACGGGCCTCAAACCCAATAACAAAACAAGTAGCAATGCGGTCTTAAAACCCTACTACGTGTACACAATCTCAACACTCTCTCTCTCTCAGCCAACGAACACACTCTCTCTCTCAAGCACCAAAACCCCTAACATTTGTTCCTCAAAACCCTAATAAATCAAATTAGGGTTTTTTTACAATCGAATTTCATCTCTCATTCAATCATCAATGGCGGAAGAAGAGATAGTATCTGTATCTGTATCAGCAACAACAGCAGCAGCAGTAGAAGAGGCACAACCCAATCCTGTTATTTCGGATCACAAGAGGAAACTTGAAGATGAGGTTCCATTAGAAGAGGTTAATTCAAACGAGGCTTTGAATGAGGTTGTGAAACCTGTCTCTGATTCGAAGCGACCTCGCTTGGAGGAAGAACAAACCCCAACACCAGAGGAGACTTTGGGTATGAATTTTACACTCTTCTCGTGTTTTCTTCAATTTGTTTTAGCTGTTTCTTGTGGTATAGTTGGGGGTTTGATGAGTTTTTTTTATTGGAGTAAACCCCCAATTTAATCAGAGCTAAACCCACTTCATCTAACTAAATAAGGGCATTTTGTTCGAACTCAAACGCATTTGTCAATAAAATTAACAATATTAGTCGTGTATTTTCCAAAGTTTTAGCTTGATTAACATTTGGATAGCTTCAGGATCTGTTATCTAAAGATATGTTTTGTTTGAATTGCTATTTTGTTGTAGAGAATGGTCATGAAGTGGAGAATAAGTTAGATGCACCGCCAATGGAAAATGTTCAAAATCCATTTGTTCCTGTGGAGGAGAGTATTGATCAGGAGAATGTAAAAAATCCAGTTGTGGGGGAGAATCAGGAGTACGAGACTATGCAAATCCCAAACGGGGCGGAGAATATTGAGGTAACTGATGCTCAGAATGCAATAGAGGAGAATCAGAATGCATTAGAGGAGAATCAGAATGCAACTGAGGAGAATCAGAAGACGGAGGATGCCGTGGGAAATCCCGAGATTGAACATAGTGCTGAACAGCAACAACCGGCTGTGTTGGAGAATCATCAACCCACGGAAGATGCCCAACCATCTTTAGGAGGGGAGATTACCCAGCAGCCTACTTTAGAGATTCCTGAACCTGTAGATTTTTCTTCGGTTGTACAACAATCTCAAGCTGAAGGTCAGACGTTATCGCGTAAAATGGAGGTTCCTAATACTAAGGTGAACTTTAGCTTGTGTTCCTAATACTAAGTGCGCGCCTTTCAATCCTTCACTCCATCAGCTCATTTGGAGTTTAAATATTTATTATTGTCTTATATTGCATCACGGATATTTCTTTGCTAATTGGCCCTCTGAAAAGTATGTTAAACCTTTGACGCAGGTTGGTGTACTTATAGGCAAAGCAGGGGATACTATCCGGTTTCTGCAATACAATTCAGGGGCAAAAATTCAAATAACAAGAGATTCTGAAGCTGATCCTTATTCGACAACTAGGCCGGTTGAATTAATAGGAACTTTGGAAAATGTAAATAAGGCCGAGAAACTGATCAAAGATGTTATTGCAGAGGTACTATGTTGTTTACCGGCTTAATGCTTTGTTATTGTGTATTCTTTCTCGTATTTAGATTCATATACGCTTGAACCATATAGTTGAAGCCATGTCTCGGAAATATAATACCCCAGACAATATAACTTATTTACCTGAGGCTCTTACCTTAGTTATTAGAAATACATGCTTAAATTTTCTATGAACTCATTTGCCTCCAACTCTAGGCTGATGCAGGGGGATCTCCTTCCCTTGTGGCTAGGGGTTTTGGCACTGCTCAAGCTGGTGGACCTTCAGAGCATTATCAAATACAAGTACCAAATGAAAAGGTTATTTATATTCCTTATTAGCGTAATTCTATATTGCTTCTCCCTGTGGGTGCGCGTGTTACCTTACGAATTGCTTCATTTTATGATTGATACAGGTAGGATTAATTATTGGCAAAGGAGGAGAGACCATCAAAAGCTTGCAGACAAAATCTGGAGCCCGCATCCAGGTAGTTGATATTTGTTGTATGGATTTAGAAAACATATGGAAGTTATTTTTGTATGTTGGCTATCTTGTAGCTGAATGGGGTGTGTTATTCAGATGCTTACTATTTCCCCTTTTTGTTTTCCCCATTAGCTGATACCACAACATCTTCCGGAGGGTGATCAATCCAAGGAAAGAATTGTAAAAGTAACTGGTGATAGAAGACAGATTGAAATCGCAAAAGAAATGATAAAAGAAGTCATGAGTCAGGTTTGTTTTTGAATCAACATTTTTTAGATTGTACTAGCAAATGATGTTAATTACCCATTGCCTTGTGTTGATTATGATAGACTTATCATTAGATATTTTCCATATTATCAACTTATTAAAATTGCATGCAAACTGTCTCTTTGCCGTTTGCCTCCTTCCAGCAGCTATTAGATGAGAATGCTCGACATGTGATATATTTGATTAAGTTATTGCTTGGGTATGCCTTGAATTGTTCTGCATGTGTTTATTCATATTTAGCTAGTCATGCTTCTTTATATAGTATTTTACTACTAGTCTTCTGCTGTGTTTACATATGTGGAGTGCATGTTTTTCACACGTCAATTTATTAGGTAGGTCGGCATCTATATCCTTGATATGTAGTACAAAATTTCTGAGACCATAATATCTGCCTGCTGGTAACTTAACAAAAACTTGTTACGCTCTTGACTATATTTTAGTTTATGGTTTACTTGAAGTAAAAAAATGCATTTATTCTCAATAGAGTAATCAAATCACTCACTTAGGCATGTGCTTAGTCATGTTATAGTGCAATCCCATTAGTATTAAGCATGTGGAGAATTCAGTCTTTGTTGCCAAACTTTTTATTTGACTTACATTATTCTTCTGATATCGTACTAATATATCCATCTGTAATTTACACTATAAAATATTAGGTGAGCCAAATTGATAGCAATAAAATTTTCTCCTAATTGACAACTTCTATATTTTATTAACCACTTTGATTATTTTTTTTATCAAATGCGTTAGCGATAGCTCGTTCTAAGATCTTTCTGTTTCGAGTTTGTAACAAGTATAAGGCAGGATACTCGCACCATGAATTGACTAGATGTCAACAAAAACAAAAAATTTAAGAATACTATTCCGTGATACTATCTAACAAGTTCCATCTTGCCATTGCTAGTCATTTTTGTTAATGAAGACTGAAGAATAGTGCATTTAGTAAGCATTGGAAATATGAAATTATCTTAATGAACATAGCTTAAAACACGCCTTTCCTTATTGATGCATGAACCATGTATAGGGCACTTAAGTGCAACTAACCCACGTGAAGATCCCTTGATTGTAGTTAAAAAAGATGTTGAGTTCACTCTAAGATATGGGTTGCGATGGTTTATTTATGTTGAACGTGCCGATTCGAATTGGTTGGCTTTCACAATGCAGATTTGGCCAATCGCCTTTCACCTGGGGTCGACAATGGTTTCATGGTGTAGCTATAGACAACCATTCTTCGTTCTCGCTCATTGAAGAGAGGTATCAGGCATTAGACCTTGCAATTGCAGAGTTTTTATAGTTGGTAAGATTGCTTTGAGTTTAAGAATTAAAAACCGTAAAATTGCATCGTAATAATCTTCGTGTTAGTACCCCACATGTTATATGCATGACCAATGTGTTAGAAGAGAGGTGTTCTACTTGGTGAAGTAATCTGTTATTAAGTTTGCTTGAGGCCGATTCTCCAAATTATCTTTCTGTTGGTATAGTAGTAACTAAGATCACTCTAGGAATATAAGCTTATGTAATGCTACGGGATATGCAGTATTGAAGCGTATGATATGTATTGAAATATTTAGTATATGAGATTATGCTATGTTAAAACGTCAATCATTCTTATATGATGTTGAATTTCATGAGATTTACTAAAAGATTGTCGTAGGAGTGTTTCCAAGACTATTTTGTAATATCTTTACTTTAAGCTCATAGCGTATAAGTCATAGTCCCATGCACTGTCTGTTAGTTAGCTCTACAACTTCATTCCTTTATCTTAGTGGTCATCTGTTTTCCCTAAATCTGTAGTCATCATATCTCAAAAAAGTAACTGGAAAGTGTAAACATTGCAATCACTGGAAAACCCAAATCCTTCCAGTATAGAATTGTTCAATGTGAGACCAAACAAACACATCCCCTATTCGATTATACCATCTGATTTGTTAGGTTGATATACAAGCAATAGATGGGCAAATGATCACAAACAAATTAGTCAGATATCTTTATTCAAAGTAATGAAATTTCTTGAGATGATAAGAGAGCCATTATTTTCTTGAGGGTTTGCTACTGAATCAATATGAATTTATTAGGACCAGAATTTTTGGGATAACTGAAGGAAAATCAGACAACATGATCCTAAATCAGTGGTGTTTTGAGTAACATAGGAGAAATAAATCTGAAATCTGAAACTATACAAAGTGATTCTTCAGGCAAGGTTCTTGACTTAATTTGTCGTAGATTTGGGAATTTGATAAAAGATCGAGTATAATTCAAGATTTTAGATGGTAAAGAACAATAGTGATATCCGATTTCCACCAGGGTGAGGATTTGAGTAGTCAAATCCTTGAGAACATCAATTTCCAGACTCCATAAATCAAATGTCACCTAAGAAACAATAGTATACAGGTTAAAAGTGCACACAGAAAACGGAGAGTATAATTTTTCCTTTTTCTTTCTTTTTAGAAGATATTCATGAAGGTAGGTCAAGGTGTAAGCAATCATAGTTAAAAATCAGTGAGTATTTAAACATTGAAAAATACAGTAGTTGTATTATTCATGTCGATTTCTTGTTAATAATGCACTTGAAGGATGGAGCTTGTTCATATGATTGTGAGAATACAATAAACTTGTATACTTCAACTTCTTTTATGGTGACTGTAATCCGTTAAACAAATAATAGTGCTATAGTGTATTCCTTTCTTACAAACTATAACATTGTGAAGTCGTTTGGCATCCTTTCAAGTGCATCTTTAGAGTAAATAATCGATATGAATCCTTTGCTGAAGCTCTTGTAATTTTATCAGTGTTTAAGAGTCTTGGACCTTTAACTAGCACTTGTTATATTTTGACCTTATTTTATGAATATCTTTCAAAAAAAAATATAGAAAATATAAAATTTTCTTTTTCGCTTTGTGTATTTTTTGTTGTTTCTTAGGCCATGTTTGCATTGGAAATTGTTTTCAATTTTCTTGGTCATGTGCTTGGCTGCCAATATAGATTATACTTATGGAGATTATAATTCTCGCTTTGGTTTAATTTCTCGCCGAACTGAGAGTTGGAGCTCTCTTACTTATTACTTCTATGGGAGACATTGAACTTTCTTATTCTGCGTGTGGGAATAGTTAGGAAGGGTTTGATGAAAGCATTGTATCTTGTTGCTGCGGTTGGAGACTGCAGGTGGACTTTTTCCATGCCCTTTTTTCCCATTTTAATTTAATTTGTTTATCTTACTGTAACTAAAGCTATCCTGGGATCACGATGCTGCAGCAATGGAAAACTCTTGGACATGCCCTGGTATTAAATATGATTATACGTATTAGAAAATCTCTTGAATCTACAACTCAATGTGACCCATTTTAACATTATATAGTTATGACATAGTTTTGGAGAATTTTGGAGCTTGTGAGTTTAAGCAATGACCTTATTAGAGTTGTTACTCGTACTAGTTTGTTTAGAAGAAATTACACTTTCTTGTCATTCATTTCTTTTCTTCAGTGAATTTTTGCTGATATGTAGTAAGCATCTTAGTTCCTGTGGATCATTCTTGAGTAACCTTTACTTTTTTATCTTTTTTGGTTGCATTGGAGCATATGGTTAAAATAGTGCCTATTGCTTGCATTTTCTACATCATTTTTCTTACAGAGTATTAGCAAGCCTTAAGATTCCTTTTTGCGAAGTCTGTGTAATTTATATCCACTTTATTTATTTTATCCATTTAACGAAAATCACATAGATGGGAAGTTACAAATTCCCACTTTCTTCTTAAGTTTTTGTCTTATTCTTGCATTAAATCATTCATTGTGTTAATCCACATGTATTTATCCAATAATTATCTTCCATCATTATTTTATTTTTGCTCTGCCTAATGTCCTCTGCAACTTCTTGTCAACAGACTGTGAGATCTTCATCTGGCGGGCAAGCTCATCGCCATCGTGGACCCATTGGTGCATCTCAGTGGGGTTCTGGAGCTTCTCAATCTGGAACTGGAGCAGGCTATAATTATCAGCAGCAAGGAATGTACTCATCCCAACAAAATACGCAGTATGGATCCCAAAATTATAGTGGGTACCCGCAACAATCTGCTCCACCAAGGAGTGGTTTCAATGCTGGATGGGATCAAAGATCTTCAGGTCCTGTCCAGACACAAATGCAGCCCCAAAGTGGTTACTATGGACAAAGTGGAGCTGAAGCTCCAATAGCACCTGTCTCCACCTCCAATGCCTTTGTCCCTGGTGCTCCTACCCAAGCAAATTACAACAACTATCCTTTACAAGGTCCAGAATATGGACAACAATCTGGATCCTATCAACAATTGGCTCCTCCCCAACATAATTATGGTCAACAAGGATATGATAACCAAGCTCAGGCTACACAACCATCTGCTTATCTTGTAGGAACTGCTCAACCAGGAGGGGCTTACCCGCAGCAACTTGCTGGCGCTCAACCAGTTAATGCTCAACAGCCATATGCTAGGGCGCCCAATGCATATGCACAGGGACCCCCTTCCCATCAAGTACAGATATCATCAAACCAGTCTTATGCACCACAGCAGCAGCCATATCCTACTTATGGAGTGGCAGGTGGCCCCACTCAACAACCATATCCACCGTATGGGCCATCTACGCCATCTGGTGTTGCAAATGACGGCTACGTTCAACCTCAACAATCACATGCTGCTGCTTCTGGTCCCGTTTATCCTCAACAGTCTGTTTCTGGCTATGCTCCACCAGGCGGTGCACCTATGTACACCCAAACTGGACAGAGTTATGGACAACAATACCCATCTACCCAACAACAGATGGTGTACGGAGGACAGCAACCTGTTGCTACCAATGTGGCTTATGGTTACCAAGGAGGGCCTGTAGATGCAGGATACAATAGCGCCCCAACTGCCTATGGGGCACCACCATCAACCGCTCAAGCAGCTTACGCCCAACCTACTCTGAATCAGTCAAGTTATGACCAGCAACAAATGATTCAAGCAGCTGGTTATGGAGGTGTTCCTGCAAATGCTCATCCTGGTTATGTGAACTCCAACCAGATGTATGGCGGTCACCAGTAGAAGATTTGATACTTGACAGCTCTATTTAACAAGGATCAGGTAATATGGTGGTCTCCATTAGTGTAGTAGAGTAGCGAAAGTCTGAATTCTATATTTTCAAGTTGGTAGGATTCCGACATATGCAATTTCCTTGAATCTGTTGCTCTGAAAAATTCTGTTGTGAAATTTTTGAAAGCACTTTTTTGTCCTACAATTGCATGTAATCTGTGTAAGCATAAGTTGATTTGGTTTCTTATCCGTACTTTGTTTAAGCATAAGTTAAGTAGTAAAATGCCAAAGTTGGTACCCACTTAAATTGTTGTTAATGAATTTTAACTCGTTAAGGTAAAGTACCAAATCAACTGCTGAAGGTGTTAAATTTAAATTTGAGGTTCTGTGGATAATACTTTTCCAGCTTACAAAACCTCAGTTTCTGTGGATAATAATAAATTCTGATCCTGGATCACTACGGTTAGCAGCAGAAAAAAAATACTGTCACTTGCTCTATAAAATAAGCTAAAACAGTGTGCTGATAGAAGAGATGAAGGTATAATAAACTAGCTTCATACAAGTTAAATTTGAATTACAAGAGCTCTTGAAGGGGAGGTTAAACAAAATTCATGCAACAAAAATGTGTATGTAATTCACAATCTTTAGCTAACTTATGGATGACTCCTTTCACAGGAGTAAACCCTCGTATGTTTCCCCGATTTTTCCAGATTAGAACAACCTGCACATTCAGGCAGGGTAAAGACTAAAGATCTATATGTAGGAGCTGTTTTGGGCACTAGTGTTCTCAATATAGAGCACTCTGATTAATATACATACGGCACATGCAAAACTTTGGGGGCACATACACTCCCATCCTCGAGATATGTAGGGGCTAATTTGATTTAAATTAATTAAGGCACCCCCCTAATTACTTTCATTAGCTCTCCCCAAACGTGTCTTCTGAACATCTACAACAGTTAAGAGGGTGGACTGGATGGATTTCAAGGTGAATCCAATCCACCCCACCACAGTTTTCAATCCACCCCAATGTTAATTCACCCCACGCATTTCTGAACCGCGTGCATAAATGAATGTCCCAGATGAGTCCACGTGTTTTAATCTTGAACGTTGTCTCTACGCGCAGTTCTGAAGCCAATGGATTGTTGACACGTGTCTACGCGCAGTTCTGAAGTGAGGGGTAATGGGAGCCATTGGATAAATGACACATGTTCTAATCTTAGTGGTGAATAGTGTAAGCGCACTTCAGAACCGCGCGGCGTGAATTCACCCTTAATCCACCCACAGGGTGGAAAATCCACCCTTGGATGAATTTTGCTCTTGCCACGTCAGGTATTCACCTAGCTGCTGGGAGACGAATTGGGTGGAAAAGAGGGTGGATTTGGAATTCACCCTGCCACGACAGGGTGCACCTAGCTGTTGTGGATGCTCTTAGTCTTGTTTCTTCATCTCTCTCGCACTCATCTCTCTCTCTCTACTACACAACAATGTGTATAGATTTTTCTTCCCAACACAGCAGGATGTTTGTAATAATTCATCATAAGTGTAATAGCCTATTTTCGTATTGGACGAAGATTATGCATTACACCCTTGAAATATGAAATATTAAACTAGAAGCAATTAACATAAGCTTTAGGGTAGAAAACCCTTGAATGAGTTAAAAACCACGACCTCTCCTGAGGATTTTTGAAAGAATGTTGTTTATATAGATGCTAGCTATTACAAAGAGAAAGATATAGGATATCTGAGATTTTGTAGGGATCACTTTCTCTAAGAGTTCTGTAGATGATAATAGCCGTCCTGGATCCTGATCTCCAGGTCTCTTTTTATAGGTCTTATAATATGACTGTTGGTTACATTGATGATGTACGTTTTGGTTGTATGTATTTGATGAGTCTTTATGAGGTCTTTTGTAATGTCTTGATACTTGTTCATCTGTAACGGATCTATTGATGACATTAGCTGTAACTTCGAACTGTTGATGAAGATACGATCTCTAATAATGTTCGTATGTATACGAACTGTTGATGGATACATGAGTGTCTTCTGCAGTGCGATGTTACTAGATGCTTCAATATCCTTGAACTGTAGGTGAAGAAGTTTGTATTGTAATCTGTTTGCTTTCAGTCTTAGGTTGGTTATCAATATGTTTATACGAACTATGTAAGCTCGAATATCGGGCTTAGTAGGAGGATTCGAAATAAGTCCTTACAACTGCCCCCTCACAGCCAATAGTAGAAGAAATGTGTGTAGCGAGTGGTGTTGGTTGAGAAGTCCAGTCGTTTTAAATGCTACATTGATGGATTCCTAGGTATTTGGATGAATAATCGTCGTCTGGTAGGACTATAGGTGATATAGAGGAGAGTGGTACCATTGCTGTTGATATGCCGGTTGTTCATTTTGGGGAGGATAGGGAATTATATGTGGAGATTGAGACTGGGCAATTTTTTAGGTATCCCAAGAATGTAGACGTAGCGAAGAAATTTTTGTAGTATAATAAAAGTTTAGATGGAAAATGGGGGCATTATGTGATGAATGCAGGGTTATGGTTTAGGGCTCTGGTGAGACTAGGTGGTAAGATAGAGCATTATCAGGTGCCTTCCCTGGATCAGTGGAAGAGAAATATGGGTATATGAGATGATATAAATATCTCTTATTACAACAGGACTGGTACAGAGGTCGTAGAGGAAGGATTCCTTAGTAACCTGAACCAGGTCGTATATGGGTTGAGCATTCCCCTAACCTTTTTCCAAAAGGGGATAATGAATGCTTTAAAGAGCTGTCCTGGCCAATTAAATGGTAATGTCTTTGAGATGACGAAGGTCTGTGAAGCCCTTAAATAGAGATGGAGAGATGGTGGTATTGCGAGACAGTTCGTTGCGGACGATGTCTTAAAATACTATAGTGTGGAGACAACGATGCAGTATAAGGTTTCGTTGCTGAAGGAGAAGCTGTGTCTGGTAGATCGCTGCAAGGAACTTGACTATGAACTAAACAAAGTGAAGACCGAGCTCGGTGAAGCTATGCTGTTGACTGCAGACAACGCTACATTGTGTCCTATGGCTATGTTGCATGCTGATGTGAAGAAATTGTGGCAAGAGCGTAATTCGATCTTGGCTGCTTCCATTGAGCACGGTATGGAGTATGATTTGCAGCTAGCGCGGTTATCTTATATAGATAATTTGATGTCGTGGGTTACAGAGTTGTTGAATGCGTCTCCTACTGTAGTTGATACTGTTATACATTTCCCTGCCTTACTTTCGTCTGGGCCTGGGGAAAGTTCGAATGTTGTACGCCCGAAACGAGAAGAATAGTTAATTGTAATTAGACAGATTGTAAATATGTTTTTGCTGTAGAGAAAACAAAATGTCAAACGTTGAGTAAACAAATGTTTTTGTTTTGTTTTCACTATGAATTGTCGAATTGGGTGAATCAATAAACGACCATGTAGAGATATATGACTGGGGCGATGTTGTATTCTCTTTTGTATAGGTCGAGTTGATCAAGTCAATAAGCAACTGTAAAGAGATGCATTGAATGTTAAATAGCTGTATAGCGTTTCGACCAGGTTGAATTGATTGACTCAATAAGCGACCCTCGGAGAGCGTGTATATTTGAATAGCTATGTTGTAGGACTCAGTTATTGGTCGAATTGAGCGTATCTATAAGAGACTGTAATGAGATGCATTGAATATGACATAGTTGTATAGTGCATCTCTGCCAGATCGAATTGATTGACTCAATAAGCGACCCTCGGAGAGCGTGCATATTTGAATAGCTATGTTGTAGGACTCAGTTACTGGTCAAATTGAGCGTATCAATAAGCGACTGTAATGAGATGTATTGAATATGGCATAGCTGTATAGTGCATCTCTACCAGATCAAATTGATTTACTCAATAAACGACCCTCAGAGAGCGTGTATATTTGAATAGCTATGTTGTAGGACTCAGTTACTGGTCGAATTGAGCGTATTAATAAGCGACTGTAATGAGATGTATTGAATATGGCATAGCTGTATAGTGCATCTCTGCCAGATTGAATTGATTTACTCAATAAGCGACCCTCAGAGAGCGTGTATATTTGAATAACTATGTTGTAGGTCTCAGTCACATTTCAAATTGAGTGTATCAATAAGCGACCGTACTGAGACATCTTTGAATATTGAATAGCTATATAGTGTATCTCTGCCAGATCGAATTGATTGACTCAATAAGAGACCCTCGAAGAGCGTGTATATTTGAATAGCTAGGTTGTAGTCATTTTCCGGTATAGGTGGAGATAGGTAAAAATGCTTGAACTGAGTAGACTTGCAAGATGATGATGAAAAAGTACTTTATTGCATAATATCGGATATTACAGCATGTTTATCTTCGATACAGCTTCAATCGACGGGTATTCCATGGATTAGTTACCAGTACACATTAATATGTACTGAGATCGTAGGATCCCAAACCACTTATGCCAGTTACGATAAACGGACCTTCCTAATTGTCTGCTAGCTTTCCAGTATTTGGTGCTTTGCGGTGTTGTGGGATTTCTCTAAGAACGAGGTCTTTGACTTTGAATTCTCGGTGCCGAACACGCTTGTTAAAGGATCGGGACAACGCAAGATGATATCTTCCAATATTAACAAGGGCTCTGTCACGTGTTTCTTCAATCAAATTTAGATTGCATGCGATCTGAAATTCGTTTTTTTCATCTGTCATCTCGTGATCGCGTATTGGATGATGATATTAAGTGGGAATGATGGCTTCAATTCCGTAGGCCAGTAAAAATGAAGTACAGCCTGCTGCTATTCTGAGAGTTTTTCGATAGGCCCAAAGTACATGTGGTAACTCGTTCACCCAGTTCCCTTTTTTTTTCGTCTAAACGCTTCTTGATGCCATCCACAATAGTTTGATTAGTAATCTGAGCTTGTTCGTTTCCCTGTGGATAATAAGGATTGGATGGGGAATAAATGATGTTGTATTCATTGAGGAATGCGAAAATTTTGGAGCCAATAAACTGTGGTTCATTATCAATTCTGATGAGGTATGGCCTGCCGAATCGGATAACAATGTTTTCCCATTTAAATCTGATGACTTCGTCTTCTCGGGTTCGGTACAGTGGAACTGCTTCTACCCATTTAGTAAATTAATTTGTAGCGACCAACAAATGTTTTCTCTTTCCTGGTGCTGTAGGAAATTTTTATACGAGATCGGGAGCCCACCGTCTGAATGGCCAAGTGACTTGACTATAGTGTAGTTCGAGTGCTGGAGCTCGTATTTTAGGTCCATGCCACTGACAAGCATCACACTTACAAGCATATTCGATTGCCTGTGCTTTCATCTTAGGCCAAAATATTCCTTGAGTTAAAGCTCTGTTTGCAAGAGATCGTCCTACTGCATGGGATCCGCACGTGCCTTCTTATAGATCGTGCAAGAATTGTTGTGCTTCTTTGTCAGATAGACTAAAGAAGTATGGACCAGTGACCAAAATTTTGTATAGGAGATTTTCCCGAACAATGTATCTTCGTGCATTGTCCATTAATCTCCGCCGCACTGTTGGATCCTCAAGAAGTGGACCGTCAAATTTATTTTGAGGTCCGATGTATGTAATGAAAGGCTGTCTCCAATCATCTTCGACCTCCTCGCTGCCCCCAGTATTAATGGTGTTGGACACGATGGTGTTAATGCTGGGGTTAGAAATGATGTTGTTTTTTAAGTAACGAGCTTCTGATCTAAGGACACCAGCAAGGTAAGCGAGTGCATCCGCATGTCTATTTCCCCCCCTTGGGAAATGCTTTAAAGAAATTGTCTGAAATTTGCTCATTCGTTCGACCACTGCAGTAGCATAGTTGACCATTCTCTCATTGGTTTGATATACGCATGTGTTATGGTTGACGATTAGTAACGAATCTGTGTAGACAGAGAGCTTTGCTACACCCAGTGTGAGTGCCATGTCCAAGCCATGAATTAATGCCTCATATTTTGCCTCATTATTGGATGCTTCAAAATTGAGACGAATGGATTTTTCAAGCCGATCATTGGAAGGAGTAATAAGAAAAATCCCAATTCCTGATCCTGCTAGTCCGGCGGAGCCGTCAATCAAAAGTCGTCAACCTTTCTTTGTTACCCAATCTAATTTATCTTCTGACTGGTCCGTGAGCGGTTCATCTTTGTGACCAATAAAATCTTCTTCCCAATCAGGATCCTCTACTGGAAAATCTGTTAGAAAATCTATTACGGCTTGACCTTTTTCAGAATGACGTGGTTCGAAATGTATATCGTGCTCTCCGAGGGTTACTGACCATTGCTAGACACGTCGAGATTTTTTGCGCTTGGATAAGATTTCGCGGAGTGGATAGTTCGTCAAAACACAAATTGTATGAGCTTGGAAGTATTGTTTTAATTTCTGGGATGTATAGACGAGAGCGAGAAGAAGCTTCTCGATTTTGGTGTATTTCATTTCAGCAGGAGTCAGAGTTTTGCTGATGAAATAGACTGGTTTCTCAGTCTTTTCTTCGAGTCAGAGAAAAATGGAGTTGAGATATATATCCGTGACAGCTAGGTATACTGTGAGTTCTTCTCCATTTGCTGGTGTGCTCATAACTGGTGGTTTGCCCAAATAACATTTGAGTTCGAGGAGAGCTGCTTCACATTGGTCTGTCCATTCGATCTCAGGATCATTATTTGATTTTTCTCGTGATGTACCTTGTTTTAACATATCGAATAAAGGTCGACACCTGTCTGAAGACTTGGATACAAATCTGTTTAGTGCTGCAATCTTCCCGGCTAGCTTCTGAACGTCTTTCTTTGTCTTTGGTGAAGGCATAGCTAAGAGATCCCGCATGTTTGACGGATCGGCTTCAATCCCTCTTTTGCTTATTATATGGCCCAAAAATTTTCTGGATTGAACGCCGAACTGGCACTTGTCGGGATTTAAACACATCTTATAAGATCGCAAAATCTCGAATGTTGCTCGTAAATCTGTAAGATGGTTCTCTCTCTTGAGACTTTTGCAGAGTATATCGTCAATGTAGACCTCCATTGAGATGGTCTTTGAACATCTGTGTCATCAATCTTTGATCAGGTAGCACCGGCATTTTTTAGGCCGAAAGGTATGACTTTATAGTAATATAGACCTTGTTCAGTGATGAACACAGTCTTGTCTTGATCTTCAGGAAGAACTGGTATCTTATTATATCCCGATGCAGCGTCCATCATTGAGAGGAGTTCGTGCCCTGCCATAGAATCGAGCAGATGATTGATGATCGGAAGTGGAAAGCTATCTTTCGGGGTGTGTCGGTTGAGATCCGTAAAATCAACACAAACTCTGATTTTGCCATTCTTCTTTGGGACTGCGACAATGTTCGAGATCCAGTCCGGGTAAATAGCTTTGCGAATAAAACTGATCTCGATCAATTTGTCGATTTCTTTATTCACTTCGTCTTGCAGTTTTGGTGCTATAGTTTGTTGTTTTTATTTGACCGGTTTTGCTTTATTTTCCAACCCTAGCTTGTGGCATGCTATAGCGGGATCGATCCCTGGCATTTCGTGAAACGTCCATGCAAATACGTCACTGTTATCTGTGAGGAATTGTATGAGATTTGAGCACTCCTTCGTGCTTAAGAAAGTTCCAATGTGAGTTCCTCTTTGCGTGCCACTGATCTCGACGTACTCTGTTGGTTCGACATTTGGCAACTGAGGTTCTGCTGGAATTGACTGTTGTAATTGCTATGCAGGAGTTGATGTAGCTGGCTTTGCTTCAATGGAAATAGTGTTATCGCAAGCTTGAACCAATTTCTGGCTTCCTTTGATTTCGCAGATCCTTCCTTTCCAGTCGAATCGTAATGCCTAATGATATGTGAAGGGAATAACTTTCATGTTATGCAACCATGGTCACCCCATGATGCCCAAGTAACGGGATTTGGCCTTGATGACGTAAGCATGACTAGTCTGGCTGTGATGGAAAGTGTGATTTTCCTCACACGTTCTTCCATAGAATCGTTGAATCCAGAGACATTGATGTCGCTCGGTTCAACCTTGTCTTCTAAGCCCATTTGGTCGATCGTGCTCTGGAAAATTTGTTCGATGCTACTGCCGGTATCTACCATCATCGTATGTAGAACTATGTTCTTCATTTTTAACATGATCACAAATGCATCCTGGTGCGGAAAGTGGACGTGACGAACGTTACAGTCTTTGAAAGAAATCCCAGCTCGTCGATTGCTGAATTCTGGCAACAAGCGAGCTTCTTTATCTATCATTGTCAGTTCAAGACATTGTCCGACACGCCTACGCTTAGATCTGTTGGAGTTATTGATTGTCTGACTCTCGATGAAGTATAAGTATTTTTCTTCATTTGTTTCGCCAACGTGGACGATCTTGTCGTCAGTCTTGTAGCTGCCATCCTTATAACTTTCGATGTCAACAATATACTCAAGCATTCGAGCCTGTGCAAATATACTCTAGAGAAGAAATATTAGTGCAAAACACCGCTCCGTGTCATGATGTTGAATCTGGTGGTGAATGCAGTATGGCTTTCCTGGTATGGGCGGAAGAGTATTAGCATTTCTGAAGAATTCATCTTGTTGTATCGGCGGGTATAACTCCGCAAGAGTAGTTGTTAATTGTGGTATGTACAGAATTGGCTTTCTTCGTCCTTGGCATTCTTGATTGCCATTGGACTTGAATCGCTTCTTATCACCCCCATAGTCTTTATTGTTGTTATGAGCTCGTTCTTCGGAATGTCCTTTGGTTGGTAGGGTGATGCGTTGAGGTCTTGGCTTCTCAGTTGTCAGTCGCTCGAGGTCGATAAAGTTATTTACCTTCTCAATCATATCCTCCAACGTTAGTGGCTTCTTGAGAACCAGGTGCTCCTTGACTCGTCCATCTACGAGCAGTGCATTGGTGAAAGTGGAGATTGTGATCTTCTTGTCGAGGTTGTCAATTTTTTGAGCTAGTCCGGAAAAAAATCTGGTTAACGTCTCTAATTTTTTGTCTGGTGCCTGCTTGAGGCTGAACAAAGAGTAAAGACTCTCCTCCTTGTCTTTATTGTGCAAATAGTTTTTGACAAACAGTTCGCGAAGTTGTTCGAAAGTGAAGATAGACCCTTCACTGAGCGTGTGAAACCATCGAAGAGGTTCGCCCTTTAAACTTATTGGGAAGAGGCGACAGAGGATGTGATTGGATGTCGAATGTAGCCCCAAAGAATCCTGAAATTCTTGGGCGTGCTCCACAGGATCTCTTCCCTTGTATTTCTGAATCTTTGGAGTATGAAAACTGGTGGCTACTTCCTCGTCTAACAACTCTTGTGCGAGCGGGCTCTTCTGTAATTTGGTATAGTTGTTTCTTCCAGTGAGTATTTGAGCGTCTAACAGCTCCTGGATGCGCTTGTCCACCTCTTCCGAAATAAGATGTTGTCGAGACGTGACAACTCGTCTTGTTGCTCGTCCTCCTGGTGGATTGTGCTCTCCTGTTGCTTCGCCCATGCGATCATAGACCAAAATTTGAGGTTTTCCTATGTTATGTTCCTTTTGTTGTTGCAGATCGATTATTGCTCCGGTGGGTAATTGGGGATTGACGTGAACTGGAGGTGGGACTAGCTCTTGCTGAATTTGGGGAAGTGCTAGATTTCGGCCCCGATGTCCCAGGCGATCATGGACTGATATCCTCGAGTTTACAGGCAGAGTGTTCTGCTGTCTCGGATTTGCTGTTATTTGAGCTTGAAGTGCTCTGATTGTGTCCTGCATGCTGGCAAGCTGTTTCTCTAGTTCTAATCGTCGTTCGGCTTCCGCTTGTACAGTTGTTCGCAAATCCGTCACTCCTTAAGCAGCGTCAGGCAGGACGTTGTGTGATTTTTCTTGATTTGCCATCTTTCGTGAAATAAATTAGTAAACTAGAACAGAGAACACTGAGTGTATGCTTCGTTTCCCACAGACGGCGCCAAATGTAAAAGCCTATTTTCGTATTGGATGAAGATAGTGCCTTACACCCTTGAAATATGGAATATTAACTAGGAACTAGAAGCAATTAACATAATCTTTAACGTGGAAAACCCTTGAATGGGTTAAAAACCACGACCTCTCCTGAGGATTTTTGAAAGAATGGTGTTTATATAGATGCTAGCTATTACAAAGAGAAAGAGATAGGATATCTGAGCTTTGGTAGGGATCACTTTCTCTAGGAGTTCTGTAGATGATAATAGCCGTCCTGGATCCTGATCTCCAGGTCTCTTTTTATAGGTCTTATAATATGACTGTTGGTTACATTGATGATGTACGTTTTGGTTGTCCGTATTTGATGAATCTTTATGAGGTTTTTTGTAACGTCTTGATACTTGTTGATCTGTAACGGATCTATTGATGACATTAGCTGTAACTTCGAACTGTTGATGAAGATACGATCTCTAATAATGTTCGCATGTATACGAACTGTTGATGGATAAATGAGTGTCTTTTGCAATGCGATGTTACTAGATGCTTCAATATCCTTGAACTGTAGGTGAAGAAGTTTGTATTGTAATCTGCTTGCTCTCAGTCCTAGGTTGGTTATCAGTATGTTTATACGAACTATGTGAGCTCGAATATCGGACTTAGTAAGAGGATTAGAAATAAGCCCTTACAATAAGGTTTTAAATTATTAAGAGAGGGATAGAATTCCACACTTTTTACGAGTTCACATTATTTCTAAACATAAAATTCCCATTCCGTGCTCAAATCAGTAAATGTTGCAGTACCTACCTTAGAAACAACAAGAATAACTTGAAGTGAAACATTTGAGACCCTTCATTCATCAATAATCATAGAGCAAATACAAATATCTGGCATGCTTACTCCATTGAATTACTTGCTAATAAGATTTCCATGCCTGATTGGTAGTCTAAATGACAGAATGAAAAAAAAATTACTAACTTCATTGCATTAGAATGATTAAATAACCACAAAAAGACTACGTCTGTAATAATAAAACAAACACAAAGCTAGATCAAATATTAATTGGCTACGATCAAGAGAAAACATCTTTTGCACCTGAGAGTCAATATTAATTGGCTACGATCAACGAAACTTTTACTTTGAAAAGCTGCAAACTGATCTGATAGCCCAAATCTAAATCTTTAATTTTCTAAGAAGTTGGCTCAATCCATGTTATCTCACAACACTCTTAACTAACCAGATCTACGGTTATCCCATTGTAAGTGCAGATCAAGTCTTAAAACATGTTTAAGATCAAGATCATCGGTGATTAGAATCAAAAAGAGCTCTCCGTCATACCCTACCAATTCTGTACAAAGTAATGTTCCAAATTTTCTAGATCGTTTCAAGAGGGGTTCTGGCTTTTCAAGCACAATCCATATTCTTTGAGAGACGTCATATGTTCCTAGTCTTCCATAATTAGTAATACAGTAAAACAAACCGTCCATGTAAACCCCATTATTCTGACATATGAAGGAACACTCACAATCGTAACTAGTTGTAGTCCAATTTTCTCCACCAAGACGGAATGTTTTAATCACAATGTCATGAAAGCCAGGAAACATGACGCAGATAACGCAATCAGATGAAGTTGGGGGAGAGGAGAACATGGCTGTGGCACAGAAGAAATCGAGGCCATTATTGTTACGTGAAAATGCAGGAAACTGAATCATCTCATCAGTAAAGGGACAATAGAGGATAAATGAATAGCTTGAATCCTGTATACAACATAATAGCAACCAACCATCCATCCTTTGTATTCCATAGCACCGTCTCTGAGTAGGGAAGATCTTTCAAACATGTATTCTTAATGGTGCGGGTTCTCTTATAAATGGGGTCGTAGAGTTTAACTAAACTCAAGGATTTCTCGGGCCAAGTAACAAGCCATGGAATTTGTTTTGCTGGTTTTACTTTACGTACTGATTTCCACATCTTACAAACTGACCGAAAGCATAACTGATCCGTAAATAAGAGCTTCGCCATGACAGATTCCACAAGTTCTTCAGGAAGATCAGACCATGGTCTCTTCGACATCTTCTTACCGTCGGTACTCATGACTCCTTAAGTGCCTATATGGTTAATTCAAGATTAGGGTTTACAACAGCAAACAAAACAATAGCAGCATACTGTAATTTTTTTTAGTTCATCAAATATTAATAGTAATTAAGTTAGGGTTTATTGGAAACAAATACTTACTAGAATATCTATATGAAGGCGGAAAAGTAGAAAAGGATTGAGAGCCAATATTCAAGCATCCAAAGTTTTTTTTTTAAAAGAAGAGCAGAAATCTATTTGAGGAAGTGAGTTTGACATATACTCTGTTGTTTATGATGATATTAGCAAAGGACCCCGACTTTTGCCATTTATTGTGTGTTTGATCCTGTTTTTGCAGTTAACCCCGTAAAACCTACGTGTACTTTTTTAAATACCAAACTACAATTTTCATTAAAAATTCATAATATACAAGGTGCCACTTATGATTTTCGTCATCCAACAATGCCTCACTGTTTACCCTCCAAAAGGAAGGTTGAGACTCAACCTTATTTTTTAATGTCGCGCCCAATTCTATTTTATTTTAAAAATTTCAAATTGGGCGCACAAGTCTTTGGCGCCCAATTTAGACTTTTAAATTTTTTTTATTATAAAAAAAAGAAGAAAAGGCGCACATGTCAGCTTGTTAAAAAATCCAAGTCAGTTAATGTTGGAGGAAATAGAGCCTCACTGACTTGGATTTGACTCTTTTCAACCAAGTCAGTGAGTGAGGCACTTTAGGAGATGCTCTAAATGTTAACTTTAAAATTAAACCTAAAGATACGTGTTTAGTTTAAGTGTAAGAGTGGCTTTTCACAATCTTGACTGTGGGTCAACTGCAAAAACAGGATTAAAACACAATAAATGGCAAAAATCGGGGTCCTTTGCTAATATAGATATAAACATCAGGTATATATCAAATTCACCCTTCTTCTTTTTTTGGGAGGAGAAATTAAGCTAGTTACTAACTTTATAAAATCTCTCAGGCTTCCACAGTTTAGAAACATGTTATTTTCACTCCAAGTTTGCTGCCATTCGCCCTTGCGATGGTCTCGCTCGTCTAATATGTAAGTTCTATTAACAATAACGGTTGTTAGATCATGCTATCAGTGTGTGCCTAAATCTATTTATGCAGTTGATTTTGGCTAGATATAATTATATTAACCTAATCTCCTGATTGGTGTTTACATCCACAAAACTAAAAACGAAAACTAGTTATAACAATGGCGTTTGGCTTTCAATAAAATATTTGTAAAAAAAATGTTTCTTTTTCAAATGTCGGTTTTAATTTTCCAGTTCTAGCTATTACAATTATTTGCATTACTGTAAACACTTGATCCATTTCTGGCAATGTAGCGTGACTAAACATAAGAATTAAACACTGTAGAGCACAATGTAATGAGTTGTGACTAGCTAATCCATTCCATATCACAATACATATAAACTTAAACAATGTTACTGTCCTTCACAGTGTAATATTATACTTTGGTGTCATAGCCGAAATCTCCTCCAGATCAAATCATAGGAAGCTTGAAGAAAACCTTTAGGAGCTTCTGCAGGTAACTTTAGAAGCTCTGCGACTTTTATGAACCCGTCATGCCCCTCAGAGGAAAAATCTTTCTCCCTTTCTGACACCCTTTCTTCCTTGAAAAGTTTTGGTGGAGACAAGGCCCACTGCATTGCCCATATTGCTAAAGGGCGCATGTAACCTAATGCTCTATATTGGTCGTCGGTGTTCCAACTTTCAGGAGTTTGGAAAGAATATCTGTTACAGAAACATTACCAACACGGCATTAGTGGATTCATGTCAGTCGATCCCATTGGTACGCAACTTTATCAGGTCAAATGAAATAAGAGAAAAGGCTAACTCACCCTAGTCCTTCTTGAGCCCAACCTGTTTCGTAGACTCCAACTGAAGTCTTGAATGCCATTTCAGTCATGCCTTCATGAATCATAGATGCAGCAATGGAGTACGTGACTCCTGACCAGATTTCCTTAGACTGCATTGTTGACATGTCAACTCTACCATCAGGTCGCATTCCGTTCACCGCTCCCCGCTTCCCATCTTTAACTTTTAAGACATTGAAATTGTAAACCTTTTCAAGTGCACTTCGTGCTTTATCTTCGTCCACAATCGGAGAAAGGCCACTTGCCCGAGCATACCTGTAGAGCAGCTTATGTTTATGACGAATAAAACTTATAAGAAACATGAAATATGTTTATGGAGACGAACCATTGCCCTGCCAACTGATCAGCGTGAATACACGAACTTAAATTTCCACCACCACTATTATCATAATTGAAGTAAGAGCCATTCCAGAGCTGCTCATAAACAGTCTTTGCTTTCAGATACTTGAGCCAAAAATAATCCTCGGACGCCTTATCACCGACTTCTCGTGCCATGGCTGAAGTAGCTTGCAAAGCCGCGACCCACAGCCCACCTGTGTACGCACTCACCCCAGTAGCGGACCATGCATCATAAGTCTGATCAGGAAATCCTTCATTTTCAATCATCCCATCGCCATCCTTATCAAACTGATTCATGTATGCCATTGCCGTGTAAACCGAAGGCCAAACCGCCTTTGCAAACGCGCTGTCACCTGTAGCAACGACGTCCCTGTAAACTTGGAGAACAAATTTAGTATTCAAGTCTTTCCACCGATCTGTATCAAAAACAGGATAGGCATTTATTTCAAACCACGGGTCGTTTTGTCCAATATCATGAGGAACAGCTCCAAAAGCCTTCCTAGGGACATACTTCCCATCACTTAGAAGTTTCATCTTAGAAGAATCGTGCATCATTACTGCCGCCGCGTAGTCTCTTTGGACGCTGAGTTCGAGTTGTGGGAATAGCATGATTAGTGCAAAGGAAGCATAGAAGTGGACGTCATAAGTGTTCCACAAGTAATATTCGATCCCTTCGAGATAAAGAAACTGTCCGACATTTTCTTCCCCGTTTTGGAGTAAGGATGTTCCTAAAGCGGACTTTGATGTAGCCTCAGTGTTCCCTTGCACAATTGTAGATGTCAGCCTTTCCAGGATATGAATAGAAATATCATTTTGCCTGCTAATTTCGGTTGTATTTTTAACATCGAATTTGGTCTGTCTTTCGCTATTGGTTTTCTAAACTTTGTTGCGGAGGTGATCCATCTGCAAAGGGAAATATAAGTCCAATACCACGGGTTGAATAAGAAAGTAGATTATAAATATCTAAATACCTGTCCAAATTGTTCCTCCGGCATTAAGATAGTAGAGCTCATTAAAGAGAGTGGTAGGGTACCTGCAGCCGACAAGCAAATGGTTATATTCGGTCTAATATAAGAACGGAGGTTTATGGTCGTAAAAGGACCCGTTCAAGTCTACCATTCAGGAAACCGTTTATCCTCTAATACTGGCTTTTGCCATGTTTCTATCTGGGATTCCCATTCTCCATGCTCTGTCACAATTTTCCATGAAGGCATCATAAACTGAGGAATCTATTGAAACATTCATGACAAGAAGATATCACGGAATTTTACCAAGAATAGCATCACGTGCAAGATTTTCTGCTGCATCTCCATTAGTGCCATAGAATTTTGTGTAACGCCTGCAAGTATTATTTTATTAGAATAGATACAATAACTTGGTGTCTTGTATGATATAGTGTTGGAGCACCACCTGTGGTATGTTTTTCCACTAGTAAATTTTACTTCCGGGCATGCCCATGCTAATGAAAATGTAACAGTGCGAACTGTGTTTGATGAAACAGTCAAAGAAGCTGCTATGGCTGCTCCAATATCTGATCCTGGTTCCGAAGGTGTTGATGGGTCATTCAAATCTAAGTGGTCAAAGGACCCGTGCTATTTAAAAAAAGATATAAACGTTAAAATTTGTGGAGGTTGATATTGGAACAAACATGGTTCACTAGTTTGTATGTGTCCCTTAAGACATAGAAAACATCATTAGGATAACCAGTTTTAGTATTAGATAAAAACAGGTTAGACTAACCTACCTTTTTAATCTCATTCCACATATCTTTTCCTGTGATACCCTCCGAGTTTCCAGATATAACGAAGCGATGACACTTAGAGATAAGAACGTCATGAGTCTCTTGTGCAGCAACAGCAAATGTTACAGGTGCGTGTCTTTTTGCAGTCCTGAACAGGTATTTACATAAAACTTAAAAAGCAAGCTTTGTGCAGCAATGTGTAGCATAAAATAGAAAATTATTCCCAAAAAAAACACACATTTTATTCCAGGGAGTCATTATTTATCACTATTTTCCCAACTAATCCCTGGATCACGTAGAATACCAGCAAACCACACATACTGGGTAAGTCAGGATTGGGTTTCTTTCGTGGATGGCCCAGTGCATGCCCGCAAGTTAATGCAAAGATAGGTTTTCTACATTACAGGGGAAGGAACTTACTTATGCTGTAGAAGTACTCCATGAACACCATTCTTTGTCCTATCAGGAGTTACATAAATGTTTGTTAAAAACTTCAAATTCAAGATACATCAACTAGAATGAGATCATTAAAAGCAGAGAAAGGGGTAAATCAACTCTAGAAAAATAATACCAGGCATATATAAGTAACTACAGCAAATGGATATTGGAATATATTCTAGGAAAGACTTTCTTACGTCATCTTTGAATTGGAGTGATTGCCTGAAAATCCAGAATCCCCACCGACTGAATTCTGCACATGAACACAAATAGTTTGTAGCAAGTTGCGAAGGCTCGGAAACGATAGGGAGGTAAGGAGTCGTGCTATATATCCTCATAAGAATAGAAAATATATATTGATGATAGCAAGCATTGATAGTCAATTAACAATTATGACGGAAAAATTAATAATGGAAAGTTTTACGATGATTTAACTTACAGCCCATGTGAAAACAAGAGTGACATCAGCAGGAGTGTTTCCAGAATTGAACAACTGAAAGTAACATATTAATCAAATGTCATGGTGAATAAAATTATAATGAAGTGCCAATAATAATTAATATCTTAACAGCCCCCGCTCTTTAAATACCGTGAATGTAAATACGGCCACAGGTAAACTGCTCTCCTTATAATTGTGGGGAATGAATGGTGAAATCTGCCGGCATACTATTCTAAGCTCTGGGTCTGGCTCGCCTTTATTTGGAAGTCACAAAACAAAGAAATGATTTATGAGATAGTTTATATGCTTCAGATGTTGGTTACTTGGAGTTAGTATGTACCGTACCCCCATATACTGTCCAAGCCCTTGGGTATAAAGCATGATATGTAGAATTTTGACCATTAAGGTTCCAATCCCAAGACGCAATACTTGAACTCGAATTCTTGCTGCACAGTTAGGTGAAGACCCTCTTGAGCTCTTCAATGTAATTAAAATAACGCTATACTGGTTTCTATAGTTTCACTAATCATAAAACAAAACTGAATTCCAGGTGTACTAAGAAGATAATAGCATTGCAGCTTACTTGAGCATGTCCGGCCGCCCTGAGAACAACACTGTTGAATATTTTTTACCATTTGGGCGTGAAACAAAGACCTGCTCAAGGAAAGTGAATGTAGAATGTAAAAGAAGTGCGCAGTAATATTTGAAAGAAGCGTAGTACATATCTAATTATATCATCTATATCCACAGTAGACTAAAGGGTCTGGTTCAACTATAAATTGTGACAGAAATGAATAAAATGTGAATAAAGCCCAATTCTTCTACCAAAGCGTCTCTGTTAAGACTATGCCGCCATGTTTTATAGTCTATCTATTGTGGATGCTCTTCAGACTTAAGTCTTAAGGAAAAAAAACCTCAAAACTTACAGAAAATTGATTTGCCAAAATAGGTTCATCTTCACATATTCCAGGAAATAACTGCCAACGTTTAAACTCCCCTTTGAGACTTCTTCCTATGCTTCCTGCACTGAAGGTTGATATATTACAACATGGGAAAGACACAAACATGGAACTTTTAGCATTACTAACCTTAGAAAGAAGGAGAATTTCATACAATAATTATATCAATATATGAATACCTACCCAATACCACCTAATGGAATGCCGTGGCAAGATGTTACAGGGCGCTTTGCTAAAGGATTTCTCATTACCTAGAAACCAACTCAAAATAAACATGTATTTGTAATGAGAAAATCCACTAGAAAGATATTTTAACAAAATAATGTATTTCTTACACTAGTGCAATATCCATTTTATGACAATAAAAGCGAAAGTTGGAATGAGTAAATCTTACATGTCCCCTGGAGGTTTGTTCTTTGACATGTTGCAACAGTCGGAAACCTATAGGAGCCTGATGACACAAGTTGATTAATCAGATACCAAAAGGAATTGGTGGTGGAGCCATCACATTGCAGATTGAGTGCCGCACACATATTAAGGAGGAAATATGCCTCATCATTCCAGCACAAGGCGAACTGCTAGTCATGCTGTAGTCTATTTGGGATAAAACGTCAAGGTCATGTCTACTAAGAGAAGTAGCTCTAATAGAGAAAATCTAAGCTGAAAGAACTTGAAGGGAAAGAAAAAAAATCTAGAGAGGAAACATGGGCAGAAAAAATTTGGATTGACACAATATATCATAGAAAGTTAAACATGTACCATTTGTATAACTTCTTTCATACTCATTGTGAAACTTGAAGGAACATTCCCCTCAAAGTTTATTTTCCTTTGCCAAGTCAATGAAGGAGGTTTCCCTGGATCAACCTTAACCAAGAATGACCAAAAAGAGTCAGAAACGGGACAGACACTGTAGCCAAGCATAAACTGAAAGAAAATACAGATAAAAGAAAAGTTTTGGAAGAAATATCCAAAGAAAAGGACTGAATATGTTTCAATCCCTCTACCAATTTAATCCAGTATTGAAAAAAAAATACCTTATAAGCTGAAGATTTGGAAGAAATATCTTTTTCTCCTTCATCAACTTCACTCTCTGACATCTTACCACTGCTAAAGGTCGACAGAGAGCAGATAGTCAGTTGAAATTACAATATCAAGTTAATATCAACAAATACCATATCAAGTTAATATCAACAAACCAAGATCATAAAACAATTATATTTTTTAAGAAAATCAGATATTAGAACTCTAACCTCCTCAAAGTAATGTAATAAGCTTTCTTCTGTATTTGGTTGCTAAGAAGAAACTCTTGAGTGAAGTCAACAATATTTGATACTTTCAGAGGTTGCATTTTCAGAAAAGGAGAATTATATGTTTTAATAAGTCAAAGTTTGAGAAAAAAAAAAAAAATTATGTCATGGTTGATGTTTTATGTGTTTAGAGTTTTCAACAATAAGAGCATCTCCAGCAGAGTTTGGGTTTGGGTTTGGGTTTGGGTTTGGGTTTGGGTTTAGGTTGGGTTTGTCAACTCACACTCAAAGGCTTCAAGCAACAAATTTTCGAGTTTGGGTTGGCTTACGTAGTTGTGTCCAAATCTAAATGGGTTTGAACTCTTCAAACTCAAAAAAACGAGTTTGGCATACTTTTAATTACCATGCGGACTAAATTACACAGCCGCGTTTAAATATTTTTGTATTGATGTGTGAGAGAAGATGAATAGTTGTGCGGAGTAATGAATACCGAGCGGATTAAAGATTACCGACGCTGACTAAATTTTAAAAAACAAAAAAAAACTCACACCCACTACTGGAAAGGGTTAGGTTTGGGTTGGATTTTTTGTGAACCAACTTGTCATAGCCCACACCCAACCCCACACTCGCTGTTGGAGATGTTCTAACATGCAAAGATGGAGTGATAGAGCAAAGAGAGAGAGAAAAATATATAAAAATAGTACGTTAGCAACTTTTGCCGTTTTAGAGCATCCACTCTTAGTAGTACATGATCCTTAAATAAGATCAAAAGATATTAAATATATCGGTTTACGACTTTACGTAATGATTAATGAAGACGACATAAAGCAAAAACTTACAGATGAGTACGTGAGAAAAATCCCTCAAATGCCCAATATTGCTATTGAACATTAAGAAGAAAAATGTGAAGGTCTTTTATCCGTGCATGTCCTAGTGGCTTGACTTCCCCGCCAAGGGGTCATGACCTATGTGATTGCCCTGGCAAAAGTTAGACGGAAGCCATACGAGACATCTTCCAGGACACCATGGGCAACACATCCCTCCCCACTTTTGTGTCATTCACTTGTCCCTTTATTTAGCATGCAAAACCCTTATAGTTAAATAATTAAGTATTCGGAGGGCATCGTGAAAATGTCTAACCCAATAACTGAATAACACACCACAACGGCAAATCCTATTCTTTTCCTTGACCTAATTTGATTTCATTTTTTAAATTCATTCACAGAGTTGACACAATAGCTTAAACTACACATCCAAAATTAAAAGAGATACGGGAATAGTTACGCATGTGTTGAGATGACTAGTCCTAAATTAGATACATAAAACGTTGCACCTCAAAATATAAGATCATGGGGCTACTCCTCTCGTTGCCAACTAATTTTGAGATAGAACCACCAGCTCCAACTGTAACTGCGGTAACTTCTGTTCGCTTTCCACTGGCAACGGTAGTAAATGATAAAATTGGTATAAACACTCTTGGATCAAATCAGAAGGAAAGTCTAAGAAGCCATGACTGAAACTTGTTCAAACCTCAAACCTCTTGCAGAAGAAGAAGAAGAAGATCAAATTGAAACCCTAACTTCAGCTTTCTCTTCGATCCCAAATCGACCTCCAACTCAGTAAGAACTTCTCTCTCACTTCATTCCTGCTTGTGTGATTTCTTTTCTAAGTTCATGTATGTGAAGATCAACGAATCAAGAATTACCGTTAGGGTTTCATTTGTTTTAGTAATGCAATCTTATTTGAGTCTCTGGGTATGTTTGTTGTGGTCTATTAGTAATAAATTAAAGTGGGGTTGGATTAGTTTTGGGGTTTAGATGAATCAATGATTTGATTTTTTGGAGTATAATGTGAGAAATACTGAATTACTTTGTAAGTTTACAATCTCGAAGGACCAAACCAAATTATAGGTTAAGCTGGGTTTAATGGATTACAAACTTTCACGATCTTCACTGTGTTATTTATATTATTATGCACATTTAGGGAGATTTCGATTAACCCGATACAAAGAACTATGTCAGGTACTGGATATGTGACCGTATGCTTAGGTGGTTATCTTCTTTTGTGACTGAAGGTAAACGACATTATTTATTTTTATTTTTATTTTGCGTGTAGGCGTTCTCTAGAGAAGTACTCACCTTTGCAATGGTCCGGTTACTTTGATAAAGAGGTTGATGTTAGAATTGCGGGGTCAAATGATGTAAGTAATCATTTTATGTTGAGTTCTAGGTGACGTCGAAGTCGGTGTAATTAAAATTTCTTACCTTATTCTTTGGTTTTAGGTGTTCCACGTATATATGGCAGGAACTGAAGGACCAGTTGTCTTTTGCCTACATGGAGGCGGTTATTCAGGGTATACCTTATTTTGCTGTGACATGATACATATGCGTATTTCTACAGTTTCTACTTATACTATCTAAGTACATTGCACACTTTCTAAAACTAACCTAGTGTTCATGAACTTGTTTAAGTAGGAAAAACTTACTGGAAGTAGTTTTATTTTAGCTTGTCATCAATTGGTTAACATATTCCACCAAATTTTCATTATGGGGTCATAATTTTTGCTCATCGTCAATTGGTATCTAGTCATGCTTTTGAAGCTTTAGTGTCTGTTGAGACATGCCAGATGTCAGAGACGAAAAGATCTTACAGTATAAAATAGTCAGGGGTCAATGTCTTTCTTTTGTGAGAAAATATGCATTTTATTCGCGAAACTGAGTAATTTTTCTTGCCTTTTTCACTCTGCTCAAGTATAACTCTCTTATTGGTTTTTGGATGTGGAACTTCTGAGTGGTTTTTACATTAATGCATCTGTATCTTATTCATCGTACTGTTTTTACCTTTTATGTCATTTCATTTTCATGGACTTTGAAGTACATGGGGTTGACAAAGACTTACCAATTCATCATCCTTTTTCTTTTTGATATTTTACATGGAGCTCATTGTTGATTCCCTTGCTAGACTTTCATTTGCATTGGCAGCAAGCAAAATTAAGGAGAAGGCTCGCGTTGTAGCCATGGACATGAGGGGACATGGGGAGTCATCCATCGAAAACGATCTTGACCTATCTATAGAGGTATATACTTCTCTACGACAAGAAGTTAAGGAAAATGCTCATATACTTGTGGTTTTATCAAGCTGTTCACAAATGTTTTTAACTTGACGATGAAGCGAATTTGCAGACATTATGCAATGATGTTTTAGCTGTTCTAAAGGCAATGTATGGAGATTCTCCACCTGCTATTGTGCTTGTGGGCCACAGGTTTGTCCTCTTGATGAGTGGTTTGCTATTAGAGTCTTCATGTTATATAAGTATCTTCTCATGCTAGGACTGTTATACCTTTCGAGTATCTAAAGGACAATGATTTGTAGGCTTTTTTCCTTTCTTTGCCAACATGTGTTAGTTCCCAGAGTCGAATTCAGTTGATCCCTGAGTCGTATTTAATTTTATAGATTTGAAATTCCTTATCAGCTTCCAAAAGGTTGTGTAAGGGGTGGATACGGTTCTTAAATTTAAACTGTTAAAGTGATTTTAATGATTGTTTATGACAGTTGGATTACTATGTTCTGGATGCCAGACCCCTTTATGAGCGAACAAGGCAGGCAATTTTTGTATAAAAATTAATTATGCAAGCGATGGAACACGAGTATTACGTCGATAGTAGCTGCCTAGGGTGCTACATAATCTTTGTTCTAAGCACAATTGTTGTGGCATCTGCAATTAGTTTTAAGCTGAGGGCGCTATCTTGATCTCTCAGTATCTTTAGTTGAGAGGAAAGAGAATTCTTTGATGATTGAGGAAATTTTATAACATGGAAAAAGACATTTTTAAGCTTCTAAAAAAACATCCTAGTCACAACTTTCACATGGACAGAACATAAGAAGAACAGGATATGCAACAAAAGCCAAAGTGCATTACCTTCAATTTTCAAAAAGAGAGATCTTAAGCAAAATACGGGCTAAGGAGAATAACCATATAAAAAACGTAGTAGGGATCAGAATCACTCAAAGTAGCATCTTATTGAAAGAAGCTGGCCCCTGACAGAAGGTCTTACTATTCTGATGCAATGGAAACAAATGACCTTCAAATCTAAAAAACATATTATTATGAAGATCACTTTCTAATTTGCTTAAAGTCACTCGGCATGCTCAAGCCTTATGACACAAATGATCTATGGAAATGACTCAGTAGAATCCTGCTCGTTGATAGCCTCATCCTTCTCCTCCTGAATTGCTGTTTGAACAAATTTAAGATAAAAGCATTGCGTATCAAATATATACATGTCACGATTTTAGTTTATGGATGTGATTTAAACAGAGGCACATTTAGCCCAAATATCTAAATATTCATGTGTGAAAGAATAATGATGTCTAATTATAAGGCTTACCTCTCCAAACCCCTTTTCTTGTGAAGGATAGGATGCATACTAAAGAATGTTCTAATGTAGGGGTGATTCATTTTCTTATGATGCTCCATATATCGTTCATCTACTTTTGAATTTTTGTTCTATGTAATTGTCTATTAGCATGGGAGGTTCAGTTGCTGTGCATGTAGCAGCAAAGAAAACTATACCAAGATTGGCTGGGCTGATTGTGGTTGATGTTGTAGAGGTTCGTTTAATCAGCAACCTCATGTCAGAATTGAATGACACATCCCGATTTATGGAGACTGGCAGCTATAATGATTACTTGTTAAAACTGCAGGGAACAGCTATTGCTTCACTGATGCATATGCAGAAAATCCTATCAAACAGAGTGCAGTACTTCCCCACCATTGAAAAAGCGGTACCTACTATATTCAAAGTTTATCTATATTACTTGGTGTACAATTTATAGATAAATTGAGGACTCACTTTTGCAGATTGAATGGAGCGTCAAAGGAGGCTTCTTAAGGAACATAGAGTCTGCACGCATATCTGTACCTTCTACATACAGATATGATGAATCAAAGAAATGGTAAGAGTCTAGTTGTCATAACCAAAGATAATGTTTTGTTACAGTATTTGGTCATTGTTGTTCCGTATTTACCATAGTGATCAATACTAAGAAGGAATGGTAAGAGAAGCATAAGAAAATAAGTACTGTTAGTACCTAGCAAAAAAAATAAAATGGTAGAAGTTATTATATGTCTGCTTTATTTTTCTATATATCCTCTATGTAACGCCCTCTGATGTATTAAGGCTTCTTTATGCGTCATGATTACTGAGCAGCTGAACTGAACTATTGAAATTTAAGACAAGGATAAAATGGATAGTATTTTGAAACTTGTTTTATTGTATATATATATATTGTTTCTTATGATTTGTTGTAGCCTAAGTTGATGTCTATGGAATGTAGTTTTACGATTAATCAGTTCATTTCATAATCATAAGTTGATGTAAACATATATCTGATTTTGAAGGTCTGTTTCAGTTATAGTCACCGCACACGGCTAGAAGAAACAGAAACATATTGGAGAGGATGGTACGTATAATCGTGTTTTACTGATTTGTTTACCTGCTAAAAAGTAAAAAGAGAGTATTCATGCTCGTATCAATTTTGTTATAATAGAAATTCGTGATCCTTCCCAAAAACACATACGAGGTTGGAGGTCATAGTTTTTCTAGCTAATCCAGTTTTGCATATATAGTTGCTCCAATACTGTTTTATTACCAATAACTACATAAGATATGTATTTGATCTTAAGTTTATATTTATTTCAGATTAGGAAAAAATGCATTTTGAATGTGATGTCTGTCTAGTAAAGCTCTTCTATGTAGCACAATTGCATTTTTTTTTATTTTTTTTGAGAATAACAATTGTAAACTTAAGCTCTTACATCAATATGTAGGTACGAGGGACTTTCGGATTTGTTTTTGTCGTGTCCTGTGCCAAAGCTCTTACTCCTAGCAGGAACGGACAGACTTGACAGGTTATTTGCCTAAGCCTAAATGAACCATTGTATTTTTGCTTGGGGCATCTAATGGACATTGAAGATTGCATGCACTTCTATTTTCTAAACTCTCATATAATTATTTTCTTTAGTTTTTCCTATATCCGACCTGATGCTGATATTGTATCATTTTCTCTAGATTGACACATCATGTAAATTACTTTCTTGTGTACGTAATCTGCTACAGAAGAAATAAAAATAACCGAAGTCAAACGCTCTAGGCTTATACCTACTAGGAGAAGCGGCTATTGCAAGTTTACTTCGCTTACGACACATGTCATGCAATTTACTTATACACAATTTCATGGGCCAACTTAAACTGAGGTCTAAAGAAAAATGGAACATAAAAAATATTAAAAAGATGATATCTTAACTAGCCATTTGGCTTAAATGGTTTCTGGTTTACCAAGAAACTCTAAGGTCATTAGACGCGGGTAGGATGATGACATAGATCCAAAAGGGTTTAACACTGTGTACACTACTCACAATATACGTGGGTTGATTCCTTCTCATAAAAGCTGGTAATAGAACTGCTATTTTTCTTTTCATACTATCAAATGCTTGGGCACTTCTAGCCCAGTATGCTCACTTGCCCTTTTAAAAGTTTTACCCAATGTTGGGAGCCTATACTCAAATATAACTCTGGTATCTAATATATTCTTGTGATTCACTCGTAACAGATCTTTGACAATAGGTCAAATGCAGGGCAAGTTTCAAATGATTGTTGTCAGACACACTGGGCATGCTATACAGGTTTTTCTATTATTTCAATATTTCCTGTAATGTCACGCTTTTCTGATGAATTTCATGTGCTTATTTAGTTCATATTAATGCTGCAGGAAGATGTACCCGATGAATTTGCTTCTCTTATACTAAACTTTATTTCTCGCAACCGGATAGGTCCTAATGGCGTTGAGGTTGGTTCTGTAGCCTCAGTGGCCAAAAACACTAGTATTCAAATCTTACAATTCATTTGTTAGCCAAGTTCTTAAGTTACTGCAAAATCTCAATTCTGCTCTGATCTTCATTTTTGAATGTATCACAGATACCAGGCCTCCGCTGGCCGCAACATTAGATGCTCCATTATTTGTTCTCTAGGAGCACATCAAGTATCAGTTGCAGCAGTAGGCACCGATTTGACACCATTCTGTTGGAGGATCAAGTTAAGTATTCTTATTCGGAAAGAAAACATAGAAACATATCATATTTCGCCATTAGCATCCTTGGTGTTTGAGAAAATTCTGGAGGAGTCCATTGAAGTTGCAGATTTATAGATGTTGGATCGTGTTTATTTCTGATAGGTCGTGGGGTCGTCTACAAACGGTTGTTCTCCACGTCGCAGAGTCTTTCTCTAATTTAGATTTATTTTATGTTTAGTTATTTAATTAGTAGGATAATTGTTAGGAACTTGATTTGAGGAGAGAATAAAGGATTCTCATCCTTTATATAGGGATGGGGAGTTAAGGTTTAAGGAGGTGGTGAGTTTTTGTGAGAAAAAGATTTGGCCTTCTAGAGATAATTAGCGCGATTTAAGAGTGATTTGTAGAGAGAGAGCTTGAAAGAGATTAATAAACGAGAGAGTTTTGTTTCGAATTTAGTTTAATGGCTTCTGCAATATAGTTACTATCAAATTGGTATTCAGAGCCACAAGATTCTTGGAATTTTTTTCTTTTCAAAGCAATTTATAATGGGAAAAGCTTTAGGAAGGAAAGCCGCGAAGAAACCAACGCAAAGCGAGCGACTAGCAAGTCTCGAGGATGCTAACACTCTAATGGTAAACAAGATGGACGCTATGATGACGGTGATTCTTACCCTCTCCACAAAGAACCCTAGTGTTGAGAAAGAACAAAACGAGGGAGTTCATGACAACGTGGAAAGCATAACAAAGGGTAGAGGACGTGGTCTACCAATGGGTGCGTTTATGCGAGATAGTAGAAATGCATGAATTAATCCAACTAGCCCAACACCGTTACGTGTTGTTGGACGCGGAAAAGAAACAATTTTTCCCCAAATCCGTCCTGAAATTTCAAATTCGGATAACGAACAACGCGGTACTCGACAATCCAATACTTTCGCCTCCTTGGAAATCGACGTTGAAAGCGTCGACAAATTTGTCGACTTCCGCGATAAAGAGGGCTACGTCGAGATCGAAGAAAATCGCATAAGAGATCGCCGCCAAACACCGACAACCAATGACGTTACCACCGGCGCCGCCCAAGGAATCTCGATGATTCTTAGACGATTGAAGGGAAGGCCGGCAGATCAGATCATTCTGGATCACGAGGGGATAGGCCACAATCGCCAGAATCGCGGAGAGGGGGAGGCCAATTTTCCTCGTGTGCACGATGTTTACTAACATGCAGGGCACAGGGACAGGGGCAGGCACAGATGGCATCGGGCATGGCACACTGCTCAGTGGCACGCAAGGCATAAGTGTGGGGTACTTAAGGCAAGCCCATGTGGGTCATGTTGGGACTTCAGATTCTGCAGCCCAAGCCCATTTGCCTAACTTAAATCCAACTTTACTTCTGGGCCGGGCTAGCACCACTCACTTAAACCCAAATGAAGAAAACCCATCATCATTACATCTCCCTTCACCATACCAGAAGGAGAAAGGGGTCCCTCTACAACGTCGTCGACCACGACAGTGAATACCTTACTGACGATAACTCTGTCCTTGTCCATAGACCCAACGATGAGGGCACCACTACTTACAGTTGCGATAGCACTACCGATAACAGAAACGGTATCCACGACAGTGCCGACAACAACACCAATTGTGGCATCAGGTAATAGGGATTTTCCAGCACCGCCAACGACAACGCAACCAACAACAACGTTTAATACAGCGGCATTAAGGCTACCGCCGACAGAAAATTGGGGCGATAATATACCCCAAACGGCACCGCTAGGCTACGAGTCGAATTCTCCCCATACTCTACATAATACTTCGGCGGCAGTAACTGGGTTCGTACCACAGAGGGAGTTTGTCTCACAAAATCAACAACGACAATCTGGGTTTGGGTTTGTGAGAACGGATAGAGAACAACACGGGTATTGGGGTGACAACGGAGAAATTAATCGGGGTTTTACATATCGATATATACCGGTTCATGAGCGACGTGGGCGTCGGCGTGGAATCAACACTAACAACTATGTTCCACGTATCCGTAATGATGGGTTTCACAGTGATTCGGGTATTGGGGGTCGACGTTCTCAGGATACTAATCAGGGCGACCAGATTGCTTCAGCTGTCATTACTGCTATACAAACCGTTGGACAAGATGTTAAACTAAATATACCTGAGCTCGATGGGAAAGCTGATGCAGACGGGTTTATGGAATGACTTAGTCGAGTTGATCGGATATTAACGTACAAACGATACGGAGACCCCAAATCAGTAATGTTGCTAGAGACAATGCTCTTAACTGGTGGGATAATATTCATAAAATGAGGTGGAATTCGGGTCAAGAGTACATTACAGATTGGGCTTCAATGCGGAGAGAGTTGGTTAATCGTTTTGTTCCGCGTTCTTACGAGGAAGACAGCTTTACTCGTTTGCAGGGACTGCGACAAAAGCTTAAAAATGTTAACGAATATGCAAATGAATTTTACTTATTTTCCTCTCAGGTAGCTACTGCGGAGACAAATGCACAAAAAGTTAGCCACTTTAAATCTGGGCTCACTAAGAAGATACAAGATGAGTTGGCAATGGTCAACATTTACTTAGTAGCTGAGGCGGTAGAAATGGCAAAACGTGCAGAGGCTAAATTCAGGACATCAATCCCAGCTACGACGTCAGTTTTCACGACTCCAACGCCTACTACGTAGCAGGGGCACGTCCAATGGGGAACAATAGTGGAATCCAGTGTTTTGGGTGCGGTAAGACTGGTCACATGAGGCGTGAGTGTCCTAACACTAAAAAGCACGTTGCGATGCTTACAGAGAAGTTTCGGGATCATATGACGGACATGGTACAACAAATGTGGGATGAGGACGACGTGGAGATTGTGATGACAGAACCGGAGGAAGGCTATTATTCACCTTAAATTTGTGGTCGAATTTTTCGCAGCAGGGGAGAGTTGATAGGTCGTGGGGTCGTCTACAAACGGTCGTTCTCCACGTCGCAGTCTTTCTCTAATTTAGATTTATTTTATGTTTAGTTATTTAATTAGTAGGATAATTGTTAGGAACTTGATTTGAGGAGAGAATAAATGATTCTCATCCTTTATATAGGGATGGGGAGTTAAGGTTTAAGGAGGTGGTGAGTTTTTGTGAGAAAAGGCTTTGGCCTTCTAGAGATAATTAACGCGATTTAAGAGTGATTTGTAGAGAGAGAGCTTGAAAGAGATTAATAAACGAGAGAGTTTTGTTTCGAATTTAGTTTAATGGCTTCCGCAATATAGTTACTATCAAATTCCGTCTAATTATTTCGAATTGGGTTGTGTAATGAGATACCAGCTACTGTACTGAGATCATATAAAGTAAAATCACAAAGTTCCAATGTGTTTAGTTTTGTTTTTGTTTTTTCACTTTTAAAGAAAGCTATAATTGTTTGTTGATCTAGCACATAAATTATTGTTGTGGTTCTATCAAAACTTGAGAGATCTTACAATGTCAAAACCAAACCCATCCCCATTAACTCAAAATGAGAAAGCGTGACGTTTTCAGTTATCTACTACTTGTAATTATTTGATTTACTGATTATTTTGCGGCACTATATATAGATCATCGAATTATCAGTTTTAAACTCCAAAAAGATACTAATAGCCTTATCTCTGAACTGACCGCTTTCTCATGTTCCGATTTGGTCCTAATAATGCAACTCTAACTGGAACTAGAAGTACTATCATCAACTGTGAACACTGAGTGTGACGCTCTAGCGAATGGCGAGCAAATCTACCCGATCGTATTGAGATATATGTTATTTATATCTTAATATAACTGTACGCCAAGTTTTGTTGAAAATAAAATTGGTTAAGAGGGTGAGAAGTGTCAATATGCTTCGTCTCCACTTTTGAAGTTTCATTTTGGAAACTAGCTTTGGTCCAAACCTCCCTATGACAAAGTAAGCTTTACAACTTGGTTATCTTGGACCCCGGCTCATGGGCTATCCACGAGGGATGTTCATGAGTTCTCATTGGCCTAGAAAAGGCCAGGAGACATTGCCTAGCAATGCGGGCTGCTTTCCAGATAGAGCTTCTGGAACCCGGTATATTGAGCTATCTTGATCCGCTACATGATAGGTGTGCTATTCGTACCTCGTGCCCAGTCACGAGAGATTACGTTGTAAGGATTATTGAGGGAACCTTCAGCGTTGTCGCCTATACCGAATACATATTTGAGGACCTCTCACGAGTATTTCAGGTTTATCCGGTGTCGCTTTAACATCCGTAGCTCTATTCCACTACACTGGCGTCGTTGTGCCCAGTGAAGAAAGCTTGTGCATACCGGCCATACGTGCATGTATGCCGCATGGCCTCATATTCCACTGTGCTCCGGGCACTGTAGTGCCTTCCCCGAGCCGGGCCGTGACACTGAGAGTATCTCCTAAAGTGCCCCACTCACTTAGTTTTCGAGGTGCCACATAGGATTTTCGTCATCCAATAGAACCTCACTCGGTTTTTCTCTTTAGCCTTGTTTTCCAAGGTGCAACCTTGTTTTGTTACGTCCCGATCGGGCGCCCAAGTGTTGAGCGTCTGTTTGTTTTATAATCGGGCGCCTAAGATTTGGGCGACCAATTGTTAAAAAAAAATAAAAAATGAAACGGGCGCCCAACATTTAAACACCTGTTAAAAAACCAACTGTGGAACTATTGGATGAAATTGGACCTCACTTAGCTGAATTTTCGGAATTATATGAAATCAAATCCTTGGCCTCCATGATTTTCTAGCTCCAGATTTGGTAAATGGATACCCCATTATTATCCCCCATTACCTTAATTTTAATGGAGATCATAAGTGCAAAATATAGTCCCATGAACTTTGTAATAATAACTATAAATCATGTATGAGTCTCTTGGCTTTTCATGTACATAACGTTTATTCACCTCCATCTCTATATAAATCAAACCTATTCTACATTCTTCCTCATTACATCTTCTTTGATCTCTCTGTTTCTCGTTCTCGCTCTATAGCTCGATCATTCTCTAGTCATGGCTTTGAACAAATTGGTTCTTCTAATAGCAATTTCATGGTTCGTCGCAAGTACTTTCACAATAGTGGCAGCAACACGAGATATGCACATCGTGCCTGGGCACAACTTGAAAGCAAGGCTCAACGTAGCTGAAGGAGGAGGATTTGGAGATTGTTGGAATGCACTGTTCGAGCTAAAATCGTGCACTAATGAGATTGTTCTATTTTTTCTCAATGGTGAAGGCTATATGGGCCTTGATTGTTGCAAAGCTATTCGTATCATCACCCGACAGTGTTGGCCTTCTATGTTTACTTCACTTGGTTTCACAGCTCAAGAGGGTGACATTCTTCGAGGTTATTGTGATGCCACGTCAAACGTTTCGTCTCCTCCTTCGGTGCAGGCACCATTTGGTTCGGTCCGTACTGAAATTGTGGGATAGTGTGAAAGATAGTTTCCTGGGAGGATTTGGTGAGACTGATTTGCTTGTTTAATGTTTGGTTTAATATGAATAAGTTTTGACTAGTTTGTGTGATTTTCTCTAATATGTCTCAGTCCTGCATTTATTTTTTATCCCAACCACGGCGATAGCCTTCTAAACTTGTAGCAGTTCTGGTGTCCTAGGGTACAATCATGAATCACCCACTGATCACGAAGGAAATACTAATTCAGATAAAAAAAAAACAAACTTCTTGAATAAGTTTCAGATCTTTCGTAATATGCAAGAACTGAAGAACAAATGAAAAGGCGAAAAGTACCATGCACGATTCAAAAATGTGGTAATTGCTGGAAAACGGAGACTTCCTTTAGACAAAAACACACACTTGATATCAATTCCTTTGAACATAAGTTGCCTGTAAGTGTTGATTCAACTTTGAAGAGGAGGTTCAATGAAGGTCCAGCAATCGGAACCCTTGCTAAGCAGTAAACATGATGTCTTGAACTCTTCAGCCGTTGATGTAAGCCCAAACAATATTATTCACACAGTTCCGTTCCTGTCACAGACAGTTCTAAATGTTGTGTCCATTTTGGCCTTGGACAATCTCAGATTCATGAGTGATATTAGAGAATTTAGTCATCTCAATTCTCACGGAAGCGGCCCTCACTTCTCACTCACATATGCAATTTCCTATTAAGAGTACCCTGTCGCACTCTACTTGTATACACAAGCTTTAGGAATCTTAAAAAACAAAGTTTACCCTAACAAACTCTGCAGGTTGCACTGTTACATCAGGAATGAGAGGGAGACCTTGTCTCCACAGTGCTTAGGTGAATAACCCTAAACCAGTTTTCCTATTAAACCTAGATCTTGGGATCCTCCAGTCAACAAGGTTAGGTTACCATTGAGATTACTCTTGGATTGGTTGTAATAATCTCATTCCTTTTGATATACAGTATACTTGCCCTTTCGACAACCCCTTTGTAAATGGATCTACAAGGTTTTCTTGAGATTTTACAAAATCAATGGATATTATTTCACTCGCAAGTAACTGCTTAACGGTATTATGTCTGCGACGTATATGTCGTGACTTACCATTATACACTTGATTCTTAGTCTTTGCTAGTGCTACTTGATTATCACAATGAATACATATAGCAGGCACAGGTTATGGCCATAAAAGAATATCCTCTAGAAACTCTCAAAGCCATTCTGCTTCTTCTCCAGCTTTGTCCAAATCAATGAACTCAGATTCCATCGTGGAACGAGCTATACATGTTTGTTTCGGAGATTTTCATGATACTGCTGCACCTCCAAGTGTTAACACATATCCAGTAGTGGATTTTGACTCGTCAGAATCCGAAATCCAATTTGCATCACTATATCCTTCAAGTACAACTGGATAAGTAGTGTAGTGCAATCCATAGTGTAAGGTGTACTTTAAGTACTTTAAAACCCTAACGAGTTCCACCCAATGTGCATTTTCAGGATTACTCGTATATCGACTCAGTTTACTTACTGTATAAGAATTATCTAGTCTGGTGCAGTTCATAATATACATGAGACTGTTTATGATACGTGAGTACTCAAGTTGAGAAACGCTTTCTCCCTTGTTTTTCGCTAAGTATTGAGTTCTATCAAATGGTGTTTCAATACCTTTACACTCAAACTTATTGAATCTCTTAAGCACGTTTTCTATATAATGTGCTTGTGACAACATAATTCCCTGTGATATCTTTTTAATCTTGATTCCAAGAATAATATCTGCAATATCTAGGTCCTTCATGTCGAAGTTCCTCGTTAACATTTTCTTAGTTGACTTTATTACATTAATATTAGTCCCCAAAATTAGCATATCGTCTACATAGAAACATACAATTACGCATGCAACATCAATGCATTTATAATAAACACATTTGTCACATTCATTGATTTTGAATCAATCCTTAATCATAACATGATCAAACTTTGTATGCCATTGTAAGGGCGTTTGTTTTAATCCATACAAGGACTTCACAAGTTTGCAAACTTTGTGTTCTTGTCCTTGGACAATAAACCCTTCAAGTTGGTTCATACAAATTTTCTCATCTAATTCACCGTTTAGAAAAGCTGTTTTCACATCCATTTGATGTATTTCAAGCTTATGCAAAGCTGCAATAGCTATCAATATTCGTATGGATGTTATTCTTGTAACTAGTGAATAAGTGTCAAAGTAATCTAGGCCTTCCTTTTGCCTAAATCCCTTACTAACAAGTCGTGCCTTGTACTTGTCTATAGAACCATCAGTTTTCATCTTCCTCTTAAAGATCCATTTACAACCGATTGGTTTGTTACCAGGTGGAAGAGTTACCAACTCCCACGTATGATTTTGCTTAATAGAATCAATTTTACTATGCACTGCCTTTTTCCAACTAGGAGCCTCAGGAGTTGACATGGTCTCCTTGAAGGTTTGAGGTTCATTCTCTAACAGGTTAGTTAGATATTTCGAATCGATTCTTATGGATGCGGTCTTAACACGTTTGCCACATCTAAGTTCTGGAGCTTGCTCAGAACTTTTAGACTGAAGATCACTACTTGAAGCAACGTCATGTGATCTTTTCAGAGAATTCGCATTATCACTCTTTTTGCTTGGGAAAATATCCTCAAAAAAGATAACATCACGTGACTCGATGAATGTATTCTCATGTATATCAGTGATCTCTGATTTGTGTACCAGAAACCTGAACGCACTACTATTATTAGCTTTGCCAATAAAAATACAGTCAATGGTTTTGGGTCCCAATTTCACACGTTTGAGAACTAGAACTTGCACTTTTGCAAGGCACCCCCAAACTTTCATGAATTTAAAGGAAGATACTCTACCTTTCCAAAGTTCATAAGGAATGATATTAGTCTTCTTATGAGGAATCTTATTCAATAAATTGTTCGTTGAAAGTAAGGCTTCCCCCTACAAGTTTTGTGGCAAACCAGAACTAATCAACATGACATTGACCTTATCTTTCAAAGTTCTGTTTTTCCTCTCAGCAACTCCATTTTGTTGAGGTGTATAAGATGCAGTAGTTTGGTGAATAATCCATTTCTGAGTACAGAACTCTTCAAAAGCGGATAAAACATATTCACCACTTCTATCTGACCTTAAGGTTTTAATCTTCTTTTCAAGTTGATTCTCAACCTCGTTTTTTTAAAGCGTAAACATTTCTAATGCTTCATCTTTACTTCGGAGTAGATACACATGACTGCACCTAGTACAGTCATCGATAAAGTAATAACATACTTTTTCCTATCTCTTGTTTGGACGAATTTTAAGTCACATAAATCACTATGAACTAATTCGAGAGGTATTGTCTTCCGTTTATCAATTGATTGAAAGGGCTGTTTTGCAAACTTTGCTTCAAAACATGTACATTTTTGTTTGCAATCAATGCTGAATTTAGGCAACAGTCCTAAATTCATTAATCTGTGCAACGAACCACTATGAACATGGCCTAATCGTGTATGCCATGCATTAAAAGACTCAAGAATGTAAGCAAAACCTTTAATTTTATTGATAAACATTGGGGTTACATCAACATCGAATTTAAACAGGCCATCACACAAATATGCCTTTCCTACAAGCATTCCACTTTTAGTCAAGACATATTTGTCTGACTCGAAGACTAGCCTAAAGCCTTTCTTACTTAAAACTGATCCAGATACCAAATTCTTTCAAATATCTGGAACATGCAAAATTTCATTCAGAGTAAGTTATTTTCCTGAGGTGAACTTCAGGACAACCTTTCCAACTCCTTCAACCATAGAAGTTACAGAGTTTCCCATGTACAGCTTTTCATCACTATCCACTTTGTTGTATGATGAAAATAGGGTTTTGTCAGAACAAATGTGGCGTGTTGCTCCAGTATCAATCCACCAATCTTTGGCATTACTGATCAAGTTCACTTCAGAGACCACAGCAGAAAGGTTCTCCATCTCAGACACGTTGGCTTGAAGGGGCTGATCCTTTGAAGAATTGCCTTTATTCTTCTTGCAGTCCTTTGCGCGGTACCCTTTCTTACCGCAGTTATGGCAGTTCCTAGAAAACTTCTTGAAATCTCTTCCGGTTGGACCCAGTGTTGGGTTATTACCCTTCTTCCCATTCTTCTTATGGGATTTACTCTTATTGTTTGAAGTATTGCCTTCAACAACATAGGCCTTTGATTCCAATGAACCAAGTACAATCGCTTTCTCACTATTGCGATTGTCTTCTTCAATTCTCAAACGCACGATCAAGTCCTCAAACTTCATCTCCTTGCGTTTGTGCTTCAAATAATTCTTAAATTCCTTCGAGGATGAAGGTAATTTTTCAATTAATGAAGCAACTTGAAATGATTCGCTCAGAATTTCTTCTGCATGACATTCATGCAGGATAATCTGTAACTCTTGCACTTGACTGATAACTGACTTAGAGTCAATCATCTTGAAGTCAAGGAATCGACTGACAACAAATTTCTTCGTACCTGCATCTTCTGTCTTGTACTTCTTATCCAGGGAATCCCACAGTTCCTTGCCGGTTCTAAGTGGGATAGAAACATTTTACAGTTTATCATCCAACCCATTCAAAATATAGTTCCTGCACAAAAAATTAGAATGTATCCATGCCTCCATAACATCAACAGTTGTCTTATCAGTTTCACTGTCTTTGAGAACCGGGGAACTCTCCTACAAAAATATGGCAAGGTTCAGAGTAGTCAGATAAAAGAGCAACTTCTACTGCCATCGTTTAAACTTTGCTCCATTGAACTTCTTCGACTTTTCTTGATGAATACGAACTGCAGTTTCGTTAATCGTCATCTCCACAAAACTTGAACACAAAGAAGAGTTGTTGAAATATGTCTTAAGATTGTAGAACATGTATTCAAACTTGCGTTGAAGATGAACGAAAAAGGAAATAGAAAGAGTTGAAGATTGAGGCTTGCAGTCACTGCAATTTCCTTAAGACATATTTCACCATGCGTATGGTGCTTTACAGTTTATCACGGTGCCTGTCTTCCAGGATACAACTATCGAATCGTATAGACTTGAAGTAGTCAAGTCGATACGTTTGTAGAACTATCTGTGATTTCACTCTCAAGAAGGAATCGAATCGAGAAGATGAGTAATGAGAATCGGGAATGTTTTCTGTGTATCATGATTGTTTAAATAAAGGAGAAGGTGTCCTTTAGAAGCACCTGTAGACAGGGTTGCGTCACGCAAGCCCATGGGTGTCCCCATAGCAAGCCTTCATACACTCACCTCAGGGCACCACTTACTTACACATCATGTATAACCCAATATAAAGTGAAAATACTTTTTTCACTTATCTAATGTAGGACTAACAGTAATCACCAAGGTTTTATTCAAACCACAACGAAAAGACATGCGTTTTTTTTCAACAACCTAAGTTGTTTTTGTCAACAAATGACAATATCGGAAGAATAGTTGAACATCAATGTTCTTGTCAATTGCAATGCACATCACTTCATTACTATTTTGGGAGAAACTACGGATGTGCGATTTGGCAGTGTCATGTCGGTCCCGAGCGCTTAGCGGTATACTAGTAATTATTTGATTTACTGATAATTTGGCAGCACTATATATAGATCATCGAATTATCAGTTTTAAACTCCAAAAAGATACTAATAGCCTCATCTCTGAACTGACCGGTTTCTCATGTTCCGCTCGGGTCCTAGTAATGCAACTCTAACTGGAGCTAGAAGTTCTATCATCAACTGTGAACACTAAACGGTTAAGTCTTGGTTAGACTCGCAAATTATGTCTAGTTGATTATTGTAGGTTACTGCTCCCACTATTAAAAAAAATAAGTCGAATTATATGAAATCAAATCCTTGGCCTCCATGATTTTCTAGCTCCAGATTTGGTAAATGGATACCCCATTATTATCCCCCATTACCTTAATTTTAATGGAGATCATAAGTGCAAAATATAGTCCCATGAACTTTGTAATAATAACTATAAATCATGTATGAGTCTCTTGGCTTTTCATGTACATAACGTTTATTCACCTCCATCTCTATATAAATCAAACCTATTCTACATTCTTCCTCATTACATCTTCTTTGATCTCTCTGTTTCTCGCTCTATAGCTCGATCATTCTCTAGTCATGGCTTTGAACAAATTGGTTCTTCTAATAGCAATTTCATGGTTCGTCGCAAGTACTTTCACAATAGTGGCAGCAACACGAGATATGCACATCGTGCCTGGGCACAACTTGAAAGCAAGGCTCAACGTAGCTGAAGGAGGAGGATTTGGAGATTGTTGGAATGCACTGTTCGAGCTAAAATCGTGCACTAATGAGATTGTTCTATTTTTTCTCAATGGTGAAGGCTATATGGGCCTTGATTGTTGCAAAGCTATTCGTATCATCACCCGACAGTGTTGGCCTTCTATGTTTACTTCACTTGGTTTCACAGCTCAAGAGGGTGACATTCTTCGAGGTTATTGTGATGCCACGTCAAACGTTTCGTCTCCTCCTTCGGTGCAGGCACCATTTGGTTCAGTCCGTACTGAAATTGTGGGATAGGGTGAAAGATAGTTTCCTGGAAGGATTTGGTGAGACTGATTTGCTTGTTTGATGTTTGGTTTAATATGAATAAGTTTTGACTAGTTTGTGTGATTTTCCCTAATATGTCTCAGTCCTGCATTTATTTTTTATCCCAACCACGACAATAACCTTCTAAAACTTGTAGCAGTTCTGGTGTCCTAGGGTACAATCATGAATCACCCACTGATCACGAAGGAAATGCTAATTCAGATATAAAAAAAAAACTTCTTGAATAAGTTTCAGATCTTTCGTAATATGCAAGAACTGAAGAACATATGAAAAGGCGAAAAGTACCATGCACGATTCAAAAATGCGGTAATTGCTGGAAAACGGGACTTCCTTTAGACAAAAACACACATTTGATATAAATTCCTTTGAACATAAGTTGCCTGTAAGTGTTGATTCAACTTTGAAGAGGAGGTTCAATGAAGGTCCAGCAATCGGAACCCTTGATATCAACTCCTTTATAAATTCTTTTATCTTTAAATCTTTTGCCACCCTTCGCGGTTTTGCAATGCAGCTCGCCATTACCTTCAAATCTGCAGAGAGTGTCCGCAATTCGTTTAGGTGTTGAAAACTTGTGGAGATTTCAAAAACATTACCCGGCCTCCTAATCTTTCCAATTTAACGCAAATCATTTGAGAACAATCAAGCCTATAAAATTTATGTAATAAATCATTTGTATCATCACCAGACAGTGTTGGCCTTCTATGTTTACTTCCCTCGGTTTTGGTATTTAATGTTTTAGTTATGACTAAGGTTTGGATGTTTACTTTTTTTTGCGTGAAGTTTTCTAATATTTAATGGTCTCACAAAGTATGGTATCATCATTTGATTTGTGTTTAATTACCACTAGATTCCGTGAGACTACTTATTGTTTTAACATATTCATGAATTACAGCTTCAAATTGAAGAGAATATGTAACGCCATTAAATTCTGCCCAAAGAAGTTATGCAACAACAGTTCTAGTCTTCGTTCCTCAATACCTAATGAAAATTACTTCTTTGGAGGCAAATGAGATACTTAACCAGAGAACTGAAGAAGGAACAGTCAGGCAAAAGGTACCACGCACGATTTATAATCCTGACAAGGCAAAATATTTCAGGAACTACTAATTAAGATTAAAATTCTTAAGAAAACAGCTAGTTTTTTTGAACGAACAAATCCATCTCTCATAAAAATACACACACACATAAACTCAAGCACATTTGTAAGCATAAGTTGTGAAGAAATGTTGATTCAACTTTCAAGAGGAGGTTCAATGAAGAAGGCCTCCTCGCATCCAGTTGCCAATACTGAAGCACTTTCTGTCAATTCCTTTGTTATAATGCTTGTGTCTTCTTTAAAGTTATGACGATAGAGCCACGTTGTTATATAATTAAAAAAACGTTTCTTCACTCTTTCCCCAAACACATCCCAGATCAAGCGATAACAAATTAGGGTTTTCCTTTTTGTCGATCAAATCATTCGGCTTAACTCAATCCAGGTGTGTAACAATGGCGAAATTAACAAGACATTCTCGAATGACGAGTAGGAGATCATCTTCATTCACTCCCGTTTTCACTATGCTTCTCATGCTCTCCTTTGATCTCCCCATGTTTCTCGCTCTAGGAATGATCTCAGTTCGTTTGTACGTAAGAATTCAGAAAGGTGTGGGCTTTGGGTTTGAATTGTGTGATTTGTGACATTTGGGTGTCTGATTTAAGTCCAATTTGTGGGTTTTGAGGTTTGGGTGTCTGATTTTGTTACGATTTGTGATGCAGAAGTGATGGGAGTGGAGATCAATGGACTGAAGTTCTATCGTGGGAGCCCAGAGCTTTCGTTTATCATAATTTCTTGGTAAGATATCAAATTTCTGTTAATTGATTTGGAATTGCTTAGTTGGATTTGAAGAATTTTTTGTTTTAGGGAAGATATGTGTTTTGTATATGTTTATGAATAATTGAGTTGATTGTACAAGAGAAGAATAGAGATGACAGAAGAAAACCCTGTGAGAGGCTGGAGAGGAAGGAAAAAATTATTGTTATTTATGAATTTCTTTGCATGATCAACATGGGTTTTGAGATTTTAGAGGACCCATTTAATCCAAATCTATTAGTTCCTGAGATTTAATTGAAGTTTTGACAACCCCATTAGTCCTTATTTGGTGTATCAACCTGCAAGTTCCATTGGGTAATTATTGTATTTTCATATAATAATGTACTAGAGGTTCAGGTAAACCGGAAGATTGTTGTGAGTTTATTTTAATGAAAGTTTGTGGACTCAGTTTTAATCTTGATAGTAGTAGTGTATTCTGTTTTTTCTCTACAGGTATTTCTATATTGTCCTTCTTGTGGGCAATTCACCAAAGCTATACTATTTTGATATTGATACAGGCAGTGATCTCACATGGCTCCAATGTGATGTTCCCTGTGTCAGCTGCGCTAAAGTAAAATTACATCTTATAAGTGAAATTACAAAAATACCCTTCAAATCTCTCCAAATTTTTTTTTGGGCCTACCGCTCCCAAGCCCCCCCCCACAAAAAAAATCCCTGCCCCCTCTTACCAATAATCCTAGCTCTGCCACTGGTATGATACAACGCGCCTCTATGATCAAATATGTAGATACTTTCCGGCATATCTCTAGGTGTTGCTGATTCTGGAACCAAAATAGGTGGAATGATGTTGAACAATATCCGGCCTCCTAATCTTTCCAATTCAACCCATATCATTTGAGAACGATCAAGCCTATAAATGTTGCCAAAAGATTGGCCTGCTAAGAAAAACTCCCCTTGAGATTCGACCATAAATGAATGACGAGGGCTTGCAATTGAATTTGATTTCCCTTGCCCGATATCAAAAACTTTTACCTCTTCGGCACTATCAGCAAATTCATTAAGGCATGAACAATACATAATACCGTCTTTGTGGACCACATCAATTAAACGATACAAAAGGGAATTATCATCCAACGTGAAACTAGTCATAATCCATAATATTTTTTTTAAATCGCATGTTCCTATATGAAAGGTTTTGGTCTGGTAATCATAATCAATGACAAAGATCTTACAAGGGACTTCAGGACTAGGGCACGAGAAGGTGGCAACAAAATTCCTAGTGGCTTTGAAAGCAGGAAAATCGAACCTCTCATTAGTAAAAGGACTGTAAACAAAAAGAAAATAAACCACGAAAATCACCTCTCATCAGCAACCACCCATTCTTTGAAGCGTGGATTCGTGCTGATTGAAGATGCAATCCTGTGTCTCGAGAAACAAGGGTCCATGCTTTGTATGTTTTCTTGTAATATGGATCACAGAGAGTACATGACTGACGTGATAACTTGTTCCACTTTAAGGTATATATACCCATGGAAGTTGTCTTGCTGGTTGTATTGTATGACGTATAGATCTCCAACTCTTACAAACTTTACTAATGCAGTAATGATCGGTTAACACGAGTTTTGACATAATAACTTCCATGAGATCTTCGGGAAGATCAGACCACAGTCTTGGCTCCATCTTCTCATGATCAGAAAGATCAGACCACGGTCTCCGTTCTTTCTTCTCAAGCAATCTTAGGGATCTTTGTCTCTTCGCCTCCGGTAAGAATAATAAACTGGAAGATCTAGCTCTCTTCCCCTTCCTCTTCTTGTTTCTAGGATAGTTTCACAATAATTCCTTTATGATTCTACAATTATATATTCTTACAGGTTTCTATTTTGGATATGATTCTAACAAAGAGTTTCAAACTTTAAACTAGGAACATTATTAATGTTGCACCAACTAGGTAAAAGTAGGGCTGCAATACCATCTAGGTCAGGAATATTATGCCTTTAACTTGTTCTCAGGATTTCCACAGTAGTAGTAATATTATGCCTTTTAACTTGTTCTCAGGAATATTATGCCTTTAAATAGTTTTGTTATAGACTTCATAGTCGCTGAAGAAGTAGCAGATGAAATATGCTTCTTTAAAGGTAAATGAGACGAGATATTTAACACATCTATTATTGTGTGATGGCTCTTGCTACAATATATCAATCCTTCCCCTCCTGCCTTTGTTTTTAATCTCAACCACGGCGTTAACCTTCTGAAACTTGCAGCAGATCTGGTGTCCAAGGGTCCTAATCTTAACATTCTCACGTGCATAAAAAAAGCATTTGGATACTACAATAATGAATCACCCAGTGATCTCTAAGGAAATATTAATGCATAATTTTTTTTTGAATGAGATTCAAATCTTCCATAATATGCAAAGAGAACTGAAGCACGAATAGTAAGGAAAAAATTACCACGCATGATTGATGATTCAGACAATGCAAAAATTGCAGGAAGTACTAATTAAGATTGAAATTCAAGAAAGCCAAGACTTCTTTTGGACAACCAAATCCATCCCACGTAAAAGTAAGAAAAGGAAAAAAACACACACACACACACCTAAACATAAGCTCGAGGGTAGTTTTTCTTCAAGCATAAATTGCCAAGAAGTGTTGATTCAGCTTCTAAGAGGAGGTTCAATGATAGTCCAGCAAGAACGATATCTTCTTTGTGAGTACTTAAACCAATTGGTAATTGCATACCAATTGCCAGTACTGTAACCCATTTTGTCAATTCCTTTGTAAGTTGTTTTGGAGAAGGTAGTACATATGAAGAATTGAAAGTGGCTATAAAAGATTATCCAGATGAGCGCAAGTTACCGCACGTAGCATCAGGAAGTAAATGATCAGGATCATAGTTGATAGCTTTGGGAAAGTGATGAGCTTTCAAGAACAAACAAAGGATTCAGGAATTCATGTATATACCGTTCAAGGTTTGTCTTTGAACTTTAATTAGTTTGTAGGATCAAATGCGTATTTAATCTCAAAAAGTTTAGGCCTTAACTATTCTTTTTAGTTAAGTGGTTTTGAGTCGTTATGAAAATTTCACAACTGAATCAACATTTATAGTTTATCAGAAGAGGCTGCTATTTGTTGAGAATAAGTTGAGAATCTTATGTTTGATTTTAGGGAGACATTTATTTTTATTGGAATAAGTAGAGCGACTACGATGGGATTATGATTTGAGGAATGTATGAGAGTAAGACTAATGTGAGAAGGAAAAAAAAAATCAGGTTGCCTGATTATATGGTTCTTATTTTGTTTTCCCAACCATTTCGCTTATGAGCTCGATTTGCATCCCGTTAGTTACTAATAATGGTTGTTGAAAAAAGTAGCAAATCAATTTGATTTTGTGTATGGGTACTAAATATCCCATAACCATATAGGTCATATTTGAAATTCTAAACAATCTAGCTAACTAACCTAGAGGGGGTGAATAGGTTATATCTTAAATAATCGTTCTCACAAACCTACTTTACCACAAGCAATAACAAGTATTAGGAGCAGAAACTTAAATGACACGCAAGATATACCCCGAAGAAACCTATGAATGGGTGAAAACCTCCGGCCCTAAATATCCACTAATCAATTAAACAACCGTTCATACAATAATTAAACGCCTTTGCTACCTCACTAGTGTCTGCTTGCTTGATAATCCCTAGCCAAAGTCTTCGCGTCTTCTCCGGTGTTGATTATCTCTGTGGATCACTTTAGATGCTTGCGTTTCAAAGCTTCGCACACTCGAGAACCCCCGAGCAAGAATTAATCAATAATGAATTTTGAATATGAGATGATGATTACAAAATCATCAAGTCCCATTGCTAGCTTAGGAGTTCTAGCAATTTCTCTCACAGTAACTTATAATTCAATTGATGAACATATCATGGAAAGAATACAATTGAATCAAAAGTTCAATTCTAGGATTCAATGGTTTTTCTTCAATAGAAACTTGGAAACCTAAAACCTTAATTTGTAAGTATTTTTTTTCTTGAAACCCTCTTTCAAAAATCACAAGAGATGAGAATCCCGATGTGAATATGACGAAAGAAACTGGTTTTTTGAAATAGAAAATATAAGTTTGAAATCTTGGGCGCGAACTTGAGTGGTTTGCTGGGCGCCCAAATCTTACAAAAGGAAAAACGAATTTGAGGCCATACAGACATGGCGTTGGCCTAGGTCAGTTGGGCGCCTAGGTCAAAAACAGTTTTTTTTTTCTTCAAAAAATGACTTTAACAAAAAACATTTTCTTCAAAGTAAAAACCACATTTCGAAATAAATAAAGAAATTTTTTTTAAGCTCACCTACTAAGGGGATTCTCGGTGCGATGATCGTCTATCTTCTTGAACTCTTCTTAAAGATGAAGGCATATGCAAACGATGCATGAGTCAACCTCCACATACTCTAACCCAAGCTGTTGTTGTCAACAAATGACAATATCGGAAGAATAGTGGAAAATCAATGTTCTCGTGAATTGCAATGCACATCACTTCATTACTAATTTGGGAGAAACTACGAATGTGCGGTTTGGCAGTGTCATGTCGGCCCCGAGCACTTAGCGGTATACTAGTAATTATTTGATTTACTGATAATTTAGCAGCACTATATATAGATCATCGAATTATCAGTTTTAAACCCCAAAAAGATACTAATAGCCTTATCTCTGAACTGACCGGTTTCTCATGTTCCGCTCGGGTCCTAGTAATGCAACTCTAACTGGAGCTAGAAGTTCCATCATCAACTGTGAACACTAAACAGTTAAGTCTTGGTTAGACTCGCAAATTATGTCTAGTTGATTATTGTAGGTTACTGCTCCCACTATTAAAAAAAATAAGTCGAATTATATGAAATCAAATCCTTGGCCTCCATGATTTTCTAGCTCCAGATTTAGTAAATGGATACCCCATTATTATCCCCCATTACCTTAATTTTAATGGAGATCATAAGTGCAAAATATAGTCCCATGAACTTTGTAATAATAACTATAAATCATGTATGAGTCTCTTGGCTTTTCATGTACATAACGTTTATTCACCTCCATCTCTATATAAATTAAACCTATTCTACATTCTTCCTCATTACATCTTCTTTGATCTCTCTGTTTCTCGCTCTATAGCTCGATCATTCTCTAGTCATGGCTTTGAACAAATTGGTTCTTCTAATAGCAATTTCATGGTTCGTCGCAAGTACTTTCACAATAGTGGCAGCAACACGAGATATGCACATCGTGCCTGGGCACAACTTGAAAGCAAGGCTCAACGTAGCTGAAGGAGGAGGATTTGGAGATTGTTGGAATGCACTGTTCGAGCTAAAATCGTGTACTAATGAGATTGTTCTATTTTTTCTCAATGGTGAAGGCTATATGGGCCTTGATTGTTGCAAAGCTATTCGTATCATCACCCGACAGTGTTGGCCTTCTATGTTTACTTCACTTGGTTTCACAGCTCAAGAGGGTGACATTCTTCGAGGTTATTGTGATGCCACGTCAAACGTTTCGTCTCCTCCTTCGGTGCAGGCACCATTTGGTTCAGTCCGTACTGAAATTGTGGGATAGGGTGAAAGATAGTTTCCTGGAAGGATTTGGTGAGACTGATTTGCTTGTTTGATGTTTGGTTTAATATGAATAAGTTTTGACTAGTTTGTGTGATTTTCCCTAATATGTCTCAGTCCTGCATTTATTTTTTATCCCAACCACGACAATAACCTTCTAAAACTTGTAGCAGTTCTGGTGTCCTAGGGTACAATCATGAATCACCCACTGATCACGAAGGAAATGCTAATTCAGATATAAAAAAAAAACTTCTTGAATAAGTTTCAGATCTTTTGTAATATGCAAGAACTGAAGAACATATGAAAAGGCCCATGCACAATTCAAAAATGCGGTAATTGCTGGAAAACAGAGACTTCCTTTAGACAAAAATACACACTTGATATCAATTCCTTTGAACATAAGTTGCCTGTAAGTTTTGATTTAATTTTGAAGAGAAGGTTCAATAAGAGTCCAGCAATTGGAACCATTGTTAACAATTCCTTTGTAAACACTTTCATCTTTAAATCTTTTGCCACCCTGCTTCACGGTTTTGCAATGCAGCTCGCCATTATTTCCAAATCCGCAGAGAGTGTCCGCCATTCCTTTTGGTATTCCTGATTTTGGAACCAAAACAAATGGAAAGTTGTAAAACAATACCCGGCTTCCTAATCTTTCCATCTCGACCCAAATCATTTGAAAACTATCAAGCCTATAAATCTTAGGCAAATGATAGTCTACTAAGAAAAGCTCCCCTTCAGACTCAACCATATATGGAAGACGAGGGCGTGGAATTGAATTTGATTTTCGCTGAAAAATATCAAATGCTTTTGCCTCTTCACTAGAACTAGTAGTGTAAGAGCAATACATAATACCGTTAATGAAGGCCACATTTCGTAAGAAATAAAAAATGGTATCCAGCAAAGTGAAACTAGTCGTAATTCACGGATTAATCACATGTTTCTATATGAATGGTTTTGGTCTAGTCATGGTGAATGACAAAGATCTTACAGGGGACTTCATGACTAGGGCATGAGAAGGTGGCAACAATATACGAAGGGGAGATTTGAAAGCCAGAAAATCAAACCTCATTGGCAACAAAATACAAAGGGGATTTGAAAGCCAGAAAATCGAACCTCTAATTAGTAAAAGGACTGTAGACGAAAAGAAAATCACCTGATCCTATTAGCAGCCACCCATTCTTTGAAGTGTGTATTATCGCTGATTGGAGTTGCAATCCTGTGTGCAGAGAATTAATGGTCCATGTCGTGTATATTTTCTTGTAATACGGATCATAGAGCTAACAAGATTGACCTGATAACTTGTCCCATTTTGAAGTATATGCCCATGGAAGTGGTCATGCTGGTTGTACTGTACAACCTATGGATCTCCTAACTGTTACAAACCTTACGAACACAATAATGATCTGTTAACATGAGCTTTGACATTACGACTTCCATGAGATCTCCTGGAAGATCAGACCACAGTCTCGGTTCCTTCTTTTCATCATCAGAAAGATCAAACCACGGTCTGGGTTCCTTCTTCTCAAGTAATCTTAGGGATCTTTGTCTCTTCTCCTCCGGCACCAATAATTAACTGAAAGAGCTAGGTTTCACAATAGTTCCCTTATGATTCTACAATTATATATACTCTTCTAAGATATATTTTTGTTAGGACTCTAGAACACAGTTTCCAACTCGAATTACAATTAATGGAAACAATATATTTGGGCCCTGCGATGGGCTCACAGGGTAAATGCATGGCTTCATAAGCCTCTATGATTGGTCAGATCGGTTTTAAGAAAATTTTACACCTCATTGGAGAAGAAAATTTCAAGAAACACAAACATCCTTTGATCAAAAAATCCTTATTAATCCATTAAAAACTAAAAAGACCCTTTACATATAAACTTTACCACAAAACTGATTTAACAACAACAAACCCTCTTGCACATACCTTAACTTGCTTTAAGAGGGTAGAGGGAGCATGAGACGAGTAAAAAGTGCCGGAGAGCCTCCTGGTGATGAAGATGGTGATCTAAGCTGATGAAGATGAGTGTTGCTTGGAGAGAATTCATTAGGTTCCTCCGCTGGAGCATCGTCATCCTTCAGCATAGTTCTGAAAGAGATTGACCCGCGCTTTGTCGAGGTATCATCAGATGTTCTTCCTAAGCTTGTAGTGGAACTTGCGTGAACAAGACCCTCATTACCAATAAGAGCAACACTGTCTTCCAAGGAGGACCCCCGACCAATTTCCAAATCCCGCGGAGCCCTCAGAGCTAAAGAATCTGCGACTGGATAGTATACAAGAAGGCAAATACTCAAACCCGTGCAAGCTAACAACACAAGGAAAGCTGTGAACACGAAAGCTTCGAACAAAACATGCTCTGGGTGAGATAAAACTGACAGCCCAAGAAAAATAACCCTTAAAGGAAAGCAACCAGAGACCGATGATATCAAAAACAAAACCCTTCTCTGCAATCCCTTGTTGATAACCGAGTACGCCATCCGTCTTCCCAGCCATAACAAATATACAATTAAGAGTATCGCAAAAATTCCAAGGAGAATCGTACTTAGCAAAGGGTAGGTGCAAAGGGCTATATTATCGACATCATTTTCAATCTTGAAAGCTGAGCTAGTGAAATAATGCGGCATCTTCCATGAATAACTATTCATGATGTTGTTGAACTTTGGTCCTGCCAAAATAACAATGATCTGAAGGACAAACAAAGGAAGGCAATAGAAAAGAATGTAACCGGCTGTTCTTCCATTCCATTTTTGGCTTAAGCCTCCCAAATCCTTCATCTGCATTGAGGCTCGAAGAAGAAACACAATGGTAAGGAACAGACACGGCTCCGCAAATCCTAGATTTGACAGGATATAAGCTTTGCAAAATGTCTCCTGCCATTTAGGGCTTAATGCATGTAAGACCCTTTGGCCGCGTCTCAAAAAGCTTAACCGAATAATCTCGCCAAAACCCCACCAAATCGCAAATGAAATTAATGTTATCCGTATGATCCAGGGTTTGTTAAAATACCTAAGTTGTATAAAACCCCGCCTTTCTATTCGATAGCGGAAGCAAGCTGAATAGAGGATGCAGAGTAAGCCAGCAAGTACCAACAGAGAAACTAGACAAATTGTCACCACACCGAGTGCATCGGCGACTAGTCTGGTCAGGGGCATTACCCAAAGGACGGATGCCACGCATGCTCTCCGCCAGCATGGATACAGCGAAATTCCAAAGTAACGTTCAAGCCCTTTAGCAGTATGGACAAGAACTGTACTTGGGTAGACTTCAGTTTGTAGTAGAATATTTGTCTCAGTGTCACCCTCGACACTCCTTTCTAGTACCCAAACTAGACTGTGCACGCCTTCTTTAACTACCCAAGTGGCATAAACTTGCTGGTATTGGACTTTGAACTATTCCACTACTGGGATTCAAATTTGCCTGTAAAACCGTAAAATAAGGGGGGAAAATCAAATTACTAGAACGACAAGTGAATACTAAATTTCAAAGTAATCAATATACTTATACCACAATAACAGTTGGCATTGAGAAGTTCAAATGAATATTCAAGATTCTTATGTTCGTATTAAAATAAATCAACTCTAAGAAGAAGAAAAAAAATACCCATCATCGCTATGTTTTCCGAGCATAACAAACTACATTCCATTATTAATGTACTTATTGTATCACATTATACTATCCAACAGTCCTTCACAAGTACAAGGCAACCACGGAAGACCCTGCACTCTTTCGAGACAATGAATTCAATTAAGTATTGGCTTCAATCGGACACTGGCACTCTACACACGACATCACAGTTACAATACAATTACAATGTGAAACTCCCCCTTATATGCAATGTAAATATCTACACTCCTAAAACTGTTTAACAAGTTTGCAAATCTTGTTGAGAAATACAAACTGAAAGTGCCAAATACCTACCCCATCAGCACGATAACTCTTCCCTATGTCCTCCCCACCACTCTACATTCTCACATAAAACACCTCGTATCCTTTCTACAATATCTGATACTTTGCCATTACTACTTGGTGGGATTCAGCAGGGTACATTAGGCGATTACTACGTGGCATGTGAGTAATTAAATTACTCATTAGGGAATCTGATTTGCAAACTGAAATCGCCTCTCTTCTCCATTCTCACATTCACACTAAACTTCATACATATAACTATAAACCAATTCTAAGTAAACTTGTTTAACTATCACCAAATCTAACTTTACAACTCATAAACTAAAGTGAGCAACTCAGATCATACTCATAAAACCACAAATAAACGCAGAAAAAACTCAAATTTTCATATTAAACTCATTAATTATGCAAATAAGAAGCGCATAGTTGATGAAAACCAAAAACCACAACGATACCTGAGTACGAAACCCTAAATTGTCAAAAATCAAAGTCCCTTCTGGTTCAAACCCTAGTTTCTCTCATCAGGAGGTGAGAGAGACCCAAATCCGACGAACTTCACATCAAACCGAAGCTCTCAGTAAAGTGAACCTGGATCTGCGACGCTCTAATGGAAATTGTTGGTGATGGGGGAGAGAATCGAAACCCTAATTTGGAGGAGAGACTTCGAAGGAGAACGACGACGAGAGAGAGTGCACAGATACAAGTGAGAGGGAGAGGGAGAGAGAAAAAAGGTTGGAGAGAGTTGATGACAGGCTGTCTCCAGCTGTGATTACGCGAACCTGTTGGTTCGGAACACGTAGGATCGGGAGATTACTACCCAATTATGCCTAACTGGCATCTACTATACTTTTTGTCTTGGTTACTTTTGCCATATTAGTTGTCGACACACACTTCCTTTGGGCATCAGATATTGTTCAAGTGTCTCTGGTTTCTTTCCCCCCCCCCCCACCCCCCCCAATATGCAATAAGATTGTTACAGCTCTAAGGATAATTTTTATAGCTGGATCTATGCTTCCTTCACTCAGTAGCCAATTGACTTCATCTTCCCATTTGCATACACTCCCCAGACTTTGTAGAATAGTTTTAGTATGAAGCATTTACAAACCTCAATTTGGACAAGAAAGTCCCAAGTTTTAAGCATGTTCTTCACTGTCATCCAAGGACAAATGAGTGTCTAGGCATAGTTACTTTAGTCCAAATTGTATTAAACCATGGAACCACTTCATTTGAATATTTTATGGGATGTTTGTTTTTTTTTCACTTAAAAGTTTTGAATGGTTACTGTTCAACCAAATTGGATGTTTGTTTTATTTCTAAAATTGTTGAATGCTAGTAGATATCTAAAATACCCTTGTTATAAAAATATGATTTGATGATTTTTATTTACTACTCTGAAAGTTAGAGAACCCCAACTTTTCTTTTGGGCATTTTTTTGGATTATTTACTTGTAAACTCATATCCATTGTTGTAAAAGAGATTGGGAGATAAGAAATTGGGTGAACAACAACTACCGAGGCATTAATCAACATATTGATAATTGAAGAAACTAGGATTGTGCAAAGGAGAATTGTACATTTGATTAGAGAAAACACGACCAAATATGGTTGAATCTATTGATAAATCGTACAAATTAGGGTCTCGGTACTAAAAATCAAGAGATTTTAACAAACTAGGGTTGTAGAAGAATAAGGTGATAACATCACAGTCGTGGGAGGAAAAAAAAAGGGCAGGGGCAATTTGGAAAAAAATTATTCTCTGTTGGCGTCATTAAACATTAAGCTACTTTGGTTGGCTTAATAGAAAATGCTTAATGAAGTAGCTGAATGAGGCATTAGGCAAAAAAAGGACACCAAAAAAGTGATAAATGAAGGCATTAAACTACCTATTAAGCATTAAGCACTTTAAATTAAAAAAGCAAACACCCCTTTAGTTTTTCCTAAGCAAATTTTGTAGAAAATTTACCATTTCTTGTAGGCTTCCAGATTATGAGATCACCACAAGCATCATTAAGCTTTATCTGAATCTCTAATCTCCCCCATATATGATTAAGTTCTTGGGATCTTATTCTTGTGTTGGGCAACAACCAGTCTTCCCCATGAATGATTCTATTCAGATTATTCTTATTCTTGAAACCATAAAGAATGATGTTTGAATGATTGTACCTCATGTTGAAAATACCACCATTAAGCCAAGGATCATGCCAAAATGAGAAAGTGTTCCCATCTTTAACATTATACTGACAATTCAAAAGAACAAAACTTCTTTTTTTTCAACATAGATTTAAGCCCCTAAGAACAATCATCTTGGATCAAGACAAATCTACTATTACTAATGAGGCTAACCTATAGCGTTGATTCTCAAATGTAGAAGATGATGTACCGTACGGCTGGTGAGCCGGTTAACTGTTAGCCATTTTACGGAATTGACAGTTGTAGTCATTGTTGACTAAAACAGTTATAATCATTTATTTTTCCACGTGCAATGATGAGAATAATTAATTATTCAGTGACTATTCTAAAATAATATTTACTTTGTCATTGTGACTTATCCACGTGGTACAGCATAACTGATGGTATCTGTAAAAAGTAGTTCAAATTTTGTTCAAAATTTCACACACACACACACAAATTACCTAAAGTTCGTTCAAAATTTTCCAACTCAAACTTAAAATTTACCTAAATTTAGCAAGTGATTGGTGTTGGAGTGTGAGCTCCAACTCAAATTACTTCAGTAGTACTGGGTAAAAGAAGTTCAAGCTATGTGGTGGGACCAGAAACCACCTCACAAGAAAATTGCGTAAACACTCATTTACAAGGGATAAGAAGTGCAATGCACCTCTTCTTGCTTTTAAACGTGCATAACATTTACGTTCCCCTCTTAAACTCTTAGATGACCTTTGTGCTCGCGTCGACGAGAGCTTGGAGCTCGTCTCACAAGCTCCAAATCTGACGTGGAACTCTCAACTCAAATACTACTAAAGGGGAAAAAACTACAATGTGAAGATCCTCAGCTCCTAACAAAATTTTTATCTTTTTTTCCTCCTTTTTCCTCCCACCTAACTTTTTGTAGAGAGGTTTCTTGCCCTAGAGAGAGGTTCTTGGCTTTCTCCCCTACCCACCAACTCTCCCAAACATAGCCAATCATATACCCTAACCCTCTTCCCCTACACACCCCCACCTCTTTCTTTTACTCTCATCCTCCACATCGATTATAGACGGCTCAAGCAGGGAGGATATGGATGACCTATTGGAACCTCTTAGCCCCATGGGAGATCTTAAGTCCTTGTTTGAACATGTATCAACCCTAGAGAGGACCCCGGTTCTTCTCCTTGACAAAGAAGATTGGGACTCAGCCGGAAAGAAGTGGTACTACGGTTTGGCATACAAATCCCTAGCCCCGCCCTTCTATGTTCAGCCCATGCTCGATGGCATTGTACTTGTTTGGAGTCAAATTCTGGAGAAGAGCTAACTTACCACCCCCCGTATCTTTTATGATAGCAATCGATCAAGTATGGTATGGGTATCACAAGCCGGACGAGAACCCAAATGACATTGAATCGGAAAGCCCCATAGACGATACTTCCCCGCATACAATGATTTCTTCGGGCAAGGGGAGGAGGACCGTGCGTCTAGGGCGGCCTCCTCGTCCCCGAATCTATCCACTTACGCGACTTGTCCTTCTCTTATGCTGGAGGACCGCCAGCCCTATGGTGGAAACACTACTCGGCAACACATTTAGGTGATAGATGTGACACTTCTAGTTTTGGAGGGGCACCTCAGAAGAGACCTAGACTTTCAGGTAAAAGATCCTTCGTTGAAATTTATAAGATTTCTGACATGGACGAGGGCAAGGAGAACGAGTTTAGAAGTGTCGAGAGCCCCGCTAAGGTTTGCAAAGTCTTTTACCTTAATTTTTTGTTTTCTACTTTGCATTATATACTTAACCCCCAACTGGGTTCTTTTAAGATAGGACTTTCTCCCATTCATCCTGTCAGTACCTTCAAATACAAGTTTAGAGACAAAATTAATAAAATGGCCCCTTATAAATTGGTTGACCCGACTTCGCATCCATCTTCGCGGCGAGATTTGTCCGGATAGAGATCGACTCTAGGGGACCCATTGTTGACATGATGACAATCTCTCAAATTTTCTGTTGCTCGATTAAATAATATTTTGAATACCATGGGTAAACTTGGTAGAGACTGTGCTAGTCGATTGAACATTCTCCAACAATGTCGTTATAAGGGCGTAGGGCCCCCTAGGAAATGTCTGCAACTTTTGGACGCCCGAGGGGAATTTAATTTGTATATTAGGCCTTCGGGTAAGCCCCATCAAATCCCTGGTCAGAATCGGAAGATCTGCACATCTGTGCACGGAAGCTTACCCAGTAAGGATAGGCCTAATAGATACCCATTTTCTGCAGACTACTATGGTAACATACCCCGACCAGCCTTTTTCGATTATTTATCTCTGCCTTATATTCCCATAGTTAGTGTGGAAGAGGGCTTGAAGCCAAAACAACTTATGAGTATTCTCTCCAAGCACATTCCTGAGAAACACCATCCTCAGTTTAGTAGCCTCCTGCTGCACGCTCATAAAAAAGATACCTTATGTGTTACCAGCTCTTATTCCCAACCTCTCAATCAATCAGAAGTGAGCCTGACACCGGCTCTCAGTTACAGATGTTAATGTTCTCCTAGAACTGCCGAGGGGGCAGGAAACCTGTCACCCTCCGTGATCTACTTGCTCACCGGAATAAAGCCCCAACATCATCTTTCTCAGCGAAACTAAATGTTCTAACCTGAACTTCTTTCACAAATTCTCTGCTCTCGGTTTCTCCTCTACCCATGTAGTCAACTCCTCGGACTCGCTCGGAGGAGGGCTTTGGCTCGCTTGGAAGGACACCATTAACCTCATTGTTATCTCTTCCTCTCCGAGAGGCATTGATGCCCTTATCTCTTCGGTCTCCCCTTCTTTCATTAACGCAACCCTCATTCCCTGGCTCTGTTCTTTTGTGTATGGCCCTCCGGACCCCTAGGATGGAAAAGCCTTTTGGGTTTCTATGATGAGTCTTTCTACTCGAGTGAACTGCCTGTGGCTTATTATTAGGGACCTTAATAGTATTACCTAAAAAACGATAAATACGGCATAATTCCCTTTAACCCGACCCTTTTGAACCCTCTCGAACAATTTATCTTTGATTCTTCCCTGGTTGGCCTTGGGTACTTTGGTATTAGATTCACTTGGTCCAACAAAAGGAAAGGTCTTGACCTGGTTAAAGAGAGACTAGATAAAGCCCTGGCTTTAAACTTGTGGTCCCTCAGCTTCCCTCAGGCTCAACTCACTAACCTCCCTATCATTGGCTCTGATCACGACCCCTTTATGCTGGATACAAACCCAAATTTCGATAGCCACCCCAAGCAATTCCACTTTCAGACTCTTTGGGCGAACTACTCGAACTGCAAAGATGTTATTACAAAAGCCTGGGCCATGAGCTAGATTGGATCCCGTCCCCTTAAGTTTTGTTAGAAGCTTCGCCAAACTAAAAAAGACTTATCCATTTGGAGCAGAGAAGTCTTCACTTACATTCCCAACAAAATTAGAAAACTGCGTGAGCAGATTAACTCGATCCAGATGGCCAGGCCATCGGAAGCTAATTTACTCATCAAAGCGGACCTTATCAACGAGCTTGAAAACACCCTGCAACATGAAGAATCTATATGGTGTGACAAATCTAGAGAGCTCTGTCTCAAAGAAGGGGACAAAAACTTTAAGTTCTTCCACCTCTCTACCGTTTGTCGTCGTAAAAATAATATTATTACCAGACTTTGGAACGAAGACAACACATGGGCCTCGACTAGAACGAAGATTAGGAATTCTATAACTAAATTCTACCAAGACATCTTTACCTCCTCCAAACCAGAGCTCAAAGTTAAGGACCTCCACATATTTGACAAAGTTGTTTTGAAGGATACTAACAAGCTTATCACTCAGCTGCCCTCTCTGGAGGAGGTCAAAGAAGCCTTGTTCACTATGAACCCCCACAAAGTGCCTGACCCAAAGGGCTTTACTCCTCTTTTTTCTAGAAATATTGGGACACGGTTGGGTGACGACCTATTCGAAGCTATTATTACATTTTTTTAGTCAGACCACCTATTATCGGAATTCAACCATACCAACATTACCCTGATCCCCAAGAAGACCAACCCTGAGAAACCAAGGGATTTTTGTCCTATCAGCATTTGTAATGTTAAATTCAAAATTATCTCTAAGATTCTGGCTAGCCGCCTGAATCCCTTCCTTGACAAGTTGACTTCCCCTGCCCAAAATGCCTTTGTCCCGGGGAGGCTTATCTTTGATAACATCGTTATGGCGCAAGAGCTGCTTTACTCCCTGAAAAAAAGGAAAGGTCCCTCGGGATGCATGGCCATTAAGCTTGATCTGAGCAAAGCTTTTGAAAGAGTTGAATGGGATTTCCTAAATGATTTTATAGAAATGATGGGTTTCTGTAAAAAAAAAAATAGAGACAATGGATCAACCAGTGTGTCTCCACTTCCACCTTGTCGTTTAATCTGAACGGTTCTCCCTTCGGCCTTCTGAAACCGGAAAGGGGCATCCGCCAGGGAGACCCCCTCTCCCCTTTCTTGTTTGTTCTTTGCACTGAGACCTTCTCTAAGATTCTTCTTAAGGAGGAGGTCGATGGGAAATTGCACGGTATTCAGACCTCTAGAGGAGGTATCCCCATTTCTCATCTTCTATTCGCTGATGACAGTTTCATCTTTTGCAGGGGCACTCTGGACGAAGCCAATACAGTTAAAGAAGTCCTGGATACCTTTAGAAGAGTGTCGAGTCAAGAAGTTAATTTTGATAAATCTTGCATCATGTTCAGCAAAAATTGCCATCACTGTCATCTTAGGATGATCCATAGAATCCTGAACATAAAGAAGAACACCCAAGGGGAGAAGTACATGGGTACCCCGCTTGCCTTTGGGAGAGATAAATGCTCAGACCTCCAAAGTATTATTATTAGAATCTCGAACCCCATTGAGGGTTGGAAAACAAAGTTTATCTCTCAAGCGGGTATACTCACCCTGATTAAAGTTGTTAACTCGGCAATCCCCTCTTATCTTATGCCAGTTTTTCCTTTTCCGACTAAGATATGCAACAAGTTGGACTCTCTCAACGCCCAATTTATCTGGGGCAACAATGAGGAAGGAAGGAGCAAAGCGCACCTCATAAGCTGGAAGCGCATATGCAGGCCCCTTAAGATAGGAGGCCTTGGTATCAAGAAAGTTAACCTGCACAACCAATCCTTCTTGGCTAAGCTGTTCTGGCAGATCATCAAAGAACCAAAAAAGCTCTGGGCTCGGAACTTAATGAAGAAATATTCTTCCAAGGAGTCCATCATAACTGTCCCCATTAAAGCTTCCGATTCCTGGATTTGGAAAGGTATTCTTAGAGCCAAAAATAGAATCTAGAATAATCTCAGGTGGCATATTGGGAACGAGGAAACCATTGACTACTGGCAAGAACCCTGGATCTCTAATATTCTGAACGGCAGGCCTGTTGGGCCAATCCCAAAGAACAGAGAATTCTTTAAGGTTGCAGACCTTATTTACCCCGATACTCACTCCTAGAGGGTTAATCGCATCCTAGACATTTTTCCTAAATCGATTGCCAGCCACATTTTGTTGATACCTATTAGCGCTTATCCTGCTAGAGACACCCTCAGGTGGACTATAGGAAACAACGGGATTCTCACGCTTAAATATGCCTATAAAACCATGGCAGGGCGAGCAGGAACCATAACACTCTTAGTCTCGATAAAACTTGGTCCTCCATTTGGAAAATCAAGGCTCCGCTCAGAATCCAATACTTCATTTGGAGAGCGATGAACGAAGGTCTCCCTACATGGGTTAATCTTTCCCATAGAGACGATATGAGCAAAGTCATCTGCCCCAGATGCGGGGAAAAAGAAGAAACTACTACGCATGCTCTCTTTTACTGTAAGAACTTGAAGGATATCTAGTATACTTCTGATTTCTCTCTCAATAATAGTGATTGGTCCTACTCTGATTCTCTCCAAAAGGTGATGTATCTCCTGGCCAACAAGAGTTGTTCTGGCAAGGATGGCCATTTCCCTCTGGGGGAAGACCGTGACTATTATGTTTGTTATTTGGAACGATAGGAATAATATTATTTTCATAAATTTGCGGCTTCCACCCCCTGAGATTATTAAGTTAGCTAAAAGTTATCTGGCCCCACCATGTTTTGACCCCGATCTGACCCTGTCCACGTGCAAGACCCTCGCTCAACCCAGAGCGGGGGAAGGATGGGCTACTATTTCGGTTGATACCTCGCGGTCTTCTGCCAACTCTTACTGTGGTACTGATTATGTTATCAAAACTGGTGAGAACTTGATTGCTGCTGCAGGTTATGACTTTATCCAAAGCAGCGGATCCTGAAGAAGCGGAGGCCAGAGCGGTCATTAGAGGAGTAGAAGCGGCGCGAGATGCGGGGCTTGATAGAGTGTTGTTGGTCTCGGACTGTAAGAGGCTCGTTAAAGCTTTTGCGAGCAAGTCTACATACCTGACCTGGGGTATAAAGTGGAAACCGAAATCCTCAACAAACTCTCTCTCTCTCTCTCTCTCTCTCTTCACACATAGCACAGCGCATCTTTCGAATCAAGTGAGCAAGATCTCTCTACTCATGTGTGAATCTCGTAAGTTTTGATACTTCGATTGATTACTAGTTGTTTTTATCAAACGAACGTAGGGAGTGTTTCTTCACCGAACTCAAAAACCTCTCTCTCTCTTCAACGCCTATCCCCTTTGTTTTTCATCGCACTGCTCTCCGCTTAGGGTTCAATCTTCTGCATCTGTTGATTACAAATATACCTGTGATTTTGACGATTTCACAACAAAATCCTTCGAATTAAGCTTTGATGAAAAGGTACTGCAATCTACATTTTCCCCTTTATTTCTACAATTATCAACTTCATTTTGTTTAATTTACTCTGTTTTTCATTACTGTATGTTCTCCTTGTTGTTATATTAGTTATAAACCTAGATTCTTTAGTATTGGATTCATTCCTAATTTTTATAATCAAGTTTGAATTACTAGTTATTAGGGAAGTTTAGGGTTTTAGGTCACTCATCTCTAATAAGGCATTTCAATCCATGTAGAGTGCCTCAATCATCGAGTTGGGCGGTGCTGGTTTCAATATATAAGGATCTAATATTGAATCAGCAATATATTGTGTTGCAAGTCCATGATTGTTTTCCCTACCGTTTTGTGGTATACTAGTTTACAACCTAATTCATCGTTAATTCTCATTACCCAAACCCTTAATTATCAGTCTTACTAATGCATTTTGATTTTAGAATTGTACTATTTGTCTCTCTAAAACTATGTGATCGACTCTATTTATCATGGTCTGTAGGTATACTTATGGGATTCAGCAAAACAGAAATAAACTTGATAAGGTTGCTTAATGCAGCACCTCAACAACAGAACCAGGCAAAGCTTATGCATGTAAGCGCAATTTTATTTCTGATTTACCGTATAAACTGTTGGTTTCACATCATTATCGGCTTTAGATTTATTTGAACCTTATATTTTAGTGCAAACCAATTCATTGGTATTTTATCAATGGCTCCATATTGCAGTATGTTGCTACTTTACGAGAACAATTAGAACAACTAGTGGCAGAGACTACACTGGATGGTTTACCAAGGTTTGTTTGTTTTTTCATGTCTTTATTCTGCTTTAAGTTAACTCAAGAATTATGCATATTTTGTAGTGGACTTTTTTTGGGTTGAAATTGCTGCAGAATATCTCTGATGTCCAATATCTAACACGCTTAGGGAAATCTATTATTCATCTTTGCTGATGAAACATGTAATTAAGTAACTAAGCTGACTTTTGCTCTGCTACTGAAAGATTTTCATTAAAGTGATTGTCCCTAAAGAAGTTGAAAGAACCAATGAATTTTTCTTTAAATTAAGTATGTACATAATTTATTTGTAGGAGGAAAGGTCAGTTAGAGCCCAATACATTATATACAGGGATTGAAGCTGGACAATATCCCAGAAACTGAGATCAAATGACACCCATATCACCTGGTTAAAGTTTACATGCCATTGAACAGTCACACCTGCCTTAACTTATCGAATGTAATGTGGTTCTTGTATGCTTCTAATGCTTAGGAAATCTGTCAGAGATGATTGGGTCACAATCAAATGAGATCTTCCAAGGGCGGTGAAGATTTTCTTGCCGGCCAATTTCTGGATTGGGAACAGAGCATCTTGTTTGTAGATTTTCTAAGTCAATGAAAAGGAGAATATTTATGATATTTAACATAATCCTATATGGTATGTAAAATGGTATTTCAAAGCCGTATAGAGGTTTATACGGGAAGAGGCCCTCTGTGCACTTTCAATCACTCTAAAAACTACAAAGAAATAAAAGGGTTCGGATAGCACCAGAACCACCTTACGATCTGTGACCAGCCCGAGATACACTTTCGACTATGGAATATACTATACTTGCATACAAATCGCTGTGTGATTCCCAAGTAACTCTAAAAACATGTGAAATAATAAGAAAGGCCTGCAAAATACCAGAGACACCTTGTAACCCACAGCCAGCCCAAGAGATACTTTCTACTGTGGAATATTAACACCAATTCACATACTACGCTAGGTTCAGTCTTGATCCATGTAAAAGATAATCAAAATGGAGAAGATTGTATAAAAGAGAAGGAAAATATGAAAGAAAAGGAGGTCCAGACAAATCATTTCTCCGAGTGATAGGATGTTTAATAACTCAACTAATGAAAATTATCATTGGTTAGAGTTGTAGATCTTGTTGATCTATTTAAGGATCTATCAAATCCCAAACCATAACTTCATGCTTCAACCTTTTTAGCTTTCTTTTATTAGTATGTTTTATATATTGCAATAATATTGATTATCTTCACTATTAACGTAGGAGCTGTTGCGGAATTATTTTTGCAGAATTTCAAAGGTAAAGCTGAATGAGTATTCAGAGAAGATTGAAGCCCTTGCCTCCAAATTAGCTGTCCTACTGGTGCGTTTTATTTATTATCTCCTATAGAGAACCCAATAAAAAAAGGTTTTCTTAAGTGTTTTTTGAATGTTGAAGGAGCCATTTCATATGCAATGGATTTTTGTTTAAGTTTATCTTCTCTGCAGTGCATGTTACATTCTACTTTCTATTTAGCTTTATGACTTTCTAAGAATACCATTCACTTCCCTACTCCTCGAAGTATTATTATGTGGAACACACTTTTAAATTGGAAGTCTTTTAAGTTCCAAAGCAGTAGAATGCAAGTGCAAACTGCTATGGAGCGCCTATATGCGAGGCACAGTGGAAACTTTTTATCCAACTTATATTGATGCATTATGACCTTTCTCTTTCCCCCCCTTAAGTAGTGTTCTCAGCAATTTAAAAACTCAAAAGTACTAGCATAAATTCCGTAACTTTTAGTGGCCTTTTCCTAACTCAAATGCCATGAAAAGTTTCGTTTTATTTAGAAGTGCATATTATGTTTATTTTATGTAGAATATGTGATATTTAGTGTCCTGAAAAGTCTATCAGATTGTCTATTTAGATTATCATTCTAATCAGTTCTTGCTTTCGTAGTCTTCTACACATGAATCCTTGGAGGCTGTAGAGAGGGCCCTGGTTGAGGAGACCCCTTCTAAAACAGAAGAAGGAACCAGCGATTCCCCCACCCGGGGACTGCGGAGGAGAACAATGTAAGTGATGATGTACTTATTTGCTCATACATTGGAATTCTCTACATTGCATTTACGGAATTTTGTTCCTTCCATTTGTCTTTCAAATTCCATTGCAGATCTCATCCAAAAGTGGAAAAGCAAACCCGTGAGACTACAGAAATTAATTCATCAACGCCTGTAAAACTGGATGCTACAGCACATTCACACATTGAAAAGCACAGGTAAACCTCAAGCCATGATTATAATTGTGTAAGTTTAATTCCAAAAGTTGGCTTAAGCACTACAAACTGAAGCTTGAAGAATTTTTGAATTGTGGATGCTGTAATTTACTATCTATAGCTGCTAATGCAGAATTTTGTTACTTTTTGTTATAACAGAAGGCTTCAAGAGGATTTGACAGATGAGATGGTTGGGTTGGCACGACGACTAAAGGAGAGTAGCCTCGTAATGAGTAGATCCCTCCAAGATACAGAAAAGGTACTGTTCCATAATTATTATTTAACTCTTTCTTTCCCTTTATTGTATAACCAAAAAAATTTAAAAATAACTTACTGCCAATGATTGTACAGTTTTTGGGCAAATTCTTTAAATAGTGATTCTGTTTCCTTGTTGGTTTGTCGCCCCTGAGATAATATTTGGACATTGCATTATGTTACCGGTGATGTTAAGGAGAGCAATATCTACTTCCTAGGTTCAACGGGAGAAACATTGTTAATTAATCTACGAGAGAATATCTTATGTCTCTCTAAAACCTGCATGTTTTGAATGTAAAGTTCGTAGTTTCCTTGGCAGTTGAACTATTAAGTTAACGATGTAAATTAGTAATTCTTTTGAAGCCCGGTTATTTCTAGAACCTTAAAATAGATGCTTCGTGTGCAGATCCTCGATTCTACTGAGAAGGCAGTGGAGGATAGTTTGGCAGGCACAGGTTACGCTAATAAACGTGCTAATGAGATATATTCGAAGAGTTTCAGCACCACCTGTTGGACATGGCTCGTTATGTTTATCATGATTTTGATATTCATGGGGGTAGTACTTTTAATTCGTGTGACGTAGCCAATTATGTTTCACGTTTCACTTCATCCATCTTGTTTCTTTAACCTTGCCGTTGTAGTAGTTTTATACCTCGGTAAATTGCAACAATATTTTTTTATTTTTTTATTCTCGAGGAAATGAAAGGATTAAATAGTTCCATGACATTGCAAAAAACCAACTGATGTTCTGCAGATATAATGTAAGAGATTTGCTGCACATAATTTATATCCGAAAACTTGAAAATATCCGTCTTTGTTTTGGTGATCTAACTGCAATCTTGAGTCGCTTCTGTTGAGAAAAACTACCGTTGGCACATAATTTATATCCGAAAACTTGAAAATATTCGTCTTTTTTTTGGTGATCTAACTGCAATCTTGAGTCGCTTCTGTTGAGAAAAACTACCGTTGGCACCATGAGTTACATTGGACTGTGAAGTTGAGCACCATTGACATAATTCAAATGTATTTATCTTTGTCCTTTTGGTTTTGGCTCATGCTATCCTTTGGTTTAGTTGTCTGTGATTACTAAATTGCGGGCAAATGGTGATAAATCATGAACCCGGATCATGGTGCGCATAGTTTTTTTACGTGGTTTATGGTGGAACGTCTTCTTCTTCTTCCTTTATTGGTACTTATCTAACACAAGACGGGTTTGCCAACCACAAGAGATAGCGGCTATTAATCCGAGTCCCCCTTAAGCGCTTTTACTCCTAGGTCTTCACCGTCTTCACTGCTCTCTGCAAGAATCATCTCTTGTTGTTGTTGTCGCCGTTGATCATTCAAGACTTAAATCATCACATCACTCTCTTGAAATTACCCTAAAATTATCCCCCGTCGAAAAAATGTACAAAAAAAGGAGTAGAGATTTTCTTTTCAACCCCGGTGTACTGAATCAGAACTCGTACTTACTATAACTGTAATACCCGTCAAGAATATCTAACGACAGACACAGCGCCACGTGTATAGTCAGAGACCTCAGGTGTTCATGATAAGGTCCTCCCGTACGTAAGTTACTCTCCAATCTCCAATCTCCAATCTCCAATCCTAATTTCAAAAAGAAAGAGAGATGATGAAATCTATTTTCACATCATCTCCTCCTCTTCTTCTTCTAATTTCCCAAACTCAAAACCCTAATTTTAAGCACCAAAAAACTCTCATTTTCAGAAAACAAAAACTAACCACAGTGAGAGAGAAACTAGTAACTGACATTGTAGTAGTAGTAGCAGCTGCAGTTGAAGAACAAGCGAGTGTGATTTCTGCGGTGGAGTCGTCCGATGGCGCGGATGTTGTTAAGAGGTTTTACGGTGGGATTAATAGCCGCGATATCTCGTTAGTAGAGGATCTTATTGCGGAGAATTGCGTTTACGAGGATCTTGTGTTCCCTCGACCTTTTGTAGGCCGAAAGGTTGCATTTTAGACACCTCATAATTATATTACATTAGATTTGGCTTTAAATTGAACTTAGTATTACAAGTGCAGGTGTATTTGAGCTTATGTTTTTTTATAGGCGATTCTTGACTTCTTCAACAAGTTTGTTGATGCTATTAGTGGGGATCTACAGTTTGTTATTGATGATATATCCGATGAAGATTCTTTTGCAGTTGGGGTCACTTGGCACTTAGGTATGTTTTTGAATTGAGTTTAGAGTTTAGTACATCTCAGTTATACCTTTAGACGTCTCCAATGGTCTCCTCCATTAAAGCTTGGGGTCGGGATAAAACAACACCCCAAGCGCCTAAACTTAGGCACGTTTCTCTAAAATAAGATATGAGGTCTGCCTGGGTCTTAGGTGCGTCTTCTTAAAAATTCAACGATAGCAACCCAGGCTCTTTTCTAGCAACTCGAAAAATGTATAACTAAGATACTTCTGGAGGAGAAAAACTGTCTTGGGGGTCTCTTTTGACAACTCTAATCTTCCAACCATGTCACTACTTGAGTTCGCCTTACTGGTTAAGGTAGTTATTATGGATGTTCATACCACTTTATTTGCACTAATGATGAAATTCGAAATGGCTTATGAGCAGAATGGAAGGGAAGGCCTTTCCCGTTTAGCAAGGGATGCAGTTTTTATCGGTTGGAACTAGTCAATGGGAGGAAACAAATAATGTAAGTTCTGAAGCAGAGTTATATAACCCATGAATGACCATTTGTGCTCTACTTTTACCGTTTTTAGTGTCGTGAAAAAAATTTCAGTTCCCCTTCACCGTGAGGCGATAATATTCCAGAAAACTCTTCAAAATCAAATATCGTCTGAAAATTTAAGCCTGGGTGAGATGCTCCTAAAAAAGTATGTTTCTCAAACAAATAGTCAAAAAGATGATATTTAATAAAAAATAATATTTTCCCTTGAATTATATCTGTACTTAACATTAGTTTTTGATGATATTTTACTAACAGGAATACTAATTTATTATAATACAGTTATGCACGAGACAGTGTTGAGCCATCTATAAAACCAGGGGAAACGGCTCTGGTATGTTTATCAACTCTTGGTTTCATCACATCTATATATAAGATACATTGTATTGTTAATACTAGCGGCTGCATCCCTATCCTACTTTAAACATTAAGAGAATCTCTAAAAGAAGAGATTCAAAGTGCAAATTTTGCAGTTTACTCGAAAGCCATCTTGAAGAGACGCTAGAGTCTAAGAGTCTAGAGATACTATAATTGCACCCTACTCCCTTCTTGACATGCAATCTATTGCACCTCGCGAAAGTGCAAGCAACTAAGATTAAAGTGAGACTCGTATTTTGAGTTTTTCCTCGTGATTTATGTGTCCAGAGTGGGGCAAGTCTTTTTAAAGATCTCTTAGAGCATCAGTGAGGTGCAGAAGCAAGAATTGCATCTTGCACCCCTGGAAATCTCTTGAATATGCTCTAGCATCTTAGCACGGTAGACTATTGATGTGTTGTATAGCTTCTACTGCCCCTATGGCGATGTACTATAGCCTTTATGCTCTTCTAATCTTGACCTTTCTTTTCTTACATATATTTCACCCTTGAATAATTTTTGTGTGCATATAGGTTGCCATCAGGGGAGTTACTTGGTTACTGCAAAAGTTTCCACAGCTTGCAGACCGTTTCTGAAATAATTGGCCACTAGGTTCAAATACATTGAAAACTACAACAGAGAAGTCGGTATGAAGCTGTTCTTACAACATGTGGTTAATTATAGTCTATGTAATACTCGTGAATCATATTATATAATATATAGACAGATTAATTTATTTACAAGTAACTGATTGCATAGTTCCATACTAACAGTAGCAATGGCAAATATGTAATAAACTATGTAACATTGACAAGGGTACGCGCGTCAGTGTCCAACACATGTACAAGGTGTCGGACACGGCGGCCTTCAAAATAAGTAAAAAGATCTACGCGGTCATGTATAGGTTTTTTGATATGATTTTATGCATGTATGATATTTAACTATTACCAAAATGTTAAAAACACAAACTAAATAAAGAAAGGTTGATTTGTAACTAATAATAAACATGGGAACAATTGTAGAAGTTAGTAGGGTAGAGTAGCATGTCTAAAGAATTGGATAATCTAAAAGATATGTTTAGAAGTTGATGGATCTAAGCAAGGAGTATCCATTGGGGTGTATGTGCAGGTGTCGGTTGTAGTCCCCTTGATCCCTGATTAGAGGACCACAATACGTGGTATCGTCGTTTGGGGCTTGTCACGTTTTACCACTATCTTTGGGTCTCTCTTCCTTCTCTGCCCTCTCTAGAATGGCTAGGATTTCTAAGAAAGGTAGCAGGAGTTCGAAAAATGATTCTTTTTAGGGTCACCCTCAACTCTTATTTATAGGCTAAAAGTATAAGCCTTAGGGGTCAGACTCACCTGACATGAGTAATGTCCAAGTTACCATTGTAGGGTTTAAGGCCTTACCTTTCTACGTGGGTATGAGGTCTTGTTAGGTTTTTATCTTTAGACGTGGCTTATGGTTCGTATACGAGCTCCTCTCTATGACGTGTTCGTCTGGAGGAATGGGCTTCGTCTACGACCTGTGAGCTCGTGGGTAGCGGGAGCTTGCTCCTATATCGTCTAAGACCAACCACGAATCATGTGCAATCCCCATGTAAAACTTTCTAGTCGTATCATTGTTATCGCTTGTAATACTCCTGCTGAGCGGGTATTGGAAAGACGCCTAACCCATTAGCGGTGATGGTAGTACCAATGGTTTAGTCCCACATTATTTAAGATCCTGCCAGGTGTATGGTCCTTAAGTTAAGATTTTACTCTACATGTCACCGAGGCCTTTTCTTAGGAAGAAAAATCTCATACTGCTGGAGATCCGCAGTGGTTGAGTGAGAACAATATCAGTGCTTGTAGAGTGAGGTCGTGACAAAATGGTATCAGAGCCGGGGACGGCTCGATCTTAAAGGTGGGGGGACTGTAACACCCCGGTTGAGCGGGTATTTTAAAGACGCCTATCCCATTAGCGGTGACGGTAGCACCAATAGTTTAGTCCCACATAGCTTAAGATCCGCAGTGGTTAGGTGGGGAAAATATCGGTGGTGCTCGTAGAGTGGAGTCGTGACATCGCTATCTTGATTTCTTATATTTGGAGATCTACTTGAACCATCCCCATCAAAAGTTTCTTGGACCAGAGGTGTCTCCAAATGCCGTCATTTTTGATAAAGCTCAACCCACCAATTCTTTGGAGCAGAGAACATGTTGGAATTTTTCCTAACAAGTTGTGAAATTACACTAAGTAACCTAAAGAAGTTAAAATTGACCTGACTTGAGGAGTTTTGCTTGTAAGTTGGTTTCTTATAGATCAATTTATTCAAGTTAACCCCATGTAGCCAGTCACACGAATATTGCCGGTAAAAACACTACTGTGGATAAGCTCAAATATCTCAATCCCAAAAGATGCATTAGTTCTTGAGGAATCTCTCCAAATAACCTATTTTTTGAAAGATCCATGCTCGTTACAAGGCTTAGAGGCTGCTATACTCACGTTCTGATACTTTCGTCACAAACAATGTTTTATCCCCCATGTTTAAGTAAGTAATATGATTGCTCGAGTTTTTCTTGGTGGCCATGACACTAAGATTGCTAAGACATTGTTGTATGGTTCCTGATAGATTGTTATCCGCAAAAAGTTTTGAAGATAAGTGAGATTATGCACAAAGTTCTAATCTCATAATAAAAATCATTAGGACAAATGTCAAAGAACTTGAGTTTTTGTAAGCTATTTCCTTGTCATGGTGGTACGCTTCCAGATAAATCGTTGTGGCCAAGGTCCATACTCTTCAGTGGACTCAGTTTTGCAAACAGAAGACGGCTCTCGTGATAAAAAATTGTTATTAACGTGAAATGCTTGGATCTCGTGTAAGAAACTTAGGGAGCTTGAAACATTTACACTAAAGTAATCGTTATCCAGCTTTACGAATTGCAAAGATGTCTAATGCATCCAACATTGAGAAAGCTCCCCCGACAAAATTTTCTCTGAGAGATCAAAATTATGAACTTCATAGTTATATGTTTCGTTTGAGGGTTACATAGATAGAATAAAAGGTTTCCCAAAAAGGAATTGTTGGAGATGTCTAATTACTACTGGACATTAGAATATATGTGCGACATGGGGAGATAAAGAGGTTGAAGCTTAAGTAGATTTAATAACTGAATTGGGGAGTTCTATTCCATAACCAAGTGGACATACAAGTCTAGACCCGAAGAGGATTTTGTGTTTGAGGCCATGCCAAAATTTGGAGGGTCTGAGGAGTATATAATTGAGTTGAAATTTTGGAATTCGGACAAGATTAAAACTCAAAGCTAATGAGTTGGAATTAACCTCTAATATTATTAATCTCGTCAGATTTGCAAGATTTGTCTTAATGACAACACCTTCAAATGAATTATAAAAAATGCTTGCCTAAAGTTTTTGGCTTTGAAAGATTTCAAAGACTCTTTGGAAGTGATCATTGGCTTTATTCTCACTAAGATATGGTTTTCTCGCAAAAAAATAATCTCAAAACGATTACTTAAATCTTTCCCACAACCAGATCAAGTGGGAGTTGCCAAAGATGTTGAAGTTTCATATATATAATATAACACTCATCTACTTAGGTTCCAATCTCTTTACCGGCCCCTAATACACTTATATTCTTATGTCACGGAAGTAGACCTCTCCAACAATTCCGTTCCAGGAATTTTTTCATTCTTCTTATCCAACTGAAACATATAGCTATAAACTCCATATTCTTGATCTCTTAGATAACGTTTTGTCAGGGGAACTTCCTCACTATTGGATGCATTTTACATCATTGGAATTTGTAAAGCTGAAAAATAGTAACCTTAGTGGAAATGTTCCAAGCTCAATAGGTTTTTTACACGAGATCTAATCAATTCGCGTTCGTAGCTATTCTTTAACAGGAGAATCACCTTCCTATTTGCAAAATCGGAGTCAACTGAAGAGTATAGATCTTGGCCACGATGATTTTTTTGGAAGTGTACGATCATGGCTAGGAAATAGGCTAAAAAAATTAAAGTTTTTTGGCTACGTTTTAATGAGTTTTATTGTGAGATTCCTCGAGAGTTCCGTATGTATTCTCACTTTTCTTCAGATCTTAAACTTTTCGGATTATAATCTATCGCTAACCATATCATAATGTCATATCAATCTTAGTACCATAATCACCAAGCAAAACTTAAGCAATCCTATTACTGACTTAAACATGGTAGAGAAAACATTGTTGGTAGCGAAAGGATTGGAACATGAATATAACAACATTCTAAGCTTAGAAACGAGCATGAACCTTTCAAAAAATAGTTTATCTGGAGAAATTTCTCAAGAACTAGCGCATATCTGGGGATTGAGATATTTGAGCTTATCAAGTATCGTACCGACAATATTTATGTGACAATTGACCTCGTGGGATTACTTGAATCTCTAGATTTTTAAGAAACCAACTCACAATAAAAAATCTTAAATCATATCACGTTTAAGTTTTGTGGGTTAGTGTCATTAATAACTTGTAAGATTTTTTTTAATAACATGTTCTCAACTCAAAAAATCATGTGGGTTAAAAATGACGACCTTTGCGGGCCTTCAGTTCAAGAAACTTGTGATGGAGATGGTTCAAGTAGATCTCCATATATATAAAATCAAGACAGTGATACCAATAACATGACGGGACAATTTTATGTGGGGATTGCACCAAAACTCGTGGTGTGTCTTACAGGTTTTTGTGCAGATCTAGTATATGTGGAATCATGGAGGTTTTCTTTGTTTTGGATTGTATAGAATAGGAAAGAGAGTCTCCTTTCTCGTTTTCGTAGATTAAGTACCACAAGGGAGACATTGGTTACCTATTTTCATCTGAAACTGTAAGGCAATGCGCTTTTGTTTGAGTGGAGCTATATGATGACATATAGCAGCTGATATTGTACCATGAACGTCGTAATTTCCATGAAGATCGATTGAAATTGTTGTTAGATAGATTGAGGACCTCACAAAAGTAAAGTTGACATATGGTTGAGAAGGATAGTAATCGAGGGCACAAAAGGATAAACATAATTCTAATAATGAAGGAAGCGTATAATTCACCTGGATGCAATTGGATGCCTCACTGAGGTTCGTGTTAGTCATGTGAAGGTATTTTAAATGAGAAAAATGTGAAAGCCTTTGGAGATTGGAGAACTCTCCTAGTAATTATAGGCTGCTGTACTGAAGATCAAGGTAATGGTGGAAATGTTATCTTTATTGAGGTCTAGTCTGTCCACACTGCCTGTCCTGTTATTGCAACCCACTCCCTCCCATGTACAACAATCTTCTCCAACTCAAGAAAGTAGCCGATTTGAAGTATATGTCAGACCTTGTTTAAAGGCGAGTAAAATACATCTATCATTGCTATTAATGCAAACACAAGTAAGATTGATAGGAATCGTGGTCGTGACACGACCACGAGTAGCACGTCTCATACGCCGCGTGCGCACCTTTTTTATTTAGTTATTTCTATTTAATTTAATTCCTTGAATAATAGGACTAGTTTCCTAATTAGATTGGTATTAGGGTTTCTATTTGTGTCAGGTCTCTTCTTCTATAAAAAGAGAGCCTAAGCTTGGTTTATTAGGAAGGTTGGTTTTAGTGAGAAAAATGTTTAACATTAGAGAGAGATGTAAAGTTTGGGGTAAATCTAAAAACCCTAGGTCTTCAACCTTTTATTTTATGCAATTGAGAAATCTTAGTTTTAATTGAGATTAATTTAGCTTCTGCAAACATAGTTTTTAACAAATATAGTTAAAAAACTTCAATTTTCTAGCCATTATGAGGCGGAAAAAAAAAAAAAAAGTTTATTAGAAGCTTGATTAAAATTAAGAACTTTGAGTCGTTTTTATGCCATTGTTTCTAATCCTCTTAATATTTTTGCAAAAGATGAGGACTTGCATGCCAATGTGAACTTCAAGTTTTAAACTGAAGTCTTCTTGTCGAGTGGCTGTGAGTGAAGCTAGTTTGCAATAGGTACGTATAGGTTTGATTTTTATGTATCTTTTTTATGTATAGATGTCAACTTGTGTTGTATGCTGGATCAGATTTAATGGGAGATTGTAGATCTTGGTCCAGAGAAAGAATATTATAACAACATAAATATTTGTTCCGTCAAGTGATATTGGATGTTAAGAGGCGCGAGATAGATCATGCATTATCTGATTTGAGGATTTTAACGGGCGCAAACATACAAATTTTACCCAGAGAAGAACCAACAGTATAAACATTTGGGACTGATAAGCTTGAGCTTACATCAAGGCTGCACAGTTATCTGTACCGCAATGTTCCTTTTTCAAATAATTTGCCACCACCGTCTATTTCTACCCAGGCTATGGCGGGGGATTGTCTTGAGTCGAGGACGGTTTAGCCAGTAGAAACGGTACCTAGAAAAATTATTAGGGAAGTGAGCCCCCTGTTGTGGCTTTTCAAAACTTTCAGACTGCAACAATTTATAGGCTGTGCACCCATAAACTGGAGGGATATTGATGGTCATGAAGACACATAGAGTGTCCTGAACAAGTTATCTGTGCCACTCGTCACCAGGAGTACACTTGAAGATGTCATTCCAGAATACACAATTAACAAACTAATCATGGGATCTAGAAATAATTCGTGAGTTGTCAGGAGGGAAAAGGTCATTCAAATATCTGGTGCTCCAGATTAGGTTGAGAGAGCTCATAGCTTACTTCAAGGCTTTATTCAGAGTACACACTTTTAGCTGATGAGAGCCAGAGGCCTTTACAAGACTTCCACGAGGCAACATATCCCTCTCTCCTTAGTAATTTGATTTCTGAGATGTAAATGCGGAGATCGCCAAAAGAAATGTATTTTTCCCACTAATATAAAAGGTCTTTCTGCCTTTTCCTACTTTACTCGGTCTATTATTTAAAGTAACTTAAGCCTAAAATGAGTTATTCACTTATTCCCATGTTATTGTTTTTATTAGTCCCACAACCCACCTTTTGGATATATTTTGTGACAGTAAATCACTAATGTCAAAACGTTCTTGTTTCCAAAAAGAAAAAAAAAATCAATGGAGAGCTCAGGGTAACGATTCAGTTCTTTTTCTGAATACTGGATCCTTACGAAATGAAACCGAATCAGTGAGATGCAGTGATATAACTAGCCCCAACATTTGACTCCTTTGAATGGGGTCTCTAACTAAGTCAGATTCCAACACTGGTCTCAATTTATTTATTTTTGTATAATTTGTCACTTTTCTTTGTCCTGTGCTATCATATTTGAAATTTCAGAAATAATTTAATCTTCCGAGGTAAGAAGCTTGATTTTCATGCCATTATTAACAATGTAACTTCCACTATTAGTTCCCCTCAATGTTCTACAAGTAACCATGCCTGGCCAATCAGTCCAATGGAGCTCAAACATGCCTCCTCTCAAGGCAAAAGGATGTTGTGATGTGATGCAGCAAGGAACCAAGATACAGGTAATTCAGGCCTTGGGTTTGTGCTGCTAACACTACTCTTTGATATTGCAATTGCATGCAACACTGGACCTGCACTGGAGGCGGAAGTCAGGGCCATTTATATGCAACAATATTTTTGTGTGATTTTTTGTAATGCTACGGTGGTAATCCAAGCTCTTCAGGAGAGGTGCAGATATGTGGAGTGGCAATTGCATGAGTTTTGTTAAAGGGTTTTCCAGGAGCAGATGTGTGTGCTTTCACCTTCCTTGCACATAATTTAGCAAAGCTTGGTTTATTTGCAACAGTTTTTTTTTTTGGTGCCAATTGTACTTTTTCTAAAAAAAAACTTTTGTTAGTTATGCTTTGTAATTTATTTTTCCTAAGAAAAAGATATAAAGGATATTGCAGAAAATTTTCTTACAAGTAATTGACTTATAGATCCAATTTCTGAACAATATGTTAATGTGGTTTCGGCTTTACTACTGCCTACTGGTGTTAGAATTTTCAAAACTTAACGCATGTGAGTTCATAGTTGCCTGCTCTTATCGTTGAATAGCTAACTAATTACATGTTCGCTAGTGGGAATTCTAGGAACACAATGCAGCAATTAAATTGTAAAGTTACGTCTACGCCTACTTGGAAGAAAGTATACGATAGTAATGAGGATAGTTTAGTAGCTTATGCATTTATCCAAACCATAAATTTGAATGATCCCCGGCTTATATGTTAGGAATACGACTAAAAAACTAGGAAAGTCGTTTGAACGACAAAGTTTCCGTTGAAGTCGTTCGAACGACTTATGAGGTCATTCGAACGAAAATAGCTCTTGGGCCAAAATTCCAGAGGATTGTCTAATGGTCGTTCGAACAACCTAATGACCCGTTCGAACGAAATTGGCTCTGTTTCGTTGTTTCTAAGTTCGTTTTAAAGGGAATTTGATCAAAAGCAATGGATTATCTCATGATGCGTATTTCGGAGATGACCTAATGGAAAGTCTATAAATAGAGAGTGTATGTTAAAGGCTTATATTCTGAGAAAGAGTTAGAGAGAGAAAATTGAGAAATCTAGGGTTTAGCTCTGGAGAGGTTTCTTGGGGTTTTTTTCTTTTAGGGTTTCTTACTGGAATTATCTGTAATGGTAGAGGTGAGGTTTGAGTGATCTCTATAACTTCTTGTAACCCTTAGTATGATAATATATTCGTCGTGCTTGTCGTGGGTGGTTTTGATCATGTTTAGGGTTTTCACCTAATTAAACCTTGTGTGTGTGATTTATTGCTTTGGATTGAATTCTCTGTGGTTAGTTTATAAATCTTTGCTTCTTGCTAAATCGTATTGTGCTTTCGCATTGCGATTTGCCCCCTCGGTTTCCTAACAATTGGTATCAGAGCGAGGTTTGGGGCAAGAAGAGTAGCAAGATGGAAAAATCTAAGTATTCTAACGTGATCAAGTTTAATGTGGAGAAGTTCGATGGGAAGATCAATTTTGGATTGTGGCAAATACAAGTCCAAGATCTCTTGACTCAAGGCGAGTTACGCAAGACACTTAAAATGAAGTCTATACCTAAAACTCCGGTTGAAGGTGTAGCGGCCCAGAGAGCGGACGACGGTGAAGAAGAGGACTGGGAAGATCTGGATTCAAGGGCTGCGAATGAGATACCCCTTTGTCTCGCTAAGAACGTTTTGGCAAACGTGGCTGGAGAGAATACCGCAATGGGTCTTTGGGAAAAGCTTAAAAGTTTGTACCAAACGAAGAGTCTTTCGAATCACTTATACCTCAAAGAGCGGCTTCATACGCTTAAGATGAATGAGGGTACGAGCGTTGGTGATCACCTAGGTTCTTTGAACGGGATCGTTTCGGAATTGGAATCGATCGGAGTTAAAGTTGAGGATGAAGATAAGGCGCTTCAACTCATATGGTCTTTTCCGTCTTCCTTCAAGCATCTTCAACCTACGTTGATGTATGAGAAATAAACCTTGAGTTTTGAGGAGGTTACAAGTACTATTCTTTTCGATGAGAGAAGGCTTAAGGGTAGCGAATCCTTGGAGGGAAAACTCAGCAATGGTGGTTAGTGGGAAGAGAAGCTTTAATAGGTTCAGAAAAGGAACTTGTTGGAGTTGTGGTCAATCGGGTAATTATAGATCGGATTGCAAAACGGGGAAAGGTAATTGAGCAAGTTCGACAAGAGGTTTCGTAAGTGACACTAACAAACTGGCAAATGTTACTAGTAATGATGGTGACGAGGCGCTCCTCGTGGTGGCTGCTGATGGTTCTCGCCACGATAGGGGATGGGTGTTTGATAGTGGGGTTACAATGCATGTATACGCACACAAGTCATGGTTCGACAATTATGCAAGGTGTAAGGGTAGCAAATTTGTGTTGACGAGCGATGGCTCTCGAAGGCCGATTTTGAGAGTGGGTGATATTCGCGTGGGGATATTCGATGGACGCATCGTAGTTCTTCATGATATTCAACATATGCCGAGTATGACTCATAATCTAATTTTACTTTCCAAGTTAGATAATGATGGTTACAATTACTCCGGGCGAGGTGGAGTAATGAAAATTTATCGGAAATCTTCTTTGATCATAAAGGGAGTTCTAAGCGGGAACCTGTATGCATTGGTTGGTAAATCAATGGGTGGAGATGTGAAGGTTGCGTGTACCAAGGGAGTTATGAAGATTTCTCGAAAGGGGAATTTAGTTTAAGGTGAAGCAATGGCAGAATCTACAAAGATGATCTGAAAGTGGGTTCCGATTGGTGGGTCTAAGAAAAGCCTAGACTCGAGTAATTCTCTTAATTGAGAAGTTGGCCATAGGGGCAACGTGACAATGATACACGATGAATACAGTAGAAGAAATTGTTTTATCGCCGAGGTTGAGATTGTTAGGCATATGACTCAAAAACTGGGAAAGTCGTTCGAGCGAGTGGGGAAGTCGTTCGAATGACAGAATTTCCGTTGTTCGAACGACTCTTGAGGTCGTTCGAACGAAAATAGCTCTTGGGCCAAAATTTCAGAGGATTGTCTAATGGTCGTTCGAACAACGGAATTATCTGGAGAGGTTTCTTGGGTTTTCTTTCTAGGGTTTCTTACTGGGATTATCTCTAAGGGTAGAAGTGAGGTTTGAGTGATCTCTGTAACTTCTTGTAATGCTTAGTGTGATAATATATTCGTCGTGATTGTCGGGGGTGGTTTTGATCATGTTTAGGGTTTCTGCCTAATTAAACCTTGTGTGTGTGATTTATTGCTTTGGATTGAATTATCTGTAGTTAGTTTATAGATTTTTGGTTCTTGCTAAATCGTATTGTGCTTCCGGATGCGATTTGCCAACATATAGCTTTACTATGGAATATGATATTTACGAAATTTCCTCAAGGACCAAAACGGATGTAGGAAACAAACTGCCGTACCTTTTTTTTTTTGTCAAAACTTTTTCTGTTTGTGTATTTCTTTCTGTATGTATCCCCCTTCTTTCTCGGTCATTTGCAAGCTTTTAATAGTAATAAAATAGAAGACACATGAGGGTTACTTCGGTCATTGGTAATTCTCGAATTAACGGCCACAAGAACGTCGGTAGTTGGAGTCACCACTACTTTGGTGTCTTCACCCTCAGCTTTAAAGCCCTAGTTTTCTTCACCACTCTTCGAATTTCTCGATTGATTTGTTCCTCAATTTAAAGGTTTCTACTCTAAATCACACAAAAATGGCGTCAATTTCAAATCTTCGATCGTCTCTAAGTGTACCAGAGATCGAATTGAGGTTTCGCTCCAACAACACAACAAGAGTATCAACGTCTTTCAAGGTACAAATGCTTTAATCTCTCTGATCATCCAACAATTCAAGAATCAGAGTTATTTATTTAGATTGTGTTTGGGAGATCTCAGTTAAGCTCAAGAAAGGCGTGTAGAGCAAGTATTAGTATGGCATTGGTTGATGAGAAACTTGGATATGCTCCAGATACAAATACGCATTCTAATGAAATCCTTGTAAGTAGTAATTCTATCCATTTTATTCGTTCTTGTAACTAGGATTGTTATTTATTTGTCATCGTTGAATTTTACAGGCGTATGAGCTTGTTCAGGGAACACTTGTAAGTTCATCCACACTCCTATGCTTAGTTTTATCTTACAATGCTTACTATTATCATTCCAATTTGTGTTGGCTTTAATACATTTGTGCTCCTACCTCGTAATGGAGGAACAAAACATAATCCATCTGCATTGATTATCTCGAGAACCAAGGTTGTAATGAAACACAAATTCCTAGGTAACCTATAACCATAATACGGTCTTGATCATTGTTTAAGTGTGATTACTGATTTGGTGAGTCTCCTGAACTTAACCCATAATTGTTAGGTTAAGATGAAAGAAGAAGAATGAGAAAGAATCAGGAAAATAAATAAAATTAAGATGTGGAAAATAGTAAGGTGAGGAAGACTGGATGAGTCGAACTTTGCTAGTAATGACAAGTGGAAGTCTCTTACGGACAAACAATAAAGTCACCAAACAGTAGAGTGAGTTCAGTGGTCTTTTTTGCAGGAAAATATATTACATAATACTGCCTACTACAAGTTATCTCACGATCATAAAATACATTGACGATTAAGGTTAAAGATATTATAGCAAATGCTATGTTTTATTGCTTCAGATATGTCAAAGGCCATTATGTGAAATTTTTGGTTGCTTTACTTTGGGTTTTCCCGAGTGTAACCAATAAGAGTTTGATTGAGCTACTAAGATTTGGTGCAGGTTAGATGGAGTTCTGTAGTTGACAAGTCAAAGGTTAGATGGAGTGCAGCAGTGGACAAGTCAATGCCAGAACCGCCAACTGCTGTTCTGCTTCATGGTATTCTTGGTGGCAGGAAAAACTGGGGTTGGTATTTTACGGTCATTTTTATATAGATATTCAACTAGCTTATTTGATTATTAAGTTTTGAACACAAAATGCTTTTAATACTGCAGGTTCCTTTGCTCGGAGATTGGCACAAGAATATCCAACATGGCAGGTACTTGCTGCTACTTGACAAAGTATTTATTGGACATTTCTAGTATGTGTTTGAGTTTCTTATTCACAAAAAGCATCTATTAGCTGTGGAATAATTTATTTGTTGTGTTTTGATACATTGAGTGATATGCAATCAATCTGCTATGTCAGAGGCCAAAAACCTATTATTTGTGTTCTCTACCGTAAAACTGAGCACCAATTTACCTCTCATTATCAAGAATTATTCTTTAGTTATTTCGGTGAGATTGAGCGTCAATTTGTCGCTCAAGGGAGACCTATCTTGTTATGCCCATTCTCCCATCCCGCGGTGCTCGCTTTCAAGAGATGAGGAAAGTCATATCAACATCTTCTTCTCATGCCCAAGTTACCAATAGTGAAAAAAATAGTAGTTGAAGCTTGAAACCCACTATTAATATGGTTTGCAGCAGGAACTATTTGTATAACGCATGTTCTAATGTCTTCCTCAATAACTTGCAACCTCAGAGGTCAACATTAGTTTATGCTTGTATTTATAATTGAGATCTTTATGTATCTATGCCATATTCTATAAGTAGTTTGTCTCTATATTGAAGAGAACCTTAATCTGTTTATACTATTTTCTATTGACACAGTTTCTCTTGGTTGACTTGCGTTGCCATGGTGATTCCACATCTATTAAGAAGAGGGGTCCAAATACTGTCGCCTCAGCTGCACTTGATGTCTTGAAGCTAGTGCGTAGTTTATAACCATTTGTGGTAATTTTTATGCATGCATTTATGCTTTTAATCTCTGTTACCTCAAGCATAACTTATCACTCGCATGATTTCTCTTACTGAATGGAGCTATGTATTGGAGAAAAATGAGTAGTTCTATATTTAATCAGCTTTGTATTCATGGCGTGATGGAGGAATACAATAAGCTATTTCAAGCTGCCCTCATCGCATCCTTGAATGTCTAGTAACACTGATTAACTAATTATTTGTGGCCGGGTGTGAGAGCGTTAGAAGTGTTTGCCAGCTAGTATCTAAGATTTAATTTTATGAGCGCGATAATTTCTATATCAATAAGTTTTTCAAGAGCTTTAATTTCGTCAAGCATTCTTCTTTCTACTGTGTCTGGACTGAAGCATCTGACTCACTAGATGGAACATATGCTTACGAATGAGTGTATGTTTAAGCTTGATATATAGGGATAAAGAGTCATGACTGACACAGAAATAGGTGATTCGTTCTGAAAATTATGTGCAAACTCGAGGCAAATATATAGACCTCTAATTGAGTGTTACTGGCCAAAGACTCAATACTTAGTCTTAACCATGAAGACACCAGTTGGTCTGGCATCTCCAGATTTAGTTATATGGGTCTCAGTGATCAGCTGAGGATGTAACTATTTATAATTGGAGCATGATTTTCTTCTGCTTTGAGTGTTTCTAATATTTATATCATTGCGTTTCAGTTGAGTTTTGAATGATCTACTCATGTTTGAATATTATACCTTATCTATTCAATATGTCGTATAACTTATTTGAAAGTTTTTGTGTGCATGGCTAGGTGGCGCAACTTAAAGTAACACCTAGAGTCTTAATTGGTCACAGTTTTGGAGGCAAAGGTACATAGATACAAAAGTACTCTATCATTCCTAAAACTTTGTAACTGAGATTTGTAACTTTGGTAGCTGACTAAATGCGAGATTCTTAGACAAGTTACATAAGTTATAAAATGCTTACCAGTTGATAATTTATGCAGTTGCCTTGAGCATGGTGGATCAAGCTGCAAAACCTCTGGCAAGGCCGGTCCGAGTAAGTTTTAATTCCGTGAGATATTTGATATGATTTCTATTTCAAGCCGGCAATCTTAGTATAAATGTACTGCTTCGGTTGTTAGTTGTCACTTTCATGTGTCATTTACTGTTAATGTATTTCCTTAATGAAGGTTTGGGTTCTTGATGCTACCCCTGGAAAAGTTCGTCCTGGCGGAGATGGAGAAGATCATCCAGCTGAGCTAATTGCTTCTCTAAGTACAATGCCTAAACAGGTTTTGTTTTTGTCAATGTTTTTATTCTCACAGAATGTGTTGGGTTTTAGTCATACAGATAATCCATCGATTTATACATACATGATCATTGCGTCTATGAAATCGTACTTATTCAATACATGCAAAGTCAAGCATTTAGAATCTGAATGGTTTGAGATAGTGTCAATTACAATTACTGTGTAAAAGTCTTTGATAAGTACCTAACAGTGTCAGACATTGGTCAGGTTTCTTCAAAACGAGAAGTTGTGAATGCTCTAATTAAAGAAGGCTTCTCCAAAGATGTAGCAACGGTACATTCTCAACATGCACTCTTACATTTTTCTGTGTCAGTGTATACTTTTTGGCCTCTTCTGTTTAAACTATTTTCACGTCCTTTTCGCTATTCATATCTTATCACTTTCTTTTACTTAATGCGAAATTGAAGTCACGCTTCCTCATCATTTTCCTAGTGATGCTAGACAGGTTTTACTGATAAGTATTATCTCATGTGTGAAACTGCCTTCAGCTATGGATCTTTTGTCGCGTTTAAAGGCTTGGCTGTAGAAATTAAAGGGAAGAGAGAGATATATTTCATAAAAGGTTAATTCAACTACTACATTACATTTTCCCCACACGTATTTGTGAAATCGGCGGCACCAACCGACTTGCCATGTTTTCTCACTCGAGGCTAATGTAAATATCTTGAAGAGGGTACTGGGTTAAGATAACCGGACCAGGAACAAAGAATCATTGGAGGAAAAAAATTATTGAAGGAAAGAAAGAAACAAATCACTCGAGGACAAAGAAATCCATTCGAGGAAAGAGAGAAAGAAAGAATTCACTAGTGGACAAATAAATCCGCTCAAGGAAAAATAAATCATAACCGTGGTGGAATGAATTGAACATTTTCACCCTATCCAAAGAAAGAAATCTCATCTCACGATAGGAAACAATAGAAAAAATATAAAATAATCACTTGAGGAAAATAAAATTACTCTAGGAAAGAATCACGTAAGGAAAGGAAAATCACTCGAGGAAATACATGAAAAACTCATGATCGAGGTAGAAGGTAGTCCAACACCTTCATCCGGTCCAAAGAAAGAAAAAAATCGTGACCGAGGTGGAAGTTTAGTATAATAACATCTTCATCTGATCTAAAAGAGAAAAAATCGCTTCTCGCGACACGAAAATGAAAAAGACTTCAAATCACATTGGCGATCAAAATAAGAGGTAAAAATCATAGTGAAAAAAAGAACAATCATTAGAGAAAGTGATAAAAAAAAACTACAGAGGGAATCCGTAAGAGAAAAAACCCAAGAAAAAAAAAGGTTCAAACTTCAAGTTTTCGCAAGGCAAACTAAGTGACTGAATCAAATCGGGTTGGAGCCGAGCATAATCGTTGTGCCTTCTCCCGTGTCTGCCATTCTTGACATAAAATGCACCAAAAGATATTTTACCAGCCCCAAATAACACAACTGCTTTGATATCATATCAGACCCTGGCAATATCAAACCTCATCACTAGTTACCAACTTCACGAACAACTTTTAGAAACTTCCGGCAACAAGGGCATATCTCTGTAATCTTCAACATGGTGGGTTTTTAAAACCAAAACAGCAGGAACAATTAAATTATCAAAATCAGAGTGTTCTCTGTAAATTGAAGAAATTTATGTCTTCTTTACCGTCAAGGTCGAGCAAATCCAATATACTCCAAAGAATAAAACTCTTGTTTTAATTTAAGAAAGAATAAAACTCTTGTTTTAATTTCAGATTCCACAGGGAGCACTACCAAATCAAAAAATTATCACATTGCAAATAGAAGAACAATTCACAGAGATAGACCAGAGATTCTACTTCAAATATATGTCTTAGAATATATGCGGAGTCATATCGAAGCTCCACGACTGAAATTATAATCAAAGATTGTAGCAAGAAAAATTCAGTCTTCAATCCTTGGGCAACACCTTTACACAAGCCAAAAACAACTTGAGATTTGGGTCTTCATAATACTAAATTAGGCTCACCACCAAGAACATCGTCCCTGCTGCCATATTCACCACAGGTCCTCAGCCACGTTTGATCCGATCCGATCCAGAACTATAATCACAAACTTTCTCGGGTTTTGAACCAGAGGATTATAATCAAAGACTCCAAATTGTAGTTGAATCATCTTGGCAAAGTTGGCAATGATATTAAAGACTCTGAGAAAGAGGGTTTAAAAAGGAAAGATGGTTGAGTGGTCGTAATCATCATAAGTTCAGACCATGGGAGAAAAGTTCTAGAGAGACACATACCAAAATCATTGTAGATGAATTGGAACAGAGACACGCTTTTGTCTCTTCACAATTAAGGCAAACATGCATAGTGACAGTTCTTAAGTTACAGCTTTAAGAGAAATCACAGATGTCAAAGAAATAACAGCATGCACGACTCAACACAGGCAAGCATCAACCAAGGATAATCAAAGTCAGGTTTCAAAAGATCTTTAGAACCAAGGTGTTTGATGATAACCCTAACCAATCACTACTAGAAGAGATCTCTAGAGAAAATAATATAATAAACTGGGAACTCTTAGTTCAGAGACGGTTAAAGGCATAAAGAATGGGAAAAATCAAAGATTTGACGAATCAATCCCATTTATAAGAATGAAAAACGTTCTTTACAGGCAAAGAAAAAGCAAAGAAAAAGAAAAGAAAATATTGCCAGATTTTTTTAGTAATCCGGTGACGGCAATGACCGCCGCCGGCGAAAGCAAGCAAGTGTTAGATCGTCTTCAAGAACGAAACCGCTCTGATACCATGTAGAAATTAAAAGGAAGAGAGAGATTTATTTCATAAAAGGTTAATTCAACTATTACATGAAAAACCTAATATCGGCAACATAGTTACTAATTCTATAGGAATAGTAAACTCCTACTTCTAGAATACTTGTAATACTATTATACTCTCCAACACCTCGTCGAAGTTTATTCTCCCTGGGTTGTTTTGGGAATGCTATCATTTTTACCAACCAATTTAGGGGCTTTTGAGAAATGGTTTTACTATGAATAGTGTGGAGTGCGAACTAAGTTATTTTTTCGAGGATAAAAGAGTTGTTTCACTGTGTAAGAGATTCTTGTGATTGAGGGATCCTTGAAAGGACTTGTATTTTATTGGGCTCTCATCATGAGAAGGAATAATAGAACATTTTTTCTGACTTAGAGTTAAGGAAAACATGAATTTAGGCACATTAAAAGTCAAATTATTGCATTGTTTGTGAGTAATTAACTCCGCTATTATTTTAAACCACACTTTTACATAAACTCTTAAATCTAATGACCTGCATGAGAAAGGGGGCATACAAAGATAAATTTATACTTAGTGTCAATAGTCTCAAATCTACGAACCACATTGAGCATTGGATAAAACTTTGCAATAATAATACACCCAGTTGAGAATAAAATACGATTCATTGTTAAATGGCAAATTGTCTTTAGAGAAATGTGTTTGTGTGAAAAGGAATTTTTTTGGAATTTAGAATTAAAGAAACCATATGGCAGGGTATATAGATATTACTGTATTCTTCTCATGAATCATAGGTATTTGATAAGTAGTTCCATATGTAGTACTTTAGAATTATTAAGCGCATACGTATATGAAAAGGTGATGAGCTAGGTAACATTAACAGGGGTACGTGTGTCGGTGTTCGACACGGGTACGGGGTGTCAGACACGGTGGTTGCAAAATAAGTGAAAACGTGGACACGGCTTTATACCCAAAAAGATAGTATCATTCTTTATATTTCACGTATTGTAATATGTGAATGTATTATGAATATATAATTATGATATGAACTTATGGGTTAATTTACGACTAATAACAAACATACAACAATGATACTAGTTAGTATGGTTGAATGACATGTATAAGAATTGAAAACTTTCTAAAAGCTATGTCAAAAAGGTTATGATCTAAGCAAGAAGTGTCCGTTGGAGTGTCCACACGAGTGTCGGTGTGTCCGAGTGCCCGACACGGATTTTTTTTGGAATATAGAGTACCCATGTTACATAGGTGATGAGTAATGTGAAAACAAATGGCTGTGAGGCAAGCAGTTCATAATAGGTGTGGTTACACCAGGGATTTACCTAAATATCATATCTTTTATGTTGGAAAAGATAGAATTTGCACCAATAACATTCCTTGGTGCTTGTTGTCTGGAGGACGCAAGGTTTGTTGTGAGCTAAAAGGGTTGTATATTATTTGTTTTATTATAACAGTTGTGTTTTTGTTTATTCTGGATAAAATTGTTGAATCACCAAAACTTACAGCCTCAAGATCCTCATCTTCTGTAATTTTTATCAGTGGGTGGTGACAAATCTCCGCCAGACCAGCCGGACAACACTTACGGGTTCATTATCATCCAGTTTCGAATGGATCTTTGACCTCATGGGGATTGATGAAATGTATAGATCCTATGAAGACACAAACTTATGGTATTCTCTCTCAGCAACGTGCATTTCTGGAAGAAAAAAGTTAGATTTATCTTTCAAGTTTTTCTGCAAACATTATAAATTCATTTTCTGTCTCTCACAAACCATGAAATGAAGTTGAAAGATACCATGTTTATACTAGGTTTAACTTCGTGCAGGAATGTCGTTGAAAACGTGCCTCAAGGTGTCCATTTCAATTTCTTAAAAGCCGAACGCAGCTTACACAGGTGGGCTCTTGAAGATCTTCGGAGGATCCATGCGGCCGAAGATTTGGCTGTCAATGAAGGAGGCGGAGTTGAAATGCATGTTCTCGAAGATGCTGGGCATTGGGTATGGAATTTCCTGGAAAAGACTTGTAGTTGGTTATCTTGATACCAAAAGCCAAATTTCATTCATTTATATATACCAAAAACCAAATTTTATTCATTTGTTGTTACTATTACGCGAAAAAGTAATACTTTCCAAGTTTCGCTTTGTCTTCTCATACCTACTAATCCTATAAAACTCTTTAACAGGTCCATGCCGATAATCCGGATGGTCTCTTCAGGATTCTTTCACCTTCCTTTCAGGGACTAAAACTTTGATGTCTCCAGCAGCAGAATCCGAACATTCCCCACTGATCATGCAGTAACAACAAAGGAAAGAAAGTAACCAGCAGGAAAAAGAAAAGGAGTAATTATGAAATTTGATTATGTTTGTTGCTTCCGGCATCATTACTTGATTGTGGCATTTAAATGTTTGTTTGGTTCCATCAGTTTTTGTAATTACATCATAAATCATTAGTATTTTACCATCTGTTGTCTATAGCAGTACGCCATGTCTGCAAATACAATCCTTTTGTGGTGGAAATGATGCTATTGACTGAAAGTACTCGTGGATAAAAAAAAACCCTATTGAACAATCATTCACTCGTGTTTTTAAACTGTTAATGGGGTCATTCTTCGTAATCTTCTTCCTTTCGTTGTACTTTGTCCATATTTGTCATTGTTGATTAATGGTGACTATTGCAACATCTAAATTAAGATTGAGAATCTAATGATATAACATTTAAGAAGGCTGGGTTATGGATGTTAAGGAATATAATAATATAGAAGCTAACAATTCTATATCTTGAGAGGAATTGAGAGAGAGAGATATTTCTTATTGATTTTAAAGAAGCGTAAAACTATTGATCGTGATCTTTGGACCCTGGTCATCTTTTCTCTTTACTGGTTGATTTGGAAGGCTCGGTGTACGTGGACCTTTCAAAATATTAAACCGGATTCTGTTCGTATTTTTCAAACCTTAAATAAACTCATTGCTAATGAACCGTTTTCTCGACATGAACGTAGTATTATTAAGGTCCATTGGGGTATACCGGAGCCTGGTTGGGTAAAAATAAATGTCGATGCCTCTTTCTGTAAAAATAAATGTTTCAATTGCATTGGCTTAGTTATCCGAGATGCTAATAATGTGTTTGGTGCAGCCCGGGTATCTTTTTACAGATTTGTCTCTGCGGAAGAGGGTGAGGCGTTAGCTGCCCCAAATAGTATTAGATGGGCTCAAGAACGGGGGCATCAACAGACCATTATAGAAACAGATGCCGAGGCCATTTATACCTTTTGCAGGACGGGAGGTGCAAATATATCATGGACTACGAAAGCTATTATGCAAGAATGCCTTGCTCTTTTTGTATCATTTGTAAATATTCGTATTAGCTTTACGCCACGTAGCGCCAATACTGTAGCCCATGTAGTTGTTGCTAGGCCCATGGACGTTATTTCTTGCTGGACATGGTATGATTCTCCCCCGGAATGGTTACATCCATATCTTGAGGCTGATCGTACTTCTTTTGTAACACATTTTGCTTATTAATTTGAGGGTTACCAATAAAAAAAAAGAAAAAAAAAGTGTAAAACCATACGTAATACAAAGTAGATAACCCTATTGAATAGGTTACCAAACCTACTCAAACTTTCCCCATAACCCTAAAGTAAAGGCCTATGAACTTGTTAGGAGTCCAGTAAGACACCCCAACCCTGTTGGACTCCTAGCTTGGGCTGGACCCAACTCCTAACACTCCCCCTTGGGATGTTCCATACCAGGACGACTTGCCTCATCAAAACATTTACCTAACAAAACCCCTTGGGAAAAAAGTTGTGCAAAGAAAGAGTATAATCCTATGCCCTGTATTGGTTGTGTATGTGTATACGTTGCCTCATCAAAACCTCGAGTTATTAAAATCTCCTAGGATAAAAACTGCACTATCAGAAAAGAAGAAGTGCAACACGCATGTGTCTACGTCAGGCTGTGACTACTCCCCCTGACGTCGATCTCCCTGAGATATTGATTAATAAATCTTATGCATGCCGATTCCGTGTACTAGCTGCTTGAACATAAGTGGTGCAAGAGTCTTCGTGAATAGGTTTGCAAATATGTCTTCTGAAATATCTTCAACAATGCCAATCTCATTCATCTTTTGAAATTCATAAGGATTGAATGACTTATGTGAAATATGATTCGTTCTGTCGCCATTGATAAATCGCCATTGACTTGAATGATGCAAGTTAAATTGTCTTCATACATAGTCGATGTTTTATCTTGAATAGAACACGCCATAACTTCGGTTGATGAGATGCATCTTGGAGCGCAACCATCAGTTTCTGCCAGCTTCATGAAGTGCAAGAATCTTCGTGGTTTAAGGTGTAGCTATCGCCGTCTGCTTCACCGATATATAAAAATCTTTATGTATCCTTGTGCATAAACACAATCCATTTGACAATGACCTTAATGTGGGTCTGAAAAGTATTATGTATCGGTGTACTCTATACTTTTACGTTTACCATTTCGAGTAGAACAGATCCCAGCCTTTCATACCGATCAGATACCTCAGAATGTGCCTAATTTCAATCCAGTGCCTTTGGGTATGAATAGAACTATGACAAGCCAAACAATTCACTGCGAATGACTCATTGGGTCTAGTATACCCAACTAACTATAGCAAAACATCTCCTAACTATAGTAAAGATCCTCCCTTTTTTCCATGAACCCCCAAATATCCCCAGAGCTGGATGGCTTTACCCCCTCTTCTATCATAAATCTTGGAAAACAGTGGGGCACCTCCTCACTGAATTTAACCACACAAATATCATCCTCATCATAAAAAGAAGAACCCGAAGAACCCTGCGTACTACAGACCTATTAGCCTGTGCAATGTTAAGTTCAAGATCATTACCAAAATCCTAGTTGGAAGGCTGAAACCTCTTCTTGACAAACTCATTTCCCCTGCCCACAATGCATTTATCCCTGGCAGGCAAATCTATGATAATATCATTATGGCTCAAGAGATTCTCAGTTCTCTCAAAAAGAAGAAAGGAGCCTTGAGTTGTATGACAGTAAAATTAGATCTCAGCAAAGCTTTCGACAGAGTGGAATGGAGTTTCCTTATTGACACTCTTAAAATGATGGGGTTCAATGATAAATGGTGTGATTGGATTCACCAATGCGTCTCCACCACAGCCATCTCCTTCAATCTCAATGGGGGTAATGATACCTTCAACACATTTAAAAATGTTTATGGCTAGGAGATAAATTTAGAAAAATCTTGCATCCTGTTTAGTAAAAAATGTCACCATAGACGCTACAAGCTTATCCAAAAAATCCTTCATATTAACAAAAGATACAACGAGGGAAAAATACCTAGGAGCTCCTCTCAATTTCGACCGATCCAAAAGCCTCAATTTTTAGGACATCATTACCCGCGTCTTTAGTAGGGTTGAGGGATGGAAGGTGAAGAACCTCTCTCAAGCGGGTAGAATTACCCTTATCAAAGCTGTTAACTCAGCAATTCATTTTTTTCTCATGTCAGTCTTCTTGTTCCCTACCAAGATCTACAAGAAGCTTGATGCTATGAACGCTAGATTTTTGTGGGGCAGAAACGGTGAAGGAGGGGACAAGGCCCGCCTCATTAGCTGAAAAAAAATCAGCAAGCCTAAGAAATTCAGAGATTGGGTACCAGAGCTGCCCTTGCCTACAATCAAGCCCTCGTGGCCAACCTCTTCTAGCGCATTATCAAAGAAAAACCTTGGGCACACAACATGGTTAAAAAATACTCTCCAAAGGAGTCCCCGATGCTTTCTTCTCCTAAAGCTTCCGGCTCATGGATTTGAAAATTATTATTAGAGCGAGAGACAGAGGCGCATTGATAATGGGGAAAACATTGATTTTTGGTTGGAACCATGGATTCCTGGAATTCCTTTTGGGAGACTAGTTGGGCATGCCCTTCTCAACAAAACTCTCTCAAGAGTGTCTGATCTGATTTGCCCTATTGATCGTATATGGAGAGAGGACCTCATCTTCTCCCTCTTTCCTCACGATATTGCAGACCTCATTATCTGCATCCCTCTCAGTAACAACCCAACTAAGGACGTCTTGAGATGGAAGCAAATGGTATTTTGACGGTCAAATTAGTCTACCAGGCCTCTACATAGGACTGAGTCGGGAACAGTAAAAGCACCAGCATCAATGAGTACCTGGCTAATTCCTGGAACACCATCTGGAAAATGAAGGTACCCTTTCAAATTCAATTCTTTATTTGAAAAGTTATGCAGGATGGAATCCCAACAAAAGTGACCCTCTGGTACGGTGAAGAGACATGGGACACTCTGTGCCACAGATGCGGGGAAGAAGAAGAAACTACTACACACGCTCTTTTCTATTGTAAGAATGTTAAGGAGTATTGGTATGCTTCTGACCTCTCTTTCAATAGTAGTAATTGGACTTACTCTGATTCCCTTATTAAAGTCTTGTACCTACTTTCTAATCATAGTTGCTCAGGAATTGACACCATTTCCCTGTGGGGGAAAATTAACGTTGTTATGTATGTTATTTGGGCAAGCATGAACGACCTTATTTAAAAAAAAAACATAAAAAACTTGCCCAAGAGAGTCTACAAAAATCGCTAAAAGTTACTTGATTGAGGACACCCGGCTCCCCGTTTCTCCCTGTATCCCAACCTGTGTTGTCCCTCCTTCAACCTAGGAAGAATGGCACACCGTCTCGGTGGATGCCTCTTGGTTCAATGAAGATTCCCCGAGTGGCTCTGGTTTTGTTATTAAGTCTCACCTCTCTAATAATATTTGTGCAGGTTTCGACTCTTCCAGGGGAGCTGACCCGGAAGAAGCAGATGCGATCTCAGTGATCAGAGGGATGGAAGCAGCGCTCAAAGTATGCATGGAGAGAGTTTTGGTTCTTACTGATTGTCGCCGTCTTGTCAAAGCTTTTAATGCAAAATCAGCAGATCTCTCCTGGGGTGCCCTCACTCTAGCGCCAGATATGATGTTTATTGCGTCTCAATTTTTGGAGTTTAGATTTGAGCATTTTAGTTGATTATGTAATATAGAAGCACATGCTTTAGCCGCCAAGGGTGCCCACTTCCCCTCTTTTGTTAGCTTTGAGCCTACGGAGGCAGCAAACTTGGTGAACTCTGTAACCTTTTATTCGCCCCATGGGCCCGATCTATTTATTTCTCTTTGCTAAAAGAAAAAGAAAAAGTGGGTTAAGTTAAACTATGGTTTTTTCTAGCACTTCGCTTAACCCGCAACAAATCTCCTAAAGACTCAACGAGGTAAAGTTTTTTTAGGAGGAGCAAAGAACTGTCTAGAATTTGCAGGAATTGCAATATATGGATCTGATAAACTCGTATAATTGTGCTTAGTGATATCATCATAAACAAAAACTGATCCATTACTTTGGACACTATAAAACTTGTTTCTGTAGTGTACAATCTCTACATCGGTCCAATTTGTATCACCTGCCCTGAAGTATGCAATTTTGCTCTTTTTTCCATGCATCAACAAAACTGATAGGCTTTGGATTTGACGATGAAATAGGGTCTGCTGATAAGACTGCTTTGAGGGGAGAACGATGATGGAGGGCCTCGGTAGGTTTGATTGAGTGGGGGCAGATTGATGGTGTTATCCACCGACAATAAGGGATTTACTACACGAAATGAATGACGAAGAAAAAACATCCACCACTAACAACCATCCTTTACTAGAACCGAATAGAGAGAATTTGGTGTGGTTGGGAAACTGCAAGTGATGAAACCTTGATTTGCTAATGATGTAGAGTGTCTGTTTCTTATACCATCTCTTGGGATTAAATCTGTACTTACTATCACTAGGAACAAGGGTGACCAAGGGAAGTTGAAGATGGGACGGTTTTTTGCAAAAGATTGAATACCAAGAGATGCAAACAACGCCGAAACAGATGCGATCCCTACTGAGAATCAATTTGTCTATGATCAACTCAAGAAGATTGCTATGTAGATCTGCCCAGCTTGGAAACACCGCCTTCTTATTGCTAAAAGCCATGTTTTCTGATTTTCTCTTCAAAGCAACTCAATCTTAATATAAATGAAGAGGGGGAAAGAGTATGTATAATTATATGATTAGGGTGACTTTTCCTAAGGGTTTTAGAAGTACAACTGAGTTAGAACTATAAAGTATTAGTAAGTATTTGATTTCTGTAGGCCTCTGTATGGAGCCTTTTTTCAGAAGAGACAACAAAACAAGACCTAAAAAAAAGGGGCATATAATTCGAATGGAGAGTTGAAGACCTCAGATATTTTAGTTACTTAGGTATCTATGTGCCCAAAGTCCAGAGAAATCCCAAAGACCAAAGTATAAGCCTTTTTAGAAATCTAGGTTTCTTCACATACAAGAAAGGTCATTCTATAAATAGAAATACCCTACTTCTCATTTTTCTCTTTATCTCACAACTCTCTATTTCTTTCCCTGCAATATACTTTTTCCTGTAAGAGAGGTGTGGGAGACTACAAAGTGCGCACACCTTTTTGTATCTGATGGCATGCCCCGTCCTTGTAAATTATCTAACCCACAACGATTTTACTTCGTCGCCCCCATCGGGTGACGAGAATAGTTTTTGCAAGGAGATGAGATAATTACAAGGATTAGGTCATGCCTTTAGAACAAAAAGATGTTGGTACTTTATATATAAAAAAACCCTTCGAATAAAGGTGACAGAATTTATGTAAGGTATTTTAATTTGTTTAGATCTCTTTATTATTTTTTCCTCTTTTTCACAGACATCTTTCTTTGGCTAGATCTTGCTATTGTTTCTTTCCATGTGTTTCTGTTGTTCTTCATAATATCTGATGTTGGATTAAATCGGGCTTTAAAATTATGTGTTGATGGGCTTAGAAGAATTGAAGCAATCTATACTGCAGTTATACACGATCTTGTAAGGGTTTCTTCTGGATACTAGTCAGATCTTCTGAGGGTTTCTTCTTCTATTGAGTTCTTTTTCTGAGAGTGTATTTTTGTGAGAGCTTCATAGGTAGAGCTTCAGAATTTCGCCAAGGCAAGGCAAGACTGACTGCCTAAATATTCTAGATTGAGATTGTACCCTGTATTTTACCTCTCTTTTTAAGTGTGAGACTACTTTCTTGAAATCTAACATATTTTTTCAGATATCGTTATATTGGAACACATCGGTCTAGACGGATTAAGTTTGGGAATACCTTTAGGAGCGTTACTGCTTGAGCATGACTTCGAGCCTGATGGACAGATGTGTGGATGATTGAGTTGTGTTGGTGGAGGACATGATTCCCTTACACGTTTTTCACCAATAATCTTGCAGGGAAATACATTATTCAATTTCCAAGATCACCCACAGTGCCAGCTCTCATCTCTCGACTCTTCATAAGCTTCACTTCATGCTCTAATTGTAACCTTGCAGAAACGTAAAAATACTTGCTATGGATTGTACTCAATTTCCTTGATTTGAATGAACTAAAGGCTTTAAATACAATTATGGAAGCAACCTCCAAACCTGCGCCCTGGAATTTTAGTAATTAAGCTGAGTAATAATAGATAAGATTTCTTAAGAACTGTTTCTCTGTACCTAATAATATAGGTTACCAAACCTACTCAAACTTTCCCCATAAACCCTAAAGGCCTATGAGCTTGTTAGGAGTCCAATAGAACACCCCAATCCAGTTGAGCTTCTAGCTTGGGCTGAACCCAACTCCTAACACTCCCCCATGAGGTGTTCCATACCAGGACGACTTGCCTCATCAAAACATTTGCCTAGGAAAAAGTTGTGCAAGGAAAAAATACAATCTTATTCCCTGCATGGGTTGCGGACGCGTATACGTTGCTTCATCAAAACCTCTAGTCAGTAAAACCTCCTACGATAAAAATTGCTCTATCAAGAAAAAGAGTACAACACGCATGTGTCCACGTAAGGTTGGGACTACTCCCCCTGATGACGATCTCCCTGAGATATTGATAAATAAATCTTCTGCAAGCCGATTCCGTGTACTAGTTGCTTGAACGTAAGTGGTGCAAGAGTCTTCGTGAATGGATTTGCAAAGATGTCTTCTGAAATGGACTTGAACAACGTTGATCTCATTCGTCTTCTGCAACTCATGTATGTTGAAAAACTTTGGTGAAATGTACTTCGTTTTGTCACCTTTAATAAATCCGCCCTTGACTTGAACGATACAAGCTGCGTTGTCTTCTTAAAGAGTCGTTGGTTTATCTTGGATAGAACTCAGACCGCAACTCCCATTGATGTGGTTGATCATAGACCGCAACTATAAACATTCTCTGCCAGCTTCATGAAGTACAAGAATTTTCATGGTTCAAGGTGTAGCTACCGCCGTCTGCTTCATCGATCTCTAAGAATCTTTATGTATTCCCGTATATAAACACATAATCCATCTGACAATGGCCTCTATGTGGGTCTGAGAAGTATTTTATATCGGTATACTCTATACTTTTACATTTACCATTTTGAGTAGAACAGACCCCAGTCTTTTATACCGATCAGATACCTCAGAATGTGCTTGATCTCAATCCAATGTCTTTGGGTAGGAACAAAACTATGGCAAGCCAAATAGTTCACTGCGATGAGTTATTGGGTCTAGTATACCCAACTAACTATAGCAAAACACCTCCTAGCTATGACACCACGACCCTAGGAGTTTCCCCCCCATTAAGATGGTGGAAGATGTCGTTGTTTACACCCAAGTGCTGGACGCGCAATAAATGATTTAGCGCCGTGTGTTACATCCATACCGAAATGTTAGATAACTCTTCTGATATATATTGTTTGGTGCATGAGTATGCCACTGTCATGATGTTCGATCTACAAATCGAGACACTACTTAATTTCCCAAGGTCTTGTATTTCGAATTCCTTCCCAAGGTATTCGGCGAATCTCGCGATCTTCCCCAGAGGTCTAATGATATCCAAATCATTTAGTACAATGTTATGATGAGTGAAGCTAATATCTGTGTTTTAAATAAGAACGCATGAGCAAATAAGGATATTTAGAAAGTCCCCAACTTTCAAATACGCAATCAACTTACTATGTCTCATGGGCCCTGATTGCTTCAAGTCAACAATAACTTTTCCAGTTTTATTACGTCCATACCTCGTGTGTCGAACTTAATTATTTCCAGAAGCTTATACCTCCCCAGGTGGCTTCATGTAGATATTCGTATCTAGTTTCCTATATAGATACACAATATTTATATCAGACGCATGTCTAGCTTGTCCTCAGCAACTTGACAGACTGACCTGTACCGAAATGTTATAATATCTATAACCGAGTAATAGGTTACATTACAATCGATGCCAGATCCCTTAAAGGTTTCCAGGGCAACTAATCTTGCCTTGAACAAATTATCTCTCAGAGTTAATCATGTTTTTGTACCTTTCGCATTTATAACCGACAAGCTCAATGGTATCACTTCGCATTATGCTAGCAAGCTGAGCTCCGCTTGGATTTCAGATGCCCACTTTGGCCAATGTACAACAATACACAATCATTTACAATAAGTGGTTCTAAATCCTCATTCTTGATGGCGAGCACAACAGCGAAGATGAATACATTGTCGACAAATGTTTACCGAACGATCCTACGTTGTGCAATTACAAACGTTTAATATATCGATATCTTTTTATTATCATACGCGTATGTACCACCCCGGGCTAGTCTCGTATTGCATCAACTGGTCGCGTAACTACTATTACCTCGCTGATAGGAGGTTACATACTCGATAAACTGACTACACCATTAGTCATATCTGTCCCATATTCTGCAACTCCCCGGTTCATAATACTTTCTTCCAACGGTGCTCCGCACTAAGCGTGAGCCTTAGATTTGTTTGGAATACTAATTCATCTGGAACGTTCAGCTGCGGTATTAGTTCCCCCAGAATGTTCTGTTGTGTAGGTGTATTACTTGCAGGTACATACACTTCAATATTGTCTATGAATGTATCTGGCAGTTCATTTACGACTTATTAGAGGTTTATAATCCGTTGAACCTTATTGTCACCTAACTTATGTATAAGGATCTAGATAAGACAACGATGGTGTTTTCCAAAATCTGTTGGAAACATCCCCAGCATTGACTGTCATATCTCCCTCCAATCTTAGGAATATTGTCTCATCAAAGTGACAATTATCTGCCCAATAGTATATACATTGCCATTGGATTCCAAATATTTAATGATAAATACGAATCATAACCCACATAATATTAGGCCGAAGTTGGGGGTCTCATCTTGATATATTGTAGTACGATTGGGACTTGTACAAAATATCCAAATATTAGTCGATGGGTGACACCGGGCTCTGACTTAGTTACTAGTCACTTTTGGGATTTTTTTTAATGATTTGCTATGGGATAAACCTTAATCAGTGATGTGGGAGCAAGAATGCATATCCCACACACTAGCCAAAAGTTATGATCATAATAACAGTGGCCTAACGATTATCCTAGATCGCTTGATTAGGTTCTCTGCCAATCCCGAGTTAGGTATGGTATGGGGTACTCACAATGCTCAATCATCTATCCCATTTAGCGGTAAAGTAATTATCAAAAGCCTGTGAGTCACACTCTCAATCCCCCATAAAGTCGTATTGATCGACTTTGATCTGTTAATCCAGGAACTGAGCCTGTGATCGAATGATCTAAGTAAGAAGTCGTGCTAACGTTGCATTCTTATATTTTAATAATAGGCAAACATAAGACCATCTCCTAGATGTGTCTATTATGACCATAAATATTTGAGTGCACCACAATGTGTATGGATATGTCCACATGTATCTCCATGGATGCGTTTGGAGTAAAGGCTAGAGATCCCACTCCACCTTGGTCATACTAGGATGAAATAATAGACTTTCTTTAAAATCAATCGTTACACGTACACTATCTGGATCTTTTCTCCTTTAAGGAAAGTTGATATGTAATCCTGATAATCCTCCTCATTATCCGAGCCCAGAGGAGTATATTAGAAACCGTTCAAATAGCATGTTCTAACCTTTAGACCTGGAGTGAATGTACATAGCCTTGTCTGTTATTTTCTTCGATAGTCATTACGTGATAAACATTATCATGTATCTTCCTAAACTCAGTAAAATTTGCCTAGATTGACTAGTTTTTAAAGTTAACCAGATACCCCGTATTGTACCGTTAGAGAGTAATAGAGTGACGCACTTAGTGCATTTTATTATGTTGGTCGTGCCAATGATATTCGTGCCATCTCCGATGCACAAGGTTAAACAAGACATATATTCATATCTCAAAAAGGATCGAGTGCGTGATACTAATGTCTCTTAGACATGTGTTGCCACTCATCCGATTATCGGTCATTCTCAATGAGCAGATAGATCCATATGAGGCTTGTATATAGTAGATCAAAATCTATATATGACAAATTAACTACTATCCCAAGCAATAATTTAAATAATCAGCATTTATAACGAAATATAATCTCATGTATGTCACGAGCACATTATTGAAATATAAGTGATATGTTCCTAACAAAATAAAAAATACAGACAAAAAAAAGTAAATGAAATTTATACTAGAAAAGAAACTACTAGTGGTCTCTCTAATTTGACATCACATGTCTATTGGGAAATTATTATGGATTACTCCGTATGTTGATACAAGCCGATATCCGTGTCGCTAAAGAAGTTTGACGCTGCAAACTCCACAAGGGCGGAGTTAGTGTCAACAACTAGGGCTGTCAATGAACCGGGTTGGACTAGGGTCTCAATCAATCCTAGTCCGGTCCGTTATGAAAATCCTAAAACCCGACCCGATCCTAAGTCCATTAGGATCATAGGATTCAAAACCGTATCCGATCCGTTAATGATAACCATGATCTTAACCCGAACCGATCCAGTCCGTTAGTGTTAAAGAGTTGAGTATTTTTGAGACAAAAATAAAGAGTTGACTATTTTAGAGGCCAAAATAACCTTATTTATTATTGATAATTACAATATTATTACAAGTAGTATGTATCTTAACGGATCGGGTTGAGGTGAATCCTTATCCAATCCGTTAGCTTATTGGATCGAGTTTCTTAATGGATCTAAAAAACTGATCCTAAACCTTTACAAACTGATCGGATCGGACCGGGTAACGGGTTTAGTCCTTACCATTGACAACCCTATCAACAACTGCATGGTGGGCCTAAACTCTGTTATCTATATCCACCCGTATTGCATGGCATTCCCGTTCCCAGTGTCATGTGTCACTAATCCACAATACGATTGAGAAGCTTTAGTTAGTAGAGAGAACGAAGAACACTAATTAGATTTGGAAAAATAGAGATTCGATTACTTAAACTTGAAGTAATTACAATAAAAACTCTCAAACCCTAGGCTTCTCTCAGAACTCTCTTCAGATCTAACATAACCTAGAAAATAACCTAAGTTCCCTTTATATACTAGGGAACTCAAAATTAAAAAATAGAACGTATCTCAAGGCAAAACAATACCTGAGAATCAAAACACCGCCAGAGTCGTTCGATCGAACTAGGGAGTCGTTCGAACGACTTTACGACTAATTGGTCTAAACCCTATAAAAGTTGCCTAGTCCCTCGAACGAAACCCAACTCGTTCAAACTAAATATGGCTCTGGGCCAAAATTCCAGAGGACATGACAACTCGTTCGAACGATACTCAACTTCGTTCAAACGACTTTGACAAATCTTCAAATAACTCTAGATCCTCCTGGATCATGGCTCCCCCCCTTTAGGAGTCTTGAGCTCCTGCTCAAGCTAGAACTGAAGATGTGGGAATGCAACGATGCCCAATTTCCTACTGTACCACTTCGACTTACTCGGTAACTGACCCTTCTTCCCAACTCGGAACGAATCAATAACATCCCGTCTTGTAGTATGAACCTTTCGTTTTAGAATACCATCCTTCGGCAACAGATCTTCTCTTTCCATCTATAAGTCATCAACTGATGGTAGGTGAACATCGATTGCAGAGACTTCATCCAAAAGAAACGGCTCAAACAGCTTCAAATGCTCGGTATTAATCACTGAATACATTTTCATGAAAGGTGGCAAATCTAGCTGGAATACATTTCACCAATTTTCTTGAGTATTAAAAATGGACCATAACGGATAGGTTTGAGCTTCTTACCTTCCCTCTTAAGCCGTTCCTTACCCAAATGCAACCAATCGAGGTCGCCCTCAGGAAAAGTATACTCAACCCTATGCTTTTCGTGGCGAGCCTTATAATTCGCTTGAGTCTTCTTCAACTGAGCTTCAACCACTTCATAAACCTTGCTAATCTTCTTAATGAAACGTTGAGCTTTAACCTGCTCCTCTTCCTCCTTCCCTGACACCGCCTTGTCGCCAAGACTAAATGCCAAATTAAAAAGGCTTTGCGGCAAGTACCCCAAACAAACTTTAAAATGAGACTTCAATGTGAAACCATGAATCTCCCGGTTGAATGCAAACTGAAGGTATGGTAAACTCTCATCCCAAGTCTTAGGATGCTTAGAATGGAATCCCCGTAATAAATGTACCAAAGTGTGGTTAACGACATCTGTTTTCCCGTCTGTCTGTGGATGAAAAATGGTACTTCTCTTCAACTTAGTGTCCATCATCCCCCATAACGTTCTCCAGAAATACCCCAAAAAGTGGTTATCCCTATCAGAAATAATAGAAGAAGGGAGCCCGAAATACTTCCAGACATCTCTGAAAAATGATCGCGCTGCTCCTTCCCCTGTGACCGTCTTCTGGCATTGAATAAAAACAATCATCTTGCTGAATCGATCCACCACCATAAATAAATAATTATTCTTACACTTGGTCATGGGCAAACCACCCATAAAATCCATCGAAATACTCCCCCAAGGTCGACTAGGAACTGACAATGGTAAGTACAGTCCTATCTTCCTATTAAAAGGTTTCGATATGTTGCATAGCACGCAACCACGAACCATACGAGAAACATCCACCTGCATCTTCGGCCAATAGACATAACGTCACAAATTCAAAAGATTCTTCTCAACCCTGAAATGACTTGCCACCCGGGAACAATATGCCTCTCGAATCTATTGCAAATAGTCTCTACCCTCAGGAATACATAGTAGATTGCCCCTGTTAATCAAACCATCATTCAGAACATACTCGTACGTCTTGCCCTGCAGTAACTTCTCATGAATCACACTGAGCTCCTTATCGTCGCCATACCCTGAAACGTACTTAGAAGGAACAATCGACTGGATCTGTATAGCTACCAACAAAGCGGAAATCGTTGGTAATGGGGGTCAAGATAACATATCAGCCATCTTGTTGCCCATTCCTTTCTTATACTTGATCAATAAGGTAAAATCCTAAATGTACGACATCCACTTCAGATGACGAGCTTGCTGAAGCTTGGACTGCGTAGATAAGAACTGTAACGGTTTGTGATCAGAATGTACCACAACTTCCTTCCCCCAATAAGTAGCTCCGCCAATGCTTAACTGATTGATATAGCGCGTAGAACTCCTTATCGTAGGTAGGATAGTTCCATACTGCTCCTGTAAGCATCTCATAATGGTAAACAACTGGCTTCCCATCCTGTAAAAGGATTGCCCCCAATGCATAGTCTGACGCATCTGTCTCGACCTCAAAAGGCCTCTGTAAATTAGGCAATGCTAACACTGGTGCATCCGTAATCTTTTGCTTCAGTAATAGAAAGGTCTTCTTATGGTGCTCTTCCTACACAAACTATACCCCGGTCTTTGTCAAAGAATGTAACGGTGCGGCTATTTGTGAAAAATGTCAAAAAAATTTCTATAAGTACTGACAAGAACCCATAAAACTCCTCACTTTCATCACTATGCGGGGTCTTGGCCAATTAGTAATGACCGAGACCTTCTCTGGATCGACCTTAAGCTCCCCGCCACCAATAATAAAACCCAAATAGACTAGCTCCCGTTTTCCAAACTCGCACTTCTTCCCATTCAGAAAAAACTGTTGTGATCGCAACATGCCCAACACTTTGCGTAAATGTCCAAGATGCTCCTCTCATGTACGTCTATATATCAAGATATCATCCAAATATACAATCACAAAATCATCAATAAATGCACGAAGTACCTCATTCATTAGCCGTATAAACGTCGCCGGAGCATTGCATAACCCAAAAGGCATCACTAACCACTCAAATAATCCCCGTTTGGTTTTGAATGCTATCATCCAAGTATCCTCCTCCTAGATTCGAACTTGATGGTAACCCAACTTAAGATCCAACTTGGTAAAAAACTGAGCCGTCTGTAACTCATCTAAAAGCTTGCCAATCCGTGGAAGTGGATAACGATTCTTTACCGTGATCTTGTTCAACACCCGATAATCTACACACATCCTCTAAGACCCATCATTCTTCGGTACCAGTAACACCGGCGAAGTACAAGGTGAGTTCATGTACTTATTTCTTGATCTCATCAGACTCTATAACAGAAGTCTGATATAACCCAATATTGGGTAGTGGCTCACCATTCACCAAGGTGATATCATGCTCCACATCCCTCTTATGCAGCATCCCTTCGATACCCAGAAATAAGTCTTCATACTCCTCTTGCAACTCCCCCATATCGGTTTGTTTCTTAGGAGACATTGCTAAAGTAGACAATAATATAACCGACGGACCCTCTTGAACTGGTCGCACTAACAACAAAACAAATTTGCCGCTCGTATTAACCAACCTCTTCGCCTGAGTCGCCATTACCAAATTACTGGTAGCGATATGTTCCTTGCATACATTAATATGAAACTCAGTCCCATCCTTCACCAAATGATTCTTGCGAGCACGATGGTAAAGGATTGCATCTCGGTCCCAAAGATAAGGGTTACCCAAGATGACTTGACACACGTCCAACGGAACCACCTCACATGTCACTTCGTCAATAAACTTCTTAGTAATCGCAAACTTGAGCGTACACTGCTTAGTGATCATCAACTCTGCGTCATTCTGAATTCAACCCAAACCATACGGCTTAGGATGAGCCACAGTAGCCAAACCCATCTTCTTCACCACCGCCTCAGAAATTAAATTCTTCTAACTACCCGGATCAATGATGGCCTCGACTAAGCTCTGCTTCACCTGAATACTGACAAAGAAAAATACTTCCCGACTCGCATCGCCGATAGCTAGAGGTTGCTTGAACATTATAGTAAGCTTAGGATTTGGCTAATCTAAATTCGGAAGATACACAATCGCTGCGGCTAGTGCACGTTTCTCTTTCTTGCCTTTCTCCTAATTTGGCCGAAGCTCCAGGTGAAGTTTCTAACATTTATCAAAATTGTGCCCATTAGCCTTGCAATGACTACAAATAGTCTCTTTGAATGAAGACCCTTCTCCTTTGGACTCCCTTTTCTGATCAAACTTCCAATTAGCCTTGTACCTCGACTTGTTCTTGTCATCTTTCTTGTCGCTCTTCAAGTACTTGCCTTTAATGATAATTGCTTTAACGATAATATCCTCGATATTCTCCACTTTGAAGAGTTTTAATTCTCTTCCAATAGACTCCGACAAACCCCCCGTATACTTCATAAATACGTCGTACTCATCCACGTCAATATCCAAAACCAACGATTGGTTATGAAATTCCATAGTGAATTGTTGTACGGATTGCCCAAACCTTTGGCGCAAATTGTGCTATTTGTACCAATGCTTCTGTTCATACCCAATCGGATAGAATTGTTTCCTCACCAAGACCTTGAATTCCTTCCAACTCAAACTTTCGACATTATGTCATTTCCAGTAGGATTTCCACCACGAAAGTGAGTGACTTGTGAATTTTAAAGTAGAAAAACAAATTATCTGAGCGTTGGAATATTCATCCACAGAAAAATAGGTCTCCAACTTATCTAACCAATTATATAATTTATCGGCATCGACGGAACCATCGAAGACTGGAATCTTAATCTTAAAGCCAATGCGAAGATTACGCATATGATTCATTAACTTACCAAAACCTGGGTGCTCCTTGACGAAATCAGCATCACAAGAATCACTATCTTACTCCGTATGAACCTCGTCTCCATCCACCTCCAAAATCCCTTTCTTCTTCGATCGGCATCGCCGTTGAGAGCGGCCTTGCCGATTTACCAAAGCAGAACCCATCGCGAGGCTTGTGAGACGCAATTGTTTGATTAACTCCCCTACAGTAGAAGTTAGGGCAGAAACAGTCATTTCCAAAGTCGTTAGTAGATCGTTGGAATCGCCCATATCCAAGTCGTCCTTCTTCTTCGAAGTAGGTTTGCGATGGATTTTCAACGGACTCATTAGCTTCCCCTTCGTTTGCTTGAGACGGTCATGTGTAGAGACCATAAACCACAATCAACCCCCTGAGAATTGAACTGGAAAACTGATACCACTTAATCCACAATAAGATTGAGAAACTTTAGTAAGTAGAAAGAACGATGAACACTAATTAGATTTAAAAAAATAGAGATTCGATTACTTAAACTTGAAGTAATTACAATGAAAAGTCTCATACCCTAGGCTTCTCTCAGAACTCTCTTCAGATCTAACATAACCTAGAAAATAACCTAAGTTCCCTTTATATACTAGGGAACTCGAAATTGCAAAATAGAACGCATCTCGAGGCAAAATAATGTATGAGAATCAAAACACCACCAGAGTCGTTCGAACGCATGTTGACCATAACGCCCCTTCATGCTTGCCCATAAGTCAGCTAGCTCAGCCTTGTTGAGTTATTCAGTCTTTAGGTCATCCTGAATATGATAACGGAGGATAAACAAAACTTTTGCTTTGTCCATGGGATCTTCCTTATTGCCAATGACGATTGTCTTCTGCAGACCAAGAGACTTCAAGAATAAGTCAGCGTCAATGCACCAAGTGAGGTAATTGGCTCCAATGAGCAGCAATGGTCAAAATTTAATATTTTTGAGTTTCGCAGATATATCTGTAATATAAAATATAGATTGTAATTAGTGACAATTCTTGATAAACATATCAAATGCATTAAAGACAGATCATAGTACTTAGAATAACGAGAAATAAACGATTCCTAATTATATTATAGTTCAACTCTGTTCATATTCTAAAACTTATAAAATTCTTTTATAATAATTAAGTCCTAAATTTTACCGCGTAAAAATGACGATCTTAATCTTAGGTGTGTGTTTTAATAGAATCTTAGCCAAGATTGCTATTCAAAACCACTAGATGTGTATGTTCCTTATTCTGATAACTAGGGTATTTTAATCCCTCAAGTTCTATAAAGGTCTGTATGTTCTAGCCAAATAACCCTATTTGCTATAAATATGAGGGGTATTAGATGTTTAGTTGACAAGTGATTCCACCCCGAAGTCTGTTGGATTCACAAGATAGGTTTATTATGCTTGTCTTTGAATTAACATTCTAGGGTATCAGTGCCTATATACATCTAAATATTATTATGTAACATCTAATTGTACCTAGATACAAAAAATTGGTTCCTCCGACACCAAGTTTTTAGAAATAAGACTAAGTCAATTCCCAATTGAGCTTTAATTATTTGTCCTTGACAATTAATTGTGATTTAGATATGACTCCTAGTCGTATTCTAAATTAGTCTTGGTTTCGTATTATCTTTGATCCCCAAATCATAATAATTAGTAATCTAGGGCATATCATTAATATCCTATTATTTATCGTAAAATACTTAAATAGGTATTAATCAATTTACTAATATTCTATATAAGTAAGTCAGTTTTCCTATACAAGACACATATTCCCAAAAAAAAATTTAAAAATTTTTTCATAAAAAAATCCCCCTACGGGGTTAGGTCCAGTCAATAGACATTTTTCAAAAAAATAATAATTTGGACTCAATTTGACTAAGAATTGGGCTTTTTATAGTTGTTTTAGTGTCTGAACCGATCCTAGACCGGTCTGACTCGGTATGGGTCAAGGCCTAGATTGGTTTGGACCGTTTTGACCCAGTCACACGTGCCCCACACGTGCCACACGTGTCACGCACGTGACAGCCACACATGTCTGCCACGTATCACTCCGGTGATCGTCCAGTGACCGGTCCGGTGACTGCTACGTGTCACTACGCGTGCCATGACACATCAGCATGCCACGTGTTACTGCTGACGTTAGTACTGTGGATCCCACTGCCACGTCAACATGCTAGGTGTCCTTGACACGTGTCAATGATGATGTCAACATATGATAATGATGACGTCATCAAACAAATAATTATTAAAAAAATTATTATTTTTTATTTTTGCTGACGTCATCTGACCGAAAACCATCATTTTTGGCTGTGAAACTGCCTAGTTTTAACGTGAGTTTCCCGGCGATTGGGACATCTCTCTGAGACGTGTCATATACCGTTGGAAAGCTCATGAGATAGAATTTCTAACCAAAGTGGTCTCACCTCTATCTAATGTCCATAGAGAAAATAATTTTAGTTTTAAAACAACCCTTTATCAAGGGTAAAAAAAAAAACCAAAATTGGTTATTTTTAATCCCAAAAGAATATGAACAAATGCTACTAATCCATATTTAGATATCATAAGACATTGATTAGATAGAAATTGAATATAAATTCATAAATCTTTAAAATCCTGATCACAATATTTCCCTTAAAACGTTGATTGGATAGTTCTTTCTTTCTCTTCTTGATCCACTAGCTTACATGCTGATAACGTGTAATTGAGAGAGAGAGATTCTTGAGAGCAATTGAGAGAGAGATTCTTTATTGATTATGAAGAAGTGTAAAACTGTACGTAATACAAAGTAGATAACCCTATTGAATAAGTTACCAAACCTACTCAAACTCTCCCCATAACCCTAAAGGCCTATGGGCATGTTAAAAGTCCAATTGGACACCCCAACCCCGTTGGGCTCCTAGCTTGGGCTGGACCCAACTCCTAACAATGGATATTGTTGGTGGGACAAATAATACGGAGTGAGGAGTTAATTAACATAATTAAACGACCGACGGGAGTGGCTAATGATAGGTAGAGTTAAAAGTTAAAGATGTCAGAAAAAGTGTTCATTTGTCTGTCTCTCTTATGTTTACCCATCTCCTTCTTGGTTCTTCTTCAGCTCTCGTCTCTTCTACCAAGCTGCAACCACCACTGCCGGCCGACAGATCATCAAACAAAGTCTACCAGTTATGACTAAAATACCCTTAAATTAGTTCCTAATATTAAAAAATAAAATCAAGAAAATGGGGTCATTTCAGTCAAATGATACAACTCACATAATGACCGGAACATATAAATACACGCAGCTCATAAAGCACCATTTCTCTCATATTATCCACATCTTGTGGCCAATGGATTTCCAAACCCTCTTAAACCCCAACTCCATTTTCTCTCTCTAGAAACTTTCACACACTCACTCTCTCTCTAATGGCTTTGAGAATCACTACTACTTGTTTCCTCAACATCTCTCCCTCTTCTCTTCACCATACCCATCACCCCCATTTGTTCACATCACCATTTCAACCTCAACTATACTGGGAAACTCTCTCTTCGACCACTTGTAGCGGGAGAACAAGGGATAAGTTTGTTTGTAAGGCGAGTGAAGTTGCGGTTGCGGAGGAATCGCCAGTGAAGAAATGGGTTCCTGTTGTGCCATTGTCTGCATTGCCTAAAGGAGAGAGAAGGGTTATTATTCAAGACGGGGAGACGATATTGTTGTTGTGGTATAAAGATGGTGTTTATGCGATTGAGAATAGGTCGCCGGCTGAAGGGGCATATAGTGAAGGGTTGCTGAATGCTAAGTTGACTCAGGTTTGTTTATTTTTTGAGTTGTTTTATTGGCATTGTTTATGTTTCGCGTAATTTTTAGTTTGTTGAACTCAATGAAGGTATCTGCCAATGTTCTAGTTTAACTTAAGAGGGTATTTTGATGTATCTGCACTCTAGTTCGCATTATTTCACCACTCCCCATCACCTAATTTGCAAAAATTATGTACTCCCTTTATGGCAAACAATAGTATACATTTGATTGAGGCACCACATGACTGTTCAAGGCCTTTGATCGGCACTTTAGAAGTAGCATTCTGAACATTATGTCATATTTATCGTGGATTTGCTGCTACCTCTTGAAGATAATGGTTTTAAAGAATAGTTGGCATTATCACAAATCCGGATCATTAACATCTATACATAAAGAGGGATACATAGCTTCTTGAAATTTGTCTAGTGTTAATTGAAGGCAATCAGAGAAGAAACATTTGTCCAGTTATTGGACGTTGACGTTCTTAATAACTTGCTAAGTCCATCTTCAAGACATGCTATCCACAAAAATAAAAGCAAATGCGGATTCAAAGAGTGGGGTGGGGATCACAATAAATTGTTATGCTAAAACAGAGAGAAAATGAGGCGGAACATGGTATTCAATTCTCTAAAATATGTTTGCATTGTTAGAATTGATGGTGAATTATTACATCAGAAAGTGGTTGACAGGAGAATCTTGGATATACTCCAACTTCCAGAATGTTTTTTCGTTAAGCTATAATGGAATTTATTGATAAAAATGGGTTTCATATCGAGAAAGGGTACCCAGAGTTTTTGCAACGATAAAATAAATGTTACGTCGTGGTTTCCACATTTAGATGTATGTTTGATTATTTTCTATTTAAGAAAATTAACAGGTTTTATTACATTGTTTGGGACAATATGAGAAGATTTATGATGCTTATCCTTCCAGGATGGTTGTATAGTTTGTCCAAGTACAGATAGTACATTTGACTTAAGAACTGGAGCTATCAAAGATTGGTATCCAAAGAACCCTGTACTGAGAATCTTGACACCCGCTTTGAGAGGACTCTTTATTTATCCTGTGAAAACCGATGAAGAAAATATTTACATCAGCATTGGAGAAGATATTTCATTTGACGGGTCTGCAGAAATCGTCTTTAGTGGGAGAGCGAAACCTGGTGTCACTGCATCTGACGTTAATGTAGATGAGGTATACACTGCACCCTTTGAAGTTAACACCATCTTTACTTGAACTACTTATTTGAACTTTTTCGAAAGCAATTTGTTTTCAGTGTGTTGTTCCAATATCTTGACATAAATGACAAATGGTTTGCAGGTAAGAATGATAATTGATGATGATGTTGGCGGCTTTGGTTTCACAACGAGAAATGAAATAATAAATGGGAAGGCTGCTACAATTGGCTTCCTATTGTTGTTAGATATCGAACTCTTGACGGGTAAAGGCCTTTTGAAAGGAACAGGCTTCTTGGACTTTCTTTACGCCGCTACAAATGGTTTAAATTAGTCTTCAACTCTCTTCCCAGTAACGGAAGTCTTTCCTGATCAACAGCAGGTCAGTTCCTTTCTTATCCAAAGAGATTCAATATTACCAAATGCACTTGCTTTTTATGACAGAGTTTGCTTCTAAAACTAATATGTATTTCCTCCAATATATCACATTTATAATGTGATTTTCCAGCTAGGCTATATGATGAATGACTTGGACGTAACTCTGAAATCTCTAATTGTTAGGGACCTGGGAACATTCGGAAGTCTTACTAATGAGATAGTTTTTTTCTTCTTAATCATTAGTATCCTGTTATTAATATACTAGTTTCAGTTTATCGTCTTGGTTGGATATTCATTGCAGTCTGAGAAGAATCCACTTTGATAAGTCCTAATGTTCGGTGTAATACTGTCCATAATTCACATGGTTTATGATTGGTATCCGGTTAAGGGTTTAAATCATGTTTTTTCTTCATGTTACGACCATAATACTTAGACAGACGAATGACCTATGATTGGGTCTTGAAGTAGTGCCTCTGGACTTGTCTTTAGCTATAAGTTGGATGGAGGAATGTTATCCCAACGAGATCTGTGGTCTGTGGTAGTTGACAAACGTTGTCTAATCTTGCACTCCATTCGCATAAAACGTGGCCCTAGTGTTGGCAATGTCTTTCAGTTGTTCCATCTCCCTTGTACTTCCTGGTAAAGACCCATTTGCACCAAACCGATTCTTACTTGTTGGATGATCAACCTTATCCCGGATTAAATTTTGTTCTACGGCACCCGCCTCATCATCATCGACTGTACATGCTTCCATCAGGCTAAGAGTTTACACTCTTAATAGAAGTGGGAAGTGGCATAATAGATAAGTAGGAGATGCTAAATCAAAGATATAATTCAGAGGTAGAACTCTGAGTGCAGGAGGACGTGTTCTCTTACAGCACTGAGAACATGTGATGAAGTAGCAAGAGGAGGATGGCGCTTGGCTCAAGGGTGTACCCTTTTCCTGTACACTTTCGAGAAGTCTTTGGGCGATTGCCAATGCGAATGATCTGAGAAGAGCAGGTGTTCGCCTGTTGTTAGTGAGTTGAGTTGTCTCATAGAATTTCATGATTTCTAAATGAATTTAGCCGTCTGTTTTGTTAAGCACTTAATGTGATTTCTTTCAGGGTTTTCCCAAATATTATGGGGAGATGTGATTTTTTAAATCTAATGCTTCTATCTTATATTTTGTAGGGTTTCAAACTTAAATCAAAATAATGGTGGCCTGTAATAAACAGGATCTCCAAGACAAAGCATTCAATCTTGTTCATACCCTTCTTTTATTGCTGTCCACACTGTTATGTTTTCCTTCTTTTTCTTATGATTACAATCCATTGAAGGCCATTCGAAATTTCCAACTATATATGTGATGTTAAGTTGTGTTGTATTTTTCTTTCGTACAAGTCGTAATAGTCCACATCTTAAGATGTCGGTCTGGATTATTTGATACAATGGTATTAGAGAGATTTCTATATTCTTTAGTGTATTTTTGCTCATTTCTCATAACCAAGAGTTGATAATTGTATCTAAAAAAGTATACCAAAGATACACATGTATAATCGCATGTAAACAGTTGAATTAAATCTGAAGTCACTTATTGGAAAAGAAGAGTTTGAAAATGGCAAAATGTAAAACCCCATTGTAGTTATTATTAGTACGCTGTAAAAGCCAAGTCCAAGCAATCCAAAAGCTTCATCTGAACTTTGCCGGTTGAAACTTGAAACATAATCCGTTTTACAGTGGGTCTAGCTGGTGATAGCCTCATGTTGCTTGTTTATGTATTTGGTTTCCCCAACATACATCGTTGAGGAAATACACAGAATTAATCGTATCATGACATGTGCCACATACTTGGACAATTAAATTCTAGACTCGTTCACCATATGCAGTACTTGTCGAGCTACACACTGATTACTAATGATAAATGCATTTGCCCAAAAATAATGCTATATTTAAGCTCACAGGGGATGTTAAAATCGCACACTAATTGTATACTCTTATGGAATGACTAAAAGTGTGCATAACCCACCCTCAAAACAACTTTTGGTATGGGTGATTACTGATTAGTATAAAATCTTTTTATTCTTTTTACACTACCGCTTATACATGAAACAACAAAACGCGTACTGTCAAATAATAATTGAGATGTTGGAGTAAACTAAAAAATTAGGGTGTAACTTTCCTGCAATTCTGACTCTGAAAGTCTTAAGTAATAAATTTACCAAATGTTAGTCCCTTAAGCAGATTAAGTGTTGCTGGGGTTTCTGTGGGAATGAAATCCAAATATATGTTTATTTGGATCATTATTTGTGGCGCACTTATATTTTGTTTTACGGCACTGATTGCTAACATATGCACTTTTTTATGATTCCACGGCTAGCCAAGTTAATTATGAAGACGTGAGTATGCGTTCAAAAGAGTGCATATCACGTGCATATCACGTGTGTAGTAATTTACTTGAAATCACATACATACATACATGCGTGCTCTTTCTCTCTCTCACCTAAACATACAAAAAGACAACTAAAATTTCACGAATCTTTAACGACGTCGATGGATCATCATCATCATTACCAAACCCAATTTCCAAATTAGGGCACACTTTCGCACCAATCTCTCTCAAAATCAACCTTCATGCCAAGATGTAATTACGAATTAGGGTTTCGTTTCTGACTAATTTTACCCTCGATTCAACCCCCTTTGAGTTTTAATCTGGAATTTGGGTTTTTTTTTTTTTTTCGTCGAATTAGTGAGATTGAAGTATGAAGGAGCCTTCAAATCGGACGAAAGTGGTGTTGAGGCACTTGCCTCCTGTGTTCTCAGAGTCGGCTTTAATGGAGCATATCGATAGTCGCTTCGCCGGTCGATACGCTTGGGTTTCGTTTTGTGCTGGAAAGAATAGGTATTTATTGGTTATTTTTATGGGTTTTATTGTGATCGATGAGTTTCGTTTAGATGTGTCTATTACTGATTGTTTTAGTATTAGGGGAAAATTTGGGTCGAGTGAGTGAGAACTCCATTAGGGTTTTATCGATTTAGCCGTGTTTTTTTAGCAGAAGTGATGGTTTAGTTAGATGGGGTAGTTGAAGTTACTTTATTTACGTGTATTAGTAGTTAACTATACATTTTGTTGAGACCATTTTAGGGAGAAACTTGGGTTTATATGATGGTGGGAACGAAAAAAAATTTACATTCGAATTTTAGTGGTGTAAATTTTACGCCATTTGTTGTGATAAGTTTCGCTATGATTTTACACTGCACCAAACTGATTAAAACAAATTTCATTTCAGCCAGAAAGGTCATAGGTATTCTCGGGCGTACATTGACTTCAAGAGTGCTGAAGACGTTGTTGAGTTTGCAGAATTCTTTGATGGGCATGTGTTTGTTAACGAAAAAGGTACCTTTTTCATTTGGGTAAATGCTTATCTTTTATAATATTAGCTCAAATTGTTAGGGAATTTATGGAATGATGATATTGGCTATTTGGTTTGCCGGGTGTACATCGGCATGTATTGGCCACCACAATAGATGTTACAATAATGTAAATTTTTGTTGTTGTACTCCATTGTTTTTTGATCCGAATCAAATAGAAATATTTAACACTAACATGGATATGGCTGTCGCTGTGTCGTATACGACGACTTCAGGAAAACCCTGGAGATGCAGTTATGGTCGTACACTTGAAAGATAATATTTATTTTTTATAATTATCTTTCTTTTGGTTGTATTCTTGTAGTCTTGGCATTGATGATCATTTCTTTTGTTTTCTCCACTTCGTGCACTAATACAAATGGGAACTTTAGATTCAACGTTCAGTGTATCTTCATTTCTGTGATGCTGTGTCCCATGTTACATAGAAGGAAAACCATAGAGGGGATAATGGTTAAGAACAGCTGATTACAGGATCTGTTCTTAGTTCTTACATGTAGTGTGTGTGTGTGTGTGTGCAGGAGTTCTATAATATCCATGGTTAAAACCCTCACATAAAGTTAAAGTGAACCTCATTTGTTTTTTACAATAAATAAACATCGATGTTTATAGTTAAATAGTTCAATGAATAATATTCTTGTTATTTTAATCTCTATCAGGTGCTCAGTTTAAAACTGTTGTAGAGTACGCCCCTTCACAACGTGTACCGAAGTCATGGTCCAAAAAAGATGGTCGTGAGGGGACCATATCTAAAGGTAGTAGTTTCGCAGAAAAGTTTTATTTATTGCAAGTTTATGATATTACATCAAGTATTTGCGTTCGTCTTCACTCATATTCATGTGCTTCTATTTTGATCAGAAACTGTTTTTTAATGAATAACTAGATCCCGAGTATCTGGAGTTCCTCGATCTTCTTGCAAAACCTGTTGTGAATCTTCCTAGCGCAGAAATACAATTGGAAAAAAGAGAGGCAGAACGAGCTGGTTCGTATTAGTACTATCTTAATCTTTATGAAACATGTATCTTTGGCAAATTAACACCTTTAAAAAAAGAGAAATGCTAAGAAGCAAGTTGCACCGTGCTATTCACCTCATTGTGTCATAAGACAGTTTTGAAAGCAAATAAACCTCCAATATTGTGAGCATAGTTCTCCATATCGACTGTAAAATGATGCTTGTGTCCCATTATGTATAAAACATATTTTTTTGTACCATTCAGGGAAAACATAGCAGTTTTTGTCGAATTTGGACAGTATCTTCACGGGCATAGATGAGAGGCTTGTAAATTGTTTAGCGCTGTGAAATTTCTTAGCATTCCTCTTAAACAATAAAGCTATTTATCGTGCTAATTATTTGAAAAGAAACAGAAGCTACCAATACCAAATATATCTTGAGGTTTTTGTTTGGCAAAAATCTTCGCCATATATCTCCTTTATCTTTGATTTTTACTGATTGTTTCTGTAGTTGCTGGAAAAGAGGCTCCCATAGTTACACCTTTAATGGACTTTGTTCGTGAGAAAAGAGCTGCTAAGAACGGAGCACAGGTACATGACCATTTCATACTATTTTATTGACTAATAGACAAAATGCTGAACTAATTTTGTTGTGAACTCAACCGTAGAAGAGATTTGAGATGAGAAGTAGTTAGAGAACTTGCTAGGATTCTAATCCTAATTATCACTCGAATATTGAATAATCTCTATTTATTCCTTTATCCCATAATGGCTGTAGACGATCATTTACATGATATAAGTTAATAACTGAATACAGTAAAACCTCCATATATGTATCCCCCAGTTAATAATCTCTTTATATTAATAGAAAAGTGTAGTCCCGACTATCTACTAAAGGATCATTTATTAACTCTATTAATGACCTCTATATTTATACAAAACGGTGGTTCCAACGGCATAAATATATAAAGGTTTTACTGTATTCTAGAATGGCTTTATGCCTTTATTCAATTTGTAAAACTTAGGTAAAAAAGTGTATTTGAATGAAAAAAATATTACTTAGTTTTGTATTTCATACAATTGAAAAAGTAAATTAGACAATGTACGAAGCATATCTTGAAAATAAGTTGGAAGATCATGTTTCATATACATGTGCGCAGATGTGTTTGTGCATGTTTCTTGTGTAGATGATTGTTCTGTACAATTGAGCTTCATGGTTTCCATTAGACTCAATCGTCTTAGGGGAAACAAAAATAGTCTTAGTTGTCCATTTTATATACCTTTTGTACCCACCAGACTCAAATCTCCTTGTTTACCATTATTTGTGCATAAATCTAGTTTGTATAACTTACGCATGGTTTACATTTTTTTTTCTGTGCAATTATGGCAGAGGTTAACATCTAATGGGAAGATAAACAGAAAGTCCATCGGTGCTTCACCTGGAAGTTCAAGATCAGCTTCCACGAGAAGAAATTCTGAGAAGAGAGGAGCATCCACATCAATGGTATATTTCTAGATACTTGATTTTCTCGAGCGATCAAAATTAGTTTATCATTGAGTTGGATAAACTTTTTTATCCTTCATTCTAAATTGCCGCCCTTCATTTCTTATACATATTTGGGCTAGTTTCTTAAGCTGCATTTCACTTTTTTGTGGGCTTTATTAAGACTAGGTAATAGTGAGTTTTGTTGTTGTTGCTAGTTCCCTACTAATTTTGTGATAGTGAACCAACAGTATGTTTTAAGAGACGGTGCAAAAAGTGGGAAGGAGAAACCAACCTACATATTGGTACCAAGGCGAGAGGATCAGTCACTTTCGGGTAAATCTCTTCCTGCAACAGCCACAACTGGGACAGAAGCAATAGAAGATAAAAATGGTATGCTCTCTCATTCTTTGAATTGCAAAATAACATGCTCACACATTATCTAGGTAGGCATATAAGCTTGACTTATAGGCTTATAGCTGATTTTGAATAGTGTTCATGGCATGGATACTAGTTGGGGGTTCTCACACTCTTTGGTTCCTTCAACTGTCTCTTCTCTTTGTACTCCCATTACTGTTGAACCTCTTTTTTACTATATTTAAAGTATAAATAAGGGAATCTAGAGGCCAATAGAGTAGAGCCACAGGTATATAAAGCAATAACGCTCAATATTTTCTTATTTCCATTAAAGGTAGGCTGCCTATAGATTTTGCAACCGACGCCCCGTATCTAGAACTATGACATCCAATAATTTCTTATTGCCATTGAAGGTAAGCTGCCTATGGATTTTGTAACCGACTCCCTTTATCATAAAACAAAAAAATAACCAAAAGTAAAATTGGCGGTACTCTATAAAGCTGTAATTCACCAGGATAGCAGGGGCCGAACTAGCCTTTTGGGAAAGGGCGGAAAATGACTCAATAGTGTACTCAGAAGTATGTAGAAAGCTAGATAAAGTTCCAAAAATCCTGAAGTTTACTAAAATAACTTCTGGAAGTAAGCTATGACATCCAACAATATCTTATTGCCATTAAAGGTAAGCTGCCTATGAATTTTGTAACCACCGCCCCTTATCATAAAATAAAAGAATAACAAAAAGAGAAATTGCCGATACTCCTCTCTAAAGCCGTAATTCACCAGAATAGCAGGTGCTGAATTAGCCTTTAGGGAGAGCGTGAAAATGACTCGATAGTGTACTCTTAAAAGTGTGTAGAAAGATAGATAAAGTTCCAAAAATCCTGCATTTGACTAAAATAACTTCTGGAAGTAAGCTTGCTAGCAACATTCTTATTTTGGCGTATATATGGATTCTTTTGATTCATGAAACACTTTGAAGTAGAATATGTTTCTCCTTAACATACACAGATTATTCTGGTTTTCACCCAGTCTTTTTTTGTTTATTTTGTTAAATGTTATTATAGTATCCTATTCTCTGCACTTCGTAATTGCTTAGTATTTTGAATCCGACAATATTAAGAGACCTATTTCAGGATCTTCTGGGAATACAAAAGTCCTGCTTTTGAAAGAGAGAGAAAGAGAAACTTCTCAGGTAAATTGTTCATTTTTCTTTGTTGATCTCTTACCTGAATTTCAGACTCAGTGCTCTATTTCTAATTAAGCTACGACAGGAGTGGATGCTCCTTCCTGATATAGCTTGATAATCAACACACTCCCCTGTTTTGTCTATTCATGCTTGCAGGTGTCTAGAGGTGTTTTGCAGCAGTCGCCTGGTTCAACAACTATAAAATCAAACCAGCAGCGTGATGCTACTAGTGGGAGGATAATCAGGGGAATGATCTCAAACAGAGAAACACGTCTAAGTCAACCATCTACATCAGCTCAGTCTGCGCAGCAAATCCAGGCCTCTAATATTGTAAAGGACAAGCGACCTCCGCGGTCAAGCATGCGTTCTGTTACGAAGGAAGTATCCAGTGCTTCACAGGCAACATGTATTTCGGATTGTGATTCGAAGGGGATGCTAGAAGATAAAGCTAATGGCATCAATCACCATGGTCAAGAAAAGCGCACAAGAAACAAGGATAGACCTGATCGTGGTGTTTGGGCTCCTCGTCGTTCTGATGGAGCAAACGATGAGTCCTGGTCCTCTTCTTCTATTGCTACACAAGTCATGTCAGATCCTGTAGAAGGCATGACCATTGCACGGCATTTACCTGCCTCTGGGGTTAATAGACTTGGAGATGACATAGTGGATCCTGCTGAATCAAGTCATGTATCATCCTATCCCAGAGCTCTCCCTCGAAATTTTGATGCTGCTGTCCAGAATTCTCGAGTGGGACGAAGTGTTTATTTGCCAGCTGTATCTGACCTCTCTTCAAGTCACATGGAAGTGAAAGTTGAAATGCCAAATACGAGAGTTGGGGACATTAAAACACTTGGAAATGGACGTAATAATTTTTCTTCTGTAGAAAATGGTTAGCTTTGCCATTGGAACCGAACTTGATCAATTATTCTTAACTTAAAAGGACTAGTTCTATTCCCTCACTGACTCTCCAATTTTTTCAGGTTCTCATAGAAATGGTGGTCGCCGTGGACCGTCACACATGAAGGATGTTGATGGATCTGTTAATATGATTGACATGAAGTCGTCAAAAAAAGGTGCTACTGGCTACGGTTCCCATGAGGTGCAATTACATAATTATAACTTTCAGTGACACTTTTGTTGCCAATAAGGTTCTTGTTTAGTAGCCTTCTCACCCAAATGTCTCTGCAGAAGCAAGTATGGGTTCAAAAGTCAGGTTCTGGATCTTGATCTTTTTCGTAACCTGGTACTCTCTCTTCCGCTCTCCCGCTGTAGCTCTCTCCTCCCTCGTGCATGGAATAAAATTATAGAAAATAAAAGAAAAAAAGAAAGCATCTAAGCAATATATATTTCATATCCTGTACTCAATTATTTCATATCCACGTGGATTCCTCTCTTTTTTCTTGCAGGCAAGGCTTATTTCCTGGTTCAGCCTTTAGACAACTTGACAGGGTATGTTGTTGGGTCTTCTACCATGTTGGAGTACACCGGAGTATTTTTCCAGTCATCAGGGTCCGCATATGGTTTTGGGTCGATGGGTCAGGCAGTCTCTTTGTTACTAAAAAGACAATCGAATGTATGCGCATTTTAGAAGCTTGAGATGTTTCAGATGATGAGAATCGTGCTGCGACCAAGGTTGTGGAATAAAGATTGATTCAGTCCTTAGATCGGAAAGAAAATGACTGACGATAAAGAAGAATATATTACAACATATATAAAGCTGGAGGTATTACGGGTGATTTTATTAAAATAGAAATTGCTCAGTCAAAATTTCTCATCTACTTATAGGGCAATGTAATATAGGAGCCCGGCTTGAGTGACTCAATTTGGTACAGATGCATTCTGGGCTTAGGTGATTTGTTTTGTGTCAGTTCAAACTGTAAATATAACCTTGTGGCAGTAACTCTTTACTCTCACAGTTATATAGATATGAGTGATAGTACTCTACTCGATAGGTAAGTAAGAGTTGTCTTTGTATTTTGGCTGAACATTTTAGGGCAGGCAAGACAACTCATTTACCTGGGCTGCACTTACAGCTGACTTCAAGTGTAGAGAGAGAGAGAAAAGAGAGAGAAACCTAATGATTTTTATTGGAATATATGTCGTGTTCTGTGTTTGGGTTAATTGATTTTTGTTATGGTTTTACTAAGTAATTGTCTCAGGTATATTTTCTCTCATGATCATTCTGATATTTATTTATGCTTTGGCTATGTCTTGTATTTATGCTTTGTCTTTGCCTCATGGCCGGCCCTGTTAACTTACTTGCACCGAAAAACACGCTCTTCTTACCTTTATGCAAGGTCTCACGGATCCTTTGCATAGGCTATCTTCTTGGGTTGGTGACAATTGTTGCACATGGGAGGGTGTAGGCTGTGATAACATGACCTGTAGTGTTGTCCGCCTCGACCTCAAAAACCCATATGATTATTATAATACTTATAATGATGATCATGCAACATATCTTTTGCAGTATTATGATACAAGTGAGGAGTATGAAGCTAACGATATGGCGCCATTGGGTGGGGAGATCAATCCTTCTTTGATGGAGTTGAAACATCTTAAGTCCTTAGATCTAAGTGGGAACAACTTTGATGGGAAAAGTATTCCAGAGTTCTTGGGTTCGCTCAAAAGTTTGCAATATCTTAGTCTTTCTTATGCGGGTTTTGGTGGAAAACTTCCTAATCAACTAGGTAATCTTTCTAATCTCCATTACCTTAGCCTTAGGGGAGTTGACATGGTGGAGGGGGTTGACAATCTTGAATGGCTTTCTCATCTTTCTCACTTAGAATATCTTGACATGAGCAAGGTGAACCTCAGTTATGTATCCAATTGGCTACAGGTGATTAACACGCTTCCTTCTTTATTAGTACTGCTTCTATCATAACTTTACTGCTCTTGAGGTACTGGACCTTTCAGACAACGGCTTCAATTCTCCTCTTCCAGGCTGGTTGAATAGGTTTAAACATCTAAAACACATTGATCTTAGCCAAAATGCACTGAACGGTACAATATCAGCTGCTATTCATAACCTGACTTCTATCACAAGCCTCTACCTCAATGGAAACAACCTTGAGGGTCAGATACCCAATTTCTTCGGAAATCTTTGCAGATTGGTACATCTTGGACTGTCTAATAACAATTTCAATGGGGACATAACTGTGTTTTTAACAAGTTTATCCCTATGCGTCCCTTCTAGCTTAGAGTATTTGAGCTTGGGGGGGAACAAATTTCTTTCAGGTTTGTTACCACGTCAGCTCGGAAATCTTATAAATCTCAAGTACCTTAATCTAGATCGCGCCTCATTTTCTGGTCCTATTCCATTGTCCTTAGGAGGATTGAAATCATTGAGATTGCTTTCTCTTAGTGATAATAATTTCAACGCTTCACTTCCAGAGAGTCTTGGGAATCTTTCAAACCTACAAGAGTTAACAATCTCTCATAATTCTTTAGAAGGTGTCATCGGTGAAACGCAGTTTGCCAATCTGACAAGATTACAATTTTTATACTTATCCACAAACTCACTGGCTCTCAATGTTAACTCTGCCTGGATTCCAAAGTTTCAACTCACACGTCTAGATCTATCATCCTGTAAATTGGGTCCAAAATTCTCCGCATGGCTTCGCACACAAAACTCTCTTTTATCTCTAGACTTATCTAATGCAAGTATTTCAGAAAACATCCCCACTTGGTTTTGGAATTTCTCTTCACAATTGTACTTACTAGATCTTTCCAACAACCAGATTAAGGGTGAATTGCCAAATGTGTTGCCAAATCAGACTTATTTGGGTTCCAACAACTTCCAAGGCCTCCTACCACGTCTAACTTCTAATGTCCAAGTACTTGACCTCTCCAACAATTACTTTTCAGGGAATATTTCACTCTTCCTATGCCATCCTTTGGATGAAACATATTTACTCTTATCTCTTGATCTCTCCAGAAACCTTCTTGTAGGAGAAATTCCAAACTGCCGGACGCATTTGACGTCTCTAATTTTGTTAAATCTGGATAGCAATAATCTATATGGGAATATTCCGAGCTCCATGGGTTCTTTAAGTGAGTTGTTATTGTTCTACTTGCGCAACAATTCAATATCCGGAGAGGTGACACCAAGTTTGCAAAATTGCACACTTTTACAGACTATGGATCTTGGCGACAATGGATTGTCTGGTAGAATACCAGCATGATCGAAAAAACCTGCCGAATCTTTTGGTCCTTGGCTTACGTTCTAATAACTTTGAGGGCAAAATTCCTGAAGAGCTTTGTAATCTCTCTTCTCTCCAAATGGTAGACGTTGCACATAACAATCTATCAGGTTCCATACCTCGATGTTTTAGCAATCTCAGTGCCATGGTCACCAAGAAAGACACAAACGTTTTGTTTGTAAGTCAAATTCTTGATGATGCGATATTGTTGAGTTCAAAAGAACCATTACTTGAATACAAGCCCAGCATGCTTTCACTTGTAACAAGCATGGATCTTTCACATAACAGTTTATCCGGAGAGATTCCACAAGAGAAAACAAGTCTTTTGAGATTGCAATATTTGCTTTTATCCAATAACCATTTAACAGGAGAAATTCCACAGAATATTGGCGTCATGGTATCACTTGAAAATCTCGATCTCTCAAAAAACCAACTTACAGGCGTTATTCCTCAAAGCATCTCAAGGTTAACGTCTTTAGCTCAGTTGAACTTATCGCATAACAACTTATCTGGAGAAATATCAACAGGTCCTCAGCTCCAAACTTTTACTGAGTCGAGCTATGTCGGTAATGACGGCCTTTGTGGGACTCCGCTTATGAAGAAGTGCAATGGAAATGGTTTTGGTGAAACTTCTAATACAGAAGCTCAAGATAGTGATGAGTATGACATTTATGTGGCTGTTGCACCAGGATTCTTGGTAGGTCTTACAGGTTTTTGTGCAGCTCTAGTATTTATGGATAAATGGACGTTAGCTTATTTTCGATTTGTGGAAAATATGAAAGACAAACTCCTTGCTCGTTTTTAGAAGAAGAGGTTACAGAAAGAGCACAAACAAGACATTGGCGACTTCGTTTTTCTTTCTTCTGAATGTGTAAGGCTCCCTTTCGATGTTTATATGATATTATATAATGATATGCCCATAAAAGAATGTATATATGTTAATTTTATTTCATTGAAGATCAATGATAAGAAAAAAAAATATAGAAGGAAAACTTTGATAAAGAAAGATGAAAGAAGGATCATATAAATAGAGAACATGAAAAAAACTGCCGAAAGATTGAAAAGAAAAGAACTGCAAAGAGAAATTATGAAAAATGAGAAAATGTATATTGTAGTGGCTTATTCCGCATCTCGGACTCAAGCTCCATAATTCGACCATCATACGACCACTCGACCTCATCAACATATGGCACAATGTATGACACATTACAGCTACAAAATTATATCTGTCATTTTCGACATCTACATCAACAGCTCGAATCAACAAACGCACCATCATCAATGAAGTCGTTACAAGACAGTAAGATCAGACCGTTACACAATCAGTTCAAAGACCATCAAATGTATATATTTTGGAACGTCCATCATTAAGAATATTAATGGTCGTCAAACGGTCATATTATAAGATCTATAAATAGGACCATAAAATTCCAAATGAATAACGGATGAATCCTCACTCTAACACTCTATACTCGAATATTCAGAACACCCTTTATAATAGCTAGCAATCTCCATAAGATCTCTCTTTCTAAAACCCTCAAGATAGGTCGTGGTTTTTAACCTATTCAAAGGTTTTCCACGCTAAACTTTTGTGTTAGTTATTACTAGCTGATCGCTAGTGTTCTGATTATCTTTGGTGTAAAGGCTAAGTTCGGATCATGAAATTAGGCTATTACATTTGGCCTCACCTGTGGGAACCGAAGTTCTTAATCCCATTGTCTAAAAAATAACTGACTATCTTTTCTCAGAATGCCTCTTCCAGACTAGAGTACACCAATTACTCCAGCAGAAGAAAATGTCGAACTAGCAGAATTACGGGACACTTTAAACTCTAAAACATAAAGGTGTACCGCTCTGGAGCAACAGTTAGCAAATGTGCAAGACGCGCTGAAGGTTCTGCAGGGACATTAGATCGCCACCCATAAGAACAAAGGCGCACAGCCAGCAGGCTAACGAATTTCTGTTCATGACAGACTAAGACCTCACGCTAATAACTTGGGAGGCAATCCAGATCCAAGAGGCCCACCAAGAAGTTGATGGCGGCCTTGCCGGAGTCAGACAAGTAGAGGACCCACCCCGAAGAATTTGTATTCCAGCGCGAGATCGTCTATGTGAGGGAAGTGGTGACTACAACTCTCGTGAAGGACACGTCTCACGCCCGGCCATTACAGCTCAACAATATGTGACCCAAGAACATGTTGAAAAGTGTATCAAAGAATTGTTCGAAGCCCAGGCTCAGAGAACTAAAGACATTCACAACAGATTGCAGAAAAGCCCGATTGCTCAAGAACTATTGGATGGCGAAGTTCCCACCAGTTTTTACATCCCAAAAATCTGCAAGTGCAGGGGGACTGGGGACTGATCCCGTGGAACACGTTCATGAATTTCAGGATGCTTTAGGCTTACATTCGACGCCCAACTATATTCTATGTCAACTTTTTCCTATCAGTCTACAAGGTGAACCTTTGCGATGGTTCCACTCACTACAAGAGGGATCTATTACAACATTTGAACAATTGCGAGAGCTCTTCATCAAGAATTACTCGTACAACAGAGACAAAGAGGATAATTTATATTCTCTCTTCAGTCTTAAACAGATACCAGGTGAGAAGCTCAAAATGTTCACTAAGAAATTCTTAGAGTTGGCTAGAAAAGTGGACCGACTTGATCATAAAATTACTATTTCTGCCTTTACCAACGCTTTTTTCGTGGATGAAAGAGCGAAGGAGTACCTAATTCTAAACAAACCCACGACTTTGGAGGACATAATCGAAAAGGTCAATAGGTATATTGATCTCGAAAGGATGGTATCCGAAAGACAAATAACTTAGAAATCGACCTTGACAACACGAGATCAATCCACATAGCAAGACCGTACTGCTGATCACGGTAGAGACAAGAAATAAACCAAGTCTAATGACGATCACCCTCGGAGAGGGAAAATATGCCTAAGCCTTGTCTTCCCTAAATGACTGTCACAATAGCCAACATATATCCCATACTCCAGAAGGACAAATTCTTCCGCAATGCCCAGTATCTCTAGCCCATCGAAACCAAACCATACTGCATACACCAATAAGTCCAATATCATGACACAGAATGTTGCTTCGCTCTACAGCGGTTGTTGGAGTATATTTTTACAGACGGACGAATGCACGAGTACATAGTGGGCGTTGAAAGTTACAAAAATTGGAGTTACAAGCTTACTACTGAGATCGTACAGATAGAAGAAGCAACAAAAGAATAATAGTTATATCACATCTCTCTCAGCCACTTTATCGAGAATTTAGCCATTAACAAGTCGTCCAGATGCAAAAGGCAATGTCTCGGCCAATGCCACTATTTATCCATGGTCGACAAAGAATCCCGTTTGCTCTCCGTATCTAGTTCTCAATGCACTAGAATCTCTTTCAAAGACTGCGACGTTCGCCATGTCAACTTTCCTCATCATGATGCACTTGTAATCATGTTAAAAATGAGAAATATCGTACTACATATAATGATGGTGGATACTGGCAGCAGTATTGAATTACTCTTCCAAAGCACGATCGATCAGATGGGACTGGCTGATAATGTTCAGCCTAGTAACGTAGATATCAGCAGATTCAACGGGTCTAAAGAAGAACGAGCAGGAAAGATCATACTTCCTATTACTACTGGACCGGTAACGATTGACATAGTATTTTACGTTACCAATGCAAGATCACGTTACTTGGGTATCATGGGATGTTGTTGGCTGCATAACATGCGAGTTATCCCATCAACCTATCATTTGGCGCTCCGATTCTATTAGAATGGAGGGATTTATAAAATCAAAGGTAGTCAGAAGCTTGCTCGAGCTAGCGAGAATTATGCTACCACCGTGATAGAACCATCGATACACAGCTCAGATAACAATTTCAGAAAACCCAGATAACATTACAGAGAATATTAGAGAAAACCAATTGCCAAGCGCAGAAACTACAAAGTATATCAAAATCAATGGAGACAAGCAAGGCACTTACATTATAACTCTTTTGCCCACAACAGAGTGTAATACTCTCATTGAATTTCTCAATGACAACAGTGATGTCTTAGCATGGACGTTCTACGAAATGTCAGGCATCGATCCAAATTTGGCTTGATACAAGCTGAGTTTGAAAGATAAAGCTGAGGTAGTCAACAGAAACAGAGAACTTTAGCACCAAGACTCTGCGAAGAAGTCAACAAAGAGATCGACAAACTCATTGAGGTTGGTTTTATCCAAAAAGCCAACTACCCAGAATGGATTTCGAACATCGTAGCAGTACCAAAGAAAAGTGGTAAGATCAGAGTATGTGTAGATTTTACGGACCTCAATAAACATACTTTGAAAGACAGCTTTCCACTTCATATTATCAACCATCTGCTCGATTCGACCACAGGACACGAACTCTTATCCATGATGGACGCCGCATCAGGGTACAATTAGATACCTCTACTGCCTGAAGATCAAGAGAAAATTACTTTTATCACAGAACATAAATTGTACTGCTATAAAGTTATGCCTTTCAGCCTCAAGAACGCTGGAGCCACCTACCAAAGACTGATGACACAGATGTTCAAAGACCATCTTGGGAAAACGATGGAAGTGTACATTGATGATATGTTATGTAGAAGTCTCAAGAAAGAGAACCATCTATGAGATTTACACACAACCTTCAAAATTCTTCGATCTAACAAAATGAGACTAAACCATGATAAATGCCAATTCGAATTCCAATCAGGCAAATTCTTGGGATATCTTATCAGCAAGCAAGAAATTGAGGCTGACCCAGATCGTTTCCGCGCACTATTATCCATGCCTTCTCCCAGGACGAAGAAAGACATACAAAAGTTAGCCGGCAAGATAGCAACAATCAATCTCTTTCTCTCAAAGTCTTCAAATTGGTGTCGATGATTATTCGACCTATTACGCAAAGGGACAAAAAAAAAAAAAAAAACCTAGAAAAAATCTTAAAATCGAATGGAATGCAGAATGTGAAGCAGCGCTTCAAGAATTATAACGTTATCTCATAAAACCACCAGTAATGAGTACGCCCAAATAAGGGGAGGAGCTCACAGTTTATCTCGCCGTTACTGAAGAGTCACTAAGCTCGGTCCTCATTTGACTTGATAAAAAGATAGAGAAACCTGTCTACTTCATCAACAAGATTCTCACTCCTGCAGAAACACGGTACACCAAGATCGAGAAACTACTTCTAGCTCTCGTCTATACATCGCAGAAGTTAAAATAATATTTTTAAGCTCACTCAGTTTGAGTAATGACAAATTATCTCTTACAAGAGATCTTATCCAAACGAGAAAAATCCAGGCGAGTTCAGCAATGGTCGGTTACTTTTGGTGAGCATGATGTACATTTCGAACCACGTCATTCTAAAAAATGGGCAAGCAGTAGCAGATTTTTTTGCAGACTTTCCGGTAGAACACCCCAACTGGGAAGAAGATTTTACCGACATCACTGAAGAACAGTTCGAAGAAAAAGCAGACTGGATATCCAAGAAAGGTTGGTGCCTACTTACTGACGGTCCTGCCGGACCAGCTGGGTTAGGCATTGGGATCGTTCTTATTATGCCTTCCAATGACAAAATTGAGAAATCCATACAACCAAATTTTGAAGCTACCTATTATAAGACCGAGTATGAAGCACTCATCCACGGATTCGATATGGCTTTAGAGATCGGCATACTCGAGTTATCTATGTACGCAGACTTTTATTAATTATGAACCATTATACGGACAAATATCATAAAAATGGAAAGATGGTGGACTACGCTGCAGCAGTAGCCGGCTAAATGAGCAGATTTAGAAAGGCAACAGTCGAACACTTGCCCCATGGAGAAAACAGACACTCAGATCTCCTTGCCTATCTTGTTGGAGTCCTGGGAACGGAAGCTCGATATTTAAGGATAGAAGTGGTATCCAACCCCAGCATTAATATCATCAGCTTAAATTTTGTTAATACTGGGGGCGGTAAAATGAACGAAGATGATTGGAGACAACTTTTTATCACATATATCGGACCCAAAAACAAGTCCAATGGAGAACTCCCCAAAGATCCTGCTGAAAGAAGACGTGTGCTGGACAATGCTAAGCGATATGTTGTCGACAATAACTGCCTTTACAAAATATCGATTGCAGGATCGTATCTCAGATGTTTATCTAACAAAGAGGCTCAGGATTTCCTACATGAACTTCATGAAGGCACTTGTAGATCCCATGCAGCAGGACGATCTTTAGCAAACTGAGCTCTCACTCAAGGAGTCTTTTGGCCTAAGATGAAAGCTCAAGCCATTGAATATCCAAGCAAGTGTGATACCTGCCAATGACATGGACCCCAAATATGAGCTCCAGCCTTGGAGGTCCATTATAGCAAAGTTGTCTAACCATTCAAAAGATGGGCCATCGATCTCGTGGGCGAATTCCTAACTGCTCCAGGAAAATAGAAGCACCTCCTAGTAGCAACGGACTACTTCACCAAATGGGTAGAAGCAGTTCCTTTCTATTGGACACGTAAAGATGAAGTCATCAAGTTTATATGGGAAACTATTATAATACAGTTTGAATGCCTCCACCTCATCAGAATTGATAATGGACCACAGTTCGTCGGTTCTATGATCGTTGATTTCCTCAACCAGTATAACATCATCCACTCCCCTTCAAATCCCTATTAACCAGAAGGAAATGGCCAGGCCGAAATCACCAATCGAACTATATTTAACGGAATCAAGGAACGTTTGACAGAAAAGAAGGGTAATTGGGTACAAGAATTACCACACGTATTGTGGGAATATCGAACAACACCTCGCGTATCCGCTGGATGCACTCTATTCTTGTTAGCATACGGTACTGAAGCCATCATCCCTACTCAATATCATTACCCACTACGGGATCATATCATGACCGACAAAGAAAATGAGTTCCAGTTGGCATGTAGCATGAATTGGATCAAAGAAACGAGAGATATGGTAGTCATGAACTTGGGAAGGTACCATCAGGCTATGGCAAGATCATATAACAAACGAGTTCATCATAGCGAGTTCAAAATTAAAGATCTCGTGTTACAAGAGATACCCAAACACAGAAAGGAACTCAATGTTGGGAAGCTCGCTGAGAATTGGGAAGGACCTTTTATTAACCCCATATTTGTAGTTTGGACATCCTTTGGTGTCAAAGTCTTCACATCCCTCACCAACTCCTCAATTTCATTTGCTATCCAAAGTGCATTTGAAAACTTATTTTCATTTCCAACCTTCCTAGTGTAAGTGTGTTCAAAATGGCACCCCTTAAGAACCATGCTATGACCATCATAGCTTCTCCTAGCATACACTAACCACTTATATTTTTTTACAGCACATACCTAAGCCTGTAACTCTCATTATTAACTTGTTTAGTTTTAAATTTATTTAGAATTGAAAATTTCCTCAAGTATTATTTAGCTTCATAAGCAGTTGGTCATTCCATCCCAACATGCAATGATTCATAATCAGTTTGAGGTTGTGGCTTAAAAATATCTTCTTCCTCTTCAAATATATTATTTGCTCCATTCAAAAAATCTCCAAACACTTCACATCTTCTTATGTCTTATTCATTAGGTATACCATCCCCATCCTAGGACGATTGGGTGCTGTAGTAACCTTCTTTAGCATCTAAACTATCTACATTAAACTGAGCAAATGGATCCATTCATTAATCTGTGTCTCAATGTCTTCAATGTCCCAACCCATATCAACATCATGCCTACCCTCATCATCATTATCTCCCCCCACATTAACATCATCCCCACCCATATCATCATCATGCCCACCCTCGTCAGCATTATCTTCATCCAGATCATTATCATACCACTCATTCTCAATACACCTTCCCAAATAGGAACTTTACCAACAACTTCTACATTGTCATCTGCTATATTATCATCATCACTCACATAAAATAGTGGTAAATGGTCCAATTCTTTCTCAGGTAGTTCACTTGACCTCGGTCTCTTCTTCTTCATAATAGAAGGTTAATTTTGTCCATTAGTTTCAATGTTTTTCATTTTGTCTTTCTTAGTCGCTCTAGCCTTTTTCTTAGAAATATCATTTTCACCAGTATAGCCACTCCCAACAGTTACATCACCCATAACTTAAGACACAGACACATCACCCATAACTTGAGACTCAGAACATCACCCATAACTTGAGACACAATCATATCACCCATAACTTGAGACATATTCACATCACCCACAACACTTCCTAGTCTAACTGTTTCTTTCTTGGTACTGTCTTCTTAGCCAAGGTTTACTTTCTAGGTAAGTTTGCCATATTATTTGAATCCCTTTCAAGTGTCTCATGCATGACTCTAGGAATTCCAGGTGCACTTGGTGCCAAAGCTATGATGAACACAAAGAAATGAATAGACCCAGTTGGGTCTACATCACTGTTATGCCATACACCAGTCAATGCATTATCTGAATCAATGACCACTATTTTACCTTTACTAATACAGTGTAGTTCAAGCATACTTCTAGGAGGATAAAAGGATTTCCCACATTTATGGTCAACAGTTTCAGTTATAGCATTTAATAAATTCATGTAGCAAAGATATTCCCCATCAACATCCTTCAACTTGTCATTTTCCCTACCTATGTAATATGTCACTTCATACCCCTTAGAAGGTTCATCTACACACCATTTTCCACCAAAGTGTATGACTACATGTTTAATTGACATCCAATGGCTGTTTTAAAGTAAAACAAACATAGAAAGATATATTCACATATGAGACAACATAGAAAATAGAAAAACCCCAAATTTGTAAACGTTATAGTTTGGAAAAAATAGAAAATTCCAAATTTCTAAACCCTAACATAAATAACAAATAAAAATTGAGTAAACCCTAACACTAATTTGAGATGGGAAGAACGTATCTCCCACTGAAGATAGATGAACCCATTTGTGACAGAACAGAGAAAGAGAGGTTTGTCTGAAGAACTAGATTATCTGGGAAAAAAAGTTTGTCTAAAGAACAGAGAAGAAATGTTTGTCTAAAAAAGAAAGTAAACCAAAATGGGAGGGAAATTTGCCACCTCAAATTAAGCCGTTATCGCGCGGCACGTCAGTAGATAATAGAATGCGATCTTAAGTAATACGTACAATCCACGTGCCATAGCTGAACTGCTGTTTATTTTCTAAGTGTGGGTTGAGCTTTTTGTTTATAAGGGGTAAGCTGGTATTTTCACTTGGTCAACCGGAGTCTTTATCGGTCAACAAAATTTGACTTGGTTTTCAAGCTAAAATAGAGTGTATTGTCGAATTTCAAGGAATGTGGGGGTCAATGGCAAGTTGATGCCATAATGTGGGAGGTTAAAGCTAAAAGATTCATAAATTTTTTATTTTTTTTTAACTGGTTTCGTTCTTGAAGACGCGGTTTTGGTTTCGGCCGTCTCTGTATTACCCAAGTAGTCCGGTATCAAAACTCTCTCCCTTTATTTCTTTGTTTGCTTCCTTATTTTGGTAGCCACTATCGATTGAAGATTTCTTAATCTTCAAATATGTTGTAAAGGTTTTGGTTCCAAAATCTTGAACCCTAAATTGTTTAGGCTCTTCCTTTTTTGTTGAACTTTTTGGTGCCGCAATTTCTTCTTCGTGAAATCTGCAATGGATTCCCTCACAGTAATTTTTTAACACTTTCTCTAGTGATTGTTCTTTTGTTCACTATGATTCTTAGCTCTTATTTTGATCGCAAATGCAGTTTGAGATCTTTTTCGTTTGCCTTGCATCGAGTTAATGTATTTTCAAAGGTCTGCCTTTTGTACCTTCTCTTTTCTAGCTTTATCTTTGGTTTTTTGCTGCATGTGATTAACTGTTTGAGTTTCAAATCCCGGATTGACTAATGTTCATAACAGGCTTGAGAGTGGCTTGGATAAATTTTTGTATCTTTTTTCTTTCTCCGAATTTTTTTTATAGTGTTAATCTGCTGCCATAGCTTTATTTCCTTAATGCCTAGCCTGGGTTTGTGCTGAGTTTTTTCTTGCCTTAAGAGCGATATAAATGCATTAGTAAACATAGTCTCTGTTGCCTTACAAAAAAAAAAAACATAGTCTCTGCAAGCTCTCCTTGGTTGATCTCTTATATAAATTACGTTTTTTTTAGCAAAAACACACGACCTAGCTTGTGCTCATATACTTTATGTTACGTCTTTTTACTTTGCAATATAGCTTGTGCTCATATAATTTATGTTACATCTTTTTACTTAGCTGTGAATATAGAAGCAATATATAGTAAGAGTCAGGTGCTCCAGGCTCCTTTAGACTGTTATTTTCCTTCCTATCATCTCTATTGTTGGAATCCTTCGTGGAGTTCTTAAGTACAGTGTGTTTGGGCTTTAGGTGGGGATGATACTCAAAAGCATTTCATTATCAATCCTCAGCATGGCACAAACATCAGTATAGTGTAACCCTCTTAAACAGACAAAATCAGTCAGCAAATTTTTTGATTCAGAAACTCTAAAATGCAATTATCCACAAGCAAAATTCGTAACCTTTCGGCGTCAAGGTGATACAGAAACAGATATTAAAGAATAGTAAAAACATGTAAATTCTCCAATCAAGAAGAAACTGAAATCTTTATTTTTTTCTCTTTCTCCCTTTCACTGGTAATAGCAACATATTGGTATAGCCAAATACAAATTAGAAAAAGGAAGAAAAAAAAACTCAGATATAAGATACACCCAGATTCATGCCTCCTCATTTCACTAAGGACTAGTGTGCTATATCTCCATGTTTGATCAACTTTGCAATGTACTTTTATCTCTTTTGGAACCATGTGATAGTGTTTCATCGTCTTCTTCTGAGGTTTATGGGATTTGTGCAATTTCAATAAAGATTTTATGCAGTGACTGTGGTTTTGAAAAGAAGGGGCAGTGATCACTTCCTTTAATCTTGTAAACTCCTTCAGGCGGGTTTTCCCCAACAAGCTTTTCTTGGACGTCTGGTGATAGTGCACGGTCATCAAGTGTCTGAACGAAGAACCGCCTGCTCTTACCGTAATTCTCTGGGGATAGAGAAAGCTTTTCCATGATTGGCCCTAATGGGATGGGTCTCATGGAAACTGTGGCCAAAGCAACATCCTGATAGCATTGTGCATTTAAGAAACAGTGAACATCCATTTCGAGGAAAAGAATCACAGAAATAAGTAACATAATTTGTTGACATTCCTGTGTAGATAACATATTTATTTTCTTGGCAATAAAAGTTATCTATTGTGGTTCCATTTTTTGCTAACTATATTCTTTAACACTATTAATGACTAGGAAGAGCAAAAAACAAACAAACAAACATAATTTCTGCAAATTAACAGATAAAAATAAGTACGATAGAATTTATATGGGTCAGGGATCCGGGATATATTACATAAATTTAACTTTGGATGGAACTAGAAAATATATTATTTCAAAACAAAAACTGAACAGTGCACAGGAGCCTACTAGGGCTGCTAATGGATCAGATACAGATTGATCTGCGACCAACCCAATCTAAATAAGACCGGAACCTGTTTGGCAAGATAAAGGGATTGGTATGACTGAAAATTTAAGTGTTTCCAGTGGCTGAGCAAGAACATCAGCCGAGTGGGGGCAAAGTTAGATAAGATAGGCAATTGGCAATGGAAATTTGGGAATGTGTAAGTAAGTGTGAATGTCCATTATAGAGTAGCCCCAGTCAAAATGAGGGGTCGCACTAGGATTGCTAGGAAACAATGTGAACTGACAGAACAAAAAATTGGTTACAGTAAAGGAATACATGGGTTTTTCTCATTAACTTCTGAACATAAGATGGAAATGTAGATATTGATCTTATATATATTTTTCAAAGTTGTGTTATGGTTTAACGTATGCGGTCACAAGACTCACAACCATCATTGTTTTCATGGAGAAACTGCAACCATAAAATGACTAGACAGGAATTTGTTAAAAAAAGAATGACTAGACAGGAACAAACTTTACAATTATAGAGCCCCAGTTCTAAAAGAAGATAGGATTATACGGAGAAAACTTAGGAAATAATTCAGAAAAAGGATATATGGAGAATTAAGAAGGATATATGCTATGGATAACTCGTCAAATAGAGAGTATATAGGAAACTTAAAGGGGCAAACCTTAAATTTTTGCATCGGCTAAAAATTAGGCAAATTCTCGTAACTGGGATAAAAATCAGGGAAACTAGCATAATTTTTATGGAATTTCAGTGGAGGCAGCTGCCCCCCACTCAGCTCTACGTGGCTCTGTCACTGAGTGTACTGTGTTCAGAATCAGCTTAACAAAATCAATTATATAAGTCGTATAATACGCATTACATTTATAGGGTCTAAAACAATCATCTCAATGTGTCATGATCAATCCCAGGCCGATAGAAAAGATCAATAGGTAGGAACTGTATAGAGTCCAAATTCTAAATAACAGTCCTAAGTTACTTGAAACAGGAACAGTAAAGAAAAGACCCAAAAATTTAGGCTTCACCATACCTTCGAGGGGGACTGGTTGAAATATAACCCCTTTATTTGCTCTTTTTCAAGCATGAGACTAGTAGGAGGCTTGTCTTTACCATTTCCAAATACTAGAAACTGTGACTCTTGCATAAACATCTCAGCTGGTCCTAGCTGCACATATTAAGTTGCTTGTATGAGAAAAAAAAACCTGGGAAAATATGTCTCGAACTAATGATAACCTTTATTTTGAAAATAAACTACTGATAACTTTGATTCCTAATTCAGGGATTTCTTCTGCCATGTGGCCCAATGCATGGCTGGAGAGTCAATCTCAGGACTTATACTTCTCGAGGCATGGTCCCGAGCACCAATGCCCAGGTCGATGTTTGTCTTTCATTAACATAATTCGCACTAAACATATGATAAACACAAGTTTGATTCAAAGCAGGTGGACTCGGCAAGACTATAATAGATTCAGTCTGGCTCAGCTGACACATTTGTGTTTCTGGCGCATATGTTTGACTGACAGTAATTTGGATAGAAACTAATGTCAGAACAACTAAGCTATTCCAGCAATGATAGCACAGTGGACTCGGACAGTAATCTCTGAGAAATTCATTGTAAAATTAGCCCTTGCAATTAGCCAAATAATCATGCATGATTAACTTAAGTACACTTTTCACACCAAAAATAATTGACATTTTAGACTTGATTAGAGTGAGAAATTTGGATCACTCACCTCTTCGGCAAAAACATCAAAAGGCCTCTGGCCATCTGAAACCATAGTAGCACAGAGAAAAATTGCTTTCACTATCTTTTCTGGGAAACACTGCAAAGCATAAGAGATACTTGCACCTCCACAGCTGTGACCAACCAGAATGATCTGCACAAAAACTACAAACATCAGAGTATTCTCCAGAATGATAGGTTAGCTAGATTAGAAAAATGAGAATCAGGTTTTCGCCTTCTTACCTTTTCTCCATCAGGTAATTTTTGAAGATAATCAATCAGCGGCTTCGCGTAATCTTTCAATGTTTTTATACTATCTGTATCAGTCCGTTCAATCCCAGAACCAACAAGATCCAAGGCAGTGGGAAAAAGACCTGCTTCTTCCAACAGAGCAACAGTTTTATACCAACACCATGCTCCAAATCCTTCTCCGTGAATAAGCACAATATTTTTTGTTTTAATGTTTTCCAGATCCAGTGGGACCTGCAAGTGTCGAGTTTTTAAGGAACTGTCTTTATATCGAACACAGGAATATGCAATGTATAATAGTTTTCATTTAGTATCGGTTCTTGTGATCACTAAGTACTAATACTGTGAACTGTTATGTTAAACACGAAAATGGATTTTAGACGTCACTGATAATACACAGCAATGCTTACAGTATGAACTACTTGTAAAACTCGTGATGTAGCACCTAAAAGAACTAAATGTTTTCCGAGATGATAAGGTCATGTTGAAGTTCAATGAAAACTATGAGTTAGTACATAAATAAAAAAACTGGAACTGAGTACGGTGAGTTGCCCTCGGCAATTGGCTACCAAAGCTGAAGAAAACCGCGAAGCACTTATGGTGCATACATGATACATGATAATACATGATACATTTACAAGATTAACATAGTTATCATAAAATTTTATGCACATTTATAGATGTCTGTGACGTGAATACTACGAATGCAGAAGCGAGATTTGTAAGAAAATCACGTTGTATATGAGAGTTAGGGAAACTAGGGTTTCAACTAAACAAATCAACTTACTTTAATCAAAATCAACTGTCAAACAAATAACCTAGACCTCCCTTTTTATAGAACACAAGGAGGGTTAGAATTAGGAACCCTAATTCTAATTGAAATAGAATTCTTCTTAAACTAGAAAATTGTTAATAACCTAAGTTGGGCCTTTCCAACAGGCTTTAAGCTAAAGACTAAAATACAAAGCATTAAATAAACATAGGTCACACGAAGGTAGACGACCTTATGAATGATGATTCACATCAAACCCTCCGTTTGAGAAGATTTCGTCCACGAAATCAAGGGGGTGGTGCTCCAGAGGACTCACGCACGTATGAGGTAAGCATCCCAGTATCTTCTTCTTCCTGCAAAACACGCTGAATTTTTTGAAGTCTTCCGCGAAATTTCCCATACCCCGAGACTGTACCCGAGAGCAGGGGTGCGATGGTGCCACCAACATTATTACGTCGATTGCTGTCCAATATTGAAGAAGGCATTGAGATCTGCTTCCCAAAATTTGCCAAAAATCCCTCCCAAATTGGGTCAAAAAATTGTGGGTTAAGGTCGAGCCAAGCCCGTAGAGCTTTTGGACTTTGGGTCGGATTCCTCAGGCTTTGGTAAGGCCCGGTTGGTTGCTGTAACAGGTTGGGCACAAAGGTTGACTGCACTGCTGGAGTGGTTTGTGGGCTTTGAAAAAGCATGTGCTCAACATGTGTTAGGGTGTGAAATGGGAATGGTGCACCTCGTTGCACCCAATCAACTCTTCTTTTTTCTCCCTCACGACTTCTTTCTGAACCTGCAACAAATACTCCATTGTTGGTAGCAGAAAAAACTTCATCGTTGGCAAAAGCTTCGTCTTTGGAGTTCCCTGGAACTCCGAATAGCAGTCCAATGATTCCACCTTCGCCAATAAACCCTCTCCCTGCAATAAAGTTCAGACCTGCAACTGGTTGCTTTAGGGTTTGTAAACCGGCTAAATCCTCAGTTAAAACTCTGATAGGAGGTACGCCCAAGACAACGGTGAGTACTCTGGTAGTCCCCTTTTCATCATACACTTTTCTTCTTGCCTTTGCAACCGGAACTTTATGGTGTCGTGAATCGACAAAATTTTGGGTTAAAATGTCAAGCGGAGGTGCACCCATTACAACGACAAATTGTTAGGTGCCATCTCCCTCGTCGATTGTACCTTTCCTTGCGGCAGTTTCACTTATTTCAGCAACTTCATCGGCGAGATCTCCATGACCGGCAACAACGTCTGGATCCGACTCGGCTCCGACTCGGCTGTCGGTTTCGTTTTGGGCAGAATTTTTAGTGATTTATAACCCATATGCCACCAACGTGAGTGGCTCCGCACGCTAGATTCTCGTGCTTCTTCTTCACTCGTAAACGTATTGTTAAATTCGTCTCTCCTCGCGGCGACGCTTCCCTCTAGAGAGAGATCTTCGGTTACGCCCAACGGAGGTAGTTGGGGGGGGGGGGGGGGGGGGGAAAAAGGCTCCCATACCCAAAGCCTCGATAAGCTTATCAAACTTAACATCGATAAGCTTATTAAACTTATCCTCGATAAGCTTATCAAACTTATCATCGATAAGCTTATTAAACTTATCCTCTATCCTTGCTACATCTTGCGCTAGAGTAGGTTTCTTCGTCGTGGGTCTTCCACGAGGCATTTTTGCTCATGAAACTGACTACGCTTAGATCTCACGCAGCTCTGATACCAATTGACGTGAATACTACGAACCCGGAAGCGAGATTCGTAAGAAAATCACGTTGTATTTGAGAGTTAGGGAAACTAAGGATTCAACTAAACAAATCAACTTACTTTAATCAAAATCAAATGTCAAACAAATAACCTAGACCTCCCCTTTTATAGAACACAAGGAGGGTTAGAATTAGGAAACCTAATTCTAATTGAAATATAATTTTTCTTAAACTGGGAAACTGTTAATAACCTAGGCTGGGCCTCTCCAACAGGCTTTAAGCTAAAGACTAAAATACAAAGCATTAAATAAACATAGGCCACACGGAGGTAGACGACCTTATGAGTGATGATTCACATCAGTCTGTTACTCATCTTCCTACAAAATAAAAGAGACTTTCACATTTTAGTGGGCCTCATCTTCTTTTTGCAGAAATATAAATTTTAATGTAGTACAATGTCGTGGGGTACATTGAATCATTAGTAGGTGACAAACTACTTGTTACAAAGCAAATGGAACCGACTGTACTCCAATATTTGCTAGGAGTGGAAAGTTGTTATTGGCCCCTTCACATAAAGGGGCTCGGTTTACGCAAAAAATACCTCAAAAAATGTCATTAGACTTAAATTTTATACATAGCTTCAACAGCGCGATTCCTGTTGAAACCCTACACCCTATCCTCTTCTTGGCTTTGTCTTTTTACCTTGTCAAAAATTTGAAAAGGAGAATGCTGTTTTAAAGGTCATGAGTCACAGACTCTTCATAGTTAGAGCTTTAATGAGAACCCTAGGGCACAAAACCTGATGAATTTTAGTGTCTTGTTTGTGATATATATTCCTGCAGATGTGCCCAACGGCGAACAATCATCAATTTATTAAACCAGTTTATTTTTGCTTATTATTTCCATAATTAGTTACACCATAGTTGATACAAAATTAAATCAGCTTATAGATTACAGGATTCTAGGCGTTCCACTTTCTCTAACCTACTTCTCTTTCTTATCTCTTCCCCCTCTCAGACCTCAATTTCTCCACAGTCCTAACTCCCCCATATTATCATTTCTCCTTCACGTCCATACAATAAATCGAACAAGTCGAACCAGCAACTATACACCAGTAGCGGCATTCCTGCCACCACGCAGGTCGACTCCGATTGTTCAATCGCCGCCAATCAGATGGACTAAATGACAATAACTCACAACGCCTCACATAGTTTTCCGACTTCATTTCTAGCATCGTATCAAAGACTACTCAAAGGGGTAGTAACTAGTAATATACCCTCTTCTATCACAATATAATTTCATCACAAAACACTTGAAGTCAACCACTCTAAGTGCTACAAAGTAACAAACTAGCACAATTTAAAAGTTTAAAGACTAACAATCAACATTTTGGAGTGAACTTAAGTTGAATCACAAACAAACCAACCTGTTGTTGCTTCGCACTAACCAGAGACTCATCATTCGGAGCGCGTCTTCTCGAACTCGTCGACCCAATTCGCCTTGACATCGACCCTTCGAACCTCTGAGACAACTGGTGCTGATGAATAGCCATGGACAGAGCTTGACGGTGCAGTAATTCCTCTTCAGTTGACATTTTTCTCTGAGAAGACCTTGCAACAGGAGCACCACCACCTCTCTTGCTTCTCGATCCAATATCTCTCACATCTTTCTTCGACATACAAAACAATCGATTACCCATTGTTGAGAAACTCAATTGTAACAAAACCCAGAGTTTAGTTTGGTTGATTTCGATCGAGAGAGAAAGAAAGAGAGAGTTTGGTAGTATTTGTTTGGTTTAAGAGAAGAAGGGAATCAAAGACAAACAAATTAGAGAGATTTTTGAAGCAAAATTCCAAGTGAAAGTGAGAACGGAGTTAATAGTCGTTTTCAACGCTTTGCTGGCTAATAGTCGTCTAAGTGATTTTATTATTATTATTATTTCTAGGCCCTTTGCCTTTAAAATTTTTTTTTTTTTTTTTTTTTTTTTTGTTATTACACTACAATAGTATGGGATGGTGAAAAAATGTACGCGAAAGAGAAGGTGAGGGAGAAGATGATTTGAATTTGGTCTGTGAGGACGGGACAGACCGATTAAATGTGACATCTTTTATTTTTGAGATTTGCCTAGAACAAAAACACTCTTCATTCGTTTCATAAGTAGCGGTATGTGACATCTCCAACAAATTTTACATTTTTATCGTTGTGACTTACTAACAACCTAGTGTACTTTGTTCTTAACCAAGGCCATTGGGATTAGACTCACCACACTGTGGTATTGGATTGGATTTGGGGCAGTGCATCTAGGTCAATTTGGCGTTGTTCTTGTGTGTTGTCAAAAGATTTGATTGAGATAGATCAATTTAATCTAGCAGATGTGCGAGGAAGGATGGTTGGTGTTATCGTCGCTTGGTTTCCATACAAATGTTGGTTTCTTAAATTTTTGGTGAGAGAAATCATGAAACCTCTATTATGTTTCTTAGTACATTAACACAAGTAATGTAGATTTTCAGGTATTTGTGATATTGAATCCAATCTTAGTAAACATCTTGCATCAGTTTTATTTTGTAGGCCAACAGAGATTGAGCCAAATATACATATTCATAGTACAATGGCTTATTTCCAATACTCGACCTAAACCCAAATATCGACTTTCAGCTCGATTGGATGTAAGAGCCAGTTTCGAACCTCAAGCTCAGGCCTCAATATACGACCATCACACATTTACTCGACCTCGTCAAGGTACACGTGGCGCATTTATGACACATCATGGAGCGGTTACAAGGAAGAAGAGTTACACAAACCGTTACTTGACCATTATGAAGACCATTGTAATGCCCCGATATTTAATTTGTTTCAAGTATATATAACTTTATTTAAACTTATAGACTTAATTATATATATGGGTTGGGGTTGGGTTATTATAGTAAAACTACTACCAAGTGCACAAAATAATTCCTAATGTCTTTCTTTTCAAGAAGTAAAGGCCACGTGAGTTGGAGGAGGATAACTAGGGTTTTAGATTAAAGGCTACCTTTTCAAAAGAGGAAATTTTATCCATAGCAAGAGAGCTACTAACACGTGAGAGAGAAGAAATAAACTTTATTAGCTATTCTCTACCACTCGATGAATTACGTAAGAGAAAAATCAACGATACGACGATTGGCGAGAAGGAAACGAGAGCGAATCTTCGGCGAGTCAAGGAGTTTTGCCGGTGAAATTCGTGGTGTGCTCCGCCTTTATTTTACGAAGCAAGTGCACTATCCTTACTTTACAACCATGATTAGATTAAGGTTTATAGAGATGATTATTAGTCGGGTTATACAAGTATCTTATGATTGCTTAAAATAAGAGTTATTTAATAGAGAATTGGATTTAGTTAAATCATATGCTATAAAAAGAAATCGTAGCATATTTACCCTTCATATCTAACACTGAGTAGTACAAACCGAGTGATATAGTTCCATATAAATTCTTTTGTATGTATAATATATAATGGGGTCACTAGGACCAATAGCTAGTATGGGAAGTTAAGTACAGTAGACATTTAAAAGAGAAAGGGCACACATACCAATTTAAGGGTTTACTTTTTATATGATACAATAAAATATTAATGCATTTAATGGGTTAACTATGTGACTGTTAGTAGTGTAGGTTGTGTGTAGCTACACTAGAGTATAAAATTATAGTATTGAGTTCAAGTTCAATAAGATATTTACATACTTTCTTGGAAGAGTTACTGTAGACTGATTTGAGAAAATCCTTCTCGGTGAACCTCTTTGCTACGTATGGTTAGGACTTTTCATAATTGTGTAGAGATACTTAAATTGTCGTTGTACAAATAGAGCAACATTAAATACATATGCATGATGCTTCCAAGATTTTATTTAGCTAGATAAGTAGGTAGGAGAGATAAGTAAAGTACCTCTAGAGTAACGTGTACATCGGGTTTATTGTTCAGGCCTACGGTAAATCTTGACATTTCCATGGGTTTCAATCTCTAAAAGAATTTTGGTCAGGTCATAGGAATAATAGAGTCCGTGACATTTCCATGAGTTTCAATCCCTAAAAGAATATTGGTTAGGTCATTGATTTAAACTGTAGGCATCTCCTTGGGTCATATCCCTAAAAGAGTTTGGTAAGGTCATTGGATTCTGTGGAACATTGGGCATTTCCAAGGGCTTTAAGTCCTAAAAGAGATGCTAATCCGGATGAATTTTGGATTACTTTCCGTGCAGAGGACGGAAGATTTCTAGAGTACGGTTCAGCTATATGGACAAACCCCTGTATACAGTTTACTGATAAGGATTTTTATGCATTTAGTTATTGCCCTAACATCGATGAACGATTTAGTTGTAAGTCACTCTAGTCACTAGGACTAGATCAGTTATATATCATACTACACTTGATTGACATTAGATAACAATTTTTATATATAGTATTATTGGCTTCACCTATATATCTTATATGTTATGGTGAATTTTAAGGATTGCGTACTTGCTTAGCTGTGGCTTGCTAACGCCTTGCGCGATACTTTTCAGGACCAGGTCATTAGCAGGGTGTTCAGGTCAGCTAGGGGTAGTAGTTGGGACCGCGCTACATCATTTTTAGTTTGTGTGTCGTTGATGTGAGATTCTATTTAATTTCTTTGGTTGTAGCGATGTTCATGGCAGACTTTTAGAACATGTTGGCTTGATGTTTATTTAGATTGATTTTTCGCTGCGCACATTTTGTGTGGGTGTAGTTATGTTAATTCGTTTAATTACTACATCGTTGGGGTCATCCGTTTGGGGATGCCCGACCTGTTCACGGCCTTGAGATGCATATTTTGATAAGACTCAGATTATAAATTTTGGGGCGTGACAACTATTATGAAGACTCATCAAAACCTGATATTGTAACGTTCTTCATTAAACCAATAACGATCATGTTATAAGACTTATAAATAGGGCTAGAGAGCTACAGAAAAAAATGAGCTTCTCTGAGACCTTCTTAGAGACCTTTTCTACATCTCTCTCCATGTAATAACTAGCAATCATAAACAAAGATCTCTCTCTTTCTAAAATCCTCAGGAGAGGTCGTAGTTTTTAACCCATTGAAGGGTTTTCCATACTAAATCTCGTGTTAGTTATTTTTTCGGTTCTTAGCTAATCTCCTATATTTTAAGGGTGTAAAACACTATCTTCGTCCAATACGAAAGTAGGCTATTACACATAGGACAAAAACATGCCACATTGAGTTCCACTCGACATGTATGACCAAAAGACAACATACAGTTTACCGCCCTGTCCAAACAAATACTGAACGTGTACATATGTTTATGTCAAAATGACCATAACTTATCCCAGAAGAAAGAGGAGAAACTGATAAATGCGGCTAATGCTCAATCAAACAATAAAAGCATTGAAAGGATGTCCGTACATGAATGAATGTACGTATTTCCCGAAGCACATGATTTATGTAAACAACATATCAAACAAGACTAACATATACCCACTAACATAACACAACATATGAATAGGAAACATCTTGGTCTCTGCCTCACTCCCGAAGGCCAAGCTCAAGCTCAAGCTCGTCATCCTCTTCAAATAGCCTTAAGAGACGAGCATGTTGCTCTTCTCTCTTTTTCTTCTGCCATATCTTGAACAAAAATACAGACAGTACCACAATGGCTGCAAGTCCAAGGAATATGAGGACCACCCTGAGCCCAGTGCTAGAACCAGCACCATCACTCTTCTTCTTTATCCCATCTTTGGAACTTGACGGATCCTCAGCCAAACCTGAAATGACAGACAAATTACTGTGGGAGCTGTGATAGAAGATTTAAAACCTTTACCACATAACATAATTATTTCTAAACGAAGTTTAACGCGCCATTTATGAATGGCCATTGTGCAATTTTATTTACGTTAAACTGATTTAATTAGTCCCAATATCGCGCATGACAACAAAACCAATCACAACTCAAAAAATAATAATAATGTCACTTGTTCGGGGAGGAATACATGGTTATTTTTATAGCAGGTAATACAGGACCACTGCCAGATAGGTTCTAAGATAATAAAACATAATAAAGCAATGACTTTATACATGCCTTAATTAATCAGAGGTATCACACACAAAAATGAAAGCACATACTGAGCATGAAACCCAGAAATTTCACAAAAGCAGTAAATTATGATCTTTTACATCAATAGAGCAGCCACGTCATGAAATGGTTGTTATGATATAATGGATGTGTAGTACGTGATCAGTTACAGTCGAGTCTTACAACGGGTTCCACATTTCTCAAAACAACTCCATGCAACCCATTTTGCACTTTTACTCAACTTGATAGCTATCGAGTGATTCGGGTCCATACACTCACAAATTTGAAATAAATCCAAATAATCCACTATGGACCCATCTTTCTGTCTTTTTCAAATATATTCCTTGACGTGTCTCCTTCAACAGCCAATAACTGATGCCTTTTATTTACTCGCATTTGAGCACACAATGGACAAACCTTTTAGGAGTCAATTAATATTTGAATATTGTTGCAATAAGCTTCTAATCCATGCCTACCATTTATTAGCCCCTCATAATGTTGCGATGAACTTCTAATCTGTGTTAAGCAAGTGTATGCATTATGAAGTTCCAACATTTAATAACCAATAACGACCCTTATGATGCTACCAGTTCAAGAGGTCCTTAATAACAATTGAGCACATCATGGTGGGCTGATCTTTCATGGTGGGTTGATCTTTTGGTGACATGTATTCTCACTGAAGAAAGCACCTCTCCATTGAGTGTCTATCCTTACAATTACTGGATAAGGTCTGAAGTTGACGATATATTACATTTAGTACCCTACAGTTTAGAAAAGTCTTTGTAGACCCTAATTTTAAATTTTGATTCCAAAAAGTACATTTTATAATGGCATAATTGACCTTACTGTAAAACAGCTTCCGTCTCACTTGGCTGAAATTAAAATTGTTACACTAAATTGAAAATCTCTCTTATTATCTCGTTTGAGCGCTTAACAATCTTCTTCGCAAAGGTTAAAGATCTACTTCTCAAAAGCTCCTCATTTCTTTCATTTTTATCACTTATTAATCGTTTATAAAGCTAAACTCAACTTATTATATAGCTTAACTTGCAGCCAATGTGAATGAATTTTAGTTTTGTAAGCTATCGTTTTGATATGAAATTTATCGAATTAGAAGATCATTGACTTAAAACAATGACTGACTAAAAAAAAAATCAAAACATATCCCCCTTAAATATTAAACTCAAGTCACCGTAATGGGAGAGATCCTTACCTAGAATAATGCGTTACTTTTATGATAGATCCAGCAAGTAAAAGAGATGAGATGGAGGGTGAGAAGGCTGCTTTATGTTAAGAGAAATGGAAGGGCCTCAAAAATGTTGTGAGAGGAAGATGAATTAAATTGGGGAAAAAGAGAAATATCAGAAAATTTGTTAATTGAGTAATATCGAGGGCAATCATGTCATTATAAAAGATTAGGGTACTACATGAAACTAAACTTTAAAGTTAGGGTCTGCCAAGAATTTTCTAAACTCTAGGGTACTAAATGCAATTTATCGCCAACTTTGAGCTTCATCTGGTAAATCCTTCTTCAATTAACTCGGGATCCACAATGACCTAAGTTCACAAGGAAGTATCATTACCATCCATATTGCACATTCCAGACTCATATGAACATCTTCAACGTGTGACCTTTCTCGAACATTTATGGCAAAAAAATATAATAATTATCTCCTTCAGAACTCTTCACAATATTTCAATCTGCCCTCTTCCTCACCAGCCATAAGCAGCAGACCATCTACCCAACAGAAACTCGATTAACTCCCTCTTGTACAAAACTTCCCTCCTTTCAGGTAAGTGGCAACGTTTTCATCTGGAATAGGTGAAACCTCTAGGTACAGTAGTTGTGGCTAATTTTTTTTTCTTTTCCAATTTGCCTTCACGAAAAATGATAACTTGTGCCACCAGCTTCCAAGGCTAATGCTGGGCAAGCTTCAAGTACAAAGACTTGAATGTCACCTTTGTCATACCTTTCGTAGCATCTAGCAACTACTGTCCACTGTTCTCAAATTTTCTCCTGTGAAAGATCTTCTAACATTCCTTTCTTTTTCTCCTAAAAAAAAACCTTAGCTTAAGGTATCATTTGTCGCTTTCATTTTTAGAGGGTTTAGGCTTGGACCACTACGTTTGTAAATTAATTTTCATTTAATGAAGTGGTCCCCTCCTGACTCCACACACATAATCAGGTACTTCCTTAAGAGAAGAAAAAAGATGGAGCTTTTCCGAGTAAGTTCCTATCAGCAAGTTATAGAGACCTTTCTATTTGAACAACTATGTAGTCTCAACGTGGTATGTCTTGAGCTCCAAGTTGACCTCCCTTCAAACCAAGTTTATAGAAGGACTAGATCTAAGATCTACTACTGGAACACTTCAGACAGCAATAGCTAGACAGCTCTTGAGCTTGGAGTACTTAAAGAAAGAATCAAATCTAACCAGGTCTCAACAGTTAAGCTGCAAAGAGGAAGAGTGCAAGGAACACTCGAATGACTAACAGATTTCTGCCATAGAAATTTGCAGAAACATCTGATGCAAGAACCACAAAACTCCACATGTTCTACACCCCTTTCCATTGTCTATCTATCCAACCTAAGTCGACTGAAGAAACTACTTGGGGGGGAGGGGGATAGATGAAGAAGGAAGGTTTTGAAACGCTGCAGTTATAATAAAACCAGATTAAGCAACCAACTAACAAACTTCCCAACTGATCATTACATCAAGCATTAAGAGTTCAATGCGGAAGATCATTAGCTTATTTATTTTCATCTCCACGGCAATATTGGCACCACAGGTGTGACACTCAAAATTCCTAATGTAACACGAGCGTATCCTTTCATTTTATACCATATAAAGATTCTAGTGTTTGTAAATCCCAGTGTCCTTTCTTATTTCTAAATCAAACCAAAGGCAATAAAATCTTTAACATGAACTTGTTATGTTAAGATTTCTAGCATTATACTAGATATATACATTTCTTATAGCTTTCAGCAACATATCACAGAAAGCTTATTTCGTCAGTGTTCTCAATACTTACTGATCTTCAAGCATTGGCCTCTCTACAGTGATTACATTGTTGTACAAACATAGTACCCCCAACCCCCACAATTGTCTCCCGCCTTTTCCACCCAAAATTTTCTAACGACCTTGACTACATACAGGATAGCAACCTATTAATGATCTTTAGGAAAAAGAAAAATCTCCAGTGTCTTGGATAACCTTCTTAACTTATAGAAAACAAACCATCTTTATTCTCACAAAAATCGATGGACCTCATTCTCCAAATACCAATTTCTTCAGTCATTAAACTCGTCACTAATCCTTATACTTCCAAAATCCGGCACCTCTTAAAGATCTTCAGAAAACCAAAAAGCTCCGTACAGCAAGAACTTAATAACAAGAGTTTTATTATAGTTCACTTTCCAGGAATTACTTCTCATCCTAATATGATCTCGCAACTTCAGGAATACTACCAGAACTAAGCTACACTTACTAAGAATTCAAACAGACAACATCCCGAAATAAAAACCACGATAAAAATGAACCAGACAAAACTTAACCACTCAATTAGGAAGAGAAAAAAAAAATCACCATTGGAACCACTCACTAGATGTCTACACTAGAAAAGAAAAACGTTATCACCCATTGACTTAAATCAACTATAAACCTGCACCCTAACCAGCATCGATCAATAACCTAATCATTTTATTATCAAATTTTCATCTTTGTAATCAGAATTCCCACATCATAATCCAAACTTAAATCCCCAATTCAAACAGTAATCACCACATCAACACACGAATAATTAAAAACCCAGAAATCTTTGGCAATTTTCATCATTGGGTATTGTTTGTTAGGGCCCCAGTCACAGTTGTTAAGCAGAGAATGAATGCAACTAATGTGAAGATCTAAAACATGGAATCACAAAACAAGAAGTATGAGATAGATTAGATTAGAGAGAAGAAACAAACCAGTAATAATCAAGTGTTGAGAAATCAAAGAGAAGAAGATTAGGTAACATCGCCAAGATCTCCAACCCGAGATTTCGCTCATCTCTCTGATAAAATTGTTGTCTGTGTTTCTCAGTGTTATGTAATAAATCCTCGAGAAAAGTAATCAGGTGTGCAATAATAGTGTTGTGTAAACGCGTTACAATTTATTCTGTCTCATTGTTTCTTCTACATTGTTTCACATTAATTTGTTGACCATCTCAAAAGAGCTCTCTACCCAAACGACATAAACCGGGCAAGCTGACACAAGGCCGAGGGGTCATACCAACCTCGAGTGCTGAGAATCGAACCCTGTACCGCACCCGCAGGTAGGGTGTTAGCCGTCCTGACCGCTGGAGCAACCAGGTAGTTGGTCCCTAATACTTGTTTGATTAGTCTATGAAATCATGATGAAAACAAACAAACAAAATTGTGCACATCGAAAAATTACTTTATTTCTGTTGTATCGCTAATGTTAAGGTGTCTGCCTTAAAAATATCACCTAGTTGATTTATTTTATTTACATTTGTATAAAATTTGCCTCAAGTCAGGAGCACACAAACATTAGATGCAAAACAAATCATAACATATATCCCAGTTATAAAGTATATATGGACGGTGATTACTAATACCAAATCATATATTTACATATCAAGTACGAAAATATTTCATAATCCCAAACATCGGAATTACAGAATATGACAACCTTATGCATAATTATTACATGCGCAACAAACCATAACACCCAGCTACTAAGTACTCAAATTGGATTGCGCTTGACTTAAGCCATATCTAAAACTGAAATATGTCAGTGGGTATAGTCAGTGGGTATGGAACTCCTGCTATATCTGGTGGTAAGCTAAAGCTCCTATCCTCTTCTTCCATCTGCAAAAAATCAAATGAGTAAAGTTAGCTTGGCTTTTTTGTTTTATAAAATATGATGAACAGAATAATGTAGACAATAACATATTACTTGAGCAACTTCAAATGTTTATATATCTTGAATAAAAAATAGGAGGAGAGAAGGATTAGGAGGGGAAAAAACACTGAGAAACTTGGGATATCCATTGAGGATATGTTATTGTATTGAGAGATATCCAACGAATATGGAAATATAAATTATCAATATTGTTTTGAGAGAACCTTAGAAGTTTTATGAACACAAGTTATTGCACACACTTTAACATAATCAGCAAATTTATATAAATACCTATATTCTACATATTTTGTTATAATAAATGAGCACCAATCGCATACAACTAGTTAAGCAGAACTTTTAACATTGCTCTTATGTAAAAACACAAAGTAACTCATTAGAATATATCATACCATTTTGTGTAAATCAAGTGGTTTCATCGAAATTCAGATCTTTATTACTTTACCTTTCTTTTAAGGCAACTCATTGGAATAGCATACCATTTTTTTTAAAATCATGTAGTTTCATCGAAATCAAGTTATTATTTCTTTACCTTCCCTCTAAGGCACTCGTTTGCTGTTTTCAGTATTTCCTCCTTCAAAACCAAAAAGAAAAAAAGATCTCAAATGTTAACAAAACAGACAATGCAGTAATCATCTTAATATCTCAAGGGAAGATGTAATACAAGATATATTACATCAACTTAAATCCCAAGACTTTTTTGTTAAGACCAAACCTTGTTCTTCATCATTTGGATCTCTTGAAACATGATCTGCATCTGAAACAAAACATTTCAATTAATCATAGAGTATCTAGGAAACCATGAAGTAAAATAGGATAGAAGCTAATAGGATAAATTTAATACCTTGGTTGCTCGAACGTGGTGTATCCAAAGGTCAAGATGCTTCTCCAGTACAAATAAGTCACCCAACGTCATAGTTCCAGTGACCCCTCCAAAGATATACCTAAAAAGTATAACATCATACCAAATATTATAGCAGTAATGTCTACACGAGTTGGTTGGCGTTTATCCCTACGACCCTACCTATTTGTTTATTTGTCAACTTCTAAGAATTAAGACATAATGTACTATAAGCGGCTCAAAATCAGTAATAACGGGATTTAAATCTATAAATGTCTTTTACATGACAGAAGGCGACAATAAGTATTTCCTTGTTTAGGTCAATCAAAGGGATAATTCATGAGCCCTAAGTGCTGAAGAAGGATCCCAATTTGCTACGCTTAATTATGGTGGTGACTTAGTAATCATTTACTTTAAGGTGTGGGTAAACTGCGCTGTAAGAAATAAAATCAATTTTAGTTTTACCTGAGCCCTTTCTCAAGTAGTTGAATCTCATTTTTCAGCATTGGTATCTCCTCTTCTGACTCCTGTTTGAAGGATACATTAGGAATCTGTGATATCAAAATTTACTAAAATAAGTAAAATAAATTTGATTTCACTCCACTCATCATAGATTTCCATCTTTTTTAAAGCATCATAGATACCCATGAATGTTGTCGAATATGTCCCCAAATAGAGGGAGGAAAATAATTTTATGATTCAAATACTACTACAGTTTCTATTTATTACTCTAAAAAGAAATATCATCTTTAGCATAAGTGGGAGAGAACTCTAATGGCTTAAACAAAAGAGGGAGAAAACTCTAATAGGAAGGTGAGAGTTGAAACTTCGAGGCATAACAAAATATGTGGCTGAGGGTGCCTTCATAAAGAACTTGGATGTGCCTTTTCAAATTTCAAGTTACTGGAGTCCAATTTTTTTCAGTAATTCAGGCCGTAAAAAGAGAATGCTTATCGCATATAGGTAGCAGAGAAAACTAGTCTGAAGGCCTTGAACCTTCAATGATACCGAAATCCCTTGACAAAATTTTAAATATTGAACTCCAGTAACCGGGTTTAAATTCTAACTCTGAACAAAATGCCAACTATCAGGTCGGCCCGAATGTAGACACTATCCTCAGTTAATTATAAATGAGAGTTAAATCATGTTCAACAACAGAGTCCTGATCTTAGACTCGAGGAAATGGGGTTGCAAACCGACTACTACAGCTAAGAATTCAACAGCTGAAGCCAAAACTGGGAAGCATTGAAATACAGGAGGGTAGATAAGGATAGATATGGGAAGTTTCCTTTGAGATGTTCAATAGAACATTTCTACAATTCCAAAATAAAAAAGGGATACGGAAAACAATGATATGTCTCTTCTTAGCTGTAGGAACCTGGCTCTGCAGAGTCTAAGATTTGTCTCTGCCACCATTATCACATATTCTTTGATAAATAGAGGCGAAGGCTTTAGTATAAACTAGCTTAATCCTTTTCTTGTATGTTCACGCATGCTTACAAAGAAGAATGACTACATACATACCATAGCTTCATGTGTCTCACTTTCTCCAAGTTCATCCCCTTGAGACGATTTCATGTACCGCTCAACCAGTCCTTGCAGAGTCCTTTTTACATGTCAGCACAAAATTTCAGTTAGATTACTCTTCATAATACTGGTTCAACAATATGTATATATATATATAAAAATATACTGAGAGAGAGAGAGAAAGAGACCCGTTGGTTGAAAGTTCGTAAAGCTTTCCATGATTGGAGAAAATTATGATTCCAATATCAGCATCACAGAGCACAGACAACTCCTTCGCCTTCTTGAGAAGCCCTCCTCTCCTCTTACAAAAGGTGACTTGTCTATGAACAGGGTTCTCAATCCTTTTCATCTGCACCTTGCCTCTTGCCATATTTTACGATTTGCTTACTGCTTAGCTGTATATTGTTCCCTGCACACAACCTCCCACTAGTTTAGACTAGCTTCGAGGTCGTTGCTCTCTTGTTTTCTCAAACAAACAGACAGACTTATTTCTCCAATACAAAGAAAAGATGAGATGGTTATATATATGTGCAGCTACTACTGCTTCACCATGGACACAATGGCCCACCCGCCACACGAGAAAACCTGGCACGTGCCCCAGGGATTTGTCGGCCGAAGAGTCATAATAATCCCGGACACCACTTTGATTAGCAGAAAGAACTCCCCTTTCTCAGGAGAATAAACTCTTTACACTACTTTACTATGTAAGTTATAACATGTTTTTTATTATTATCAAAAAGTACCATTAGATTTGAACTCTATTTAGTCTTTATTATAAAAAAGAATTTTTTAGGTCAGATCGAAACGCATTCAATCAAAAACTTATATTGAGATTCTCTTCCAATCAAAATGTTGGAATCATAATCTCAGTGGAGGTAGATAAGGATAGTTCATGTTGTGCCAACTGCCAAACGTCAAACAAGTGTATGTTTGTGCTCCAAAGTATAAAGCTTAGGTTCCCTCTCTTATATTAAACAATAGATAAGTAGGAAGAAAGACTTAAAGTTCTCTGAGAATTCTGCTATTGTTTAATTGTAAAACGCATGAAGATTATAGAAGATGCAATAACAAGTACTTGAATTCAATGAGCCGACAAATAAAGCTTCCAGGAAAGTTGTATTTATACAACCCTTCAGAGCAGCATCCATGAACAGGAGCTAGATTCACGCCCCCTTGACTTTAATGTTTATTGAGGTAATGACAGTAATATCATTTAGATGACCGGTATTGCACCATTGTAATAATCAATCTTAAGAAATGGCATAAATGTTTAAGAATTTAGAGACGTTAAGACATTTCATATTTGAGCAAAGAGCGTAACATTACGGTATGTCCAGATATTTAGTAACAGGAGTTGGACAATAATAGTACAGTTTAACAAGTTGTGAGAGATCAACACAAGAACAAACAAGATCATCACAACCTATTGACCATCATCTAACCTTTAAGAAAATAAAAACAAAATACACATGGAATCTCTAACCGCAACAATTATTCTGCTGAATTGGTTGCCCCTTCATTTGGACAGTATTTGTCTCTTTTCCATCGGAGTTTGGTTGGCTGCCCATCCTACAATTAAAAAACAAGTAAACAAACAATGGTTAAAATATGTCAATAATTACAAGCAATTCAATGGGAATATTAGTGGGGGTGAAGAAATATAAAACCGTAGAAAAAGGAACTAGCTTTAATAAGTATCTGAAAGAAAGAAATAATATATGAAGGCACAATCTACAGTTACAGTTAGTGCCAATGAGCTGTCACCTTTTCTTAATTTTGCCAGCCATGGTTAAGAAAGCTAGTTCCACATTAATCGAGTCTTTGGCACTAGTCTCAAGGAAGGGAATCCCGACTTCTTCTGCAAATGTCTGCAGTTCAATCAACCTAATTTAATTAAATTTATTAAGCCAAGGCAACTACAGGACATAAAATTCACCATGACTACTGGATAATAAGTATCAATCACCTTAGCAGTTTGTGTGTCCACAACTTTGTTCTCTACCAAATCACATTTGTTCCCAACGAGGAGCTTGCATACACTATCATTTGCATATCTATCAATCTCACTCAACCATTGCTTCACATTATTGAAACTCTCGGCGTCAGTTACATCGTACACAATCTGTTAATATCTCAGTATATCAGTTTACGTCTTGGATCTCAGTAGGATGTGCAATTCATATTTTTTCGATAAATCATAATGTCAGGACTCAATAACTAACTCTGGGTGTTATTATTATTGATACAAAAAAAAAAAGAGCGTAGCATTTCCTCTAGTGTGCCAACCATGAAAACTGAGCATAAAAGTAAGTAAATAAATAAAATATAACAGGGGATCACAGGTTCCACATGCTCATTTTCAGGGCATGTTCAGTAGGATACCCGGTCTCTAAATTGGAGTTAACTTACATTCATTCACAAATATTCTTAGATAAGACGTCATCTGGGCCATTAGCATCAAAAACCTGCTACAAGCAGTAGTGTCTCGCCCCTGCTTTGAAAGCTCAATGCCAAGGTTTGGGAGCTAATACTTTCCCGACTCCGCTAAGGATATTGAATTCTCACGCTCCACCACTCCTTATACCTTGGAGAAGAGCCTTGACAAGGCATTTCGTTGTTATTGGTGAATTCTTCGTTGATTAGGAGGGGGGAGAATGTACTGAATCTTGGGCTTAATGGGAAATTTCAATAGTTTGGAGGTTGCCTTAATTCCTGGCTCCTTGGTACAGATGAAGATTACCCAATTTGTAGTGGTCTAAGAATGGGTGTTTCGCTGTTAAACTTTCCTAAAATTTTTAAGCCTGTCAACCTACTGCTTTTTCGTCTCAATTAGCTTGAATCTTCAATACATGCGAAAAATTAAGAAGCATAGGAATTGCCGAGTGGTGCAAATGTTTTTCTGAGAGTTGGTTTAAGCCAATATTATGATCTAGGACTAGGAGATGGGTATTGCAAATAAACTGTGTATGTAAGATAAGTCAAGCACATCCTGCTATAACGAGATTGCTTGCAAGTCTTACAGTCAAAAGACAATCTGGGACCCTTATAAATTCGACATATTTGTAAGATAAAGCCCGTCGGTGATAGCAAGAATAACTTTAATGCATTAAAAGATAGTAGCATCTGCGAACATTAATGTGGGAACGGTCTTGAATAATACAGTTTACACTAATGTAAATAAACCAATAAGGTAGGCTTTGATTGATGATGGCTACATAAATTGAAATACAGAATCAGAAATATGCATATAGATACAAGCCAGTTGTGGCCCATTCAAAGTAGCCATTAACGAAAATAATTAAGAGCACCAGGAAAACATGTGAGAAGAATTATCTTTTATTGTTCAAGAAGATAAACATAACTTCTTACAATGATTCCATGTGCTCCTCGGTAATAACTGCTGGTTATAGTCCTAAAACGCTCCTGCCCTGCAGTGTCCCACTGGGAAAACATCAAAGACATGAAAGCAAAATTAGGCTTTTCTACAGGCTTCTCACTAAACATAATAATACGTAGACACAACTTCCATCTTAGCCATTCTTCTGCCATGAAAACAAGCCTAAAAAGTAAACATGGAAGACGTGCAATAGATATTTGCTCAATGACTACGGAGTTTTTTCCGTCACCATCACAACATTCCCAATGCAAAATCTCAGGTAAAAATTGTTTCTTTTTAATTGTGCAATTCTTTTCTCTCACATAACAAAATCATCTCAACAATTTTTTCTTAGGAAAGCTAGTTATGAATTTTGTACTAGTTATACTCACAATCTGAAGCTTAACAGTCTTTCCGCCGATCTCAACAGTCTTAATTTTCTGAAAAATAACACACAAGCATCACTATAATTACTTAAATTACTACAATATATTACAAAAATGCAAGACTGATGGAATAAAAAAACTTACAAAATCGACACCGATTGTACTGATGTAGCTATCAACATACGAATCATCCTGAAAAGAAAAAAAAAGTTAACATGAAAACCCAGAATCCCAAATACTAAAAGAAGCAAACCCATAGACTTACAGTGTATCTCATAAGAAGACATGACTTTCCAACAGAGGAGTCTCCAATTATGAGAAGCTTGAACAAATAATCACTGTTTTTGGAGAGAAAAAAAAACCCATCAAATCAAATACAAACATGCAATCAAATAACATAGTATTGCAGAAATAAGATCTAAATAAACTTACAAATCATTGCTCATTTTGGAGGAAATGTGAGAGATGAAGTTTGTTTGTTTAATATAAAGTGAGAAGTGAGTAGTGAGGATTGAGGAAGGAAGAAAACAGAGTAAAGGTATTGAGTGGTGGGGAGCACGTGTTCTTGAGTAGGCGGACGTGTTTCGCGCGCCTTAATTTCCAATTTTGCTTTTCTAATTACCCAAATCACTCGCCACTTTTCATATAAACCTACTCTCTTAAATGCTGAAGATTAGAGCATCTCTAGCAGCCAGTTTGAGTTTGGGTGTGGGATCTTCTTACAGGGCCCACAAAAAACCCAACCCAAACCCAGTCTCTCCCAGCATCAAGTTTGGGTTGGTGACGTGTATTTTTATATATTTTTTTATAGGAATTTAAAACACCGCGCGGTGTTCCTTTTACCGTTGCTTCAACTGTTAACAAAAAATCACTTCCAACTCGAGTTTTATAACATTGTTTCTTCATCTCTCTCTCTCTCTCTCAATTCGAAGGTATACCTGAAATTTTTTCCAATTTCTTTCAAAACACAATGCATATGCCAGAGGGAGATCCACACCCCAGTACATTACCTGGGTTTAGAGTAACAAGAGATTCAGAGCGAGCCGTAACTCGGTCGAGGTCCGGAAAAAAGAAAAAGCGAGTAAAATTTGAAGATGTCCAACAACCTATACCAATCCCACCCCAAGAAAACTACCCGCAAAGATTTATTACCCAACTCCCAGACAACGTCACTCATATCTATTACAGTGGCAATGAACTCACGGTAAGTTTTAGTGTAATTGTGAATTTGATATTTCCATAAATCAAGTATTTGACAAAATGCTCCAATGAACAAAATCGGGATTCGATGCGTCCGTACGGCAGATTCACTACGGTGATCAAAGTTTGGAAAAATATTTCCACAATTCCACCTGTAAGGGATGCCGTGGTGAATATATTCAAGCAGTTTATGGATATACGCTTGGGCAATTCTGATAATCGCCCAATTCATGTGCTTACAGAGCGTTGGTGGCCGACAACGCACACGTTTCTGTTCCCGTGTGCGAAGATAGGGGTCACTCCATTGGATTTCCAGATGCTGACATCATTGTCAATCGGCCGATATCCGACACAGGTGCCGTATGACGACGCATGTAGTGTTTTATCCAATGCGAGGCAATTGCTCCCCAACATTGAATCCAGCAATATAAAGAGTAGGAACGTCAGCATTTCACATTTGAGGACTTACTTGACCATCACAACTGATCGGGAAGATAATATTACTATTGCTCGTGCTTTTATCCTTTTCATGATGGGACATTTGTAGTTCCAAATGGCTAACGACACCGTCCCGCTTGAATATCTTGCGGCCGTGGCGGATTTGGACAAGGCTGCCCAATATGACTGGGGTTCTGCTATTCTTGCTTCCCTGTACCATGGTTTGGATACCGCAGTCACGACCGGGGGTGCCATCACTGGATTTTCACAACTTTTTGAGGTACACTAACACTTTTTCCTTACAAGTTACAAATCAAATATCTTCCAATAAACGTCTTAAATATAATTTTTAATTGTTTTTATGTTGTTCCGAAATGCAGTATTGGTTCTACGAGTATTGTGGGGTTGGTCACCTTATTGTCAAGGAAGATGTTAAGTTCTCGGCCTATCCGCGCCTCAGAGAATGGGAGAGGGGGAACAAGAAGAAAACAAATGACCAGGCACACAATTTGTTTACTCTAGGCAGATACCTTATTGACCACCGGACTATTGAGACGATCACTTGGCAACCTTGGTTGGAATCTGCGGTGTCTGAGTTAGATGACGTACTGATTGCGTCGCTCCTGTCCCGTAAGAAGATGCCACTTCATGTCCCAAATGGAAACTGTGAGTATTACTTGGGGGATAGATGTTGGAGGCAGTTGACTGGTACTGCGGGTATTCCTTTGTATCCTCTTATTAACATGTCGCCACATATTAGTCCAGCGAATTTACAGGCGATGAGACAGATCGACTTCCTTGACTGTGAACAGTTTGCGATAGGGGAGGAGCGAGAGACTTACGCCCCATACTGGGCTGACCAAACTGCGAAGGTAGGCCACCTGCTGACAGATTCCCAAAGGATGGAGAATATATATCTTTTCGGACCCTCTGCACTCAGAGCTAGTATTACACCTGTGGTGGTTACGTCAGCGTCGGTTCATAGCTTGTCCTAGGACTTCAATTTGCCTGGCGAGCCTGAGGGGCCAGACCCGGGGTGGCACATGGAATGGACAGGGAGGCGTGAGATGCTCCCCATTCACCGCTTAAGGGACCCGTCACTCATGTATGCTTCTTACGGTGCAGAGGAGCTGTGGCACCTGACTCATGGTATGCGGCGACTTTGCCTTGTAGAGTCTGCGCGGGACGCCCAGAGGCTCTAAGAGTTGACTAATGAAAGTGTTACTCTGAGGAGGCACTTAGACAGTGTAGACGACCGGCTATATGCGCATGTAAGTAATTTATTTATGTATTTATTTATTTTATTTTTTCTTAATGCCATATTTATTTTGTCAAAATATTTATAAATTTTCTTTGTCCTATTCAAGACCTACATCTGAGGAGGGGGCGTGACGTACGGGTGGTGCCGCTACCACCTGGAGGTGACGCGAGGACGAGGCAGCGTGGATCTGGTCTACGAACCAGGGGAGGCAGTACAACCCGCATGGGGCGGGGTACTGGAGATGATTCTGACCCGATTCAGTAGATATATCTATTTTTGATGTTTTTTGTAGACGTAATCTTTTATTGTAAACATCAGTGTTGAATAAATTTTATTGTTAATTTTGGGTTTGTTTCTCTATATAAGTACTTGTACGATGATGTCACATTTCTTTATATAAATCAATTTATTTTGAGTCTTAAATTTAAATAGAAATGCAATTACACTTCTTGAAATAGTAGTTCTAAGCACAAAATATAACTCAAAAAAGATACAATTAAATTTAATTCATCGCTCACGTCTGATGTAAGGAATAAACTCAGACCATTCAGTAAGGGGGAGCGGATCCCGTCCATAGTTTTCTTGTCGATAATTTGCAGGAGGATCAGGCGGGACGTAGTTCAGGTAAAAAATATCGTATGGAGTCTCGAACGGGAATGGCTGGTTGTATTTGTCATACCATTCATCTCTAGCTTCGTAGAGAATATAGGCTAGTGGAACACCTCTGACCCATATATCAATACTCATTTTTATCTCATGAAACTCATCACACTTAGCATTAATAACATTCTACCTGTTGTATAAATCTCCAGGAGGGTTTCAAAGTTTCGTGTGCATCCTGAATTGGACTTGAATTCTATTCCATAACTGATTGAAGTTGAGTTGTCGGAGATGTGGATTATCAAAAAAATATTGCCAGGATGCGGCCAGGGCGCAGTCTTCATTCCAGCCAAATACCACCGAAGAATCTTGTGTTAGAGCGGCAAAACTTGGCATTGTTAAGTTCAAGTAGAGGAGTATTGTTAGAGCATCTCCAACCAACATATATTTAAAGCAAAAAAGTAGCCGTTATGATCCAAAAGTAGCCGTTGTGATCCAAAATAAGTAGCCCATTGTGATCCAAAATAAGTATCCCATTGTGATCTAAAACTAGCCGTTGTGAAAGACCCACCAGAGGAAGTAGCCATTGTTGTTTGAGTCTTGAATTCAAAAATGAGTTTTTCCAATGTCTATTCGAATAGACTATTTGTTTGTTCGAACATACCCCTTTTTATTCGAACAAAATAAGGTCTTATTCAAACAATTTTCTACATGAGCAGTTTTATTCGAATAGACCCAAAGTATGTTCGAACAGATTTTGGCATGAGCTATTTTATTCGAACAGACCTTATATCTATTCGAAGAAAATCAGGGATTTGGCAATAAAAAGAACACCACGCGGTGTTCCTTTTACCGTGCGGTAATAGGAACACCGCGCTGTGTACTTTTCACTGCCAAATATCTAATTTTCAAGAGCTATATCTTCTTCTTCCCCCTTTTTTATACTTTTCTCTTCAATTGGAAACTTGTTCCCCTTCACCGTCAACACCCTTCTCTCAACTCCACAACCTCAAATGTCTTCTTCATCATCCTATTCATCCATTGATGATCCTCCATGTGTATCGTCGTCCTCCTCTGACGATCTTATCTTTGATTATACAGCGGCAATTTGTATTCTGCACCAAACTGCAACAAACCTAGTAATACATGATACAACTTCGAGTCACGGTGGGAGTGTCATGGGCCGTAAGGATAAGAGAAAGAAGTGAGATCACCCATTGGGCCATTACAGCATTATACAGGACTATTTCAAGCCGAATTGCACATATGAGTCATGGAATTTTCGGCAACATTTTCGTATGAGTAGAGACATGTTTATGCGTATATTCGATGCAGTCATTGCACATGATCATTACTTTGTCCAAAAACCCAACAACACTGGTACTATGGGGTTATTACCGTACCAAAAGGTAGCAGCACTATGTTTCCTAAGCTACGGTGTTTCGGTAAATCTTTTTTACGAGTATATCTGAATAGGAGAAAGCACAACCTAGTTATGTGTGGAAATGTTTTGTGTTGCAGTTATACAAATTTTTGGCAAGGAATATCTTCGAGCACCAAACGCGACCGACGTCGAAAGGTTAAAAGCGATCGAAGAGTAACGGGGATTTCCTAGCATGTTAGGAAGCCTTGATTGCATGCATTGGATATGGAAAAATTGTCCCATAGCTTGGCACGGTCAATTTACTAGTCATTACCCCAAGGCGACACTGATTCTTGAAGTGGTAGCTTCACACGACCTTTGGATTTGGCATGTTTTTTTTGGGCTACCAGGGTCTAACAATGATATCAATGCCCTGCAGCAATCACATCTTTTCACCGACCTGGCCGATGGTATCGCTCCGCCTTGCAATATACAATTGCCGAAAAAGCTTATGATATGGGGCACTACTTAACGGATGACATATACCCCAAATGGGGAACACTTGTCCAAACCATATCCAATCTGGTTACAGCGAAACAAATTGTTTTTGCTCAACAACAAGAAAGTTGCCGAAAAGACGTAGAACGAGCGTTTGGGATTTTACAATCTCGGTTCAATGTTGTAAAAAATTCAGTTAAATTGTGGAAACCCGAGGTTTTGAACAATGTCATGAAGGCGTGCGTGATAATGCACAATATAATCGTCGAAGAGAAACGAGGTTCATTCCCATCATACTTAGACTACAATCCGACACAATATAATCGTCGAAGAGGAACGAGGTTTATTCCCATTATACTTAGACTACAATCCGGCCGATCCCTCAACCATCGAAGGTGAACGATTCAATATTGTATGCGAACGCGGAATAATAGAATCTTTTATATCGAAAATAAACCGCATTCGAAGTCGAGAACTGCACTTTGATCTAAATGATGATCTAATCGAGCATTTGTGAGCCGCAAAAGAAAATCTTCAAACCTAGTACTCCATTTCTTGTATTATCTGCGTATTCTTGATGTAATTTAATGCTTCTTAGTCGTATAAGTTTATTAAACAAATTTTTGATATTGCATTAATCTTGTATTTGTTTTAACGCAATATTATCGGAAATAAATATTTCGAAAATAAGATTGTATTCTTCAATAACAAAGTACATTATTCAAACGATTACATTATTGGAAGGTAAACTACATTCTTGGAAAAAAAACTTCTATATACAGCAAAGTTAAATTACATTTCATCACTACTTCAAGTACCTGGTCCGCCCCTCTTGACCAGACGTTCCATGACCTCAGCTTGCCTTTGCAGATAGTATTGCAATACAGGCCCAGAAAGATTATTCAGGTCTTTATCCATGATTTTACGATCTTTTCTTGCTTATTCTAAATCCATTTTGGCTTGCCATTGTTGATTTTCTTCCGCTCTTCTTCTTTCCTTTTCTTCTTTCGTTTGTCTCTTCTCCAACTGTAGTTCATCCAGCATTGTTTGGATACCGCTACCAGATGCAACAACACCATCCAATGCCTTTTGTGTTGTAAGGTTCTTTCTAAAGAGTTTTTGGCCGATGGGCCTACTTTCACCCTCATACAACGAACCATCTAATTCAGAATTTGGGCCCGCGAATTGAGGTGTAGTGGGCCGTCGAGGTCGTTCGATAAATTGTTTGATTCGATAGAGTTCCCCGAAGAAGAATTGTATGATGTTCCCCTAGCTATATTTCTTGGTACATTCTCTGCATGGTTCAACCCATCATCCCTTAGGTTGGCCCATCGCGGTCCTCGCCCCAAAATTTTATACGCTTCACGGTGTTTGAAATTATTGCCACCATTCATTCCCTGATAGATCTTGTGTGCATCATTTTCCTATAATTCGCAAAATTACCAAATACAAATAAATAACGTGTATATCAGCGATAAATAAACAAAATTGAGTTAAAGGAAATTAGAACGTACCCGATCTTCTTCTCTTTTCCCGCTGCTATTCCTAAATTGTTCTTGAGCAACTATCCCCTTGTACGCCACACATTGTGGATTAAGGGTACACCACTGAGCTTTGGTCGACCCACTTGATCGTCGTGTGGGGCACTCGGGGTCTCTGTTAAAGGCAATATTGGCCTTTTGATATGAAGTAAAACCTTTTGTGCGGCCCACTGTCTGGACAGAAGCTGTTACCCACGCCCTTGCGAGACACGTAAAGTCTGCTTCTGTCCAATGCAGTCCAGCATCATCCGTCTCGTCCAAAAACTCGGCATCTTCTGGCACTTGTACGTTTTATCTTTGTTTTGCGGGTGCTCTTTCTTTCTTCCTTTTCCTTTTTCTTTCTGGGGCGCTGCTTCAACATGTATTGACGCATTTGCGTCACTTTGACTATGCTGAATAGATTCACCATGGAATAGGTAGTTCTGAAAGTAATTTGGAGGTTGAAAACCTTGAGGTTGAGTGAGCGGTTAGGGTTGATAGTACGGGCTAAACGCCTGAGATTGCGGTTGAGAGTATAAATGGATTTTCATATTGTCTATAACTGGGATCCCCTTGCGACTTGGTAAACGGGGGTGGGGTCTGTGATTGGAATTGAGGTTGGAATTGCGATCGGTTGTGGTAGAGGTATGGAGTTAATTGTGATGATGGGTGTTGAGCGAATGGTGTTGAAGGCGGGTTATAGGAGGATGGGGTCGACGGTGTAGAGTTATTACTACTGGTGCCGGAGTTCGCCTTTGTATGTCTAAATGGCATGTGTGCTCATTTTATTTGTTGTTTTTTTCTTTCACTAGAGGTATCCGGGCCAATGGCCATACCGTCAATTCCCGAATAAATCCTCTAGGTTCGTGCAATTGCCCGAAAACTGCAAGACCAGGCACGTGGGTTGGTTCAAGGCCAGCAAGACTTAATACCAACCTTGAAACCTACCAGTAGGTGTTACCCTACTTACCAATGGAGCAACAAGCAAAGGAAGAAAATAAAAAAAGGTGGATACATTAACTATGATATCCCATAGGGGCAATAATTTGTGCATGAATTCTTGTAGCACATAATCAAAGCCAATAGTTGTTGCTCTTATGTCTTCATCATCTCCTTTGCTGGAACTTGAAGAATACTAAGGAACAAACAACCAAACCAACTGCTTTTGCTTTCAGATGTATGAAATGATAAAAAAACTACCAAACCAACCAACACATTGGCCTCTGCTTTCTCTTTTACTTAAGTTACCCCTCTCTCCAGTTTAAACAAACATATATAAACTCACACTCCCTAACATCTCCACAATACCATAATCTCTCTCAAATATGACATCTTTTTTCGTAAGAGCCTCAAACATGAAGTCCAAGACGCAATACTCTCTCAATCTAAAGCTCATTCCTCTTGGTTTCCTTCTCGTTTTTCTCATTCTTTTGATCTTTAGATCAAGCTCCTCGTCTTCTCAAAAAAAACCCATACAAAAATTAGAATCAACAACATGTCCACCTCTTTCATCCACACCAACTTCCACCAAGATCCCATCCTCCATTGCACAAGCACTCATTCACTACTCAACTTCAGAAATCACCCCACAGCAAACCATAAGAGAAATCTCAGTCACTTCTAACATCCTTCAAGTGAAGTCACCATGCAATTTTCTGGTCTTTGGCCTAGGCCATGATAGTCTAATGTGGAGTTCACTTAATCACGGAGGGCGTACTGTTTTTCTTGAGGAGGATAAATCGTGGATCGAACAAATCAAACTACAGTTCCCCACTTTAGAATCTTACCACGTTGTATATGATAGCAAAGTGCACCATGCAGAGGAGCTAATGAAGATCGGGAAGGGGGACGAACAATGTAGGGTTGTGGTGGATGCAAGACATTCAAAGTGTCCTCTTGCATTGAAGGGTATGCCAAATGAGGTGTATGAGACAGAGTGGGATTTGATCATGGTGGACGCGCCAACGGGTTACCATGAAGAGGCACCGGGAAGGATGAGTGCGATATATACAGCCGGGTTGATTGCAAGGAACAGGGAAGATGGGGAGACTGATGTTTTTGTTCATGATGTTAATAGGTTTGTGGAGGATCAGTTTTCCAAGACTTTTCTATGTGAAGGTTACATGAAGACTCAAGAAAATAGATTAAGGCATTTCTCTATTCCGAGCCACAGAGCCACCTTGAACAGGCCATATTGCCCTTAGATCATCATCCCTGTTGCAATTCTTCTTGGAAATAATTTTGATCACTCCAGAGATACCTAAGCACAAATGTCTTTACATTTTGACACCTTACCATCGCCCAATCCCAGATATGCATCGCAGGGGACTATTATATCTTTCTCGGTCGCATAAAGACAGATACATGCAAGAATCATGTACTTTGATATCTCTAGAGGGGTAAAACAATTTCCAGTTTTTTTTTTCACAGTTTTTACTTGATGGCTCATATTTCAACCTTTTTCCTATATCTCTTTACGGAGTTTCCGATTTAATTCAGATGTTGTTTCCTCAGATATATATTTAATAAATTGCACTTTAGTCTTTTTGGGAAGACCTAAACATTCAAACTCAGATGTCTAATAAATAAATTTACAGTGTAGAATTCATTCTGCGTGGACATGCAAGGAATGTTTTGTATAAACTAGTGACATGTAAAGCTATGAATTTGAGCTATTGAGCAGGAGCAGAGTATGTACTGAACAAATATGATAAAATTGTGCTGCTGCCTCCAAACTGAGAACCAGTGTTGGGATCAATAAGACATGGGACCTGTAAAAATAAGAAGATGAGAACAGTTACCGTTAAGTAATTAATTCATGGATAGATGGAAATGCATAAGTAGATGAGAACATTAAGCTTCTCGACAGCCTTCTCACTATAACATAATCTGTAGACATGACTTCCATCTAAGCAATTCTTCTTCCATGAAAACAAGCCTAAAAAGAAAACATGGATGTTATTTCAGGATGGCAGACTGAATCACATATCTCCATTACAAAAATGCTTTAAGGGCATGCCTCTTTCCTTTTTAATTTAAGTTAAAAACAAAATCCTGATAAATATTATTGTCAAACGATGTTACCGAAAACTATTTCCTTTCTGATGTCACTCTTGTTACATTGATCAACTCACTCTCCTTCTAATTGGGTGTTTATTTTTTCCGCTGGACATAACAAAGCCATATCAACATTTTTTTTTTCTTAGGATAACTAGTTGTGAATTATGTACTAGTAAACATATGATCTTTTTTTTAGAATAACTACTCATATTCAAACATTAATAAATACTAATCTAGTCTTAGTCTAACCATGTCCACACCAAACTATACAGATGACCCAATTTAGAAATTAGACTAAAAGATAAATTCATTTGAGGTCAACTAGGTTCATGCAAAGAAGATGAAGTAGGAAAAATAGTTTAGAAGAAATATGTTGGTGTAAACAGTGTATATAAAGAGCCCTAGGAACACCAAAGACCTAAAATAATGATACCATAATTGCCCGAGGCTCTTCTAATTGAGTAAAGTTAAAGGATTATAATTTTTTAATGATTCCTTACCACTGGTGAAGCAAGGTTTTACTATTAGATATGTTTCCCAATCATGTTATTATAGATTCAAACAGTTTCATTATTACGCTAAAAATAAATGGACTGCTCAAGAAATTTCAAAATTAATTTTCACATAAAATTACAACTTACAATCTGAAACTTGACACCGTCTTTCCATCGACCGCAACAGTCTTAATTTTCTGGAAAACAATTATTAAGAAAAACTAACTATTATTAGTACTAACTAAAATACTTCAATATAAATGCAAGAACAATGAAGTAAAAAAAATCACAAAATCGACATCGATTGTACTGATGTAGCTATCAACATACGAATCATCTTGATGAGAAATACAAAAAGAATTTGTACCCAAAATAGTTAAAATCAAAATACACAATCCTAAAAACCAAAAAAATGCAACCCCTAAATCTTCAGCAACATACAGCCATTTTGAGGTCAATTTGGGCAACGCAAGTCCAGTTTAGGGGATGACAGGGCCACCTTTAGGAACACTAGGAAAACCCCAGGGACCCATTTTCAGGGTAACAAAGAGCTAACCACAGACGATATTAGGCAACTATACAGAACATGAATTACCCAAATATGCAAAACCATTAAGCATTGAAAAACAAAAGGTTCACGGAACAATTATTGGAACACTTTAAACATGGCAATCCTTGGAGAAACATTGACCGGCCAAAATTTGACAAATCATTCGACAGTTCACAGAAAAAGTTGTGTAACCAAAATGTTGGATGCAGAGGGAGCGGGAAAAATTCTCTCTAAATGTCATGCATGCACGCACGGTATATTAGTCGGGACATCACACAAAAGAAAAATATAATAGTCTTGGACACGTGTGTCCGAGTGTCAAAGTGTCCAAGTGTCGGACACGTTTTATTTTCTTAAAGTGAAGTGTCGTTGTTACCTAGCTCAGATGCAGAAACACAAAGAGGCTATCACACAAAGAAAAGATTTTCTCATGACAGATGCTGCCTAGAATTTAAATACTAAACATGAAGGCCTGTTGCAAATGCAAGCAAGGGTTGAGGCAAGACCCCTTGACCTGGTATTATAAACAAAAATGGAAAGAATTACAAATGTTTGTGTCTAGTACCACTAGCATCCTCCTTTATTATAGAACATAAGTTAGAGGGCAAAGAGCTATGAGATAAGATATTATCTCCAGGATCAACCTGGAATGAAGCAAACAATATTGCTGCCCTATTACGTACATTCTTTAACTTCATTCGCCCTGCTTGCATCTATCATATAGCCAGCTATGTCTTGGTTGCTAATAGCAATTTCAGCTTTTCTAAACCCATTCTGAACTACAATTGTAATCCCCTAGTGCACACTCTGGGCTTCATGTAAGCTGGAAGTCACTGGATCCTTACTGCTATAGTAACAAAAAAAGCACTTGTCCTGGTGATCTCTGAAAATACTTCCATATCTGCCTTCATTAAAGTTCAAGGTACCATAGCATTTCAACTTTAATGTTCCAGGATCAGGTGGGATTCATTTATACCACTTAGTGACCTTGTCGGTGAACTCTGGAGAGATGATCCAACAGTGGTAAACCCATCTGGCCTCTGAAGAGTCCTGAACCTTAGTGATTGTGTCAGTAATTCTGTTGTTTACATCTGAGCAGATCAACTTGAAAGTGTTGTAAACACCACAGTGACCACAGCCTTCCTGATCTTCCATATATGGTAGACCACTGCTGCAAAAGCTGAGCTAAGAACATAGAAGACTTGGTTTTGCAACTGGAACTTGTTTAACGGCAGGTACTCACACGTCAGGAGGGAGTAGCATCAAATTAAATGAGGCAGAGATATTTTAATTGCTGCTGATAACTTTGCATTTATTCAGTATCTTCAAGGACCAGCTATGAGCAACTCATGAGAGACAGCAAATCTTTTGTGCATGTCCCTAAACTTTATAATATCCGGGCCACTGGCCAGACCGTCAATTCCCAGACCGTCAATTCCCGACTAGATCCTCTAGGGTCGTGCAGCTGCCAGCAAACCACAAGACCGGACATGTTGGCACAAGGCCAGCGGGACTTAATACCAACCTCGAAACCCACCAGTGGTGAGAATTGAACCTGGACATCCAGATAGGTGTTACCCTACCTTACCACTAGAGCAACAGGTAGTTGGTATGAAGTCCCAATGGTTTGTGTTTGGAAGAAAATAAATAAATAAATAACCTCATATTTATCACCTAACCAAAGTCATAGTTCATAGTTGCTCACATGCTTCATCATCCATCTAATCCCCCCTCCTTTGCTGAAACATGAAGAGTACAAAGAAAGAAACAACCATACCATAATCTGTCTCTCTCAAACATGAAGTCTTTTTTTGTAAAAGCCTCAAACATGAAGTCCCTCATTCTTCTTGGTTTCCTTCTTGCATTTCTCATCCTTTTGATACTAAGATCAAGCTTCTCATTTTCCCAACAAAACCCATCACCAAATCCCAAACAAAAAGTAGAATCAACATGTCCACCAGTTTCATCCACACCAACTTGCACAAAGATCCCATCCTCCATTGCACAAGCTCTCATCCACTACTCAACTTCAAATATGACCCCACAACAAACAATCAAAGAAATTTCAGTCACTTCTAATATCCTTCAAGTGAAGTCACCATGCAACTTTCTAGTCTTTGGCCTAGGCCATGATAGTCTAATGTGGAGTTCACTTAATCATGGAGGTCGTACGATTTTTCTTGACGAAGATAAATCGTGGATCGAAAAAATCAACCAACAATTCCCCACTTTAGAATCTTATCATGTCGTGTATGATAGCAAAGTGCACCGTGCAGAGGAGCTAATGAAGGTTGGAAAAGAGGACGAGCAATGTAGGGTTGTTGACAATGCAAGGCATTCGAAGTGCCCTCTTGCATTGAAGAGTATGCCAAATGAGGTGTATGAGATAGAGTGGGATTTGATAATGGTGGATGCGCCGACTGGGTTCTATGAAGAAGCACCAGGAAGGATGAGCGCAATATATACCGCCGGGTTGATTGCAAGGAACAGAGAAAATGGGGAGACTGATGTTTTTGTTCATGATGTTGATAGGTTTGTGGAGGATCAGTTCTCCAAGACTTTTCTATGTGAAGGTTACATGAAAACTCAAGAAAATAGATTAAGGCATTTCTCTATTCCAAGTCATAGAGCCACCTTGAACAGGCCATATTACCCTTAGATCATCCCCTCTGTAGTTCTTCTTGGAAAAATAATCCCTCTAGAGATACCTAAGTGCAAATCTCCTACGTTTTGACATCGTGTGCCAATCTCCGAGATGCATATCAGGGACTTATTATAACTTTCTCCATGGCACAAAGACAGATACGGGCAAGAAATTGTGTGCTTTGGTATCGCTAAAGAAGGTAAAACTGTGAAAAAACTGGAAATTGTTTTACCTTGATGGTTTATATTATTTTAGTAATCTTTACTAAATTTGTGCTTTAATTCAGATATTTCATAATTTGGTTGGTATTCCTTGAAATTTATTTAAGAAATTGCAATGTATTCTTTTTGGGAAGACCCAAAAGTCCAAACTCAAATTTACAGTGTAAATACATTCATTTTGCATGGACATATAGGCCAGTTTCTTTCAGATATAAATGTCATGTAGAGCTATGAGTATGTATTATTGACCTGGGGCAGAGTATGCACTGAACAAATATAATAAGATCTTGTCGTAGCCTCCCAACTGAGTACCGTTGTTAGGATCAACAAGAAAAGGGACCTGTAAATGAAGAAGATGAGAAAAATTACCTTTCAGAAATTAATTCATGGATGGATGGCGATGCATGGGTAGATGTTCTTTTAGATCTGTTACCTCCTCTGAACCAGAAGCCTGCAAGAGCAACTTCAATCTCGACGACCCTTTCCCCACGCTTTGGAGGATGTAAGGAAGTTCCAGTTCACAAAGAGCCTCCCGGACAATACGTGCATACTGTGAAAAATGATAGATAAATGCAGCATTTGGTTGATGTTGTAACTGATTTTGATGTCCAGAGAAAACAAATCATACAATCTGATAAGTCATGGGTCGTCTTCAGATCGCCCACGACAACGGTCGTTCTTCACGTCGCGAGTCTCTCTCAAAATTAGGAGTTATCTTATGTTTATTTATTTAATTAAGAGGATAATTGCTAGTAGCTTATTATTAGGAGAGAATAAAGGATTCTCATCCTTTATATAGGGATGGGGAGTTAGGGTTTAAAGGGTGGTGAGTTTTTGTGAGAAAAAGGCTTTGGCCTTCTAGAGATAATTAGCGCGATTTAAGAGTGATTTGTAGAGAGAGAGCTTGAAAGGGATTAATAAACGAGAGAGTTTTGTTTCGAATTTAGTTTAATGGCTTCCGCAATATAGTTTCTATCACAATCACATTAAAACTAAGTTCTACTCTTCAAGTAACAGATTTTGCACAGACTCGCTTGTCTAAGCACAACTCTGTATACTTTTTTACTAAAGAAATCAATCCAACTTTTTTTTTCCCTTATATTTACACGAGCAATTGATAATGAATACAAAAACAAAGTCTTACTGGATTGTTCTCGTACGAAAAAACCTCCAACTTCTCAGTTGGTGGGTCTAGCTTGGCTTTATCCCATAATGTCATCCCTCTTCCTGCACGAAGAATAGTGGGCATCCATCCAGAGACTAATGTGCTGTATCAATCAAGAAAAGCATCACTGTTAGTTTTCAGAATTTGCAGAAAAAACTTTTAATGAGACTGGGGAAGATCAAGATATAGTACCAAATCAGAACACCTTACCACAAAAAACGTACTACTACATATATCATATTATACCTTCCAACATTCTTCAAAAATATATATTGTACCTTCCCAGGAGACCCATAGAAGGACGTCTTCCAGAACCATATTGTTGGAAAAGGTATTTCACAATCTCACCTACATGCATCAAATAAGGTATCAATACACATTAAATTGATCAAAATATAACAAGTACTTCAAGTTAAACGTACAAAATTGTAGAACATAAAGAATTGTGAACAAATATAACATTTTTACTTTCTTTTTTTCTCGATAAAGGAAATGATTTCATCACTAAAAAACACAGGTCATGAACCCATGTTGCGAAGGTTACAGAAAACATTTATACTTGCAATGACATCTGAAGTAGCAAGCAACTGAATTCATATGACAATTTTATAAATAATAGGAGAACAAACTAGCTCTTCTGCATGCATTTCCTTTCAATAAGAACCCTCTAAAAAGGATATGCTTATCATACATACTGACCTAAACTCTCAACGTAAAAGCTAAATCGAGAAGTCTTTTACGCTAAAATCAACCTAAAACTAAATTAGGGTTAAACCTTGAACTTTATTCAATAACAACTAAGAAATAAACTTACACCACCCTCTCCTTATATAGGCCTCAACCCTAATCCTACTACAATAGCAAGTCCCCTACCTCTCCAAATTAGAATCTAATTAGACATTAAAATAAAAGCATCTCCAATAATTAAGCCCTTAATCTTAATAAGCTAAAATAAGAAGACCGTCAACGAGTGGATGACGTGCACTAGGAGATGTTCACATCAAACCCTCCGTCTTCGGAAAATTTCGACCACGAAATTATACTGGGAGTGCTCCTGACGAAGCTCGTGCCACATTGGTAACACCTTCAAAATCATCAAACTCATTTTGCATGTCAAAATCAACAATTCCATACACCTTAAACTTTGACCCTTGGATCCTACCTCGAAACTTGCCATATCCAGCCGATGTACCAATTGATGTTGCGACAGTGTTTTCACAACTTCTCCTTAAACCAAAACCTAGCAAACGACGTGCTCTAAAAATTACTTGTAATTGATGTAGGCTTGGTGTCGCTTGACTTGCATAATGAGCTTCAAAGTCCTCCCAAGTTGGATCAATAAATGCCGATAAATCTATAAATTGGAACTTTTCATCTTCTAAAAAGTCGTCGTAATCCCGCCTCTTATCAGTTAAAGATCTCAAGTACTCGTAGTCATCCGAGTACTCATCATATACTGGGGGTAATCCTCCATCATCAAAATATGGTTGGTGAGCGTCACAAACAACATTAAATATCGGAGAGAAATTTTTTACCTCGTAACTAAAAAGAAAGAAAATTTTATTGACCGTCACTTCCAGCTTTTGGAACGTTCCTTAAATTCTTTTTACCGACGCTTCGATACGCTCAACACGTGCTTCAAGACTAGGTGGTCTCTCCATTGGGATCGTACTCACCATAGAGAAGGAAATTTTTTTTGATTGAACATGAAATGAACAAAAGAACAAAAACAGATCATTTTTAATTTACCAGAAATCACTGTAGCATAGCAGTCGACACTTAAATCACTGTAACAGTGATGGGAACACTGTAGCAGATACCGGAATCACTGTATCAAACAGAATACTGTAGCAGCACAGGGACACTGTAACATACTCAGAAAAATACTGTAGCAGTACAGGGAAAAAAACAATCTTCATAATTGTTTCCTAGAGTTTCAAATCACGAATCAAAAGAGAATCGCCCTAAGAAACACCGTGAAAACCCAAGAATTAATTTCGCTCTGATACCAATTTGACGTAAACTCTCAACGCGGAAGCTAAATCGAGAAGTCTTTTACGCTAAAATCAACCTAAAACTAAATTAGGGCTAAGCCTTGAACTTTATTCAATAACAACTAAGAAATAAACTTACACCACCCTCCCCTTATATAGGTCTCAACCCTAATCCTCCTACAATAGCAAGTCCCCAACCTCTCCAAATTGTAATCTAATTAGACATTAAAATAAAAGCATCTCCAATAGTTAAGCCTTTAATCTTAATAAGCTAAAATAAGAAGACCGTCAACGAGTGGACGACGTGCACTAGGAGATGTTCACATCACATACACATAGAATTCAGACACTGATAAGAACAGGAATATCTACTTATTTCATAAAATATGCCCAGGCAAGGCTCTAGTTTTCAGTATACTTATATAGCATTATACTTGTATTTCTACAGTAATAATATTTACAGCAAAATAGATGTATATACGAATCTAAGTGTACTGCCCAACTAGATCACTTACCACTTTCATACATTGAAGTACCAGTATTTGGGTCAAGAAGAAAAGGAAACCTGCAAGAAAGTTTTGTCAGTTAACAACTACATGAAGAAAAGAATTGAAAATTAGCGTAAGAACTGCATGCCAGATATTTCTCTATCAGAAATTAAAAAGGTGTAAATTGTCACGACCCCACTCTACGAGCACCGATATTGTTCCCACTTAACCACTGCGAATCTCCTGCAATGTGTAATTTTTATTCCTAAGAAAAGGCATCGATGGTATGTAGAGTGAGATCTTAACTTAAAGACTACACAACCGGCAGGATCTTAAGCGATGTGGGACTAAACGACTGGTGCAACCATCACCGCTATTGGGCTAGGTGCATCTCCAATACCGGCTCAGCTGGGGTGTTACATAAATCGACAAAGAGTAGAGGATCAGTCGGGAACATCTTTTGAGTCACTTATGATTAAGTGGAGGGAGACTATCACGGGCTCCACTTGATGGATCCTGGTGTAGTCTTTTTCTTTTTTCTTTTTACTTTTTCTCCTCTCAGAGAAGCGGGGTTGTTTTCCCTTGGTTTTGTTCTTTTTAAGGTGTATAGTGTGTTTTTTTATCAATAATATTTACATTCATCAAAAAAAGAAAAAGATCAGTCTACAGAAGATTCACAGCAAGCCAAGTGGATTATATGCCTTCAATTTTAGGCCATCGCCGCCAATTTTAGTGAAATTTATATGGATAAATGGCTGTAGAACCCTGCATTCAATCTTGAATCACAGATTCTCATTGATAAGAAAAATATTTGCTGGCGATCTACGCACATATTGAGATCATTTCCACCATAAAAAAATTCATAAGCAACCATTTCTCCATGTTTCCTAAAGAAATAAATTAAAATAAGTAACACTTACTGCTCCTTGCCACCTATTCTTCTGACCATTTCCCTATGCTTCAAAGAGCCTTTTGGACAAGGATATACCTGCAGCGTCATCAAACCAATAACTTCAACTAGAAAAAGAAAATTGGTAGTTAATAAGAATTAATACTAGTAACATGAATGGAATCACATCGTAATAATCAACCCACACCTCTACAGAAAGATCCAATTCGGTAATGGCCTCTCTAACTCTCCTGCAAAAAGGGCAAGCCTCTGTTGAAAAATACAATGAAGGACATCCTATCAATCAATGTGATCCTTAAGAATATGAAAGACAGAAGGAATAAAAAAAAAAAAAAAAAAACAGCAAATCAGGGATGGCTATTGAAGTTTCAGTTGAAAGGAAAATTTTATTTCTGGCAACCTAATTTGAAACTACATAAACCGCCAAACTTAAGAAATGTGTACATATTGAATAACATGCATGAATGCTCAGCCTCATAATGTCTTAAGTACATTTATCATTTATCATTTATCATTTATCATTTATCAATTGTCATACCACAAGTTATTTATATTTCTTATCTGAAAATGTTGAGGCAACTGTGCGGTGTTATGAATGTAATCTGTACTTCGCCCCCACGTGTGTACTGACAGAAACTTACCAAATTCAAATAGCTGTATACGCGTTCCAGGATCTTCGGTAGAAACCTCATTCAGAGATCTTGATCCCCATGGAAGTCTAGCCAAAGTAGATAATGAAGATGTTGTTATCTGTAATTAAGAAACATGTACACAGTTAACATTCTGTATTGTGAGTTGTAACCCTGCAAAGAAAAATGGATGGTGCACATTTTCTTCCTATTTTGTTTTCTAAATCTCTTCAATGGATAACAGTTGCTTTGATAATCAAGTTATGTACTTTATTTAAATACCACTGAGAAAATCTCAGCACTATCATTACATTCTTAAATCTTAGTGAAGTAAAGAATAAATTTATCAACTATTTGGGATAAAAAAAATAGAAAAACTCAATGAGAGGTTGTGCATGAGCCTACCTCTAAAATGTCATTCCGTTTTTGAGAAGGATCCCCTCCCTGTGAAAACATGAAGAAGACACATAAAAAGAAGAACGTTTAGGACAAAATTACAGGAAAAAAAAAACAATATCTCTAAATCTATTACATCAATTTCGTGATTATCTGAAGTATTGGGGTGAGTATTATGAACATTATTTAGCCATTCAACTCTTAACATATTTTTATTTTCTTACCACCTCCATCCGTATTTCTCTAGACCTTCTAAAGCATGTTACCTGTACAAAAGAGTTTCTTACCCTTTGGCCTTGATGCCTTGGTAATAGGCTTCTTTTATCCTTATTAGACATGTCTGACAATCTCGAATGACTTTATTTTGCATATTGAGGCTAGTCAGACCGACGTCAGGAGGTCTTCCCTACTTTAGATATGGTGAGGAAAGTACACTTTCTGACGTAAGCTGAGGTAAGCATCCGATGATTAGTCGTGTTCATTTACGAAATTACCCTGCAATTTTAAGTTTGAATATTGAATCACAGACTAGAAGGGTAAAAGTGGAAATCTCTCTTTAAACCTCTAAATACCTCTGGAGTCTAGATCTCTCTGTCATCTCTTCTCATCAATGGAACCTCTATCATCTCTTCTCATTTACAGATTACAGTGTATGATTTGAATTACTCCGTGATTTAAGAGAAGAATATTTCTCCCTTTCTTTTCTCAAATCTCCAAGAACAATTACTCGATTCTAAAACTGAAACACTCGACTTTAATTAGATGTGAAACGGTGAACGATGATGCTTTGATTCATGAGAAATAGATCTAGGGTTTTATTGCAACTTTATGAAAATCATATTTAGGGTTTCAATTAAATCCATGAGTTTAGTTAGGCTTTCTCATCCATGAAAATCAAATTTGGGTTTGATTTTAGGGTGTCGAAGTTTTGATATTTGATTCAGTAGTGGAACTAAGGGTGATGATGGAGTTCGATTCTTTGCTAATGGGTTTGAAGCCATTAAGTTCTTCATATGTATATCACATGCTTATGGCATAGTGGCAGGATGGCGCCACTCGCACTTTATAAAATGTGTTGGACTGCAGTTTGCAACCATGGCCGCATTTTAGGTGCATATATGAGGCCATTATGGAGAAATTTTTGACCTCTCCCGGGTCATCATTCTAAATCCATCTTATAATTTCATTCTCTGAAATCAATCTTATAGTAACAAGGATCTTGGTCTCTGAAATTTATCATAGTTCCTTTTCATGGATTTTAACTTCATCTTTACAAAGTATCAATCTCATTTTTTTCTTCACAAAAAATCAAAAAAAATAAAAAAACCCACTACATCTGACATTGATGAACACTTGTGCAATTGACGTTTGAGGATTTTAGCATTATACTGTTGAATTACATATTTGGGACTGTAAGGGGTTGTTTTTTATTTTATAAGATGGAAGAGGAAAAACTCTGAGAGAATTTTATTAAGTGAACAAGAAAAAATTCTGGAGAAATAGAGTACTCCATTGGGTGGTCTGAAGTTATTTTTATGATGTTAGTTATTTTTTTTATTTTTTTTCATTCAATTTCTTTATAGGGTTTTGATATCTCAAATCAAAATTAAGAGCCAAAAAGATCGAAATTGGGAAGAAAAACCTAACTAGAATATCAAAGGAGATTTAGTAATATCATTAGCTTAAAACAAAAAGTATTTTCTCTCTCTTCAACTAACTAACAACAATAGTCACCGTTAATTCTCTCCTCTTTCTTGCCACATGGCGTTTAATCAAGGATGAGAGACTAATCTTTGATGGCTCAGGAGATGTCAAAAAGAAATTCGGCCATTATGGACTTGGATGTCCTGTTATTAGTGTCATGGTTCCTCACCACTTAGACTTGATTACCACAAGTGCGTTCGTAGCTATAATTCAAGGTTTTCCGGGTTCTCGTACTAATGTGAAACTTGGTAAATAAACAATACCTTCCGTGGGAGTTCATATGACAGACCGGGGAAGCAAAAGGGGTTACAGAACCACTCGTAATAAGGGATTTTAAGCATTAACAAGGGGATCTTCTGGGAACATTATTGGACTTCTAAACTTCAAAGCACGTCAGCTGAAGAAATTTACAAACTTAAAGTAAAAAAACGGTGTCTGTGGCATAGGCACGCAATTAGACATACCATTTTGGATTTACAAAACGTTAACCGTGGCGTGCCACGGTATTTAACTGTCGCATCGATCTCCCCACCGTTTAGAGGTATACTAGTCATAATTTTATTTTCAATAATTGTAACCTCTACTTTTACAATCCCAGTTTCATTTTCCGTCTACTTGAACATCCTCCTATTTGTTATAAATATTACATAAACACTGTATCTCTTTGTTGGATTTTCAAAACATGGTTTTATAATGTGTTATAAAATTGTAACGGCCAGTTTGACTCATTAATGCGTAACATTTACAACGGCTATGTTACTCCGTAACTCCTTCGTAACTCCCCTATTTATTATGTAACGGTCTAAAACGGTTTTAGCCCATTAATTTCAAACGTTACAACTTTTTCGACTATAAAAAGGCTTTGCCATACCTTACTTTAACATCATCGAAAACAAATTGTCTTCTCTCTATATCTCTATCTCCCTCTCTAGGCAAAATTCTTATTTACTTTGGTTTTGATTCTTGAGATTGAAGGTGCCTTACAGTACAATGTGAGAGCATACACTCACACTTGTATACTCTATTTTGAGCTCGTTGTATCCTAGGGAGTAGACCGGTCATTGTTGTGCCGGTACCTAGTGGCAGATCGGAAAACTGTTCTTAAAAAGAGTGTGTTCCACACCTCGAGCCGAACTCACATTTCCTTTGTTGTGTTGTTACTATATTCCTATTACTGTTGTTGCATCTCTACTCAGCTTGCATTTAGCCATTGTTGGATATTCAGGTGATATTTTCCCATTATTCTTAACAACTTTAAGAATAGTACATTTTATGATATGGCTTTAGTTGCTTCTGATTCGAACAAGTATGAGTCCAACAAACCTGTGAAGTTTGAAGGCCTCAACTTCAAACGATGGAAAAACAAAATGTATTTTTATCTGATCCTTAAGGAAGCCGCTTATGTCTTAGAGACCGACTGCCCAAATGAACCTGTTGCCCCCTGAGACTGATGATACTGATTTGATTCAGTTGGACTACGATAAGGCCTTAGAGGAGTTAAACGATTGGAAAGAGGCAGATTTTAAGTGTCGTAATTTCATACTGAACGGACTAGCAGATGACTTGTATGACTTCTATTTACAATCTGAGTCTGCAAAGGCCGTTTGGGACGCATTACATAAAAAATACGATACCGAGGAAGCTGGCTCCAAGAAAGACGCCGTTAGTAGGTACCTTAAGTATGCGATGGTCAATGAGAAGTCTGTAATCTCTCAATCCCACGAACTACAGAAAATCGTTCACGAGATATTATCCGAGGGGATCAAACTAGATGAACAATTTCAAGTAGCGGTTGTGATTGACAAATTACCTCGCTCCTTCTTGGAAAGACTTCAAGAACATACTTTGGCACAAATCTAAGGAGTTTTTTATGGAGAGCTTAATTACTCGACTGCGAGTTGAGGAAGAAGCAAGAAAACATGACCAAAAGGATGAAGTACTCGTGGTTCAACCCAAGAGTAAAGCGTATTTGAAACCTAAGGGTAAGACTATGAAAGCCAAGGGTAATGGAAACAAAAAACCTTTTCAGAACAATAACAACAATAGAGGTAATCAAAATCCTAACCAAGGTAGGAACCAACAAAACCACCAGTCTAATGGAACAACTCCTATAGTGTGCTTTGTTTGTAGCAAAGGAGGACACATTGCTAGGAACTACCGGAACCGTAAACCTGTTGGCCAGGTGAACGCGACCGAAGAGCCTCTAGTGGTTATGATCACGAAAGTGAACATGATCGGTAGAACCGACGGATGGTGGTTGGACACCGGGGCTACTCGCCACGTGTGCTATAACAAGGCTTGGTTCAAGACCTATAAGAATGTTAAAGACCAGAACGCTCTTCTAGGTGATTCTCACACCACTAAGGTGTTGGGAACTGGAGATGTTGAACTGAAATTTACATCTGGCAGAGTTGTTATCATCAAGGATGTGTGGCACACTCCTAGTATGAGGAAGAACCTGGTTTCTGGCTTTCTTCTTAACAAAACAGGCTTTCATCAGTCAATTAGATTGAATCATTACATTTTGACAGGGGGGAGCTTTTGTGGGTAAGGGTTTTGCTTGTAACGGTATGTTTAAATTGAGCATTGATAAGAATAATATTTCTTCTGCATACATCGTGTCTTCTTTTAATATTTGGCATTCTAGACTTTATCACGTTAATAATAGGAAGCTAGTTAACAACATGAGCAAACTTGGATTAATTCCTAAAGTAAACTTAAATGATTTTGATAAATGTGAGCATTGTAGTCAGGCTAAGATCACTAAGACATCTCATAAAAGTATAGTTAGATAATCTCATTTATTAGAACTTGTACACTCTGATATTTACGAAATAAATAGTACCCTAACCAAAAATGGAAAAATGTATTTTATTACTTTTATTGATGATCACTCGAACTATACTCAGGTATATCTTATGAGACATAAGAGTGAAGCTATTGATATGTTTAGAACTTATGTTACTAAGGTCAAAAACCAATTTGATAGAAACATTTTGAGATTTTGTAGTGATAGAGGCACTGAATATGATTCGCATGAATTTCAAAACTTGTATGAATCTTTAGGGTTTATACATGAAACTACAGCTCCTTATTCTCCAGAATCCAATGGAAAAGCTGAACGTAAAAGTAGAACTTTTACTGAAGTAATAGTTGCTTAGCTCTGGTGCACCTAAATATTTATGGGGTGAAGTTTTATTACATTTTAAACCATATACCTCATATTACTTATGGTATTTCACCTTATGAAATTTGGAGAAATAGGAAACTAAATGTTAGTTATTTCAAAGTATGGAGTTGTTTGGCATATGTACGCAAACCTGATCCTAAGAGGACAAAACTAGAAAGCAGAGCTTATGAATGCGTTTTTATTGGATATGCTATTAACAATAAAGCTTATAGATTTCTTAATATACATGATAATGTTATTATAGAATCTTTGGATGCAGATTTCTTTGAGGATAAGTTTCCTTACAAGTTGAGAGACAGTAGGGGTAGTAGTTGCAGTGGTGGTAGTGGGGGTTCTCAACCATTCACAGTGCCTCAATTTGTGGATCCTATTGACACTCATGATATTGACCCTGAACTTGGAAGAGGTAAACGAATAAAAAGGACTAAACATTTTGGTGATGATTTTTTTGTGAACACCTTAGAGTCTGACCCTAACTCATTGCAAGAAGTGTTAACTTCTAGTGACGCTGATTTATGGTGTGAGGCCATTGACGATGAGATGGATTCCCTTATCTCTAATAGGACTTGGGAATTAGTTGAGTTACCCCGTGGTAGTCGCTCTATAGGTTGTAAGTGGATATTAAAGATGAAACTTAAACCTGATAGTACTACTGATAAATATAAGGCAAGATTAGTAGCAAAGGGATATGTGCAAAAGGAAAATGTTATTTTTTTCAACACATATTCCCCAGTTACTCGTGTTACTACCATTAGAGTATTATTGGCCGTTGCTGCCGTGCACAATTTGATTATCCATTAGATGGATGTGAAAATCGGGTTTTTAAAAGGTGAGCTTGAGGAGCTATATATGGATCAGCTTGAAGGCTTTGTGTTACCTAGTCAGGAACACAAGGTCTGCAAGCTGAAGAAGACCTTATACAATCTAAAGCAAGCTCCTAAACAGTGGCACGACAGGATCGACCAACTACTACTTTCAAATAGTTTTAAGATTAATGTTATTGATAAATGCTTATATTATGAAGTGTTTGGTGATTCCTGCACAATGATTTGTTTGTATGTTGATGATCTACTTATATTTGGTTCTACTCTTAAGCTCATATTAGAAACCAAGAACATGCTTAATGAAAACTTTAATATGAAGGACCTAGGTGAGGCTAGCGTAATTTTGGGCATGAAGATCACACGTACAAATTCTGGTATTTCTCTCGATCAATCTCATTATATTGAGAAGATCTTGAAGTACAACTATTATGATCGTAGACCTGCATATACTCCTTGTGATCCTCAAGTGAAATTATTCAAGAACACAAAAGATGCTATTAGACAGCAAGAATATGCAAGTATTATTGGTAGCCTGAGATATGCTACTGATTGTACAAGACCTGATATAGCTTATGTTGTAGGGGTTCTTTGTAGATTTAAGAGTAAACCAAGTTTGGAGCACTGGAGTGCTATTGAACGAGTTATGCGGTACCTAAAAAGGACCATGAACTTGGGTGTACATTATCAGAAGTTTCCCGCGGTCCTTGAGGGATTTAGCGATGCAAATTGAAACTCATTTTCGAATGATTCTAAAGCTACCAACGGAAACGTTTTTAGTATAGTTGGCGGGCAGTTTCTTAAAGGTCCAAGAAACAGTCTATTTTAGCTCAGTCGACAATGGAGTCTGAGTTAGTGGCAGTAGTTGTTGCGAGTGAGGAGGCAAGTTGGTTGAAATACCTTATGTCTTATGTTCCTTTATGGAGTAGGCCTATACCGTCGATCTTGGTCCACTGTGATAGTACTGCTGCGATAGCTAGAGTACGGAACAATTAATATAATGGGAAGAAGTTAGCGATTCGTCGCAAACACAACACGGTGAGAGGGATCCTCACGTCGGGTGCTGTAATAGTGGATTTTGTAAGATCGAAAAACAACCTTGCAGATCCTTTGACGAAAGGATTGTCATGAGACAAAGTATGGAACACGTCGATAAGGATGGGACTTAAGCCCATTTTAGAATCAGGTATGGTAGGAACCCAACCTAAATGACTGGAGATCCCAAGAGATAAGTTCAATGAGAAAAATAAGCCATATCATGATATTTAAATCGTGCAACTTAAGAGTTTTATAACTCAAAAGTTCATCCCGATGTGTATATGTTATATTTGCATGACATCCTGCAACGATAGTCAAGTTGAGTTTTTTGAAATCTCCTAATGAGAACTATAGCTCATATTTTGAGTGGGGTACCTAGCTACAGGAGCACTCTTGATAGACTCACCAAAATAATTGTGGAAGTGGGGCCGCTTCCTAGGAGAATTGGGGTTAAATTCTCTAAAGCTGGGATCAAGCACATGGCCGTAATGTGTTGGTTATTTTGTGTACAGGCACCTAGTAGAATAGTGTGTGGTTTTCATTCACAACATAAAACATGATAATGAGTTCAAGACTTAGATCACTCATTATTCTTATGTTTTGGGGATTGTCCACTACGTAAAGGTTCAAATCTCAGGACACCTTTACTTATGCACAATTCTATATCTCATTTTTCGAAATCGATTTTTATCACCGAATTTCTTAAGTGGGGGATTGTTGGATTTTTAAAACATGGTTTTATAATGTGTTATAAAATTGCAACGGCTAGTTTGAATCATTAATGTGTAACGTTTACAACGGCTATGTTACTCCGTAACTCCTTCGTATTTATTTCGTAACTCCCTATTTATTATGTAACGGTCTAAAACGGTTTTAGCCCATTAATTTCAAACGTTACAACTTTTTCGACTATAAAAAGGCCTTACCATACCTTAGTTTAACATCATCGAAAACAAATAGTTTTCTCACTATATCTATATCTCCCTCTCTCGGCAAATTTCTTCTTTACTTTGGTTTTGATTCTTGAGATTGAAGGTACCTTACAGTACGGTGTGAGAACATACCACTCACACTTGTATACTCTATTCTGAGCTCATTGTATCCTGGGAAACAGATCATTGTTGTGCAGGTACCTAGTGACAGATCGGAAAACTGTTCTTAAAGAGAGTGTGTTCCACACCTCGAGCCGAACTCACATTTCCTTTGTTGTGCCGTTACTATATTCCTATTACTGTTGCTGTTTCTCTACTCAGCTTGGATTTAGCCATTGCTGGATGTTCAGGTGATATTTACCCATTATTTCTAACACTCTTCTATCATTGTTATCTCTTATCTATGTTACTATGTAAAAGTCCTGATATCTGCTACATAGGTTCTATAAATATCTTAATTAACAGACTCACATTTCCACGGCGGGTTTAGTATATTTTTACTAAACCCCATTAAAGCAATTATAAGACCATCCCATTGAAGCTACTCTAAAATTAAAGAGAGGGTATGTAATACTTACAGTAAAGATCTTAAGCAATGGGCAAAGAAGAGATAAGAAACTGGTAGATGGGTTTCCACCAATTTGAGAGATTTGTTGGTGGGTTTCATTATCTGTTTCTGATTTTGCACAGTTCGCAAGAAATGTCCTTCTGGATGTGGTTGAAAGAGAAGAACAAGAACTCCTCTTTAATGGTGAAGTTTTGTTGGATTTGAAGGAGAGGGGTTTGGATTGTGTGAGAAGAAACATAGATTGAGGAGGTTGTATTAGTGAAAACATTCTTGGCCAAAGAAAGGAGAGGGAAAGCAAGAACAAGTGGCTCTCCAGAATTTAAGTAGAGAAGGTTTTTTTCAAATTCGCCAAATGATATGGCTTTTAGAGCATCTCCACTCATTAAGCTCTTGATAGGAGCCCAAAAACACCCAACAAAATGCATATGCGTCATCTTTCTAATTTAGAAGAGGTGTATAGACGAGCTTGAAGTTGAAATCGATTAGGGAGCTCCAAACTCTTTGGTATTAAGCCCCGCTGGCCTTGTGCCAACGTGACCGGTTTGTGTGGTTTGCAGACAGTTGCATGACCCTAGAGAATCTAGTCGGGAATTGACGGTCTGCCAGTGGCCCAAATACCTCTAGTTAAAAATAATAATAAAACTCTTTAAACATAAAAAAAAAAAAAATTGTTCCATATATACGTAGTTCTGGAGTAGTTTTGTTTTTTTTTTTTTTTTTTTTTTTTTTTTTGGTTCTACACTTCACGAGGGGTGATTCTATACGTGCCATATAGTTTTCCTAAGTAGAGTGGGTCACTTGATGGTATCAGCCATATGTTTTTTTGTTGTTGCTATGGTATGAAAGGGTATGGGAGAGTCCATAGTCTCCATAGTCCAGTTAGCTTTCAAATTTTGGAGAAGACTGTAGTTTAAGTTTGCAGTTGTGTGTGGACTATGTTGTACTAGTAATAGTAGTAGTAGGGGGGGTTCCTGTAGAAACTAGAAAGAGATATTATTAGTACTAATCCATCCTCAATTCTCCAAATAATACAGCAGCAAGTTATAACACTCCCTTTGAGTATGTTTCTGGTATTGAATTACACTTTGTTCTATGGTTGCCCTTTTGATGTCTCATATGACTCAGGGGGATCTGACTGTTCTTATGCAAATGGCACCCGTAATTGTCTTTACATTGGGTCAAATAAAAACACTTCCGAGTGCCAAGGTAGTATTCTCATCCCGGTTCGTCCCTCATCTGTTCGTGAGTGGGCAGCTCACTTGGTATTATATGGAATGGATTTGATGTTGCATTCATGCTCTACGATATTTATTCTCGAGCTATACTAGTTCTTGATACTAGGCAACATTTATTTATTGGTCGCGCAACTAATCATTCTTCTTTCTTTTGCTTACAGTAAAAGGACCTATTTCTGGATTTATCCTTGTGATTGTACTTGCATGCATATGTTGGAGAAGGAAGTACTCATCAGTTAATCCAATTGTGTTTTGAAAGAAAACAAAAAATGATCAGGAGGTGGAGGTGGAGGTGGAGGAATTTTTAGGTAATAATGAATCCATAGCTCCAAAAAGGTATCGCTACTCAGATATTAGAAGAATGACAGATTCGTTCAAAGATAAACTGGGACAAGGTGGCTTTGGTGGTGTCTTCAAAGGGAAACTTCTCGACGGCTGGCTAGTAGCTATGAAGGTGATGAGAGAATCCAAAGGTGACGGGGAAGATTTTATGAACGAGGTTGCAAGCATTAGCAGAACTTCACATGTGAATGTTGTGAGCTTGCTAGGATTTTGCTTTGATGGGTCTAAAAGAGCACTTATCTACGAATTCATGTCCAACGTTTCTCTTGAAAAGTTCATCTACAAAGATAAACCATTAGAAACAAGTTCAAGCCTTCCATGAGAAAAACTATATGAAATTGTGGTTGGAGTTAGTCGTGGACTTGAGTACTTGCATCGTGGTTGCAACACACGCATTGTGCACTTCGACATAAAACCGCATAACATCCTGTTAAACGAAAACTTCTGCCCTAAGATATCCGGCTTTGGGTTAGCAAAACTATGTTCTATGCAAGAGAGTTATGTATCAATGTTGGATGCAAGAGGGACTGTTGGGTACATTGCGCCAGAAGTGTATTCTAGAAACATTGGAGTAGTTTCGCACAAGTACGTATATAGTTTTGGGATGATGGTTAGTTGGTGGAAGAAAGAACATTAACGGCTAGCAAAATCTTTTTCCCACTGGATCCATACTCGTATCGAACTGAACGTGGATCTGGGCTTCATGGAATAACATCTGAAACAGATGCAGAAATTACGAAATACATGATTTTAGTAGGTTTGTTGTGTATACAAACAAATACATTAGACAGGCCTTGAGTAAAGTTGTAGATATGTTGGAAGGAAGCCTTGAATCTTTACAAATTCCTCCCAAGGCTTTTCTATCCTCTTTTTCAGGATCACAACATGATTCTTCGAGCTTATTACACATTTCCAATGCGGCATTTGTAATTCTATCGCAGCATTAATTAAGCGTGAGATGGACATGTAATATGTATGTAATGTTAGCTACATGTAATACAAAACAGGAGGGAGGGTGGGGTGTTCAGAATTTAGTTATACCTTTTCGTTCTTTAAAACGAAGATTTTCAAGGAGGGATTTATTGTTATGTATGGTGATTCGTAAGAGTATTCAAGTATTGCTCATTGTTCCAAACAGGGTGGGAGACGACGATACATAATCGCAGTTGCACGATTTTTCCCTTGTAGATTTCATCTGGTCAAGGGACATGTTCTACTCCCAATCAAGATACCGATAACAATCCTGGTATGTCTGCCATACATTTCTACTTATCAAGGTTATACAATCCATGTATGCTTGCCAACATGGCCATTCTTATTGCTCATATGTTTACTTGGTGGCCTGCAATGCCTGCAATGCTTAGCAAAAGGAATTGTTAGAGGTGATACTGTTGCTTTCCCTCATTCTTTTTCTCTTTGGTATTTTCTTCTTATATCAATAAAAAAATCATTTTACCTTAAAAAGAAAAAGAAAAAGAAAAAAAGAGTATTTTCTTCTTACATCGTATAGAACAGATGGACATCAATTAGATTTATTACCTATGTCGGAAATCAAGCGAAAATAAGCCATATGGGGCAGTCAGAGTTTGTCAACCCTCCTAGGCTAAGCTAGGCTAAGATATGTGCGACTAACAATTAGATTTATTACCTATGTCGAAGTCGAACCAGCAATTATGTTCCGAAGTTCGGTTCTATCATAAATCCAAAACTATGCATCCTTTTCACTCTCTTGCAAGAGGATTTCACTTAAAGTAGGTTTCGCACCTTAACCTGTTGCATACGAACATATGAATCCCAAACTATACATCCATTTCATACGAACCTTAACCTGTGACACTGAAGACTGAAACTGGAGAGTTGCTTTAGGGATAGGTTCCCAGTGAGAATATTTCAGATCCTGAGAGTACAAAGAACCATCATTAGGTTGCAAACAAATGGCATATTTCATAAATGGTTGGGGTTTAGTATAACCAGCGTGCTAACGACGTTTAAGAAATAACGATACTGAAAATAAATGTCTGAGAATTGAAGTCCATGTTAGAGCATCTCAATATCTCACTGCTTATCAAAATTTATAGCCACACAGGAACAAAATGAGAAAAAAAAAAATGTAGAAGAAAAAATATAAAACCTTATTACATTAGTACTCTGCCAAAAATAAATTTGGAGACCGATCTTATAATCTAGTATATTATGTCGTAAAATGTATAAGCACCTTATATCTTGTATCGTTTGAGCTTTGCAAACAACTCTCAGACATGTTTATGCTAATCAGTAAGTCTGAATTTGATCTTGATGTTGACGTTTATCGGTAAAAGAAGAAGCCATTGGTCCCCATCGATGTAAGATTATCCAAGAACAGTGCTACTTCATCTTTATTAAGTTATTTACTATAAGAAGCTCGAAATTTGTCGTTTACCCCAGGTCCGACACACTCGTATTCCCCAAAGAATACAGTTCTGTAAATCGTGCAATGGACAAACAATCACAATGTAAACTAAAAATTAGGCAGCGCTAAAAATTACAGAAAATGGCATTAGGGTTGTATTGCTTTCCAGTCTTTAGAGGGATCATTCCGACCATCAGGAGATATGACCTCTGATATGTACGTTTTTGCAAAGACGACCGTAGTGTAAAGACCTCAAGCTCGTCCCTGTTTTTTCACTAGCTGAGTTCCTTGCATGAGCGGTAATAGCACCATTTTGCTTTGCTATCGAATTAATCGTACAACTCTGCACATGTATTACAGAGTTATCTCTTAATCGGTAAAATCTTGCGTACACATGTTTTGAATTAGTCCCATAAAATTTATAGTACCCAAATAGGGATCTACCATTTTCGAAGATGAAATCGATTGATCCTTGAATGAAACATTCTTTAAAATAATGTTTGCCTCGATCATCAAGGAGCGTGTCCTGAGCACCGTAAAACCCGCAGTTGTAAAATGCTGTCTGATCACCTGAAATCCTAAGTACCACTGCCTGAGCCCCGACTTCACCAGAAGATGGAGGAGCTGTATTCTTTTCCAACAACCGTACGAAAAGGCCAACAACAAAAATTTTAAAGAAAAAAAAAATAGACAAATTAATGTGTATGATAGAAGTCGAATATTTTCAAAACATAATCTTTACCTGAACGCTAATGTTGTAAGCGATAAAGTTAGGAGCCAAAATGGCGACTGAGTAATTGTAGATAGTCCCTCCGGTAGAGTTTTCCGTGTCCTTCCAAGCTATAGTCGTGTTGAGATGCCCTTGGCCTTGGAATATCAAATTTGTTTTGTTCACGGCTACTGTAATCTTCTCCCTGCCACCATGTACACATATTCTTGCGCTATAACCAAATGTTACGAAACTAAGGCATCTTGGATAAGGAATATTGAACTAGAGGAAAAAATAACCTATATATGTTAGAATGTGTGAAACACATTGGTAATAAAGTAGAGCTACCATAGGAATAGTTGTCCTAGTAGGTAGCATAGTGAGGTAATGTTTATATTACGGCTTTAGAAGCCAGGTTGGATTTGTGCTCTAATGCCTATATAAAGGTTTGTTATACGTTGTAATCAAATCATCTCATCCCAAGTTTGATCAATAAATATTTCTTCTTTAGAGTTTAGAACTATGTTTTCAACATCTGGTATCAAAGCGAGCACGGTTTCTAGCTCGACAGCTCGAAGGCGATGACGTGAAGAAAAGCATAACATTTTCTAGTATTCCGTCGAGATATCGTTTATTTGGTCGAGGTTATTGATTTCGTCTATTTTTCGCAAAAAATGGCGGAGAGTTATGTTCAAGAGGCAATTCCTAAATTCGATGGTCACTACGACCATTGGAGTTTAATTATGGAGAACTTCTTGAGGTCCAAGGAGTATTAGCACCTCGTTGAAGTTGGTGTGTCTAACCATTCAAAAGAAATGACGACTGCTCAAATATCCAAGATCGAGGAATTACGATTAAAAGACTTGAAAGTCAAAATTTATTTATTTCAAGCTATTGATCATAACATCTTGGAGACGATCCTATGCAATGAGACATCCAAAGATATTTGGGATGCAATGAAGAAGAAATATTATAGAACCGCTAAAGTAAAGCAGACACATCTACAGGCACTTCGTGTAGATTTCGAGACTCTTTGTATGCAACCAACATAGTATGTTTCAGGGTATTTCTCCAGAACCATAGCAATTTTCAACAAGATGGGAACAAATGGAGAAAAGATGGAGGACATTACAATAATCGAAAAGATTTTTCGATCAATGACATCAAAATTCGATTATGTGGTATGTTCGATCGAGGAGTCGAAAGATCTTGATCAACTCTTGATGGATGAACTAATGAGTTCATTAATGGTTCACGAGCAACAAATCAACAAACATGTAGCAGTGGAGGAAGCGCTACAATCAACAATCAAGCGACAAAGGGAAAAGATACAAGTCGAGAAAGAGGTAACTGCGATAACTGATTCACAAATTATCATGGAAGAGACAGATGAAGCAACAATCAACATAGTGGAGGCCAAAAGTCAAAACCGTTTAATAAGTCAAATATCAAATGTTACAAGTGTAACAGTTATGGTCACTTCCGTTCTGAATGTCGTTCTCATTTCTATAAGGAAAGAGGCGAAAAATCTAATTTTTCAGAAAAGGAAGATAAAATTTCTCTTCTTTTGGTTTACAAAACCAAAGAAGAATCCCAAACCGAAAAAGATTTTCGTCAAAACATATGGTACTTTAACACAGGAGCAAGTAACCATATGTGCGGTGAAAAATCCATATTTCACAAAATAAATAATTTTTTTCGTACATCGGTAAAGTTTAGAGATAGTTCTACAATTGCTGTCATGGGGAAAGGCGATATAAAAATTTGGGCCAAAGATAACACTTATCAGACTATCTCAAGTATTTTCTATCTCCCAAACTTGAAGAGTAATTTGCTTAGTGTGAGGCAACTTCAAGAGAAGGGATACGTGATCATCATCAAGAATGGAGTCTGCCAGATTAAAGATCCAAAGAGGGGCTTTCTAATTACACAAGTACATATGACTCAAAGCCGAATATTTTTGCTAAGCGTCACGCATGTCGCTCTTCCTTGCTTTTCAAGTATGGTAAAAGATCAAGGCTAGATATGGTATCTTCGCTATGGGCACTTGAACTTCAACGGCCTAAAGCTCCTTCATCAGAAGAATATGGTGACCGGAACTCCTCAAATTGATCGACATCCAAAAGTATGTGAAGGTTGTGTTGTTGGCAAACAACACCGGGATTCATTTTCAAAGGGGAAAGCATGGAGAGCCAAATCGACACTGGAGTTGGTCCATACCGATATATGTAAGCCGATTGATCCACGATCCAATGGAAATAAGATGTATTTTATTACTTTTATTGACGATTACAGCCGAAAAACATGGGTATATTTTCTACTAGAAAAATCTGAAGTTTTTTCAGTTTTTAAGTAATTCAAGGCCCATGTTGAGAAGGAAGTAGGGAGATCTATCAAGATTCTTCGCTTGGATCGTGGTGGAGAATACAATTCCCATGAATTCAAAAAAAATTGTGAGAAATTTGGAATCAAAAGATAATTGACGACATCGTACACGCCACAACAAAACGGCGTAGCTAAGAGGAAGAACTGCACTATTATGAATAGGGTGCGAAGTATGCTGCAAACTTCAAATCTTCCAAAGAGATTGTGGCCAGAAATAGTCTTATGGAGCATCTACATCCTCAACAGGAGTCCTACCATAGCTGTGAGGAACATGACACCAGAGGAGGCATGGAGCGGCAGAAAACCAAATGTGGAGCACTTGTAAATCTTTGGGTGTATAGCATATTCCCATATTCCGAAAGAACGAAGAATAAAGCTCGACGATAAAGGTTAAAAATGTGTTTTTCTCGGTTATAATGATAGTTCAAAAGCTAATAAACTCTATCATCCTACAACTGAGAAAATTATCATTAGTCGAGATGTGATTTTTATTGAAGAAAATACATGGAAATGAAATATTAAAGATGCGGGAAAGCCAGTACCGGTGGTCTTCGATGATGAAGAGAGTCATCCGCCAGTTTTGGATGGTGAAGCGCAATCACCACTCACGCCTTCATAGAGCTCAACAAGCCCTTCTTCAACAATGGTTCAATCACAATCTGTACCATCATTCTCAAGGCCTCAAAGAACCCATAAGAGACCAACGTACTTGGAAGATTACAATTTAAGTGTGGTGGATCAATCAGATGATCCAACTATATACTTCGCTTTATTTGCTGGAAGTGACGTTATTACTTTCAAGGATGCTGTTGAAGAACCCAAGTGGCAAGAGGCCATGAATGATGAGATCGAAGCAATCGAGAAGAATAATACATAGGAGTTGACTAATCTCCCAGATGGATACAAGTCGATCGGTGTGAAGTTGGTATACAAGACGAAATTGAATGCTGAAGGAAAAGTTGACAAATACAAGGCAAGGTTGGTGGCTAAGGGTTATAAGCAACAACAAGGCATCGACTATGAAGAGGTGTTTGCTCCAGTCGCACGACACGATACTATCAGGATGATAGTTGCAATAACAACACAAAACTCGTGGCCTATTTTTCAACTGGACGAAAAGTCAGCATTATTACATGGAGATCTGCAAGAAACTGTTGGGTGTGAACTCGAATCAGGATTGTCGAAGAAATTTGAAGATTGTCGAAGTCGTTCGAACAAACTTTTTTGTACTCACTGGAATTTTGGCCCAGGAGTCAATCTCGCTCGAACGAGCTTGGATGTCGTTCGAACGAGATGTTAAGTTTCTAGTGTTAAGGTATGAACTCGAAGCTATGTTTTGTCAAGACTGGAAACTGGTTAGACTCATTCGAACGATATTGTTGTCCGTTCGAACGAAGAGTCAAGCTTGCTGGTATTTGGCCCAGAAGGTCAAAGTCGTTCGAACGACTTTGTGACTCGTTCGAACGAGATTGGCGTTTAACTTTTTTTAGAAGTTTGACTGTGAGACGTAGGAGTTTGCCTCGAGATCTGTACCCACGTAAATTAGAAGTTTCTAATCTTGGTGTGAGCCCTCTATTATATAAAGGGGTGCTAGGTTATTGTATTAACCATCTTGTGAGAGTTTAATCTTAGAGAAGCTTTAAGGTTTGAGAGACTCCATCATTAAGCTTTGAGAAAGCTTTGAGAGATCATTGTAACCTGTTTGATTTACATAGTGAATTGCTCGGGAGTGGTTTTTTATCCGAAAGGATTTTCCACTTCCATCCTGTGGAACTTTTGTGTGTCTTATTGTTCTTGCTTGATTCTTGTTTACTATCTTATATTGGTGTTTCAGCGTAATCATTCTTGACGAGAGGAAGAGAGTAGCTAACTCGGATTCTCAACATCTAGGACTGAAGACCAACTATTACAAAGTCGTTTGAACGAGCTTGGAGTCGTTCGAACGAGCTTGGCGTAAGTTTGCACTAGATGACAATTTTGAGACGTTGAGTTCTGCTTCGAGATACGTACTACTTATATTTAGTCCTCTAGTATATAAAGTGGACTTAGGTTATTTTATTAGTTATCTTTTGGTGAGTTTAATCTTAGAGAGGCTAGGGTTTGAAGAGACTCCATTAAAGCTTGAGAGATCATTGTAGCCTATTTGATATCATAGTGAATTGTTCATGGGGAGTGGTTTTTCATCCGCAGGGATTTTCCACTTTCCTCCTCTGGGAAACCTTTCTTGTGTTATTTATTGTTCTTGCTTGGTTAATTCTTTTGTTAGGGCTTATTCCGCGTATCGTTCTTGTCAGAGAAGAGAGAGTAGCTACCTCGATTCTCAACAGAAATCGTGTACGTCGATCGACCACCTGGTTATGTACAGAAAGGTGAAGAGAAGAAGGAGTACCGGTTGAGGAAGGCCTTATATGGACTAAAACAAGCACCAAAAGCTTGGTATAGTCGTATAGAGGCGTATTTCGTGAAAGTGGGGTTCTATAAATATCCATATGAGCACACACTTTTCATGAAAGTTCGAACCCATGGAAAATTTCTAGTAGTGTGCTTATATGTGGATGACTTGATATACACTGGCAACGATCGTACGATGTTCAAGGACTTCAAATGATCAATGATGGTAGAGTTTGAGATGTTAGATCTCGGAATGATGCACTATTTTCTAGGCATAGATGTAGTTCAGTCTGATGTGGGTATTTTCATATCACAGAGAAAATATGTTCAGGAGATTTTGGAATGGTTCCAAATAAAGGATTGCAATCTGGTGCGTACGCCAGTTGAAGTTGGATTGAAGCTAATGAAGGATCTCAAAGGATAGAAGGTTGACAACACATTGTATAAGCAGCTCGTGGGAAGTCTCATGTACTTAACCGCAACGATACCAGATATTCAGCACGCAGTAAGCCTCATCAGTCGATATATGGAGAATCCAACAGAGTTGCATCTAAATGTTACAAAGAGGATTCTGCGATACTTGAAAGGTACGACTGGGTTGGGAATATTTTACAAGAAAGAAGAGGCTACTACTTTAATCGCCTATACTGATAGCGATTATGGTGGAGATCCCGATGACAGGATGAGCACCTCTGGGTATGTTTTTATGTTAGGATCAGGAGCGATTTCATGGTCGTCAAAGGAACAACTGATTATTTCTTTATCTACCACTGAAGCAGAGTATATCGCTGCTGCGTTTTGTGCATGTCAAGAAATAGGGTTAAGAAGAATGTTGGCTGAAGTAGGGTTTCATCAAAATAGGGAAACTCTTATTTATTGTGACATAGTTCTACAATCAAATTATTGAAGAATCCAGTTCAACACGGGAGAACGAAGCACATTGATGTGCGTTACCATTTCTTGCAAAATCTAGTGAAAGATGGGACGATTGATCTTATCCACTACAGGAGCGAAGATCAAGTTGTAGAAATTTTCACCAAGGCCCTCAAGTTAGACGCATTTGAGAAATTTCGGAAGCTACTCAGAGTTTGTTCGTTTAAGGGAGGGAGCTGAAAGGAAAACTCAGCATAGCTTTTACTTCCTAAACTAGTATAACACATCTAGTTTAAGGGAGGGTGTTAGAATATGTGAAACATATTGGTAATAAAGTCAAGCTACCATAGGAATAGTAGTCTACCATAGGAATAGTAGTCCTAGTAGGTAGCATGGTATGGTAATGTTTATATTACGGCTGTAGAAGCCAGGCTGGATTTGTGCTCTAATGCCTATATAAAGGCTTGCTATATGTTGTAATCAAATCATCTCATCCCAAGTTTGATCAATAAATATTTCTTCTTTAGAGTTTAGAACTCTGTTTTCAGTATAAGCCATAGTAGATTAAGATGAGGGCTTTAGATGGACTGTAATCAAGAATTTTATCTGCAGCCTTCTGCACACTACTATAGTTTGCACAACCTTTAAATCAGCAGTTAGCACAAGCGAGACGTTATAATCATCTTTGATCGTGGACGTCCACTTAAACTTCTCGCACTTAACCTTAAGCTTCCTTTTATGATGATGCTATTGTTAGGGCTGGAACCCCCCATTGCACCGATATTGTTCCCACTTTTACCGCCTACACTTAACCTTAAGCTTCCTCTTATGATGATATTACTGTTAGGGCCGAGCCCCCCATTGCCCCGATATTATCCCCACCTTTACCACCTACACTTAACCTTAAGCTTCCTCTTATGATGATGTTATTGTTAGGGCCGAGCCCCCCATTGCACCGATATTGTCCCCACCTTTACCACCTAGTTGGGTTAGGCTAGGTGTGGGGTTTTATTCTTAAAAGGCCTTGGTCCAATTTAATCGTCTGTATCTTCTTATATCCTTGTGTGAACTATATTTTCTACCCGATGTGGGACTAACTTTAATATACCGATCTTAATAATCTCCACCTTGGATCAAACACCGTTAGTCAACAACCGTCCATTTTGAGCTTCACGGAAGCGAACATGAGCTCCACCTCGAATGATAATCATCCACCACTATCGTACATCTATGCTAGAGACGTGCCGATACGTTAAGATACGCCCAGCCGAACCTGTAGTACCCGGCATTTTATTATTATTTATTTATTAGTATATTATTCTTTTTCTGCTTATTCCTATCATTTTTAGCATCTGCATTCATTCCGCATATTCCTTTTATCCCTTCTGCATCCGTTTAATTCCTTTTGGGCAGTTTTGGAGTTAGATTCCTTTTCGGCATTTTTGGTATTTCGGTAGTTATTAGGAGTAGGAAGTGGTGTTTTGTGTTTGGGGACCCTTGGTTGGGTTAGTGTTGTTAGTGCTGTTGGTGGTGGTGGTGTTGTTGTAGTGTTTGTGTGTGGGTTGTTCTGTGCTCGGGTGTTCGTGTGGTTCATCTTACTTTGAATGAGTTGACTCATCTCCTAGAACATGGCCCAAGATCTCCAAGTCGTTCAAACGACTTCTGGGTTCATTCAGACGACTTCCTTGTCCATTCGTACGAATACTTCACCGTGGGGAGCGTCAGTTTTGTTTGCGAAGAAGAAGGACGAGTCGATGCGTTTGTGTATTGATTACCGCGAGTTGAGCATAGCCACGATCAAGAACAAATATCCTTTACCTAGGATCGAGAACTTGTTTGACCAACTTCGGGGAGCGTAGTTCTTTTCGAAGATTGATCTCAGATCAGGTTACCATCAGCTGAGGATCAAGAAGGAGGATATTTTTAAGACAGCATTCAGGACGCGTTATAGACACTATGAGTTTCAGGTTATGCTGTTTGGTTTGACAAACGCGCTCGCAGGTTTTATGGATTTAATGAACCGAGTTTTTTGCCCTTATCTTGATTGGTTCGTCATCGTGTTCGTTGACAACATTTTGATCTATTCGAAGACCGATGTCGAGCACGAAGAGCACTTAAGAGTTACTTTGCAGACCTTGAGGGAGAACACGTTGTCCGCGAAGCTCGAAAAGTATGACTTTTGGCAGAAATAGGTGAAATTTCTAGGGCATGTTGTGTCCAAGGATGGTATTGCAGTAGATCCTTCTAAGGTTGAGGCTGTTGCAGATTGGGTTCAGCTGACGAACGTTACAAAGATTCGCATCTTTTTGGGATTGGCCGGTTATTACCGCAGATTCATCGAGGGCTTTTCGCGGATTGCAACTCCTTTGACTCGCTTAACGCATAAGGACGTTAGATTTGTTTAGGATGACAGATGTGATTCAGCTTTCGCAGAGTTGAAGAGGAGATTGACTATAGCTCCAGTCCTTATTGTTCTATCCAGTGGGTAGAAGTATATGGTTTACAGCGACGTTTCGCTCAGTGGACTTGGTTGTGTTTTGATGCAAGGAGGAAAGGTGGTGGCTTACGCTTTGAGATAACTTAAGGTACACGAGAGGAACTATCCTACTCATGACCTCGAGTTGGCAGTAGTGGTTTATGCGTTGAATATTTGGCGATATTACCTTTACGGAGAGAGGTTCGAGCTCTTCACCGATCACAAGAGTTTGCAGTACCTTTTCTCGCAGAACGAGCTGAATATGAGGCAGCGCAGATGGATGGAGTTCCTGGAGGACTATGACGTCGACTTGCAGTATCACCCAGGGAAGGCGAATGTAGTGGCTGACGCTTTGAGCCGTTTTCCTAAGAGATTTCTTGCACATCTGATGATTCGTGAGTGGTTGATGCTTCGCAATGTGGCAGATTCTGGGTTGAGTTTGTGTTCACGAGTTGCGGGTAGTTTTATTGCAAATTTGAGTGTTCAGCCTTCATTGATTTCATAGATTATAGAGGTACAGCAGCTGGATACTAGATTACAGTCTTGGGCCTCAGATATTAGTATACCATATTGGAGAGTTAATTTAGATGGTGTGACTGAGTCACTGTTTTCATTCGGGTTAGGATTGTTTGCCACGCTCTTATGCAGGTGGTTATCCTATGTTTGTTTGTCGGGTTTACGGCTATTGTATTTTTTAACCGTGGGATCTGTTGCATCTTAAAATCATGTAAAACTCTTTTAACTTAACGAGATCAGATACATAATACAGCTCTGCATCAGTTTACCTCCGATGGGATCGTAGGAGTCCTACATCGGGTTAAAATAGTAGGTGAAGAACTAGCTGTGAACACTATCATACCTTATATACCCATCTGGGAGTGTGGGAAGGTATGAGACAGTATGAATCCGGTGCTAGACTTATCCTCGGTGAGGTTGAAATTCATTGGAATGAAATACAGTTCGGACGTTGGCTCTGTGGGTTGAAAAGCCTGGAATACTTTGATCAAGTGAGTATCCACTAGCTTGGTCGTGCTTGACAAAAATCGTACCCATTGTATCCCCTTAACAGATCTCTTTAAGTCAAACATGCTAGCGGTTGATCAACCAATATTATAATACGATTGTAACTCATTTTAAAACATCAAATCATTCAACATTAGGACTTTAGTTCATCACTGCATCATCCAGCATTTGGGATAATTGTGGGATTGTCCCAATTCATCATATCAAATCATTAGCATATCATTGCATCATCTCTTCGTGTCACAATTCCCCTCTTCTCTTAAATTCTTATTCTAACTCTGGTTACTTATATATTCAAATTCTTCTGTTCTTAACTTGTTATCTAGATTATAGTCTTTTAGTTACCATTCTTTTACTTTAAAACTTACTTTATCTTATTCACTTCATCCTTTTTATTTGCACCTGTTTACTAGTATGTTATTTAGCTTTGTTGGGTTTCAGTGAGCCGTGGTTTTGCTCACTCTCGTATTATTCCCCCCTTTCAGAGGTTGAGTAGCTTGAGTTGCTGAGAGCTTCAGCTGTGTTTGGAGCAATTGCCGTTGCTGATCTGTTTAGTTTAGACTTCTTATTTTTTATCTCAGTATGTGTAGATGTCCTTTATTTGAGATATTGTAATTCTATTTTCAGTCTGATATGTATATATATCATTTGCTTCCGTGTTGTTATTTTCTTTCCTCACTCTGATGATTATTGCTTAAAGTAAATGATTGAGCATGATCTTATATATGGATCGGTTGTTTGTGGAGCGAATCTGTAGATTCCTCGACCTACACAACTTTGAATTTAGTAATTGGTCAGGCTTACCGATTATTGAATTTTGGGGCGTGACAGAACCATCGGCTCTGACACCACTTGTTAAGGCCCGATCCCCCATTGCACCGATATTGTCCCCACTTTTACCACCTAGTTGGGTTGGGCTAGGTGTGGGGTTTTATTCTTAAAAGGCCTCAGTGCAATTTAATAGTCCGTATCTTTTTATATCCTTGTGTGAACTACATCTTCTACCCGATGTGGGACTAACTTTGATCCACCGATCTTAACAATCTCTACCTTAGATCAAACACCATTAGTCAACAACCGTCCATTTTGAGCTTCACAGAAATGAACATGAGCTCCACCCCTATCTTTGATCCACCGATCTTAACAATCTCCACCTTAGATCAAACATCGTTAGTCAACAACCGTCCATTTTGAGCTTCACGGAAGCGAACATGAACTCCACTTCGAACGATAACCGTCCACAACCACCATACATCTATGCCAGAACATGAGCTACATCTATGCCAAAACAATCATTCATTTTGAGCTTCATGGAGAGAGAACATGAGCTCCACCTCGAACAATTGGAAAGACGTGCCGATACGTTAAGATACGCCCAGCCGAACCATCAGCTCTGATACCACTTGTTAGGGTTAACTTTAATCCACCGATCTTAACAATCTCTACCTTAGATCAAACACCGTTAATCAACAACCATCCATTTTGAGCTTCACGGAAGCGAACACGAGCTCTACCTCTAACTTTGATCTACCAATCTTAACAATCTCCACCTTAAATCAAACACCGCTAGTCAACAACCGTCCATTTTGAGCTTCACGGAAGCGAATATGAGCTCCACCTCGAATGATAACCATCCACAACCACCGCACATCTATGCCAGAACAATCGTTCATTTTGAGCTTCACGGAGAAAGAACATGAGCTACATCTATGCCAGAACAATCGTTCATTTTGAGTTTCACGAAGAGGGAACATGAGCTCCACCTCGAATGATTGGAGAGACGTGCTGATACGTTAAGATACTCCCAGCCGAACCATCAGCTATGATACCACTTGTTAGGGCCCAAGCCCCTATTGCACCGATATTGTCCCCACCTTTACCACCTAGTTAGGTTGGGCTAGGTGTGAGGTTTTATTCTTAAAAGGCCTCGGTGCAATTTAATAGTCTGTATCATCTTATATCTTTGTGTGAACTACATCTTCTACCCGATGTGGGACTAACTTTGATCGACGGATCTTAACAGATATGTCCAGATGATCTACGAGAGCTATTCTCCTTGCAACATCCAATATCTCGTCTAAGCCTAGTTCTTTCGCAACCCCATCAAAAACATTTGCTATAGTACTAGAACTTGTACTAGTAAAAGAGGGGAAGATGGTGTAAAAAGCAAAAGAACCTACTTAGTCCGTGACAGTTATCTCAATTCTTAATGACTAGACGGTGACGATAATTCAGAAGTCAATTCTTATGTTTTCGTAGGGTCTGAATGATAAATGCTATATGGGAAGACAGATAAGCAATGAAACATTTCACTATAATGGTACTACAGATTGGTAAGAACCATATCCAACAACACAAGACATTGTTGGGTGCAATGTACAGTTCAAGTGAAAAGAGCTCTGCGTTCATCAACTCTCATCATTTCATCAATTGTTGGTTTTCTGAGAATTTTACACTTATGTCATTGCAGTTCGATTTGCGGGAGAGGGGAAGTGAGAAGAGGTGATGGTATTTGTCTTGCTTTTGATTTCATCATGTCATCATATTATAACTTGTTTTTGTTAGCTACCGTTATACGTATCTATACACCTAAAGGAATAATTCATCATCCAATTTTTGATTCACGCCCTTCATTTCCCATATCTTGTGAGTCGATGATTATTTAGACTGCTCGGATCTCTCATAGGCTTTAAAATTAAGTCCAAACTGTCAGATCCCACAATAAATTTCAGAATTACTTAACACTTCTAAACTGCCAAATCATCTGCCAAAATTGGCTAAAATTCAGTCAGCCAACCTTACTTTTAAAATTTAACTCCAAATCATACGGCAAACTTTGGTCTTGTTCATCACTACTCCCTCCTTTTCTATATCACGATCCAGACCCTAAGTTCAAAACCCTGCTCTAAATCTTCCCTGCTCAATCCTTGTAAGGTGTTCTTACCAATTCTCCAGGTTAAAGCTTCTCCCCTTCTTCAACCCTTTAACAATTCTGGCTCCTAAGCTTTACTTCCCCTTCACTGTTTCAGATTTCTTTAGATGGTGGCGAATCTTTTAATTTTATAAGATCAATTTAAAGATATGCTAATTGTGAAGCTATGTTTTGAGGTTTTTGCGTACTGTATCATCTTATTTTCGATTAAAGGTCCTGATTTGGTTTAATTCGATTAAAGGTCTTGATTTGATTTTAATTTTAACCTAAGGGGATTGAGTTTAATTCTTCAGTAATTATGTTTTCGAGGTGACGAAGAACCATTGTCGTGGAGGGGCCTTAAGTTGAGGGCAATTTTTAAACTAGGGGACTTGTTGGCGAGTCGATGGGGGCGATTAACGGGTTGGTCAGAGTGATCAAGGATTAAGGGAGCTTTCCATATTGGCTATTTTGTCAGTGAGTGCATTTCCTTCTCGAAATATATAAGTAACTCTGCAAGTGATCGATCCTAGAAAATATAAGCAGTTTAACCATCTAATTCGTAGGTGCCACGGTACATTACCATTCTTGTTGATAATCATATTTGCAACTGTTTTGGAGTCTAGCTCAATCCAAATATTATCTAACTGCATGTCCTTAACACGTTCAATAACAATAATGACTCCCATCAGTTCAGCATAAAAGGACTACTGGAAGCCTGTGGCAAGTGCATAACCACTAATAAAGACCCCATTATAATCACGAAAAACCCATATACAACCTGAGGGCACGGGTTCCCTTTTGAAGCTCCATATGTATTGATTTTAATGCGAAAAGAGATTGGGGTTCCAAGAAACTTGGATAATAGAAGGAGTTGTAGGACGTCTTCCACTAATGCCAAGTGAATTTAAAATAGGCCCATCATGAGCAGCAACCATGGTACCCTTCAAGAGAGCATCACAATCATAAATGGCACGCCCATTATAAGACATCTAGTTTTGAAGAAAATCATCTTCAAATAAAAGATCTTGGGGGGAAGGTCTTTTATAATATGTCCTTAACTGAGATGGTTCATATTCAATTTTATGAAAACTGGCTTCAGCTGTTTGTATAAAATTTTCGGATTGGTCATCAGAAGTTGCTTCTGATGTAGAGGGTTGATCCAGAGTATTGACACTAAGCTTATTAATCCTTTCAATCAAAAGGCTAACAAACTCAGAATCCTGGGAATCTGAGAGCTTAAAGTCTTTTATTTCACAGATAGGTTTAATAACTGCATGAAGTATGCTAAAAGATGTGTTGGTTTCATCAATGTCAATAGTACAAGGACTAGGACGTTAGATGTGATCTTCTATACGATTCAGCTGATTTCCAATAGTTTGGAGAGTAACATTAGTCCAATTGTTCTGTTTTACGATGAGATTAACATCAGTTTGTGGATTGGTAGGGTAGGCAAAAGCATTAGCTTCCAAAGGTTTAGAGTTATTATGTTCTTTGATTAAATGGAGAGATTCAGGAGGAGGGTGGACAGATTGGATTTCTATGCCATCGGCTTTAACCCAAGTCTTGGTGAAATCCTCTATATTACTGATAATGTATTGAGGACAAGAATACCATGTGATGAACCAGTCATAAAAGAAAATGATCTTTTGGCTGCGTTCAATCTCGTGATAGTAAATGTCTTTAATAAGTCCTAATTTTTGCTTCGGTAAAATTCTGATGATACCATCTTCTGAAGCTTCATTTCTGGCAGTACTGAATTCATCCCAAATAAACTGGCGAATTAAAGAGTTAGGGCTTAAATCCATAAATATTTTTAAAGATAGAAGTTGGCTTCTGATATAGGGGAAGTAGGTTGATCTACCTCAGACCTGGTACTGGTATTAGGATCATGATTGGGATCATGATAGACTCCATGAGGGATTTGTTGGTCAGAGAGTCTAATACCCTTGATGATGGGTTCAGATGTGGAATGTCTAGAAACCGAAGGTCGGGTAGACGGGCAGGAAACATGATAGGGAATTTTTTCCTCATTTGTTAACTGTCTACAAGACTTGTTCTTGTGAAGGGATAGTCTGATTGGATGGGAGGCAAAGGTTACCTCAACGTCTCCATCAGCGGTTTGGGTAATTTGGCTGACTTGGTTATTAAACCTAGGCATGGGGACTACGGCTTGAGGTAAGACCCATTCAGTAGGAATGTTAATTTTATTCCAATTGATAAGTCTGTTGACTGCAATATTAGTAGTCAAGCAGTTACTTTGAACTGCAATGGTTTTACCTGGTTCACTTTTCAGAATTGCCCGAGGGCATAAGGTGTTCATAACCTTATAGTGAATTCTGTAGATTACGGCTATAACTTCGACTCTGGGGATAAAATCATAACCCTGAGTCTGGATTCGGAGACTAATAGCATCAAACAAGGACTTATCTGCAAAGGACAAGGTCAAGTTCGGATAGACATCGAAATAGACTAGTCCATGACAGAGGCTAGTTTGAACTATTCCCATAAGGGAAGATTGGAATTCTCGACTTCTCTCATCTCTGAGATAAGCAAGAATACTGGAATTGATCCCTAGGAGAGTCAAGGGTTTGAATGCTACTTGGATGCATCCTATATGCAGATAATTATATTTTTTCAGATATTTCTCAATATCGTTAAGATTAAGAAGTTTCAGGAGATGACTTGCACTATAGCTATGGATTGTTCCATAATCTTGATGTTATCTTGACTAATGAAGTCAAACATACCTTTTTTATAAATTAATTTGGATTTAATGGATGGTATGGTCCATTGGTTCAGTTGTTGGGTCTATTCAAACCCAATTAGTTCAGAATTTTTTACAGATGAATGGTCTTCGTAAGACCTATTGATTTCATTCATATGTATAATAATTCATCAAAGCAGTATGCAAACCGTATCTACAGGAATTCCATACATCAGCATAAACTTAAGTCTAGAAAACTATTACCTCATTTTTCTGACCAAACTGTATCAGTCAACCAAATTGACCATTATCTTCCTTTTATTACAGAACCACCTAGTGATGAATATTTAGAATCCATTTTTAACCATAATTGGAAAACCATTACTGACATAAATGGCTTACAACTGAATACTCTTACTACTACCCAGAATAAAATTATATCCATTGTGGATACGATTCTTAATCCTGAAAATAGAGCCCAAATTCTAAATATTTGTCTCCAACAAATGCTTCAGGATAACCGAATATCTGGCATAGAACAATCACTTTCTAAAAAATCTTCAGAAATCATCCAAGACATGGAAACTAAACAGCCTATCACTATTCAAAATCTCCGTACAGAAATTAATACTTTAAAATCTGAAATTAAACATTTAAAAATCTCTGAACAATTGCCAGGCTCTAACATTAACCACCTACAGTATATTCAGAAGAACAACCCAAAGATCTTATAAAAAAAACTGGTCATCCTCAAAAGGAAGATAACCTTTGTCTAAATTCTATTCAGAAGGTTATTACCCAGAAATGGTATATTCAAGTTACTATTGTCATCAACAATGAATTTACCATCCATAATGTCATTGCCCTTGTGGACAGTGGCGCTGACCTTAACTGTATCCAAGAAGGATTGGTTCCAACCAAATACTTTGAAAAAACTATCAAATCCTTTATCTCTGCTAGTGGTAATACACTACAAATCCATTATAAGCTCCCTGAGGCTTTGAACTGTTACAAAGGTGTTTGTATTCCTTCAACCTTTCTTTTGGTCTGTAACCTTCAGCAACAAATCATTCTTGGCACTCCTTTCCTTAGTCTTCTTATGCCTTTGCATAAGGTTGATCAGAAAGGAATTTGGTGTAAATATCAAGGTCAAGAAATTAGTTTTGAATTCATTAGAAGTCCTGAAATTAGGATAATTAATGAACTTAAAACTATTATTGATTCCAAAACAAACCATCTGAATTTTCAGCAAGAAAAATGTCATGTCATGGACATTTCTCATAGGCTTCAGTCCTCTGAGGTCAAAATCAGAATTAAAACTATTGAACAACAATTCATTAGTGAGGTCTGCAGCAACATTCCTACTGCTTTCTGGAATCGAAAGCAACATGTTGTTTCCCTACCATATAAGCAGGATTTTGATGAAAAAACTCAAATTCCTACTAAAGCTAGGCCTAGTCAAATGAATTATGAATATTTTACACTATGTAAAAAAGAAATTCAAGATCTTCTTGACAAAAACCTTATCCATAAGAGTTACTCTCCTTGGAGTTGTACAGCCTTCTATGTAAACAAGAATGTTGAGAAGGAACGAGGAGTTTCCAGACTTGTAGTTAACTATAAGCCTCTCAATGACTCTCTCAAATGGATCCGTTACCCAATCCCGAATAAAAAAAACCTTTTAAATCGTCTTTATAATGCTATTATATTCTCTAAATTTGACTTAAAATCAGGATACTGGCAAATCCAGATTAGTGAGAACGATAAATATAAAACTGCCTTTACAGTACCATTTGGCCATTTTGAATGGAATATAAAACTACCTTTTGGATTAAAAAATTCCCCATCCGAATTTCAGAATATTATGAATGATATTTTCATCCCTTATTCTGATTTCTGTATTGTTTATATTGATGATATTCTTTTATTCTCTAATACTATTGATCAACACTTTAAACATCTTAAAATCCTTAAGGATGTTATCCGTCGCAATGGTTTGGTCTTTTCTGCCCCTAAAATCAAATTGTTCCAATTAACAGTAAGATTCTTAGGACATAACATTTGAAAAAGACAAATTATCCCTATTGACAGAAGTATTGAGTTTGCTTCCAAATTTCCCGATGAAATTAAGGAGAAAACCCAATTACAACGATTTCTTGGTAGTCTCAATTATATTGCAGACTATTATCAGAATCTTGCCAAGGATAGTGCGATCTTATACAATAGACTCACTAAGACTCCTACCCCCTGGACCTCTGAACATACCCAAGTTGTTCAGCGTATCAAACTACGTGTTAAACAGCTCCCTTGCTTAGGTCTTGCTAATCCTCACTGGCCTAAGGTAGTAGAAACTGATGCCTCTGACTTAGGTTTTGGAGGAATATTAAAACAAAGGAACCCTTCTTCACAAAAAGAAGAATTGCTTCGTTTTACATCTGGAAAGTGGAAGACAGCTCAAAAAAACTATTCCACTATTAAAAAAGAAATGCTAGCTATTGTCAAAAGTATTTCTAAATTTCAGAATAATTTATTAAATCAAACTTTTTTACTCAGAATTGATTGCAGCTCTGCCAAAGACATCATTCAAAAAGATGTTAAAAATCTTGTATCTAAACAAATATTTTCCAGATGGCAATCTGAATTATTTGCTTTTGATTTCTCTATTGAGTATATTAAAGGCAATCAGAATTCTCTTCCTGATTTTCTCATCGTGGTCGGTCCAGTAGTTGTCTTGCCCTTTCAGAATTGTTATACAGTTTATCTTTATACTTCGTTCGTTTTCTATGTCTGTGGTAATAAGGAAACTGGTGATAACATTCTCTATATCTCTTTCCTTTTAAATTCTATTTTTTAAAAGGATGTTCAAATATTTCATCTAATTCTTCTGTAGGCCATTTATAAATGGTTTTCCTATTAGAGGAATTGTGATTCAGAAAAGATTCTTCTGTAAAAAGATGCTGAGTGGCAGATTTTTTAGAAGATGATGAATCGATAGCATAAGAGCTAGACTCAATGGCTTGAATTTTGTTTTCTTCGGATTTACTAGCAAAAGAGTCTTTAGTGACTTCTTATGTAGAGGTTCTAGTAAGATTGTTAACATTAAATTATTTAATACTGTCATCCATAGGGTCAACAGTCTCAGAGTATTTAATGTTAACTTCCTGATGGTCCTCGGATTTAGAATTTTGGGAATCTAAGGGTTGAAGATTACTGATCAATAAGATGGGTTTAGTACTATTCATTTTAGGTGCTGTACTAACCATTGTATTCTGTTTGGTAACTAGTTGTGTCTCAGTTACGAGACTCCTAGTCATCTCAGTTACGAGACTGCTAGTAACTAGTTGTGTCTCAATTACGAGACTGCTAGTGGGAGCCAAAATTTTTGTTATATTCTGATTGGTTTGGGGACAACTATACCAAGTTGCAAACCAGTCATAAAAGAGTGTGATCTTTTGACTACGTTCCATCTGATGGTAGTAAATGTCTTCAATAAGTTGTAATCTTTCTTCGGTAAAATTCTGATGATACCATCTTCTGAAGATATCATTTCTGGTAGTTCTGAATTCATCCCAGATAAACTGGCGAATTATCGAGTTAGGGCTTAAGTCCATATGTGAGGTATGGATCACATAGATATGTAGATCCCATATAGGAACTTTAGTATAATCCTTACTTCTAATCATTGTGGTCTGATAAAATTATGTAAACAGTATAATCTTAGTAAGAGATGTTAGTATAGTTATTGTTGGTCTTTTCTCTCTGTCAAAGATGTCGTAACAATATAGTCTTAGTGAAATACTTAGGTACACGTTTGTCAACGATTTACCGGCTAAACGTCCACTTCCGGGACAACAACGCCGTACGCGACTTGGGTGACGTACCATACCCAATTATCTCACCAGACTAGACTGAGAAAACATCTCAAACAGAGATAGAAGATTTACAGGAAACATACTTACGTTTATTACTAGACTAGACTTAGTAAACATATTTCACCAAGAACAAAGATACACAGTAAGGTATACCTAAGTTCCCATACGAGACTTATCATACCTACGCGAACCGTATGATTAGCCACACGGCTCTGATACCAATGATGGTATCAGAGCCATCACAATCTCTAAGCCGACCCCGTAGAATGTATATACTCTGATCAAGTGTAATAAACTTCTAAGCCGACCCCGTAGAATGCATATACTCTGATCAAGTGTAATAAACTTATTATCAAATTAGAAGAGGCGTATAACAGTTATGCGATTCTCACCATCTTTTTAAGTGGGTTTTCGTGTTTTTGTATAGGGAGATGTTAAAAGGTTGTTTTGCCATTGAGTTTGATCTCCTTTCACTAAGCATTGTTGGAGCATTTGGTGTTTGTAACTTAAGCACCAGAGCCAAGCAGTGGTGAGGATGCTCTTTATCACTTTGAGGGTGAGGCCAAATTGAGATTATTGTCTTTTAGGTTTCATGGAGATACATATATACAAAATTATAAATAAAATGGGGAGTTTCAGAAATACATTGCATTGGAGTAATGAAGAAAAACCTGAATTAACCACCGTAATGGGCGGGGAAACGACTGAAATGACATCCGGGGATATGGTACATACTTCTAAACTGCGAATTTGAGCATTTGTTTTGTAATTCTAGTTAATTAGAGCTTCAGTGAGCCGCATTATTGGTGCACCAACCACATTAAATATTTGAGGTGTACCTTCGATCAAGCGCACATCATTAGCTCCAGATATTGCAAATTGATTGGCAATTCAGTACTTCAAACCCTCAGGGCAAGAAATATATGTTCAATTCAATGCCCGCCTAACAACCTGTTCTCGTTAATTCACATCAGAGTATCAGACGAGACTCCAATCACATTAGCTAAATTCATCGTTTGGAAAAGCTAAATGAGTCGTTAAGAGAATGCTCTATTGTGAGTTGTAACTCCCATTAAGAATGAAATTAGAGAATATTTCATTTGAACGGTGATATTATCTTTACAAGCCCCTAAATATTTGCTAGTCACAAAATCCTTAAGTATTTACCCAAAAAATCACTACTCCGATTTAAAAATGACTGAACCGCACAGTAGGCAGCTACCACTGTTGCTCTACGAGCAAAGAAAACTGATACAAGTACAATGTTACCACATCACCCCAATTTTGCACACATATCTGTCAAACAGAAAATAAAATGACAAACATAGGTACATTACTGTAAGATCAGAAAGCTCGTTCAGGACAAACGTAAAACTTGGAAGCAAATTTCATATCAAGAGAATGACATCTTATACAGTAATACTGGAGGTTTACAGTAAAATATTTCCCTGATAGTTTCCTCAAAATTATGTTTATACCAGTAAAAAAGGGTCTTGCCTGTTGGTTTCTAGGCCTGCCAGCTTAGAACTCCCTGCGCAGCAATCCTATAAACCGACAGGCTTCAGATATAAAACAACAGGCTCAAGACGGTTACCCGCTAAGCAATAAACGAAGTCTTTCATTTATGGGCCGCTTTAGACTCTGCCGTTCGGTATCCTTTATCCTGGGCTCCTGATAAATAATTAATGACTCGTATAACTAATACATTCATTTGTTAGAACTCTGCCACCCCAACAGGACTGAAATATTTATGATCAATTCAACATCTACCTTATGATCATCTCCTTCGTTTAGCATAGAGTACTCTGAAACTTCGCTAGCAACATCCATCTTTGACTGAACCAAGCAAGTTTGTTGCAGGATGCTCGTTTGATCAGAGATTTGGACGATCTGCGAAAAGTTCTAGGCAGTTTAAATATACTGTATGTAGGTGGTGGTATATGTGATACTCTCTTCAGGTGAAATACTTATCTCACACTAATAAATCCAAAATGAAATTTCCCATTTGGCTTCCACAGTAATACCATGTTGGCACCTGTAATGACTCTCATGCACTTCCAAAGTCACACCTTCCCTTCTTATCTCTTCTTCTCTCATCTCCTTACGCAAACATTAACTAGAGTATCTCTCTCTGTGGAGAGAAAATAGATGCAGAGTCATGGATCTGCTAAACTCTGTGTTAAACCTGGTAGTACCACCTGCAAGTCTAGTGATGCTAGCAGTTGCATGGCCAACTCTGTCATTCATCCGTGCCTGTGAATGGGCTTATCAGAGCTTCTATAGTGAAGAAAGCATGGAAAATAAGGTGGTGATCATCACTGGAGCCTCGTCTGGGATCGGTGAGGTATTTCTGCAAACATATTTATTTGGTTATAATTTGATTATCTAGAGACAGATTTAGTTGTGATCATTCCCCTGTTTTTTAATGTTTTACTTAACTGTTTATTTTCATTGGGTATATATTTATTTTGATTCAAACTACCATATATGAGTTGTTGATCTTGAGATGCAAGTGTTTGAGGATAAATTATGCATGTGGTAGTGACATTGTTTGTGTACATTTCCCTCATCTTTTCATGTATGAATGCCTGATTGTTAGATGTTTTGGTGGATTTTTTCTCCTACCTAAGCAGGGTTAATTCCATTTGCACGGGTATCAATCTAAATTTTCTTAGTCCAACATTTGGTCAGTTTTAGTTTTACGATATCCAGAGAACATATTAGAGTGAGAGGAGGTCGTGAGATCAATTCCTTATTCACTAAAAAGGGACACCCATAGTAGAAATTGAGATTAAATCGCATGTGTGGTTGACAGGGATATGTATATGCCCTTTGACCACTTAATAGCTTCTATAACCATTCTTCAATGCACATAACACATGTACACATACACAGCGAGGTATGAGAATCATGCTAATGACGAGTTCTGTAACTGCAGCAAATCTCTTATGAATATGCAAAGAGAGGGGCGAACTTAGTCCTGGTGGCAAGGAGGGAATTTCGCCTTCATGGTATCAGTGATAAGGCAAGAAGATTAGGTGCAAATCGTGTCACGGTGATTGCTGCCGATGTTGTCAAGGAAGAAGATTGTAGGAGGTTCATTGATGAAACCATCAACACTTTTGGTCGTGGTAAGTCTAGTCATCATCATATCCATAATCTACAAAATAATATGAGATAAAATTGGACAGTGAATCACATAAATTTTCTGAACTCTATTGTTGTTGTTTTCCACGATATTATGTCAGTGGATCATCTGGTTAACACGGCTAGTTTGGGGCATACATTTTACTTCGATGAAGCGACTGATACCAATATCTTTCCACATATGATGGTAAGGATCCAATATTTCTGAAATTGCTATTTCTTTAACTATGGATAACGGGCAAAATTTTCATGTTCTCTCGATCAGGATATTAATTTCTGGGGAAACGTGTATCCTACATATGTCGCTCTTCCTCACCTGAAACAGACCAACGGTCGGATTGTCGTTAATGCATCTGTGGAAAGCTGGTTGCCCTTGCCTAGAATGAGCCTCTATGCTGTAAGTAATCAGAACCTAACTAATATTCATGTTTCTTTTTCCATCACACTAATTTATTGGACTTCTTATAATTGATTTCACATGAACAGGCGGCAAAAGCGGCTGTAATAAACTTCTACGAGACACTAAGGTTTGAGGTGGGCGATGAGGTTGGAATAACTATAGCGACACATGGTTGGATTGGTAGCGAGATGACAGGAGGCAAGTTCAAGCTAGACGAGGGGGCAGAGATGCAATGGAAGGAAGAGAGAGATGTGAGTACTTGTTTTTCTTCAGCTATCAAAAATTTATTATTAGCAACACCATTTTACAATTATTATCCCATTGGTTATAGGTGCACGTCAGTGGTGGGCACGTGGAGGAGTACGCGAAATTGCTTGTATCTGGGGCTTGCAAGGGTAATGCGTATGTGAAATTGCCCGGCTGGTACGATATATTTTTGGTGTATAGGGTGTTTGCACCTGATGTTTTAGGTTGGACTTTTCGTTTGCTTCTTGCATCCCCTAGCAAAAGGAAGATATCCTTGGTTGGTACTGGACGGATGATCCCAGAGACCTCGTCGCCAACTGGAAGACAGTATCTCGAGGGACCCTCTCCTCGAAAGTTTATCACAGGTCCACCTTTGACCTCCTCTCCACCGTCTTTTCAACAACAATACAAGTCCGAGTGATGCCCTTAGGTAGAACTACATTAAAGTTGTCTTTGTTGGATCTGGAATTGCAGTGTTTGATGTGTTTTTATGTTAATGTCTAGATTTGTTTTTGAACATGGTATGAGTAATTAGACCTATTTTCCAGCTATGATTAGTATATAATAACGGTCAAATTCGTACAGTGGTTTATTCAGAACTTTATCACCATGTTCGTTATGTGAACCTGTACAAGCTCAATACTGATGCTTACGATTCTCTATGTTTCAAAATTGCATTATGTGCAGTTTTACTTTGATATTCAGGCTGAGAAGCCTTATTAAATTTAGTGTAAAGCCGTACTGGGTAAATCTGAAGTGTTACTTTGGGATTCAAGTAGAGAAGGGGTTGTAGTTGAACACTGTCAAAAGATTGTGATAAGCTCGAAGGTACTGAATATTTACCAAGTAATACTAAACCCTCCCTAGGTGTAGTATGCCTCCATATACTACTACTACTACTACTACTACTACTACTACTGTCCATCACTGCATGACCACAGTGACTAAATAGAATTACTTTATCATACTTAAAGGGCATAAATGCATCCCCCACCCAGCAGATTTTAATCCATATTTCTCAACACGTGCAGAAGGAAACGATAAAGGTCAAACGCGAGGAAAACTTTACTCATATCGTTCGCATCAAATATTGCAATGAATAGTCATTTTTATTTTAGTGATCATAAGGGGGGGGGGGGGGGGGGAAGAAATTTTCTTGGAAGTAATTGCTTGCATGTCGTGAAGAGTAGAAGTTCAATCAAAGCATTATAGAGGCTCAACTAGATGTACCAAATTGATTTTGGACGTCCTTGAATGAAATGGTTGCAGAGCCACGCTCTTTTGCCTTCTGCTGTGAATGGTGAGCTCTCCATCCTGTCATGTAGATCACCTACAGTATGGCCAGTTGACAACATCAATAACCAGAAAGTAAAGAAAGAAAAGCATTACTGAAAACAATTAAACAACTTAAACGTATTAGTATTTACTCCAAATTTATCTTTTTCAATCTTTACGTGGCAGGATCCTAGAATTATGTGATTGTTATAGATAGGCAAATTCAGTCCATCTCTTTAACTTAATATATCATTCAATAAAAAAGTCTTCACCTGAAAAGTAGCAGGAACTGTACCATCCTCTGCACCAAACATCGATTGGTAGATAGCAGCAGTTGCCAAAGCTGTTTCTCTCTTTAAGATCTAAAGCATTAAGATATGAACCTGAATTAAGATCTTCCAAGGATTCCTCATAGTAGACCAGCGTACAATTCGTGATGAAAGTACCAAGAGAATTTAATTGTAAAGGAAATACATTCTGGAGAAGGACCTCACATTGTTTCGTTGTAAAAGTGCATTGTTTTCACCCATAGCACGCAGATGTTCAATCAGCTCCAAAGCTATACCAAAAACAGATTTGTGATGAAAAACAAAAAGTAGTTCACGCAAATGTTAGGGTTATTATCAAAATTGGAAAAGGTTCAGACTTTATAGTTTGCTCAGTATGGGCACAATCATAAATATATAGCATGACTACAGAACAATTATCACTTGAAATTTCTTAACTTATCCTCAATACCCATACCGTCGCAAGTTGGTGAGGATCTGAGATCTATTATGGTTACGCTAATACCGCTATTCATCTCAGTCCCTCTGGAATAGGTTACAAACAAGTACTCACTACAACCCTACAAGTTTATAATTCTCATGGATTTTACAGGATGCAGTTTAAAGCTACATGCATAGAAACCTTTCTTTTGGAGCATTACAATAACATTTGATACACACCAGGTTATATTGGGGATATTGAAATCAAGAGAGAATCTCACCACTGTCATATCTAATAGTGTATTGATCAGCATCAACACTTGGAAGCGCGAAGCCTGCCCTTGTCAAAAGATTGCCCGCATCCCTTACCTAAATAATGACAGAAAACGGTTATATTAGAATCGATCATGAGACAATCAACTAGTACTCTGCAATAAAATATTGTTTTTGCTATAGATGCAAGTTTACTTCCAAAAATCCATACAATTTTTTTCTCAAACAGATATATTAGATTGACGTTTTAATGGCTTATCCTTGCAGCATAAATTCAACATCAGATGTTTGAACTTGATAAGTAATTTATTAATAATCCAAGCCTTCATATCTAGAAATTTTTATCCAATCATAAACACATAATTTTATAAGTAAAAGGATGGTTTGGGCTCTCTAAAGTATCAAAAATAAGCACCTAAAGTTGTTGGTGTATGCAGTTGAACAAAAGATAGAGTTTAGTGTTCAAAAGACAATAATCATCCACCAAGATTATCTTATTTTGGTTCTTCTCATATGAATTGGAGTAATCCAGTAGGGAACTCAAATAATATTTTACGTGTTCAAGACAATTAAAAAGGGTAGATACATGAAATATTCTGGATTTTAGATTCTCTCCATATATCCCTCACTGTTTATAGATCCATTGCACACAATATCAGAGTTAGAATGTCCACTTTATATGATCAATTATTTCCCTAACTTCTATTCCCCAAACAAGGTGCTTTTTACAAAAGTAGGTAAATAGAATGAAGTCCATATTCCAAATAAATATAGAGATTCTTCAAAAGTGCAGAAAACTGGTGTGGAACTTGATCTATAATTCGGTGCCATTCAGCCCCGTAAAGCATGATTGGTCCTCGTCGCTACCTTGTTAGGTTTCATTTTCTTTGATAAGTACAAAGATGCATTCCTTGATATTCACCTAGCACTATCATAATGGTTGTTTCATAGTATGTACTTCTATAGAGAGAATACTAATGTCAAAAGAAATAACAATACTTAGAGCTAGAAGTTTCACAATTACTTGTGCCAAAGGAGATAAACGTGGACTGATGCCTCCCTCACGCTCAATTTGCGCCACAGTGCATGCTACTCTTAGCTCCCTAATAGACGAACACGGTTACATGGGAAAAGATAAATTAGGCATCATAAAACTCAAATATCTATCAGTGTTTCAGAAAGAACAGAATTACCAACTTTAACGTCTCTCCACCAAGAATAGCTGCTAGAAATAGACCATCAGGCTTCAGCGCTAGTCTAGACTGTCAAAACAACATTAAATTAATTAAGAATTCAAGAGCATCATGTTACGAGAAATAGTACTCAAATATAGAGGCACATACCTGAATCATGGCTCCCGGAAGATCATTTGTCCAGTGGAGACCCAAACAACTGATTACCAGATCTACAGAGCTTTACAAAAAGAATGATCACTATAAATACATAATGTGGCACCTTCAGTTACACAGCTCAAAGTTCTCCAACACAATGTCCAAGTTAATAGAGGATTACTTTTCTTTAATGGGCAAGAACTCTTCATCGCCAACCAAAAAAGATGTCTCAACTCCGTCATTAGCAAAATTTGGTTCAGCTTCTTTACAAAACTTAACCATATCATAAGATGAATCCATCAGAGTGAGCTTCTCAACCGAACCTAGAATCGCAAAATTAGATTGTAAGGGTGTCTCAAAATTACAGGGGGAAATGTGTTCCCAAATTGATCCTCACTGAAATATAAGCTAATAATAAGAATGATTTATAATGAAAACTCTCACCACGTCCACGTAGCAGACGCCTAATAGCTTCCAATGAACCTCCTAAACACAATGCTGTAGGAAATGTTCTTTTGCAGTCCTGCATTCAACGAGTAATCATGAATGCCAACTGTCTGTCTCTAGAAAACAGATCCATGGCGGGTCAAATGACACTCAAAATAGTATTTGGCATGATTCAACTAATACCCACTATTTCTCAGCAAATTTTAGACGTCAGGCAACAGTTTACAATTGAGTTTTTCGGTTGCTGTTCAAAGGGTATTCATGTTTTGATTTAATACCTACATAACTAAGTAGAAAATACACACTGTATGTTATGCACTCTATTTGTTTGATTAAAAGCACATCTGAAATTTGAAAAAAAAAATGTGATTAGTACCTCTAAACGGTCTAACATGTTTTCAGCCACAGCATCGACAAATGGGTCCTCGGGAGTCATCAACCACGCAGCTCTATCTCGCTGCAACAATCAACCAAACAAAGAGCCTTTTCAAACACTACAATTGCATCCTACAATGAGATAGAGAGATATAGAGAGGGGTAGGACCTGTTTGCGTTTAAGACCACGGTCGAAGATCTCGGGTCTTGAAGATGTCTCGAAACCATTAGAGAAGAAGCGTCTGAGTTGCCCTCGAATTGTTTGAGAAAATGCATATTTCTTTAGTACCGGTACACTTCTTCCTCTCATTCTCACAAAGATGAAGCAAAACGACTACTACTTTCCTTGGAAAAAAGGGTGCTCTCAGAAGACTCCAAATCTCCGGCAACTTATAAGACAATCTTCAGCAGTGGTCCAAGCTCTTGATTCTATTTCGCGCCACATAGTTTTCGTAACACCCATCACATGTCACATATTATTATTATTATTATTATTATTATTTTTTGATTGGTTACCCGTATATTAATAAGCAAAATGTGTTAAAAAAAAAGTACGATCAACCTCAAGATATGAATGTAACCATTCCGGGGGAGAATCATACCACGTCCAAGAAGAAATAACATCCATGGGCCTAACATCAACTACATGGGCTACAGTATTGGCGCTTCGTGGCGCATAGCTAATACGAGCTAATACGAATGTTTACAAAGGATACAAAAAGAGCAAGACAATCTTGCAGAATAACTTTCGTGGTCCACGATATATTTGCTCCTCCCGTCCTGCAAAAAGTATAAATAGCATCGGCATCTGTCTCGATAATGACCTGTTGATGCCCCCGTTCTTTTGCCCATCGAATACCATTCAGGACAGCTACCGCCTCGCCCTCTTCCGCAAAGGCAAATCTGTAAGAAGATACCCGGGCTGCATCAAACACATTATTAGCATCTTGGATAACTAAACCAATGTAATTGAAACATTTATTTTTACAGAAAGTGGCATCGACATTTATTTTCATCCAACCAGGCTCCAGAATACCCCAAGGGACCTTAATAATTCTACGGTCATGACAAAAAAATGGTTCATTAGCAATGATTTTATTTAAAGTTTGAGAAATGGGCAAAGGATCCGGTTTAATATTTTGAAAGGTCTAAGCACACCAAGCATTCCAAATCAACCAGTAAAGAGAAAATATGACAAGGGTCCAAAGGTATCGATCAATAGGCCAGTCCGAGGAAGGTGAAATCCACTACACGATCCATTCTTGGACGTTAAGATGAGCAACCTTATGTAGCATACCACCGAAGGATGTGCCAAACCAGACAGATCCCGAGTAAAAGCACAATCAAGAAGGAAATGATGGAGAGTTTCTGAAGGGCTTAAACAAAGAGGGCATGAGATGTCCGTTAAGGATAATCGAGCTGCAATCTTATCTCGGCAGGGAACCATATCCCTAACACATTTCCATGCAAACATTTGAGCCCGAGAGGAAGCCTTATTTTTCCTGAAACGCAGTAAAAAGAACGGATTCCCTATAACGGGTTCCATATTCGTGCTCGACAAGAGCGCACGATAGGCCGATTTGATCGAAAATTTACCATTTTTGGAAGGGCACCAATGCATCTCTTCCACATTGTCATCACGAGGAAGGTAGATATGGGAAATAAGAACAGTCGTGACATCATCGCACCAGGTGAATAATTCCTCGCACCGCCACGAACGGCTCACAGGATCAATGAAATGGCTAACCCATTGTGGACACTCCTTCATGCTGATGCCCGGCCGCGTAGTAGGTTTCCTCCTCCCATTAGGCGGAATCCAGGGGTCCGTCCAAAACTGCACCCGATTCCCTATCCGGACATGCCACATCGAATGGGTATTAATGGTTGCAATCGAAGACTGAACGCTACGCCAGGTCTAGGAAGAGTCAACTTTCTTAGGAGCCTGCAGAATGTCGCAATCAGGGAAATATTTCGCCTTTAGGACACGACCCCATAATTCATCCGGCTTTTGGTATAAATGCCAGACCAATTTGGAGAGGTGGGCCTTATTAGTAGCCTCAGGTTCCCGAATCCCCAATCCCCCCTCCTTTTTGGGGCGACAGACTTCCGTCCACTTCTTCAAATACAAAGGTTTCCGAGCATCTTTACCCTGGCCCCACCATAAATCCCTCTGAAGCCAATTGATGTTTTTACAAGTAGATTTGGGGAGGGCAAAATAGGACATCTGGTACGTAGGGATGGTCGAGGTCACAGATTTGATGAGAATCGTACGACCAGCTTGAGAAAGAAGTTTACCCCGCCAAGATTACAATCGAGAGGAGATGCGTTCCTCAATCCGTTAAAAGGTCTGGCCTTTGGATCAATTAAAGAACAAGTTGGTCCCAAGATAACGTTCATCAGGAGGCATAATATTGATCTTAAGGAGATGAGAAATAATACGGCAATGACGATGAGGAAGATTCTTACTAAAGAAAACTCCAGATTTAGTCAAATTGAGTTGCTGGCCTGTATCCCCGCAAAAGGAATCAAAAACTTTCTTAATCTTCTGTGCTTCCGCAATATTAGCGCAACAAAAAAAGAAACAATTGTCTGCGAACAGGAGATGAGACACCGGAGGAACACGTCTGGAAGCTTTAATGCCATGGATCAAATTCGTCGCCTCCCTAATACCAAGCGCCCGAGAAAGACCTTCCATCATCATAATAAAGAGAAAGGGGGATAAGGGATCCCCCTGATGAAGACCCCTCGTGGGAGTCATAAAACCATGTGCAGAGCCATTAAGGAGGACCGAATAACGAACCACAGAAATACACTGATGAATCCATTGACACCAGACAGGGCAAAAACTAAGTTTTTCGAGGGTACTACTCAGAGTGCTCCATTCTATACGATCGTAAGCTTTAGAGATATCCAATTTAACACCCATGAGCCCAGAGCGCCCCTTATTCCTCTTCATCGTATGAATCAGTTCATGAGAAACCAGAACGTTATCAAAAATTTGACGCCCGCTAACAAAGGCTCCTTGAAAGGGGAAATGAATCTGTCCAAAAGGGGTCGAAGCCGGGAAGAGAGGATTTTAGAGATAATTTTATAAATCACGTTACAAAGGCTAATCGACCGAAAATCATGGGGGAAGGCCTTAGACCCATTTTTAGGGACCATCACTACATGAGTAGCATTGATATGAGTGGGCATAAAGCCGGAATCAAAAATATTAGTGACTAGACGACAAATGTCTGGTCCCACAATAGACCACGAGTTCTGAAAGAACAAGGCAGGAAAACCATCAGGCCCCGGGGATTTGTAAGGACCAATTTTATCCAAGGCATCTTTGATCTCCTCCGGAGTAACCACCCGAACAAGAGCTATGTTATCAGCATCCGTAATACACGGACTGAAGTTCTGAAGGAATTCAGGAACCCCGGTAGGATCGGAGGTTTGAAAGTTCTGTGCCATATCACGGAGAAAAATCTGGCCGATTTCAATCGTTTCCCCAGTCCAGTACCCTGACTCATCTTTAAGCCAATCAATCGAATTTTTCTTTCGCTGAGAGAGGCTTTGCATATAGAAGAATTTAGTATTCCGATCTCCCTCCGTTAACCAATTCACACGAGACTTTTGACGCCATAACATTTCTTCTCTAAGGTGAAGCTCGTCAAGTTCCCCCATCAATTCCCGCTCCCGTAGAGCAGTATCCTCAGTCAAAAGAAGGGTTTGGATGTGATTAATTTGTTCTTTTAACGCAAAAATCTTACAAGGGACATGACCAAAAAAATAAAATTATTCCATGTTCTAAGGCCCATTTTTGTGTGAAAGGTTTCCTTTAACCAGTTGGGCAGGGGAACCGGTTCCCGTATAATGCTAGAGATCCTTAATCAATAAAGGGAATTGCGGTTCCCGAGTCCACATGGATTGGATACAAAAACATTTACCTAAAGTGTTAAATTTTGGGTATGTATCAAGGCAGAGCGGGGTATGATCCGAACCCAAAGCCGGTAAATGGAATACCTTGGTTGTTGGAAAAATAAACATCCAATCCGCAATCGCCAAGCTTCGATCTAGCCACTCTTTAATGTTAGCCCTTCCTTTACGTTTATTGTTCCATGTGAACGGGTGTCCCAAAAAACCAAGGTCCATAAGGCCAGCTTGTTGGGTGACCTCTCTGGCAAAGGCACTCTTCACAGCGCGGTAGGGTTTACCCCTCACTTTATCCGCGCTCTCAAAAATGGTATTAAAATCACCCAAAATCAACCAAGACCCAAAATACTCCTTCGCCGTAGTTTTTGCCAGCCGCCAACTTTCGTTCTTATCCTGTTGATAGGGACTACCGTAAAAGAACGATGTCAACCACGGGGAGCCAGCCGACTCAGAATGTATCAATACATTGATAATATATTTATTACAAAAGATTACATCAAGAGAAATAATGCTTTTCCACATAATACAAATGCCCCCCGAGCGTCCCTGGACGCCAGAAGCTGGCACATCAACCCAGTTAGGGTAATTAAGACTACGAACCAAACCATAAGACTACGACGGGCGACGAGAACCAGCTGGAGGAGTCTGGAATGGTACTGGTGTATCTGAGTGCTGAAGACTAGTACGCATCTGACGACAGATTACCCGAGAGGTAGACAGAACATAACTATCCGACGAACTAGGAACCTGCCGACCCTATCGTGGACCCTGAACAACTGGTCCTCTGGTAGACGAACTCTTCGTTCCAACTGGACTACCAGCTAGATGCTGAGACTGGAGTTCGAAAAGATCAGCCGGATGGACATCAACAAACGTACTACTGTGAAACAACGCCTCCCCTCCAAACCCAGGGCCTTAACAAATTCTTTTCCCTCCCCGCACTGCCTGAACCCAGTCCCCAAGTCTGCTCCCCCAATAACTGATTTTCATCCGCACCCCCAGAGTTGCCTGTAGCAACCTGGACCGTAAGGTGCTCCTCCTCCATCATAATACGTCTCACTGATGTCCTCTGACCAGGCCAACCAAAGTATCACGATCTTCTTCCCCCCTCCTATTCCCTGCTCTGGTCCGCTGAGACATCCGTCCCACCCAAATCTGATAGACCCTCAAACTCTGAGAATCCATCAACCTCCCGAATCAGAGTACCTTCCGATGGATCCTCCTGCGAGTAAGTCTTCTCGACCCCACCCTGTAATACTGCCTGGAGCTACTGATTCTGGGGTCCTCTTGACATCATACATTTTCCTCGGCCATGTCTCCTAGGTTGCGATAAAACTGGATACAAATCATGGTGTTGCCGCCCACTACGAGTGCCAACAATGAAACGGGGTCAGGGGACTCACCATACAGGCCCCGCTCGCACTAAGCTCACCTCCTGCCGTGGTATCTCAACCGGAGTCAATATGCCTACTTTCTCCCCCATCTCCCCTTCCTCTACCTCAGGGATTTTCGTGCATCTCAAAGCCTTATGTCCCATCTTGAAGCATTGTGCACAATAATTCACAGGTATACCTTCGTATTGCGTTGTGATAAGAATTTGACCATTATCCAATTCTGCCCATACCGCCGGGGGAAAAATCCCGTAAATATCCATAACAATCCGAGCTCGGTAACCATTCTTCGTAACCCGTCTATTCTCATTATTCGGCTCAGTCATCAACACTTGACCTAGGTTATGTCCAAACTCATAAAGGAAGGTAGGGGTACCAAAAAAGGGGTCAGAAATATTGAACTTAACCCAAAATGAAACAAACTTAAATATGAGGGGTTCAATAGGTAACCAAGCTACATACGACATCAAAATAAGAGAGTGCCCATAAGGATTCCAAGGTTGATAAAGAAGCACAAAGTTATGGTCAAACGCCGATCAAAACTTAAACAGAAAAAAGATTTTACCATTTACTATACGTTCAAAATTTTGAATATTTTTAGACCCCTCCATGTTCCAAAAACTTTTAAGTGCCGCTACAACTTTAGAGAAGCTCCGCCCTGTCTCAAAAGACATAGTACCTATTAAGGCATACTTCCATTCTTCCTCTTCTGCTCTGATATTTTCAGGCTAGATTTTAACAACAATCGCACCCCTGGGCTTCCGAACAGTCAAACGTTCCATACTAGTTACAAATTCTTGAGTTACCGAAAAAGGCATAAACATATTAGATAGTACTTTGGCCTTTATTGTTTGAAGTAAAATCACCGGTTCCACCTGTTATTCCCCAGTTTACTGCAAACCGAATCATACACACCGTAACACAAACGGTGTCGTAACTCCACCAAGCAGCCACCCTTAAGCTATCACCGAAATAAACAAACACCTTTAAAAAGGGGTTTCTAACCGGAAATGTAAGAAATAAATATACCCCTCGCACCCCAGCCGTACCACCAAATGGTTATCCTTAAAGAACCACCGGTCAAGCCACACACCGGTGAAGGATGAACTGACAGGCCTTCCTCCAAACTCAAGTTACAGAGAGGATCAAATCAAATAACATTAACCTTGGGAGAGTATTCGTGAGAGCTGAACTAAGCCAACAAAGTATTCGCCAACAAACCAACCACCCCAATGAGGAGAAGAGAGGAAAATATCAAGCCTTAATTATGCACGGAAACCAAAATGTGGTTGAAATAGAAACAAGCTACGTTACTCCATGAGCCAGGCGACAGGTGTCCCAAACAGGAGAAAACAATTTAAAAATAGAACAGAAAAGCCCAACTACAAATTGTAGTCCCAAGCACACCTACCAGACGAGCTCGGCTCAATACAGGCCCATTCACTTTATATCCCAATAACTTTACACTACGGGCCCACCATCTTTTAGATATGCTCATCCATTCTCAATGCCCAGCCCACAACCAATTATTCCTCACCGTCAGGATTTACAACCGTAAAACCCACTTGGCCCCCTTTTTTTCTTGGTAATTACCGTTTTACCCTCCAAACCCTCTGTTCCCAGCCCTTTTCCACCAGTCGATGAGCACCAAAACGCCCTCTTCCCAGAGCCAGAATTGCCTAATCTTCACCAGTTACACCGTACCAGTCCAGAACTCCTACCGCGTCGATCTCGACACCGTCGCACCTACAGGTAGCAAGAACACACAAAGAAGAAAACAAACACCAAAAAAGTTTCAGAATCGATGAGATGGAAAACACATAAATGATCGAACAAGACAACAAATCAAAGGCTCAATAGAGTAAACGGATAAGAAATAAATCAGGGGAACAATTCCAGGGATCAGTACCTCCACAAACAGATAGTATCACGGCAACACCTGCCAAGCATGCGACACCACCAGGACAAAAAACCATAACCAGGGGGGGAGGCGGATGGAAAGGGTGATGGGAGTAGGGACGGATAAGGGGTATAGGTGATAGGCGAGGCACGATCGATTACACCACCTAGGGTTCTCTCTCAGATCTACTTTTTCTCTTTAGATACCAGACTCTCTCTCTCTAGAAAGTCTAATAAACCGAACAATCAAATACCAATACATGTCACATATTAGAGGACCAACGCTAATGGAGCGAGTGTCAAAGCAAAAAAAAATCCTCTCAATACTCTTTTTTGTGGTGGATGTTAGAGCACCTCTAAGAAAAGAGTATGCGATTCTGGTTTATTATATCAGTATTCCATAATCACATACTATTTTCATCCAACAGAGAATTACTATTTTAAGAGAAAAGTTGTCATGGGATAAAGAGATGCCAGCTGATGTAATTGAAAGTTGCAGAGCATCTCCAACAAAAGAGTATGCAATTCCGATATTCCATAATCGCAAACTATTTTCGTCCAACAGAGATTACGGTTTTAAGAGAAAAGTTGTGATGGGAGTGAGAGAGAGATGTCACGTGTATTAAAAAAACACGCTCAACGGTTCAGCGCCTAGGCAGGAGAGAGAAGTTATGATAGGAGAGAGAGATGTCAGCTGTATTAAAAAAGTATTGGGCACTCAACGGTTCAGCGCCCAGGCGGTATGCGCATACTCCTCCCCAAGTTCAGGTTTCGTATATTTTGGAGGGGTATGGGGGTAAGTATCCTAAATCCCATACTCCTGTTGGAAGGGATTTTTGCAAAAGTATGAGAAAACCTTAACATTATTCCATGCTGTTGGAGATGCTCTGAATGGTTTAACGCCTAGGCGGTATGCAGATACTCCTCGCCAAGTTCAGGTTTTGCATACTTTGGAGAGGTATGGGAGGTGAGTATGTTGAACCCCATTCCCCTGTTGGATGGGCCTTTTGCAAAAGTATGGGGAAGCCTTAACAACATACTATTTTGTTAGAGGTGTTATGCTGTTCCAGTTTACCATACCGGTATTCCAGAATAGCATACTGTTTTGGTTCAGCAGCAAATTGCATTTTTACACTTTGGCACTTAACTGTTCAGTGCTTAACACCAGAAAAGCCAAATGATATATTTTTTTTTCTTGGGCGTTGAACGGCCCAGCGCCTAGCATCTGGTTTAAATTTTATGCATACTTCACTTCCCTTTCCCCTTTCTTTCATTCATACTTCACTTCCCTCTCCCCTTTCTTTCATTCATACTTCCCCTATCATTTCATATAACCCATAATCAAGCAAGACGGTAACGGAGAGAGTCTTGCAAGATTACAATCACACCGACGCGAAAATTAATGAAAGATTTTAACCATACTGCCCAACGCCAAAATCGCAAAACGGTAACGTAGAAAGTTTAGCAAGATTTCGGACCTGCACACCTACCTCCACCCTTCGATATTTGTCTTGAGAGCATGCGGAGTGTGGTTGTGTTGCCGGAGGGTAAAACTCACATATTGAAGAAAGTTGAGACAATCACGGTGAGAAAATAATTAAAATTTCGTAGATTTTTTTTATCTTTAGCCATATGTGTTTGATGAAATGTCTCAAAGAAATGTCATGTTGGTGATGATGTAGGGGGATGCTCTTAATTTTCGTAGTGGGATGCTTATGATTGTGAAGACCTATGACAAGTTGCATAATGAGCAAAATTATTGACTATCAAATTCCCCATTTGGTATTTTTTTTCAAATGTTGTATAGAATAAATCGGTAGATATTGGGTGTTCAGAAAAAGCGAAAGAACTTTAGTTTAAGGTCTCTCAGAGAGGTGGTGGTCGACCACCCACACGCTCCACTTAGCGGACACAAAGATTGGTTTTACCCTGTTAGACTTTTACATAACAAGGATAGCTATCGGGGATCCCAGAAAGCGGCCATTGTCGTTTAATTTTGAGTATGAAAAATCGAGAATGTTTGGCCAATTTTTTTCACACTCTAGGAGAAAATGATGTCCATTCGGGGGATTTAAAGATAAGTTGGATAAAGTAGTTTATTGAGGCAAATAAAAATAATCCCATGACGCGACCTTTATCGACCCGGGATTTCATATTTTTTGTAATGGCTGAACTCTTATTCTCCAATAGTAAAAATACGATTAGGTTGGGTTATTTGGCCGCGATTGCCGACCTAGATAGTTTGGATGATTATGATTGGGGCTCCGCCATTTTGAAAGCTTTATACACGGCCCTTGACACTTATTTTTTGGGTGTGAAGGGTTTATGTGGTTGGTGGAGTTTGCTTGAATATTGGTATTATGAATATTCAGCAAATCTCCACCCAATACTTCAAGATGAGGCAACCTATGACGCGCACCTCTATTTCTCAAGATTAACTAGATGGACGAGGGTAAATTTGATGAAAAAATTTAATAGGGGGATGCACAACAACGTTAGTATTGCTAGGGTTCGGATTGAGATGTGAAGGTTAGATAATCTCATACGTCCATGAGACTCATATTTAGAGACGCAACAAGGTTTAGAGGGTTATGAGGAGACGCCCCTAGTAGTTGTACGATGGTTTTCACGAAAAATGGTATATCTCCATGTTCCTAGCCTTCTGTATGCATGGTATTTGGGGGATCAGTGTTCTCTTCAGGTATTTGGGGTTATACGTGTTTCAGCGGACCCTTTACATGCTCAGGTTATGTTTAGGGATCATCGATTACTTGGGGATTGTTATCTAGACCTGCTTGGATATCAGGGATGGGTAGATGGTGAGCAATTTCTCATAGATCATATCAGTGATGATCTATAATGGACTAGGGTTCCTACACTATACATTTTACCAGACTACTCGCGGGCACTGATGTGATCGGTTCAAGAACGGTTAGAGGGCATATTATTCCTCTGGGTTTGTACATTCCATGCCACAGGAGACACAGTTCACACATGAGGGCATGGATACCAGTGTTGGTCCCGTATGGCGGTTTATAGTTGTTGATATTGATGGCACTGATAGGTTATTTGGCGTACCTCACCTTAGCGACGTCCCCGGGGTACCATCTGCTGGTTTTTATCATGATACAAAGGTAAATGATTAATTTGATATTGTAACATTTTGATATCCTTTTATTTAGATATATAAGTTTTGCTCATGACACATTTTATTATTGTACTACACGAATTATCTAGATGAGTCTAAACGTATGTATATTGGTGGTTAGCAGATTGCATATGATTGGACGGTTTCGATGTATGAGTATTATAATAGTTTGATCACTGATAGAAACAAGACGATCAAAGAGAGAGATTCCCACATACAGGAGCTTTATTTTCAAAATCAAGAGCTGGAACAATCCATTCCAGAATTACAGGAGTAGCCTGATCGATACCAGTTGTGATAATTTGTCATTATGTTATTAAACTACTTATTTTGAACTATGTCGTTATGTTTTAATTTTGAAATTTGAGCTTTATACATTTGAATTATGTCGTTATGTTTTTATTTTAGCTTATGTCGTTATGCGTCAATGTTTGACTTCTTAGTTTTATAATTAAATTATGTTGCTATGCTTTTATTTTGGATTATGCCGTCATGTTGTTAATTTGGAATACTATGTATTCCGCCTTTATTTCCCTTAAGTGTTCCGCTTTGGTATTTCCCACACAAATCTCCTGCTTTTATTTCCCGCTCAAATCTCCCGCCTGTATTTCCCGCTCAAATCTCCCATTTTTATTTCCCGCTCAATCTCCCGCCTTTATTTCTCTTATATATATATCTTATCAAGCACATACATTTTTACACATTCAAACAACTATTTCTATCTCTATTTCCAAGTTCTCAAGCAACATGTTCCCAACTAATAGCCCCCCTCGCAAATTATTTGGATAGTTCCTCCAACGAAGATGATGAGTTATTAGAAGAGTACACGTTGTGTCAAAGCACTCATTTAAATTTGTTGTTATCATATGAAGCTTTCAAATCCGGGTTACTCGGAAAGGCCGAGAGATTGATGATGGGTTGGAAATAGGTCAATCCCAAGCACAAAATCTTCAATCAACTTTTGTTGGATGATGACTTCGACGAGGTAAATCCGACCTTCGATGAGGGGTTTTTTTTTTTTGCAAAGATTTTGAATGTCGCATGATCTATTTCTACGCATTCTTTAAGGTATTTCCGAGTACGACTCTTATTTCGTATACACGCCTAATGTGTCAAACACACAAGGATTAACGGGTCATCAAAAAATGACGTCCGTATTTTGTATGCTTACATATGGTACGCCCAGTGATTCGACGGACGAGTATTGTCGGACGACTGAGAGTACGGCCTTGGAAGTGTTTGATTAATTTTGTAAAGCAGTGATTCATTTATATCGAGATGAGTACTTGCAATCTCCTAATTCGGCCGACGTAGCAAGGTTGCTTAAAAAAAATAAGGCGATGGGTTTCCCGGGAATGTTGAAAGCATCGATTGTATGCATTGGGGTTGGAAGAATTGTCGTAAGGCATACTAAGGGGCTTTTAATGGAAAGAGTAAAAAACTAACAATCATACTTGAAGCGGTAGTGGATTTGGCATGCTTTTTTCGACATGCCGGGGTTGAACAACGACATTAATGTTATTGAACGTTAGGGCTGGCAAAGGGTCGGGTTTGGGGCGGGTGAAGTAATATCATCCCCATACCTGCCAAATTGCTAGGGCTGAGCAAGAAACTGAAAAAACCGAGAAACCGATCCGAACCGAACCATTTTCAACAAAACGGTTCGGGTTTTAGAATTCTGGTTTCGGTTTCAGTTGCCAAAACCCAGGAACTGAGATAACCCGGTTCGGTTTCGGTTCAAAAAAATGAAAACCGTAAAAAACTGACCCGACCCGATCATACCCAAGAGACTATGTTTGTATTCTTTTAATATATATTTTAATCAACCTTGCATGAGATATGAGATATCTTTTAATATATATTTTAATATATATTTTTGGGAGAATGAGATATCTTTTAATCAACCTTCTCCCACAGCACCACACATCTCTCTCTCTCCCACTCTCTCATGGGTTCAATCCCATCCTACAAGTTCTTTAAATTCTCAAAAAAATTCAAATCATTGCCCTCCAACCCATTTCCTATTAGTCATCTTCTAGGGTTTTGATTCGCTTTATCGTTGAACGAGAACACATGGGGAACGAGATTTACGATTATGGTGAAGAATACCATTGAGAACTAGATCTGAAATTGGGACTTGAAGCTGCACAAGGTTGTGAAGACGTAGATACTAGATCTGAGATTAATTTTATTTTAAAATTTTCTCTTGTATTAATCTTTATTTGATCTTCATGGGTAAATGTTCTTGTTGGTGTATGGAAGTTTTAGTTTCTTCACATGCTCTTGTTGGTGTAAATGTTTCATGGGTAATTGGGATTCAGAGTGGATGCTCTTAGAGATTAAAATCTTTGTAGCAAATATGATGTATAGAATTTTAAGTTTATGCCTTAATTATTCGGTTTCGGTTCTATTCCGTTTTTTCCTATATTCTATCGGTTCGGTTTCGGATCGGTTTACCATAACTTCGGTTTCGGTTTTAAATTTTGCAAACCGAAAAGTTCGGTTTCGGCTTTGGTTTTACACCAAAACCGACCCAAATCGACTCATGCTCAGCCCTACAAATTACCCTACCCCCAAACCTACCCCAATACCATTTAACTTAAATGGGGAATACCCAAACCCGCCGTGGTTAAATTTACCAATACCAAACCCGCCTCAACACCCGTTTAACACCCGTTTAAAAATAAAAAATCACATATACAAAATAAATAAATAAATAAACTAAATCAGGTGCACACACACAAAAAAACTAACAAACATACATAAGAGAATACAAACATTGGGTAATTATGAGTCAAAACTAGGAAGAAGTTCATGTTTCTCACAAAAATTAACATAGTAAAGTCTTAAAGTTATTACTTAATATCACAACAAAATATATAGTATCTTCGATGTTCCTCACAACTCAAAACTTTGGAGATTTATTATTTACATCGTTATAGATTGTTAGTCTTTCTCTCGAAACGAGATGAAATGCCAAGCTACTCTTCAGAGTTAAGAGTTTAGAAATCAGAATTAGGTTTAACTTGTATGTAAGGGTATTCACATCATACCATGTATAGTTGGGTCGGTTGACGGGGCCCCATTTATTTAAGCCTAAAACTAGATCCTCCCCATTAAATAAATGGGTTTTTTAAAACCAAACCGCCCCATACCCACTATAATCATACCAAACCCGTCTCATTAAGGGCGGGACGGGGAGGGTTAAATTTTACGAGCCCTATTGAACGTAGCAAATTGTTCAACAACCTAGCAATGGGAAATACCCCTCCCATAAATTACAAAGTTGAAGGTCACGACTACGATATTAGTTATTATCATGCGGACGATATTTACCCGAAGTGGAGAACATTTGTAAAGACAATTCCAATGCCAATCACGGTAATGGATTTTTTTTGCAGCTATGCAAGAAGGGGTTAGGAAGGATGTGGAGCATGCTTTTGGTGTCTTACAAGTTCGTTTTGCAATTGTTCAGAATCCCGCACGGTTTTGAAAGCCCAAAACATTAAATTTGATTATGTACACGTGCATTATTTTGCATAATATAATTACCGACGATGAGCATGATTGGGCGACACGTGATTACAAGTATGATAAAGCGAATGACCCATTCAAATAACCACCTGAGATTTTTCGAGGTATTTCTACGGACGACGACTTCGATAAATATTTTGGGGAACATTTGAAGTACCGAAATGAAAACAAACATTTCAAACTCCAAGCCGATTTCGTGGGGTATTGTTGAAAATTTATCGACGTAATGTTTGAGTTGTTATTTCAATTTAAATAATTTGTACTTGTAGTTTTTTTTTTCATGTTTACGTACGCTATTTCAATTTAACTAATGTTCTATACTTTATAAGTTGCAATTCATTCCAAACTAAAAATATTGCAAAACATTTCAAAATAATCGACATATTTATTGAAAAATACTATTAGAATTTAAACTACATATTTTGATGAGGCATATTATCACTACCACCACTAGTACTCGATGAAACCGCGGCGTTATGTTTTGCCATCATCTTTGTGATCACTTCGTTCTTTAACATTTTCCAACACATGGCGGTATCTTTATCCATTCCACTCAAATTCTTTTCCATAATCTCCATGTCTCAAATTTGTTGCTCCCTTTCTTGCTTTTTCTGAGATAACTCGAGATGTTCCGCCGTCATGGCCTTCTTTGTTTCCCTTTCTTCTTGCCTTAACTTCACATTATTACCAACCATCTCTGTTATACCCTCATGGGCCTTAATCACCTTTACAAACTTCGTTAAATGGTTATTTTGCCTTTTTTCCCTCGTTGGCCTATTCATTAACCCCAAAGATGAATAAATCGGGTTCGTCACTTCTTCATCATCGTCAACTAAATTATCGGGTTTGAACTCATTAAAACCCTCAGACTTGCATTTATAGATGTTTTTTGTGCCTTAGAGCCGCCGCCAACTTGCATTTCATGGACGCTTCTGTGGACGATCTCCGGATTCCATCTTGGATGCTTATTCATAATATGCCAAATATGTTTGAAACCAAACTTGTCTGGTTTTCGATTGTTCTCGGTTTTAAACATTTTCTCAAACATAGTATCCGCATGGTCATATTACGAACAAAGAATAAATTAATATACCAAATTTAAAAAAACATGTCATATAAATTGAAACGTACCTCGTGGTGTTCATTTCCAATTCCGTTATAGTTCGCCTCGCGAACTTTGCTAATGCAAGACACACAAAAATGGTTTGCCGTTGGATTTTCCCCCAACGTTGTTTCAAGGCGGCTCTTGTACGGGTTTTCACACCACATGTTCCTTCATAATCGTTTACTATTTCCCCCAAAAACTTGGATTCATCTTGTTGGTTACCATTTTGGGAATCTTGCGAGTGTGCTACCCAATATTTTGTAAGCGTTTGATCCTCAAGGTCGGTCCAACAACTATTATCACTTTTCTTTTAGTTAACAAACATGTTGGGTGGCGCAGAAAAGGAATGCGGGGGCATGGAGTAGTTTGGTAATTTTGAAAGTTGTGTTGATGGAACGTATTGAGAGTATGAATTTTAAGAAAATGCGTTATCCATTTGAAGTTAATAGAGCTTGAGATGGTAGAAAATTGATAGAGCTTGAGATGGTAGAGAATTTAAGAAACTACACTTTAAACCTTATTTGAAGAAGAGATTTAGGTGAAATTTACAAAACTAGCCATTTGGAGAGGGGAGTTGAGATTACAGAGTTTAGGCGCTTAACGCTTCAGCGCCTAGAGTTTGGGAAAAAAAATCTTACGCACGCTAAATGGTTTAGAGCCTAAACAGCTATATTAAAAAAGTTGTTGGGCGCTGAACCGTTCAACGCCTAGGTGGTATGCACATACTCCTCGCCAAGTTCAGGTTTTACATACTTTGGAGGGGTATGGGGGTGAGTATGCTGAACACCATACCCCTGTTGGATGGGATTTTTACAAGAGTGTGAGAAAACCTTAATAGCATACCACTCTGTTGGAGATGCTCTTATTCATACTCTTTTGTTATGTTACTAGAAAGTGAAACGTGTACGGAAACGATACAAATATGGATACGCCTATATTTTCTCTACATGATTCGGAAATGTCTATTATTGAGCATTTATAGATATACTTATGGTAGGATGGTGGTGCATGTGGTAACCTTATAAGGTTACTTTCAGTGACAACCTCATCTAAACAAACATTAGGAGAAAAATGGATTTTATAGATCAAAAGACCTTGTGGTTTTGAAAGTGCCCCTTTATATATACTTCTTTAATTTTCCTATAGTTTTATATGGAGAAAATTTTCTATTGGCCCCCATTATGATAGAGGAATTTGCAATTTCCCCCCAGCGTTGGCACTTATTGGCCTATGACCCCCATTTTTGGATTGGTTGGCCTTTGACTGGTCAGATTTTGGTAAACTTCCAAAAATACCTTCGCGTGTCAAGCATGTGGACTTAGGCAACTGGTTGCCATAAGTTCTTGAATTAACGGCTCAGATATTTCCCAATGCCGCCGCTATGTTCACGACTCGTGTCATTTATTTGAGCAGGAGATTTCCCTTATTTACCCAACTCTTTCTCTCTCTCTCTCTCTCTCTCTCTCTCTCTCTCTCTTTCTCTCTCTCTAAACATTTACACTACAATTATAGTAAGTAAAGGAAGCCATTGTACCAAAAGAAACTATTGCACCAGAGGAAACCCTAACTCAAGTTCAATACCAAAGGAAACCCTATCTCTCTCTTCTTGATATAAGTATTGTTTAATCTTGTTGTTTAAAGTGCAAATCCCAGTTTACTATGACCTAATTACTATATATAATTGTTTATGAATTGGGGTATTCGAATATAAAATTATGGTTTTGATTAAATTATGGTTTGTTAAATATAAAATTAGGGATTTTGAATAATAAGGGGTTTGGAAGTTAATGATTATGTAACATATATATTATTATTTTTTTAGAAATGTGATTATTTTTATAGAATTTGTTTTTATACTTTTGCTACAGAGATGAAACTATGAGAAATGTAATACTTCATTGGGGGGGTACTTGAATAAATCCTAGTTAGGGCATTCGGTACACTCATGACTTGTATGTGGGAGGAAAGGTAGAAAGATATGATAAGATAGATGGGGATAGGTTTTCTTACATATGTTTGACGTATTATGTGTTTCTACCTTGACTAAAGTGAGCAATCTTATGCCACCTGGGACTGTGTTTAGTTTGACTACTATCCACCTTGGTAAAATTGTTCAAGTAAAGGGTGACAATGATTTGTTGTTTTATTGGGATAATGCTGATTTGGAGGTGGTGGGTAATATACACTTCTATTTAGATAACAATGGACATGTTCTGCCCCTACCACAAACCAACCAAAGCCAAGAATACACTGAAGTAATAACTCTTGAAGTTGATGAGGGTCATGCTCTCCCAACACAGCCTGAGGTGGCCTCACCTGCTTTTGACGTTGATCCTCCTATACCTAATGTGGGTAATGTTAAGAGAAGCATAAATATTTCAACTGTTAAACCCAAGAGTAATGATCAAATTAAATCTAAAAGAAAAACTCCAACTAAACCAAAGAAAAAAATCCAACTGAATCAAAGAAAACGCACAGTTGAAGCTAAGAAAACAAGGGCTAAGAGAAAAGAAAAGTGTACTTCAAGTGTTGCACCCAAAAAGGTTAGAGAAAGTAAATTACCAGAAGAAGCCCTAAATGATATACCAATTATGTATGATATAGTGATAATGATGTGATCATATTGTGTGTGTGTGTGTGGGGGGGGGGGGGGGGGGGGGGGTAGGTGTTGTTGATGGAATTGGTGATGATATACTAATTGAATCCACTTTTAATGGTTATCCTGCTGAAATAGACCATGATAACTTAGTTGCTGAAGAAGGATATTACTCTACTCATACTTCTTTGGATGATAATGAAGGGCCTCCTCAAGAAGACATAGATAAGTGTGATGAGGAGTTAAGAAATTTTGCTAAAGAAGCTGAAAACATCTTTGGAGTGGAAAAAAAATACCACAGTTGCTGAAGATCCATTTCAAAAGGTTTGTGACTTGGTAACTGAGATGGAGTGGCCTACAGTGCATGCTGCAAAAGCTTATATTAGGAGATGGAGTATAGTAAATAAGGTACTCTATCACCAGAGAAAGAATGTGAGCTATAAGATTAGACTTGAATGAAGTGAAAGAGAGGAAGGTTGTAAGTGGCTCTTTTATACCAGGGTAAAACCTGATGGTTTAAACTGAGAAAAAGTAGTATGTTGATCCATACTTGCAAAAGGAAGGGTAAATTTAAAAATAAGTTGGCTCATGCTGGATGGGTGGCAATTGAAGCTGAGAATACAATGAGAACAATTAGGTCCACTACGCCTTGTGATGTGATAGAGTTGATTAGAGTAAATTATGGGATTTCCATTACTTACTACACTGCATGGAATGCATGGACTATTTGTATGGAGAGGATTGTGGGCTCATATGATGGGGGGTATGTGTTGCAGCCTGAGATATGTAGACAAATATTGAGTTCTAACCCTGGAAGTATAGCTAGGACTAACAACGACATTGACTCTAATCAGTGGACTGGGACTTGTGTTGCTTACAAAGCATCTTTGGATGGATTTGTGGATGGTTGCAGACCTATACTTGGTTTGGATGGATGCTTCCTCAAGGGGAAATATGGCGGAGTGTGTCTGTCTATCATTGGACTAGATGGAAATAATGGGTTATTCCCAATAGTAGTGTACTTGTGCAGGTCTGAATGTTTTGAAACTTGGTTTAATTTTATGTAAAAACTGGAACCTTATTTAAATTAGCACAAAAGCAAGTTGAGATTCATCAGTGAAGGGCAGAAAGGTCTTATACAGGCTGCTGCAAATGTATTTCCTAATACAAACTATAGGTTTTGTTTTAGGCATATGTACAAGAATATGAAGGAGTACCACAGGGGCACACATTTGGAGAGTCTTGTTTAGGGGGCAGCAAAAAGTTTTAAAAAAAATGAGAAAGATGAGAAGATGGATAAACTCAAAGTTTATAACCCTGCAGCATATGATTGGTTGGCGAAGGAACCATATGAACATTGGGCAAGATTACATTTTGACTTCACTCCAAATGTGAGCACATAACAAACAACTTCTCAGGATCTTTCAACAATTGGATATTGAAAATTAAAGATAAGCCAGTTCACAGAGCCTTGGAGAAATTAAATTTGATGCTAATGAAGCTGATGTATGACAGAAGATTAAAAGCAAGGGAATGGGACCAAGATGGTATAATACTATAACTTATAAAATTGATCTTTGCTTGTAAAGGTTTTGTTTAGTTTATAACTTGCTAAGGTTTGAACTTTCTTTTCAGGGTTAGTGCCAAGAGCTGTGAAATATATTACAAAAATAGTGACATTCTATGGGCACTACCATCCTGAAGGTGTTGCTGATAGATGTTTTATTGCTATTGTTATAAATAGGCAAAGATAAAGGATTAATACTTAGAAACATGAGTGTGATTGCAATGAGTGACAACTCACTGGCCTGCCATGTGTGCATGTAGTGAGTATATTGTTACCATTTAGAAAATCTTGGGTTGAGTAAGTATCACATATTTAATTAAATTGTCAATTAAATCTATTGTCTTTGTTTACATTAGTTCTATGTTTTGCTGTTAATGCAGGTATTACAGTTCATATCATAGAATGTCTTCATATGTTGCCACATATAGAAAAGTTATCTATCCAATGGCTGATTCATCTGATTGGAACAAAGTAAAAGTACAAATCTTACTATTTTGTATATATGCAAGGTCTAAAGATGTTATTTGTTAACTAATTGGGGAATTGTATGTGTTCTCTATTTTTTGCAGCCAAATGATGATTGCTTACTCCCACCATTGGTGAGGGGGTCTGGAAGACCAAGGAAAGTGGGGATAGTGGATCCAGATGAGGCACAAAGTGTACACAAAAAATGTGGTAAGTGTGGGGGATTTGGACACAACAAGAAGACTTGTAAGGGTGTTCTTGCTCCACCAAGGCTAAGTATACCAAGACAGAGGCTAAGAGTTGATACACACTCAAGCAGGGTTAAGCATAAAAGGAACACAATTCAACCACCTTTAACACCTAATGTAAGTGGGAGGGGTAGAAGTGTTGGAAGGAGTGCATACAGAGAAAGGGGTAGATCAAGAGGTAGAAATGGAGCTAGTGTTCACTATATAACAGTTATGGAAGTACTATTGGGATTGACATTGACCTTTTTGGAGATGGTGTTGCAGTAAAAGGTGGGGCAAGGGGTGGTAGAAGTGGAAGGAATGTTGGCGGTACAAGAGGTGGTGGGGAAAGTGGTGGTGGTGCTACAGTGAGAGGTGGGGCAAGTGGTGGTGGTGCTGCAGTGAGAGGTGGGGCAAGGGGTGGTAGAGCTGGAAGGAATGTTGGTGGTACAAGAGGTGGTGGGGCAAGTGGTGGTGATGCTACAGTGAGACGTGGGGCAAGGCCAAACTTCAACCCTCCAAGACAAGTTTCAGCACAGTCTCAACCATCAACTTCCTTACAGCTTCGATTCTTACTTTGTGGTCTACTGCGCCCTCCTTCTTAGATGGATTACTATATGTAACCTCTCTTACTTCAGATTTTGTTAGGAGCCCCCCCCCCCCCCCCTTAGGACTTGTTAGAGGCTTTTGATAGTATATAACTAGTACTAACGGTGGTTCGCCACGATGAACAACATCGACGTGCCTTTGGCACTATCTATCTAACCGATATGTTACAAAGGCGAGCCTTAGATGCCTCAACTCCTAGGACAGGCATCAATGAATAATATTTCCAGAGATTTCAGTTGTACAAAGCCTTAGGGGAGACGTTGTGTATTACAAATAGCCAAGCTTTTGAGGGTACTACTAGTTTGATGGATATATTTCTCAAGAGATCATTTGAAACAGTATCCACTGATCACTATTAATAGTAACAATGGCAAAGTTGGTCAGTGAAATTTAGAGTTAAGAGATGAAAAAGATATTGGAATTAGAGATAAAAATATGAATTAAGTAAGATTTTACTTTTCCTTTTGAAGTTCGGATTAGAAGTGGAATTGATCAGATCAGTGCTTGATTAGTTTGGATTGGTCTGATAATGCAAAATAAGCCTGGTCAGAGCACTGTTAGCTGTAGTCTCCTTATTTTATTAGGGGACAACAATAATAGTTCGACGGGTTAGGCTTGATACTGAACCGGAGGAGGGAACCGCTCAACTGTCTCTGAGTTCCTCTGTCTAGCTCTCTCTCTGATTGCGTTTTTGAGATCGCTGAGGAATAGTAGTTTGCTTCAAGAAGAAGAAGAAGAAGAAGAAGAAAAAGAATGTCCTCTTGTGTTTATCCCTTCCTCCCTATTTATAAGAAGGATTTGACCTAGTAGCATCCTTACTCACATGCCCCTGGGAAATTCCTAGGCTATCCCTTCAGGGTCGTGGGTTTGGGTGCTCCTCGTAACTGTTCTACAGTTTAATGCCTGCTCGTGTATAACGACCGACGAGATTTGACGTCGGTCAATTTGCGTGTACCTGCTCGGATTTAGTGAGGTTGGGGTCGTAGAGAGAGCTTGCTCGTTAGACTACCCCGACTAAGTTGTTAGCGGGAGCGTGCTCCTACAATCGCCCCCCCCCCCCCCCCACCCCTCCCCCCCCCCCTCAGGTCTGGCTCGCATGGAGGGAGATCTGAGGTAGGTCTGGCCATGTGTTGAGTTAATCATTTTGTGTGGCGTCTGACAATCTTCCTGGCGTTGTCTTGGGAGGGGGAATGAATATTAAATTTGTGGGGGAGTGTGTGGTGTGATTGCTGGCGCGGTGGGTAACGTGAGTAACGTGGGCCCAGTGAGGTTTTCAAGAAAACTGTCTCTTCATATGATCATCTCTTCACTATAAAAGGACTGTTAGCTGTCAGAAGCTTCTCTGGTTTGAAAAAAATTATTTGGGAGAACTGAATTTTGGGACATTTAAGTTGAACGTTGAAGCTGAGAAGATTTGGTATTGTACATTTGTGTTAAGTGTTGGAGCTGAGAAGATTTCTCAGGTTAGTTCTCCCTTTAACTTTGTTTTCTTCATTTTGATTTGTTATTGGAATCATGTAAAATGGCTAGTCTAAACGTTGGGTACATCGCCTACCGGTGGTAACCAGAAACGTTGGGGTGACCGTGGCGCCGGGATGAATCTTGTTATTCGTCACAGAGTCACGGCAATTTTCGGCCACCGCACCGGGGGAGAGTGAGGGTGTAGGCTGGCCCTAGGGTGCCCTAGTAAATTAGGTGGCCAATATACCCTTCGTTCCCATAGGGTTGGGCCTAACATTTGCACCTGGCTCGTGCAGGGACATACGAGTATTGGAAACCAAACAATATATAGATACGAGGGGAAGAAAGTAGAAAAGACGAGTTCAGAAATGGTCGTGTCTGAGGGTGAGTCGACGACGGAGGGCTCTACAGTCGTGCCATCGTGTGTCGTTCCTGCGGGGTGGGTGGGCGGTCATGATCATGAGGCAGGAACGTCGGTGCCTCGTGACTTAATAGCAGAATCGTGGGCGGATTTCATGGTGTTGGGGAGAATGCCTGGAGATCTAGCCCACGAAGATATTATAAGTGGTCGTGAGAAGGGAGTATCTGAGTTGTTTTGGCCTTATCCTAGTGAGTGGAGGTTTCCTGACACGCTTGTCGATTACGAGAGTCCAGGGATAACAATGGAATTTTTGGACGTACTTAATGAGCTGGAGAAAGCTCGTAGCGGTAGTAAGTGGATATGGCCGAATTGCAAAACGCTAACTTCCAACCAATGCATCGTTAATTTCGGGCAATTTGACGCTGGGTTGAGATTTCCCTTGGAGGATTTAACCAAAAAATGTTTGAACTCGTTTGGGCGTGCCCCGGGGCAAATGAATGAGAATTTTTATCGGGTGATGACGGGATGTCGGCTGATTAATCAGTCGGTACCTCCTCGTTGGAAAGTGGGTTGTGGGGACATTATGGTCGCCTACAAGACAGGGCGCTGCCCTCGTCAATGGGATCATGTTTCCGAGGGGTCGGGGGTTGAGCGTTATGGAGACGAGGCAACAGAAGAGCTTGCGTCTCCTCGTATTACGCATTCATGATCACGAGCTGGGCGTGAAGGCCGACAAACTCGGACCTCGACAAAGGCAAAAAAGGTCGCAGGTAACGTGACCCTGGGTAAGGAAGGTGATGCAGCTCCAAGATGTCAGAGAGTCATGCGTACTTGTGCTCCTGAGTGGAGGCACTGGTATTATATAGCTCCTAAGTCAGGTGAACCAAAGATTTTTAAGTTAACGACAAGTGGGAATTACTGGTGTCAGCATCCGATCCTGGTGACAGGGGCTTTTGATTATGACAACGGGCCTAACTGTCATTTGCATCATAACGTGTTTAATACGAAGTGTACGTTCCTTCATTGAATTTATAAAAGTATTGTGCGAGCGTTTGTTAGTTGTTGACTAAATTATTGCTCGTTATGCTATAGGTGTGACGCTTGCGAGGGTATCTTACAAGTCACCTCGTTTGCGTGTGCTTGGTTTTAAAAATAAATAGTGTCAAGTGTTGATAAAAATTCTAGGCGGGAAGTTTGACTCCGACAAGTACTGATCAGCGAGCAAGTATAGCGAGCCTCGTACTCGTCCCGCGAGCGATACGTATTCTGTGGAAAGTGTGCACAGCTACAAGTCTGTGGAGAGCGTTAGAATGAAGTCGAGATTCTTAAGTGTGAGGGGAAAGAATGTGTCTGGCTCGAATGTTATCGTGCCTCTTGTCGCTGGGCAGATCCCTGGGCTGTGAGGGGTTAGTGGTCATACGGAGGATGTCTCGATCGCAAAACGGCAGAGGTCAGTAACCGTCGGTCTTTTGGACGAAGACCCGGGACAACTGCAAGGTAAGGAAAAATAGCATTTGTCTCATTCCTTCGTGGAGGAAGGGACCCGTTCGATGGGAAGTGGCAAACTCTTTGGGGGTTGTTTGCCATATGGGGAAGTGCAGAGTACTCCTTAGAAGGAGAAGGAAAAGAAACGTCTTGCCGAGGCGCTGGATGACCCTCGTGCTCATCGTGCTGCGGTCGTGGCCGCTGTTCGAGTAAGTTATTTTGTATTTGTTATACGTTTGTTATCGTCGAGTTTATGGGTAATAAGTCTCTTTGTTCACTTTATGCAGTGCACTCTTACGATTGAGGCCTCGTTACTCTGGGCCGATACCTTTGCCGAACGTAATGCCGAGCTGGAACTTCGTCTTAAGGAAATGAAGTCGGCACGGAAGGAGCTTGTAACGGAGGCTCTTCACCATGAGCTAGCGGATCATGTGGCGAGCAGGACTGCTGGGCTCGAGGAGCAAGTGAAAGTGATGACAAACGAGAAATTTGTTGTCGACCGTGACCTGGAGGTGACTCATGCGCGACTGAGGACATTGTTGTTGGAGAAGGAAGCGAGCGAGCAAACCCTTTGTGAGGAGTTGGCAAGAGCGAAGCATGTTACGAACGAGTTGCAGGGTCATGTTACCGAGCTGGTAGATGGTCATGCCCGTTTAGAAAATGAGTTTCGTTTATCTACTAAGTGGTGGGTGGATACATTGGCTCCGCCGTTGCTTGTGCTTAGGCAAACACAAGACGTACCGGAATTGCGTCATTTGGGATATTTCGGACGTCAAGGTCCTCTACCTTTAGAGGGCAAGATGGATATTACACCTGAAGAGGAGGCGCAACTTGAAGAGGATGATAGGGCAATTGTTGCCTAAGTCCCCGAATGAATGATAAGATCGTTCAGTAATCCTCGCAAGAATAGTAAGGTGTGAGACTTTAAGCCTTTATGATGTGATATTTTGGTATGTAAATTTGTGATGCTCATGGAGACTTCATCTGTATAACTTTTCTGTTAAGCTTGTTATGTTTTGCTTGATATATATATGTAGACATATTTTTATTGTATGTTTTATCGTATCATTCACGGCATGGTGATCTTCTCGTTCGGACGACCTTGTATTGTCCGCGTAGAGAGGGATTAATGTAGACGAAACGTCATGTCTGTTATTAATGCGGATATTGAGTTCCAAGGGGCAGTGGGTGGGGCTACTTGGGGGGACGTGGGCGGCATAATTAATGAAGAGATGGCTCTTGGATTTCCCCAAGGCAGTTAATAAGGCTTGTATATATATCGGCTTGTGTGTGAGAGGTACCATTGCACTGCAGCAAACATGTGGGAGGATCAATTATAATTTAGTATTGAAGCTTTAAATCGGAGGGCCCAACGTCAAGGAGAGGAAGATGTATACGCAGTCAAAGGTCAGGTACGAAGTACGGGTAAGCATCTGGGTGGAGTCTTATAGTAAGTTCTACTTTGGTGAACGTTAGCTTGCTGGGAGGCCATTAAAACTGACCTATGTCGAGCCGTCTACCCTTCCCATGCCCGAGAGGAAAATACAGGAAAAACGGTGGTTCTGGTACCTTATCTTGTGGGACCAAGTGCAAAATTGTGCAAGTCGTGAAGTTGTGTTGCGCGTGATGGCCAAGGAGGACGTCAAAGCGGCTTGCATCAAGGGGCCGGGCTACAGAAAATGGGAGAGGTTGTGTCCATGTTGTTCCTGATGTATTTGTTCTTAATCCAGTCGTTTGATACTGTGTTTAGTTGTCTTATCAGTTATCTTGCTAGAACGTTATAGGATCCGGCGATCAGTAATAGTTATCGCAGTTGTTTTGTTTATAAACTAGCAGCAATTTTCTTTTAGTAGTGCGTAAAAACTAGGCGCAAATTACTTGTTAAAATTTTTGTAACTTTTCCTCATTGATCCAACTTATCTTGTTCGTATCAGCTACCAGGTTTGCTGAGCTATGTGCGAAGTGTATGATAACTTGATGTACTCCTCGTTGACTAAATAATATTGATCGTTCCACCGACTAGAACCTTTACGCTGGGTGAGGTATAATAAATTTTTAGGTAGTCCTCATTGGACTGTCACGTTGTATTAGCTAGCGTCGAGGGGATCTCAACTTTCGCACTTTGCGAGGGCGGCCTACGTCAAGGACATCTCATCATTCGTATTTTCTGAGGGTGGCTTACTTCAAGGTCACCTCGTTTTTCATATTGTGCGTGAATGACCTACGTCAAGGACTCCCCCAGCATTCGTATTTTGCGAGGGTAGCCTACTTAAAGGTCACCTCGTCTTTCGTACTGTGCGTGGGTGACCTACGTCAAAGATGCTTTATCATTCGTATTTTGCGAGGGTGGCCTACTTCAAGGTCACCTCGTCTTTCGTACTGTGCGATGGTGGCCTACGTTAAGGACACCCCATCATTCGTATTTTGCGAGGGTGGCCTACTTAAAGATTACCTCATCTTTCATACTATGCGAGGGTGGCCTCCGTCAAGGATGCCCCCTCATTCGTATTTTGCGAGGGTGGCCTACTTCAAGGTTACCTCGTCTTTCGTACTGTGTGAGGGCGGCCTACGTCAATGACACCCCATCATTCGTATTTTGTGAGGGTGACCTACTTCAAGGTCACCTCGTCTTCCGAACTATGCAAGGGCGGCTTACGTCAATGACATCCTCGGTTTCATGCTTTGCGGGGATGACCTACGTCAAGGACACCACGACTTTCCTACTTTGCGAGGACGGCCTACGTCAATGACATCCTCGATTTTTGTTCTATGCGAGGGCGGCCTACATCAAGGACGCCCCAAATTAAGTAATTTCATTTTTACGTCAAAAAATGACTTTCGTGTTGTGCGAGGGTTGCCTACTTCAAGGACGCCTCGACTTTTATACTTTGCGAAGATGCCCTACGTCAGGGACACCTCGACTTCCGTACTTTACGGGGACGGCCTATTTCAAGGAGGTCCTCAGTTTTTATGTATTGCGAGGGCGGCCTACGTCAAGGACGCCCTTAGTTAAATGATTTTGTTTTACGTCAAAAACTGACTTTCGTGTTGTTCGAGGGTGGCCTTCCTCAAGGGCACCTCAACTTTTGTACTTTGCGAGAATGGCCTATGTCAAGGGCACCTCGACTTTCGTACTTTGCAAGGACGTCCTACATCAAAGACGTCCCCGATTTTTGTTCTTTGCAAGGGCGACCTACGTCAAGGACTCCCTCAGTTAAGTAATTTCGTTTTTTACGTCAAAAAATAACTTTCGTGTTGTGCGAGGGTTGCCTACTTTAAGGACGCCTCGACTTTCGTTCTTTGCGAGGATGGCCAACGTCAAGGACACCTCGACTTTCGTGCTTTGCGAGGATGGCCTACGTCAAGGATGTCCTCAGTTTTCATTCTTTGCGAGGGTGGCCTACGTCAAGGACGCCCCTAGTTAAGTAATTTCGCTTTTACGTCAAAAAATGACTTTTGTGTTGTGCGAGGGTTGCCTACTTCAAGGACGCCTCGACTTTCATTTTTTGCGAGAATGGCCTACGTCAAGGACACCTCGACTTTCGTATTTTGCGAGGACGGCCTACGTTAAGGGTGTCCTCAGATTTTTTTCTTGTGAGGACGGCCTACGTCAAGGACGCCCCCAGTTAAGTAATTTCGTTTTTTACTTCAAAAAATGACTTTCGTGTTGTGCAAGGGTTGCCTACTTCAAGAATGTCTCAACTTTCATACTTTGCGAGGATGCCCTACATCAAGGATACCTCGACTTCCGTACTTTGCAGGGACGGCCTACGTCAAGGACGTCCTCGGCTCTCATGTATTGCGAGGACGGCCTACGCCAAGGACGCCCCCAGTTAAATGATTTCGTTTTTACGTCAAAAAACTACTTTCCTGTTGTGCGAGGGTAGCCTTCCTCAAGGGAGCCTCGACTTTCGTGCTTTGTGAGGGCGGCCAACGTTAATGACGCCCCCAGTTCCGTAATTGCTTTTAAAAAAACAATTTTTATCTCGTTTAGACGAGTGGTCAGATAATTGGGATGTACGTTTGGGATTGTGATGTTAAAACTGAACTTCTATTGAGCACGAGTGATCATGTGCATGTGATGTATTTCTAATGAACTCATTTACAGAGGTTCATGGCATTCCAGGGGATTTGAGTTCCTCATCATCGCGGTTGAGTAGGTAGTATGTGTTGCCATTGGCGACACGGGATATGAGGTAAGGGTCTTCCCAGTTGGGTTGTAGTTTGCCCTTGTTGTGATTGTGAGCTGTTGGGAAGACATTTTTCATAACATAGTCACCTTCGAAGAACATTCGAGGGATTACTCGCTTGCGATAGTTTCTTTATAATGTCTCTTGATACCGCAGTAATCAGGAAGAAGCTTCCTCCCTGGTTTCATCTATAAAGTCGAGGTTCTTGGCGAGTAGTCGGTCATTGATTGCACTGTCAACAACTAGGGATCTCGTCGTATTGGCGATGACTTTGGTGGGGAGTACTACTTCGGAGCCGTAAGTGAGCATAAACAGTGTGAAGCCCGTACTTTTCCGAGGGGTCGTTTGGTATGACCACAGAACGTGGAGTAGCTCGTCTACCCAACAACCTTTTGTCGTGCCCAGTCATTTACTGATTCCGTCGATGATGGTTTTGTTTGTGGCCTCGGCTTGTCCATTTCCCTGGGGGTATCTGGGGCTCGAAGGGAGGATTTTTATATGATAAGGTCGTACAAAATCTGTGACTTTGCTTCCAACGAATTATGTACCGTTGTCGTTCATCAGTACTGCGGGGACGCCAAACGGTGCAATAATATGTTTCCATAGGAACGTGATAACCTCTTCCTCCCTAATCCGAGCGAGGGGTATTGCTTCAACCCATTTGGTAAAATAGTTTGTTACAACCAGTAGCCATTGGCATCTCCCGCGCGCCATTGGGAGGTCCCTGACGATATCAAGTCCCCATTTTGTAAACGGCTATGGGCTAGAAACTGTATTGAGGTCGACTGCTGGTGCGTGGATTATGTGCCTGTGGATTTGACATTTATTGCATTTTTTGGCGTATGTTATGAAATCTTGTTGCATAGTTGGCCAGTATAATCCTTGGGTACGTGCACGGTCAGCCATTAAACAACCGGCTGTATGGGCATCGCAGACACCGTCGTGAATTTTTGTGATAATTGTATTGAATATCTCTCCAGCGATGCAAGTGAGGTGCGGAGCATATAGGCTTGTCCGTAATAGGTCGCCATTATTCATCGTATATTTTCGGGCTCTGTTGCGGATGTTTTCAGCTGCTGATCGGTCATCCGAAAGGATGTGGTGTTCCCTGAGGAAATCAAGGAGAGGTCTGCGCCAATCAGGGGGAACGAGTAGGTCAGTTTGCATGGCTGGTATTTTGTTTACGGTAATGCTCGGTTTATTAAGGATATCAATCTGGATGATGCGGAGTTTATCGTCGATGATGCCTGCTAGATACACAAGGGCGTCTGAGTGTTTATTTTTACCATGGTGGATGTGTTCAATGTTGATCTTTCGGAACTTGCTTAGTCTCTGCTTTAGTATTTCCATGTAACCGGCCATCCTGCCGTTGGCCTGGAACGTCCCGCTATCCTAGTTAACAACTAGCTGCGAGTCGGTGAAGATGGAGAGTTCCTCCACGCCCAGGGCCAACGTTGTTTCTAGTCCACTCAACAATGCCTCGTATTCTGCCTCGTTGTTACTGAGGGGGAAATTGACCCGTATGGCTTTCTCGATTTTCTCATTGGTCGGAGTAACTAACACTATGCCAAGACCCGAGCCGCCAGCGTTAACAGACCCGTCGGTATATAGCCGTCATCCCTTAGTATACGTTGGCTCGTCGGCATCAGGGTGGGTGTCGAGGTCATCCTCCTCGTCGTTATGCCAATTGTCGTCATGTATGGGGAGGTCTGCTACTGCCTGTCCTTTAATGGATACTCGTGGTTCGTACCGGATGTCAAATTCACCTAGTGTAATTGCCCATTTTGCAATCCGGCGTATCTTATCTTTCTTCGCAAAAATTTCTCGAAGTAGTTGGGTGGTGATGACCTTGATTTTATGTGCCTGGAAATATGGTCATAGCTTCTGTAAGGCATATACCAGAGCGAGGACCTATTTTTCTACCGTAGAGTACCGCAGTTCTGCTCCTATTAGGGTTTTACTGATGAAATATACTAGCTTTTCCATTTTGAATTATGTGCGCACGAGGACCACACTGATGGATTCATCTTTATTGCCAAGGTACAAACCTAGTAACTCGTGCTCGATTAGGGCGCTGAGAATGGATGGAGTGGCTAAGTAACGTAGCATGTTTTGAAAGGCTGTTTTGTATTCATCGTTCCATTGGCATTTTTTGTTCTCCCGAATGCAGTAAAATAATGGGCGGCATTTGTAGGAAGCTTTATAAATGAAGCGTCCAAGAGCTGTTATTTTTCCAACGAGGGCATGGACTTGCTTTAATGTCCATGGTGATGGCATACATGTAAGAGCGCGGATTTGATCAAGGTCAGCTTCGATTCCACGTTGGGTGACTAGGTGTCTGAGGAATTTTCCTGAGGAAACCCCAAAGCTACATTTTTCTGGGTTAAAACGCATCTTGTACGACCGTATCTTCGTGAAAACTATCTCGAGGTCGCGAAGGTGGTTGTTGCACAGGCGGCTTTTGACGAGTATGTCGTCGATATAGACTTTGACTGTTTTGCCAAGCTGTTCTTCAAACATTATGGTCACGAGGCGTTGGTACGTGGATCCCGCATTCTTCAAGCTGAAGGGCATGACCGTATAGCAGTACAGGTTCTGCTCGGTGGTGAATGACGTGCATTCTTGATCTTCCACTGCTAATGGTATTTGGTTGTATCCGGAGTAGTCATCCATGAATGACAACCGCTCGTGGCCGGCCGTGGAATCGACTATTCTGGTAATGAGGGGCATAGGAAAACTATCTTTTGGGCAGTGGCGGTTAAGATCGGTAAAATCAATGCACACCCGGGTTTTCCCATTCATCTTCGGTACCGCGACCACGTTTTCTACCCAGCGTGGGCAGTCAACAGGTCGTATAAATCCTACGTGCAGTAGCTTTTGTATCTCATCGTTGATAGCTTCGCGTAGTCGTGGTGCTGTTCGTCATGGTTTTTACTTGACGGGGTCAGCTTTTTCATGAACATGTAAATGATGACAGGCCATCGCGGGGTCTATGCCTGGCATTTCGTCAAAAGACCGTGCAAAAATATTTTTGAACTGTTGGAGTAGTATAATGAGGTCCGCTTGCTCGTCACCTATCAAGAAGGAACCAATATTTTTGAACTGGCTCCACAAGGGGCGGGGTCCATGATTTACTGAATGTACTTATAATGGCATTGTTTTGGTCATGTATCGTGTTTGTGAGCATTAAGTTGTTTTTGGTGCGAGGAACGGGGGATGAGTCCACCGTCATGGGTTCGTGCCCCGTTCGTTGCTAATCGTCTCGCTCAATATGTTTCCCTATCTTTTTGTATTCTCTTGATTGATTAAGTTTTGCAGTGAGTTGACGTAGCAGACTCGGGCTACGACCTGACAGCCGCGTATCTGGTAGGGGCCAAACTTTGTTGGAAAATGTATTACCTGATGGTAGGATGAGGGAACGGCCTTCATGGCGTGAATCCAGTCGCGTCCCAGAATTCCATTGTAGTGTACTGTGGGGCTGTTGATGACAATGAAAGTTGTAGGTACGATAACCGGGCCTGTCTGTACCTGAGTGACGAGCTCTCCCATTGCTCGTTCAGTGGACCCGTTAAAACTAGAAATCTCAGTCTTGGAGGGTGCAAGGCAGTCCTGCATGTTCATGTTGCGAAGTGCATCGTAGTAGAGGATGTTAGCGCCACTACCGGAGTCGACCAACATTCTTTTAACGAGGACCCCGCCTATGACAATCCAAATAACGAGGGCGTCGTCATGAGGGTGTGAAACGGTGCCAAGATCGTGATCGGTAAAGTAGATTGCTTGATCTGGCGGAGGGCGAGTGGCTGTATCAATGCTGTGGGAGGTTCGCTGGTTCTCAGTTAGGCGGTAACATTGCCTTGTAGAATTTGAAATGGAGTGTCTTGAAGGAGCTTGGTTGAGGTCGCCCAATATCATCTCACATACTGGTAAATGTTCTGGTGCTCGTGTGTTTGTTGCGCGTTCATCGTAGGTGGGGTGAGATGCTCTCTCTGCGGGTGGGATTGGTTTTTTGAGGTAACGTGTATAGCGGCCGAGGCGGAACCAAGTCTCGGTCATGTTGATGAAATCGTAACATTCCTCGGTTGGATGGTCATGTATCTCATGATGCGCGCAGTATGGGCGACCAGGTCAGTCAGGCCTATTACGAGGTTTTCTGTAGTCAGGGTCATTCTTGACCGCGAGGAGCAAGTCTGTCCGTGAAATGGTCAGGATGCTGGGAGGATAACGTTCTCATCGGGTGTTTCTTTGTCGTCCGTCCCTAGAAGTTTCAGTGTTATCTCGTTGGTCGCGTTATGTTTGTTGTCTATTCCTGTTATCGTGTGGATCTTCGTGGGTATCTCGTGAGTGTTTGGGTGCCTGGCTACGTAGTACCGGCGTAGGTACGGATGTGGTACTCAGGAGGGCGGCTGTTTGTGAGGTAGAGGCACGGTTGTTCGCTTCTACGTTTTGATATTTACGAACCTTCTCATGCAGGTGCTCGAGTATTTAAGGCTGTTTTCTATGCAGGGCCTCGCGCAACTTATAATTGGGGAGACAGACGCCCATGAAGGCGAGGCAGGCTGTTGGTGCGTCTACCCGTTCTATGAGGGTGAGCTCGCTTTTGAACCGTAAAAGGAGAGAGTCAGTGGTTTTGCCAATTTATTGTTTCAGGAGAACAGTTCCGCTAACTATTTTTTGGATTGCTCGTTGTGGAGGTACTCCTCAATAAATGCCAACGAGAGTTGTTTGAACGCGGATATAGAGTTGGGAACGAGTCTCTGAAACCAGACGAGGGCCCCGTCTGACAATGTCGAGGGGAATAGACGATAAATGTGCTCATCTGTTTGATGTTGTAGATCTATGTTGTACTAAAACTTGGGTCGAGAGTAACTTTGTGCTGGAACGTAGCTCCGTATGGCTGCTGTGAAGGGTGTATTGTGGATCCGGCAGAGCGTCTCCGAGGTTAACCGCCTGGTTGGGTTCGCGTAGTGCATTGTCCGGATAAGTGCTTCCACGGTCGCTGCCGTTAGTGGTTGTTGGTCATGGGTTTCCGCGATCCCTTTGTGGATGGCTTCGCCTCGGGTTGAGAACTCGTCATCGTGGTTGTCGTAGTTGTGGGCATAAGTCGGTCCCGAAAAGGGCATTCCTGGGTATCGATTGTAAAACGTCTCGTTGTACGCGTGGTTCCGATCGTATTGGGGCTGACAGTCGTGGTCGTGAGGGTAAGAGGGGTCATCTGGGCTATAAGGGGATGCCATGATAATTGTTTTGTGCGGTCGTCGCCATATCGGTCACCGTAGTCCATGAAGGGATTTGGTACACGGTGGTTGTGGAGTTGAGGAGCATACCAACCGGGAGGGAGCGGGTCGTTATGGCTGAACTGGTAAACCGGTCGATGATGCGGTGGGCCTGTACCTTAATGAACCATGGGGTGCGGAGGCATAGTGGGTCCTCGGGGTGGTGCGAGGGGTTGGTGGACTGGTGTTACCGAGGCTTCAGCTGCAGGTTTAAGATTTGCTTTATTCCCTTGAGGTGGTTCATGCGAGGTTGACTCGCTTACAGACGCAGAGGGTATTGGATTGCCCAGCGGCATGTGAGTACTGGCGGCGAGAGTGTCATGAAGAGTGTCGTTGGCTAGTTGGAGTTGTCGTATTTGGTCGTCTTTTGTGGACATCTGGTCCTGTAGCTGCGCCAGCGCCGCTCTCATTTCGGTCATGGCTTGTTCCTGGGACTGATTGCGGGTGGAAACCACCATCGTTGCTCGGAGGAGGCTTTTGGGGGGGGAACGCAGACGGCGTCAATTATAGTCTCCTTATTTTATTGAGGGACAACAATAATAGTTCGACGGGTTGGGCTTGATACTGAACCGGAGGAGGGCACCGCTCAACTGTCTCTGGGTTCCTCTGTCTAGCTCTCTCTCTGATTGTGCTTTCAAGATCGCTGAGGAATAGTAGTTTGCTTCAACAAGAAGAAGAAGGTCATCTTGTATTCATCCCTTCCCCCTATTTATAGGGAGGATTTGACCTAGTATCATCCTTACTCACGTGCCCCTGGGAAATTTCTAGGCTATCCCTTCAGGGTCGTAGGTTTGGGTGCTCCTCGTAACTGTTCTACAGTTTAATGCTTGCTCGTGTATAACGACCGACAAGATTTTTCGTTGGTCTATTTGCGTGTACCTACTCGGATTTAGTGAGGTTGGGGTCGTAGAGAGAGCTTGCTCGTTAGACTACCCCGACTAAGTCGTTAGCGGGAGCGTGCTCCTACATTAGCTGTGATGTTAGTGTCGATAATCATACCTTTATTATAGCAAACTTTGGTTTTTGGTAATAGTAGATCAGGCAAAAATTTAAATCCAGGTAACATAACCAACATAGCAATCTTTTCAATATAACATGACCTTTAGGAGTTTTGGAAAACAAAGACAACCAACCACTCATTCTCGGCTAAAGTGTTGATTCTCATATTTTGAAAATTACTAAATTAAGCTCAAAAAGATCAAACAAACACTAAACTGCTTCAGTTGCTTTTTCCTCTAACTCTTCAATTTCTTTAACAAAAAGATGATCTTCATCTCCCAACTCTAATTTCGAATAAAGGTCTCTTTGAATAGGAGCATTCTTAAATTCCTAGGATGAAATGACACTTGCAATTGCTCTGATTGCAGTTGATTCTCGATCATTGTTTACAACTAAGCTGGCTCCAGATGGGTTGTTGCAACTTATTTTGCCTCTCCTTCTAATGTCGGCGGGGGAACATAGAAGGGACCTCTTTGCCAATCATGAAGGACCATCTTTGCTGTAGTCTTTAAATTCGTTTCACCGCCCTGGATAGAAAATAGCCTGTTACCCACGCTACTACCAAACAGCTCAAATAACTACTTGAGAGAAATACAAACTTTGTAATCAATAGTAGATCATTTTGGTTAAACCTGACATATGTAAATCGACTTTGCTCAGTCGAGGCCCATGCGTTTAATATAAATTGTTGGAATAATTTTAAAACTCGCAAGATTGGTGAATATTTCGTTGTACTTTCGAATATACGATAACAATAGTATTCCCATTGTGTAAATTTCTTAGTAGAGTACAATGCATTTCGTGCAACATTCCATTGCCTTAGGTAGACTGACCAGCCAAGTTGTCCAGTTGGGAAAAAAAGAACATAATGCAACGAAAGGTAAGCAGGATAACACTCACTTATGTGCATCAACCCCTGATTTGCCTTACGACACACAACAATATCTTGCACTCCACTTATTTGTGACCCATCTCTTGGCAGTATAACTACAATTTCACCCGTTGTTGGCATATTTGTATCTACGATGATCTGTCGAAACACTGTAATGTAGGTACGCTGGAACATTGAATTCCTCATCTTCACCGGCTGCGTCTTCTAAAATCTCATATGCATGACAATATAATTCACAAAAGGGATTGCTTCGGACCAATGTATCTTGAATAACTTGTAGGACATATCTATTCAAATGTGGGTTTCTCTTATGACGGGTATTAAGAGCTGCGCCGGGGTTGTAGATATATAATTGTGCATAAGATGCATCGTGTTGATGATTTGGAGTCAATGCACCTATTCGATAGTGTAACTCTCCATGGATTACAAAAGAAGATGGTCCTCTTCCATGAACAACTCGATCATCCATATGAACCCCAAGACTCGTAAATGCGTTAGATGCATTATATTTTTGCATGTACTTGCGAAATGACCTTGAATGTGTACCAGTACCATCGTACAATTCCTTTAATTCAGTAGGCAACAGATCGAGTTCTGGGAGTTTAATTTTTCTTTGTAAACAACATTGACCAAATCGCAGGTTGTTGTTCGAAGAATTTGTTAATTGTTCATCCCTCCAATGAAGTGCGGAACAATGTATACATACAACATCCATTTGTCCCAAGAAATGACGTCCCAATTGGACTTTAACTTGATTGACATTAACGTGTTCTGCTTCATCATTATCACCTGAATTGTAATGTTCCTCCGCGTAATGATGAATTCTACAGTAGTTAAAAATAAGAATTGAAAGTAATTAGGTATCGATGTTAGTTTTGCGATTTTAGGAAATAATTAGTTATGTTTGCTTACACGTTTGCGGGAGCTGATGATGACTCCCTAATTTCAAATGTATTGGATGGAAAATTATAGGATATATGAATTGCAAGATTAATTGGGATAGGTACTTTATTTTCTACAAAGTTCTCAGCATCCTAAGATACAGGGGCTTTAATAGACGCAGATTCTCTTTGTTCCCTTTCACGTTTTCTTCTGGTACGTTGTGTAATAGATGACGTAGAGAGTCTTGAATTGTTGCGGATCAATGGATTTGGTAAGGTAGACACCTCGGTTTCCCTTAGTTGCCTTTCACATTCCCTTCTAGCACATTGTACAATCGATCGATTAGAGAGTTCTGAATTATTATTCCTTACACGATTAATTAGGTTAGGTACATTCATCGTGATGCTGCTAAGGGCTAAAGGTGGTGGGATTTCTCTTTCTGTAACGTTATTATGAGCATGAGGATTGGCCACTTCAGTCTGTGTAGTTTATCTATTTAATTCAACATTTAAATTATGGGCAATAGATTCGAAGGGATGGTTTGGTAGATCTTGGTTGAATAATGCATGTCCCCTTAGTTGTCTCTCGTGTTCTCTCCTAGCACGTTGTGCAATTAATCATCGAGAGAGGTCGGAATTGGTGTGATTAGCAGATATGGTGTTGGGTGACTCCTAAGTAATTAGTAAAAAAGCTAAACATAAGTAAAACACCTTTGCACTTAATGTCTAAGATTAATGAGTAAGTACTACTAAGACCAAGTATTAAGACTTTAGCATCTATGAACTTACTATCTAAGATGAATGAGTAATGTATAAGATTAATGAGTAAAAAGACTAAACATAAGTAAAACACCTATGTGCGGAATGTTTAAGATTCATAAGTAAGTACTACTAAGATGAAGTACTAAGATCATAGAATATATGATGGTTAAAGTAAAACATACGTACTTACCTCTGGAATATGGCCATTGTTCGCCATAGGACTAAACCACTAAACAAAATTCAAAGTAAAGCACAAAACGTTACTCAACATAATGCACAATTTCATAAGAACAAATAAAAAATAATTGTAAAGGAAATAAACAGTACCTCATTTGTCAGAAGCGAGATTTTTTCTTCGAGATCACACATTCTTTGAGGTTTTAGACCAACCCAACTTTAAACCCTACCACCCAAAAATGAAACCACCAAAGACTCAGGCAGATACAGAAGTATAGGGAAATCCAAAACCATGAAAACAAAAGCAACAACAACAATATACTCCAACAGCAACAACAATTAAACTCGAACATCAAGGAAGATATAAAGGATCAATTGATTTTACTGAGAAAATAGCATAGATGAATAAGGAAGCCCTATTTATGGGGCAAATGAATCCCTGAGGGGTGGTCCAGCAATGATTAACACTCACGTGACTTGCCAAGTCTGCAACTTTGCAAGACACTCGGCTTTAAGTTGTTATCACATATCTAATTGAACATATCAAGGTGACATGATGTTTTCTTTTCTCCATCTTCCTCTTTCAATACCAACCGGTACTTATATTCAAGTGAAAAACAATCTGACAGAAGATAGGCACTGACCCTATATCGTGTTGAAGTAGTAATTCACTTCTTAAATTCTTTCTTCAGAAGCATGACATTATATACCAGGGATATAGACATCTAATGTTTCAGGACTTCTTTTCTTCCAGAAATCACCTTCGTATATAAACAATGAATGATAACGATTTCCAGTTTATAAACAAAATCAATCTCCTCAACCATATTTACACCATTTAATTCATGTATGTATGTATGTGTTTTACATACATTCATGAGAAATTTACACCATTATATTCTCTGATTACATACACCAATGGTAGCTCCGAGCTCGAAAACTTCAATTTTGGAACTCAAGCACAAAAACCTCAAGCTCCAGGCATTTCTAGAAGGGTCTTTGTGGGCGTGGAGCTCCCACGAGCACGAGCTCCAAGCACTGCTAGAGATAAAACTAGTTTCTTCATCATGTGGGGGACAAACTAGTAGTTTCCTTTTATTATTATTATTAAAATCCGGTTGGATATTCTCTATCACAATTGTTTCGTTTTCTGTCATCGTTTTCAATAAAAATACAATTTTTAATTTTAATTATAATTATTTTTGGAGAAAGATTGAATCTTTGAGAGAAACCCAAACCCTAATGGATCTATGTTATCTCCATGTAAATAGTAGCAAACAATGTTCTCTAAGTTACCCTTTCTTGCAGAGAAGCTCATCTTCAAACCCATCATGGACCAATGTTTTGAAGATGGGATCTCTCACCCAATTTGAAGATTTGGGGTTGAAATCAAGGGGATCACTGGTGGTCTTGAATGCAAGGGGAAAGAAGAATTCGTCTTCCAGTGGTAAGACATTGTATCTTTATCTCAATTTTTACTTTTTATTTGGCATGGATCATTAGTTTTACTTTATTTAAGTGGTAATTTTTTATAATTTGAATCATGGGGTGTTTAGATATGAGTCTAAATTGAAGTATTTCAGCTTGATTTGGGTTTTGGTGATGTTTGTGTTTGAGGGTGTCATTGATTTTTTATTTTTTTATGTTGGGTAAAAAATAATTTAATTAGGGAGAAACTCTGATTTTAGCGGTGTTTGGTTAGGCGAGGAGATGTGTTTATGTGGTAAAGGTGAAATAGGAAGGTGTGATAGTGAAGTTGGAAAAAATGCAGTTGGGGTTTCTCTGGATATGGGTATAGAGGGGCTGTATCTATAACTCTTTACTTGTGACGATAGTTGCGTAGAAAAGTTTATACGAGCCTCTCTTGGAGTAGAGTTGATCCATTGTGATGCAGGGTAATGTCATCCCAGAGCTGTGAACAAATTCTGATGTTACTCTTTGGTATAAGTTTATGTTGGTGTGTTCGTATATCATACATCATCAACTTACTGGCAATACTTGTTTGTTTAATTTTTCGGATATCTTTTCTACAGGGGGCCTAAAGATACAGTTCTCTAGCACTATAGCATACCCTAGAAAACCAATTCTACACTTTTCTAGGCATCGTACACATATAAGTACACTTCTTTGCCCAACTTAGGATTGGTGGTCAATAGATCTAGCAATTTGATGATGAGCATATGTATTTTGCAGTCATTCATATTAAAGATAGATGATGGTCTACATTTTGTGAACTTAATATTTACTGAGATGCTTTGCATTATCTGATTACAGGAGGTAGTGACCAGTCTGTGCCAGAGGGAGATGGTTCAGACAGAAGTAATCCTGCTCATGATAGCAACAAATTTGACGACAAAACTAATAAGTCCCACAATGTAATTCATGATTGGAGAACTGTAAGAGCAAATCTCGTTGCTCGGGAGCAGGTACATCCTGAAAATACTTAACAGAAATTGTAGATAATGTTTAGCGTCTTTCTTCAAAATAAAGAGAAAAGGAGAAAACATGGACCGTGGTATTTGGAACTGCTCTTCTATCTCTTGGTATTGATTTTTGCACACTAAAGTTCCTCTGTCTACACTAGATTGTCTATTCGTACACCTTCCATTTCATTGGTTTTGTCTAATTGTTGGAGAAAGAGAATCTTCCTATGTGATCTGAGATCTATTCTTACTTGCTTAATGCTTAGTGGTTCATTTTGCATAGTGTCACTTGAATACCTAAGTTGAAGATCTTATATTGGTTATAGCACTTCGTGCCTAAGACCTACAGAATTGTTGTTGCTAGCTAACCATCTTTATATAAGTTCATCCTGATAGAAACAATGAGTATGTTTATGACTCGTATTCTAAAAGGTAATTAGGAGTTTAAGTTCTTATACAGGTACTACTCGAGGACACTGAGGTTCCTTTCCAAGATGGGATGTCCACTGGTTCCTCTAAAGCACTTGGTTCCAGATGGGCCCACCCAATATCTACTCCAGAGGCTGGGTGCATCCTAGTTGCAACAGAGAAACTCGACGGAGTGCGCACATTTGAACGGAGTGTTGTGCTTCTACTTAGATCTGGAAACAAGGATCCGCTTGAGGGCCCCTTCGGAGTCGTCATAAACCGCCCACTTCACAAGAAGATCAAAGACGTGAAAAAGCCCAGTAATACTGACCTAGCAACCACTTTTTCAGAGTGTTCTGTGCAATTTGGTGGGCCCCTTGAGGCTAGTATGTTCTTGTTAAAGACTAAAGAAAAACTGCAACTTTCAGAGTTCGAACAAGTGATCCCGGGATTGTGTTTTGGTGCCAGAAACCGTTTAGAAGAGGCCGCCGCATTAGTAAGGAAAGGGGTGCTTAGGCCTCAGGATTTTAGATTCTTTCTTGGATATGCAGGTTGGCAGATGGATCAGTTGATAGATGAAATTAACTCGGATTACTGGCATGTTGCTGCCTGTAGTACAAACTTAATTCTGGGGAGTTCTACGGATTCTTCTTCAGGGAATTTGTGGGAAGAAGTTCTGCAGCTAATGGGAGGTGAGTATTCAGAACTTAGCAGGAAACCTAAACAAGATAGCTAATTTACGAGTTTCAAGTGTACAGAAGTTGGCATGGCATCCTGATGTTCTTTTTCTGTGTCCTCTAGAATTTTGCTATTATTATGTATTTTTGCAATCTATTTAGAAATGAATATTAAGAAGGAATAAATATCTAAATTGTATCTATGTATATCTCATAAATAAATCTGTAAATGTCTACTAAGCATCGAAGGATGGAATCATCGAGGTGGTGGTGTTTATCACATTTAAGCACTTTATGGTTAAAACTTATCATGATGTTGAACATTTAGACTACTTTGCTAATATTTTCTTTGAGAATTGATTGGAGCCTATGATATTTGCCATGCATTACACGACACGTGCTGTTTGTCGTATCCCAGTCAGTTAAACATAGTCATCCCAGAGAGACTGACAGGTTTGGGGCCGCATAGGTCGATTGGGAATTAATGCACAAATAATTGTGATGTTTTTTACCCTCTACCGATATTTTATTTCTTTTAGAGCATCTCCTAAAGTGCATCACTGTCTTGTTGAAAAAAAGACAAATTCAAGTCAGTGAGTGAGGCTCTATTTTCTCAACAGTACCTAATTTAGATTTTTTTTTCACAAGTACTTAAGACTGAGCGCCCGATTTGATTATTTCTTTTTAAATAAAAAATTGGGCGCCTAAGTCATAGGCATCCGATTTGAATTTTTGTGAAAAAAAAAAAAAAAAAAAACGATTAGGCATCGAAACCTTAAGTTCCCGATAAGAAAACAAAACACTTAGGCGCCTACTTTGCTAATATTTTAAGACTCAAATCCAAGTCGGTGAGGCACTGTTGGAGATCGAAAATCCTATGTGGCACATTGAATTCCAAAGTAACGATGCACTTTGTAGTGAGGCACTTTAGGAGATGCTCTTAGTATGTCAACACAATATTGATATGACAGTTTGAGTTAAAAATGTGTTCTTGGCATGCCAACATTTATTTACAGTTTATAGTGGTTCTGGGATTATTTTAGGCGGGTGGATTATGTGTAACTTCAGTTACTCACTTTTGACGTTTTCATTTCCCTGACAAAGTTGACACAATGGACCACGCCTCACGAGGCTTTTCTTAAAGCCAAATTGTCAACCAAAGGCATTCACTCGCCAAGAACTATTCATATTTATACGGCTTGATTGTCTGACGAGGAATTCCAAAATTGGCAAATGGTAATAAATTATGAGCTGGGATCACCTGCTCAGTTTTTTTCCCTTTCAAAATTACTACCATACACCCTACGAAAACAACCCTAAGCCCTCTCGCACTCCTATTACTGACCTAAAAGGGTTTTCAACCGTCTGTGTTCTTATACGGTAATAGCAGCAACCCAAGATTTTCAGCTTTCGGATTCGAAAATGAAAAATGCGGTAGGGATCTATGAACGATCAATTTAACCCGTAGATATAAAATTGTATACGGCTTTTCAAATCAAAATATTAGCCATTTGTTCATGACATAATGAAATTACAAGCATAGTACAACAGCAAAAAAAAAGCCCACTATCGGAAATATATTAAGGGGAAAAACCCTGTAAATTATAGTTACTCATAGTCTGAACTTAAAATGACATGAAATAAAATACACACTAATGTCCCCTAATATGAAACTAACTAAGGTGTTTTCAAAACCCCAGAAGTCCAAAACAAAGACAAAAGCAAAGTATTAAAGTAATAATAGACTTTAATGAGAGAACTAGAGACCCAAAAGTCTCTTACATGCTTTAAGGATCTTGCCTCTCATCTTCCTCTTACTGTTAGATCTTGACTTCATGTCCTCATTACCATCAATAACTGGAAGAGAAGAGAGTGGAGGGTCAGACTCACATTGGGACTCATAGATCCTACAGTAATACCCACCTTCTGAAACTGAAGAAGATCTCCTCATTGAGAATGCTCTCTTCACTGCACTCTGAAGTGCTGTGTTTTGTTTCTCAGCAGACCTGTTAAAGAACCTTTGGGACTTAGTTGAGAAGTTTCTGCTCAAAACTACATCACTTCTCTCCCCAACTCCATCATCAACATGAGCATCATCCGCGCTATCTTCTTCATTTTCTTCAGGTGTGATCTTATTCTTGGCTTGTTCAATCTGTTGGGGTTTTGGGTTAATACTTATTTTGGGTGTTTGAGGAGAAGGGAAGAGATCTGAGAAATCTACAGATCTTGATTTTGTGGAGTTACCAAGTTTGATCTTTGAGTACCCATTCATGGTCTCTCTCTTGGGTTTTTGGAGTTTTAAAAAAGGTGATGGTGTGTAAGGAGGACTGAAATCTTGTGGTAGTTGTAGTAGGAGCTGAGGTTAGAGGGAATGGTTGTTGAAGTAAAGATGTGTATATAATATATTGAGAAAAAAGATAAAAATGGATTTTGGTGGTGGAGCCATATGTTGATGGAGAGTTATGGAGAGAAATGGGAAGTTGTTTAGCAATAATAAAGAAAACAATAACCATCATTATTCTTTAGTTCTGGTCTAAATCTAAAACCCTGGAAAGTCGGGATTCGAACCCACCCCGTCGAACATTAAAATACACGAAGATGGTGGGATGCAAAGTGAGAAGTTGTCAAATTATAAGTTGTGGTCGTAAACTCGAATTTCCAAGATTTTGACTCAAATTGAAGTCACTTTGATAACGTGAAAGTCGCCTAACACTCCCATCTTTTCTAAAAACACCCTTCAACCTACTGTGAAAAACTCCATACTTTTTTAGGTGAAACATGCACTGAGGGAGGCTAGAGTTTGGGGGAACTACCCATTACCCCACTCACCAACAAACAATTATATCTACAAAATTAACTGTTGATTACTAAGTCTAGAATGCAACTTAATACATTAGATAACAATGAATATGTCATTGATGTGAGAGAAACAATATCATTGTAGCTCATTATTATTTCGTTATGACAGTACATAATACAGATAATACTTTCCGCAAATCTAGAGGGGATTGTTTAAATACAATAATGTGTTCCCATTAAATGCGAATTTTGCTAGGGTTAAAACCAGGACATACCTAAAATGTTGGACTGAAAACCCAAGTACGCCAACCTTTATTTGGAATACACTCTGACTGCAAGACTGTCACATATGCGAAGGGATTCCTGACTAGCCTGAAAGAGAACAAAAATAGACAGTTTGGACCCTGTGCGCTGTTATGTGCTTAATCACTCAAAAGGGGACAGATAAGTGGTGCAGGGTAGACTAAGCACTACAAACTAAATCTGAAAACAAAGAGTGATTCCTAATAAATCTGTCTCAAATTAATATTGAAATACGAATTAGATGGGTCTTTTATGTACCTGCAGATGGAGATTATTTTTCAGTTCACATACTCCACTTCTGTTAATGGACTTCCGGCATGAAGTTGAAGGGCAGTATCACCAACAACCTGCTCATATTAAAGAAAAAGAACAGTTAGCATAGGAAATGAAGTCCGTAGTAAACTCTTCTCATAAGAGATCCTGAACAGCAAACAAAGCCTTGACCATATACAGTGAAAGTATAGAAGAAATTTGCATGTCTCTCCTGATTTCAAAGTTGAAACAAGAAAGTCTTATGGGCTTTTGATAGTGTGTCATCAGGATACAGATAAAAATTACACACATCATCTCAAGGATGAATGCTGATGGTGAAACACTAGACTTAGCTATCCAAACATATTTGACCATTTCTAGGAAAATATAATATTTGACAATCTCTAATCCTTCACATTTTATATCCTTCAAAAATTGGAGACGAGTTGTCCTTCATGAGGCCAATTCTGTACCAAGGCTTGCTTACTTTTCGCCACCCAACACAAGTTGGAGCTAAATGAAACAATCCCAAGCCAGGCAGTAACGGCATCAAGGTGTATGGCCCCATTTGGGGTCTTTCAATCTCAGTTGAAAGGCAACATAAAAAGTTACAGTGGTACTGCTAAAAAAACTGGTAACTTAACTCAAGATACATTTTCTATCCCAGTTGATATTCAAGTTATGAGAAAAACTGATCAAGTGTGGCATTCACGTTGACAGTGAAATATAAATTGTTTTTCACCATCAGTACAACATTTCATATGAGTAGGAGTCACTCGACATTGATTTTATGAGAATAGCTTCCAATGGTAGGAGAGCATCGTCAACGATTTCTGACTGGATCCTTCTCATTCAAACTAATTATACTATCATTTTCATACTACAATTTTCCGAAAGCAAGATTACAAGGAGCAGCATTCGTATAGTCACTGCCAAGTAGCTTAAAGAAACATTACCAATGACAAAAAAATATATATTGCTCAATTTTTAACTTTATTTGAAATATATTTTCCTGCATGTTTTATTAGTAACAATATATAAACTTGTTGCTGGTTTACCTAAAAAACCATTCCGTCTGACATCTCTGTTTCTCTTCAAGGACAAACACATATTTTATATAACCCATTCTAGAATCCTGTTACCATCTTCTTTCTAATTACTATCATTGTATCCTTTTAGAGGTTCACCATGATGGGTAGTTTGGGAAATAATGAAATGCATAGGAGACCGTCCTTTTTTTCGCGGCACTCACAATACTGTCCCACTTCACTTACAAGTGTGCGTACAAATTACTTTTTAGCTATCATAAGTGCTATGGTCAGCTTAGATCTGTGAGCAAAACCAACACATAATTGACGAATATATAAGAATGTGCAAGTACATGCAATCGAAATGTACCTTAGCCATGGTTCTGTAAGAATATTCTGTAACCCCGGCCACATGAGGAGTGATTAATACATTGTGAAACTTTAAAATCGAATCATCTGGATCAAAAGGCTCTGTCCAAGCAACGTCTATCCCAAGGCCTCCCAAGTGACCTGACTCAAGGTTATGAGCAACAGCTTCGTAGTCTAGAAGACCTCCTCGAGCAATATTAACCAAAAGGGCACCCTGAAAATCATTGTCTAAGTGTGAGTATAACATAACAGAAAAAGTATGATTAAGTAAAAATCAGACTTTTATGTTTTGCCAACTAACACTTGCCCTGGAGCACAGAGGTTCTATATGTAAAGATTAATAAAAGGCATTGTTGGTCAAGTTTAGCAAAATACGCATGAAGATTCTATCAAGACTTTCGATGTTTACAAGAACTTTGTGGAGTATCCACCAATCCCTTGAATGTTTTGATATATCCCCTTTATAGGATTCCTTCTTTTCTTTTCTTTTAACAGTATGCACCAAATAGGATTCTAGTGATAGTAAAGAATAGAGGAGCCTGGGGCATACATACTGACAACAGGAACACTAATAGAGAAATTAAGTAGTGTGTTGATGGTGATGTACTTTACAAAAGAATTTGATGGTGATGCATTACTCTGAACAAAGATGGACCGCACCAACAGTCAGCCTAAGTCCATATCTTTTGATTTTAGTTATGGATATTTAAACCCTCCAATATAGTGTTTAGTTGATGGTATCCTACTGAAACATTCTTCTCTCCACATGCATAAACAAAAATCACAATAAGAGAAAGACAGGAGATAGAGAGAGAAAGGAGGACTTGAGACAAGGGGAATGCTTAGAGAAGAAAGAACTGGGATAAAGGTAGATTAATTTGTATTCCTGTAGCCTTCTATGTATAACGGGTTTACAACTGAAGGAAGTACTGAGCCCATAACTATCGGATTAGATGCCTGAAAAGAAGCCTCTTGGAAGGTCCCACCCACATACATGGCTGAACGCAAGAGTTATAATTGCATAGGTCATTTCCTGGGCCAAATTACGGTCTCCTAACCCAATAGCCAGTCGGACTTTACCTGAGTACAGTTCTTTAAGGAGCAATAGATAGGAGTGTGGTATGTTTTTGTCGACCAGGGGGAAACAGAGTACAAATTTGAACAGGGAATGATTCCAGGAGAATCACAAAGGAAAGCACCCTCCACATGAGATGAATCTCTCCCACGAGTGAGTTGGCATAATTAGAAACTAGGGTCGAACTCCTGTTTATTATATACCCGAACCAACAGTCCAAGTTATCGGCCTATCCAATCCGCTTGCCCAGACAGGCTAAACCATAAAATGATCATGGAGAGACAACGCCACAACAATGAAGGATCTTGCCAAAAAGTCACCAAGAAGTCTATGTAAGCACTACTCAAGATGGAATTTTTTTGGCTCCATTCTTTAAGAGTGACTCTGACCATAGTAGGGTAATTTTTTTCACCTATGAGTTGATGGAGGCAGAATCAAAGGCAAATTAAAGACTTCAAAAACGAAGACTGAGATCGTACCATCCTTGGTTATTGAGTTTCAATGAGAGAATTCTTCATCTTCTTTTCATGTATTCCAAACTGGATACGTATAGCCTGTATATTCTAAGGGGCTGTTAAGAATATAAAGTTGTGTGTCATATCAACTTATAAACCATGTCCTAGTAGCAAGGCAACTTGCACTGCAAGTTAGACTAGGGTTCCCTATTGTATATTTCCCCCTATAAATAGATTTGTCATAGTATTCAAGTTAATCAATAACAACTTTATATTCTTAACATGTACGTAAATCAATGAGTGAATGGTCGACAAACCTTTTTCATTGAAGAGATGAAATTCTTGTTAACTATGCCAGCCTGAAACCAAGTAACATGCCTAGATGTCAGGATGCAACAAAAACATATAAGGAAAATAATAACTTTTAAGAGTAGAAGGAGTTAGTATCGACCGTGTGACTGTTCAAAGCCAAGCAAGTAACAACAATATCAGCCTCTTTGGCAAAGTCACAGAGATCTTCAGGACCACCCTTCTTATCTACCAAACCGTCAATGGAATTATTCACAATGCACAATGCTGAATCAGGCAAAGATGACGTCCAACTCCTCTTTGTTGCTAGGATTTTTACCCCGAATGGTCGTAAGCGTTTTGCTAAATCAATTCCAATGTTTCCAAATCCCATAATAAATACCTATATAAGAAAAATATAACCTAGCATATAAGAAAAGGTAAGAAATCAAAAAAGGCATGAAAATATTGCATTGCCGTTGAGAATTTAAATTCCCAAGAAAGTAAGTGAAAGATGATACACTATACATATACAACACACTGTCGCACTCATGTATGGGAAAGATTATAGACAATAGTTACATTGTATTTGAGTAAATAGGGACCTTAAGGGTACTCGTGAGCAGTTGAGCTTTATTCATGTATAGTTGTAGAGAAAATAGAGACAAACTGATGGGGAGGAAAGGGAGGGGAAGTCTAGCATGACGCTCTAAGATTTGTAATTGTACTTAAAATAAGAAAAGATGTACCCCATTTTTATAGAAAGTGTGCCGTGAATCTCTCAGATTGATCACCGCTTACAAGGATCAATCCAGTAGCATATAGACAAGGCAGAAGGCAGGGAACAAAAGATCAATGCAACAGCAGTGCAAAGGAGAATCTATCCTTATATGTACTTGGACCAACCCTCATGTAGAGTAGAGGCTGAATAGCTCAACATTAACTCTACCACTCCCTCAAGCTAGAGCGTAAATGGTATCCATAGATGAGACATATTGAGTATCGAGACTAATGAGGCTCCGTAAATATGTCAAGCGGTCTTCACTACAAACAGATGGCATGGAAATCTCCTAAGAAGCAATCTTATCCCCGAGAAACAATATTCAATATGCTTTAACCGTCCACGATGTGCCCGATTGGGTGCAATATGGATAGCTAGTTTTGCTATCACAATGAAGTTGAATTGTTAAAGTACAAATCATAACCAACTCCCTCATTACGTTATGCATCCCAACTCGCATAAGTGTTTGCCATAGCTTGGTATCCTGCCGCTCCACGTGTATGGGTGCATCATCTATTCCTTCAGAATTACACCTTAACACTTTATTGATCCAGCCACTTGTATGGGTGCATCCTCTATTCCTTCAGAGTTAATATTCGAACAGTGTGTTTTACTCTTTATTCTCTTAGGAATGTAAGATTTAGGTGTTTGATTGGATTACAGTTACTATACTGCTAATTTCACTATCACTATATAAAACTGTATAAGAGAAATAACTAACGCACTGAAAGGAAACATTTATCGCAGCCAGGTAAACGGATCTCACTGTTTTTCCAAGTAAAGTTTCTCCAGTTGGCTCTCCTAATCTTTTTTGCTTAACAACAATTTCCATCTCCTTCTGCAAGATTAACATACGAATTAAAATTCCAAAAAAAGGGTCAAGTCTTAAAGAAGAAAGGAAAGGTGGAGTGAAACGTGATAAACAATGATCATAAAAATGAGATGAGGAAAAGGACGACGAAGAAGTAGGGTTGAAACTTGCCACATTTTTCAGCGGTATCGAAGAAATTTACAGATTGGGTAGTTTTGGATGATGGATTGTACGTAACCTACTTGCTTACGGAGAAGGCCCAACATGAGATAAATCGCCATTTCTGCACATGATGCTGAATTTCCAGAAGCATTGCCAGGAATTCTAGCAACTCTGATTCCATACCTCGTTGCAGCATCAATATCAACACCTACAATAGAAGAAGAAGAGATAGTCGCAAACGATAAATTAGACTACTACACTGGTTGGGCGAAATAACTCACTTAAGTAAATACATGCAGCATGTCCCGCGACAGAGAACTTCGTAAACATTAGAAACGAAATTTACAGAAAAATAAATAAATATAAGAATACAAAACCCACCTTCCAAACCAACACCAAACTGCATAAAAAGCTTCATCTGATTTGCACGAGCAATAAGTTCTGAATCTAGACGAAGGCTTTTCACTACACAGAGATGGTAATTAGCAATGACATCAGGAACATTCTCGAGTGGAACATTGTCAACCTGCACTATTGCGGGAACAAGCCTTCAGCATCAAGCAAGCTCATAAATTAAGAAACTGTAACTGAAGCTAGGAAATCCCAAATAAGGGTATGACACCTTGCAAGATGTGAGTTCAAAAATACATAAAATGTGTACTAGTTTGCATTAATTATATCCATTATGGAATAAATATGTGTGTAATAAGAAACTGAACACATAGCAAATGAAGTACCTGGATAAAAGGATAGCTCCTTAAATACTCCCTTGTGTAATTATGAGAAGCAGGGAAATGAGGTCCACAAAAGAGCACTCGTGTAATGTTGCTATCACTATTCTCGGCCATTTTTTCAAGCTTTCTTGAAAAACCTGCACTGGAAGACCTCAATTACTAAACAACATGTGATGGGATTGGGAACAAACTTTTTACAATTAAATCATCATCACAAAGTCCCATTGTATCATACAATACTAGTGTTAGTGGTATCAAATTTCTCCTGATACTAACAACATATAAACCTACCAAAAGTTGCCAAATCATACGGTTCACATTGAGCGAGTTCTCTTGTGCTTATGTTTCATGTCAATGCTTCACCACATTTATCCCCCAAAAAAGTGAATTTTAATACAAAGAAAACAGAATCGAAATCCAGTGCAAACAACGTAAGGCTAGAAGTTGAAGATATGTTTACCTGGGAAGAAATCGAGCGGCAACAATGGCGAGATTTCTTCTATTTTGACCTAATTTAGCCCTAATTTGATTCAGCATTTGGACTTGTAGCCGTTAGGCGAAAGTAACTATGTTTACAGTTGAATGTTGCAAAACAGAGAGAGATGGAACCGGGTCACTGATACGGATTGAGAGCGACAATGGATCTCACCTACTTTTTATCTAGACTAATGATAACCATTGGATTCATGTATGAGACTAAAACTTAGTTGATCCGATGGTGAGCATTGAGCAATTGACTAAATAATCTTAGATAATATAGTTATGAAACAAATGTAATGCGTCCAAAGACATTAGTGTCGCACGGTAGAAACAAATGTTTTTCTTACGAACACAACTGTTGGGATGAACTTATTACGAGATCCACCAACAAATAATGTTAATTATTTTTTCTTTAATAGCACCTTCAAGAGCATGATACATTGTTACGGTTTTCAGATACTCTTGCAAAAAAATTCCAACATATGGGTTCAATCTACCCACCCCCATACCCCTTCAAAGTATGTAAAACCTGACCTTGGCGAGGAGTATTTGCATACCGCTCACGTTATCAGGAGCTGAACGATTAAGCGCGTACTACTTCTTCTTCTTTTATCCCACACGTTTATCTATTATGCGCCTTGCCTTACATTATTATAGGGTCACAAGTTTTTTCTGAATTTCTGAAATTCAATCCGATTTTGAATCACTTTGTTGCATTTTCGATTTTCAATTTTTGTCCTAAAATAATCGGATCGGAATCGGATATAACTATATGATTCTGATTTTTCGATTTTTCCGAAAATACTCAAATCCGAATATTTTTATTTGATTTCATAAGTTTTCTTTTGTAGTTTTATGATTTATTTTTAATGAACCCTACTCTAAAGTCAAATGCTATACACATCATACTCTAACAAGTTTAACTAAAGTGTAAGTAAGGGTTGAATGCTGATTTGGAGGCAAAAAAAAATTATTTTTCATATATTTAAATTCTATAAAATTATTATTTATGATTTTTCTCCGATTTCTTATCCGAATTTTTCGATTTATTCAGAATTCCAATTATTCCAAAGAAGAAAAAAAATCTGACTTTTTTCAATTTCGAAATTATCTTTGGATTTTCGAAAAAAATCATATCGAATCAGAATAGTGTTGTTAGCCTGTGTTCAAAAATTGGCATAATATAAAAAATAAGTTAATGAGATTAGAAAGAGATCAAAATATTTATCGGGATATGATCGAGTCTAGTGCATGCACACTATCTCCTTAAGACAGATTCGCCCCTGCCACAGTATTTTGTAGGATATAGGCGGCCTTTGTCTCCCAGGATATAATGATCAGTCGCAAAGAGAAGAAAAAACACTTTTATCTCTCTGCCAAACGAACCTTGATGGCGTCTGTTTTCTCTCTTGAAAATGACTCAAGAAAACTTTGAAAAAAACTGATTATGAAAAATGAAAACGAAGTTGGGTTATATAGAGTATAGGTGACATGGTCGCACCTCAAGTTAGTGCCTCTTCACCAAGGGTTACACCTCAAGTTAGTGCATCTTCACTAAAGGTCACACCTCAAGTTACGACTCTTCACCGAGGGTCACACTTTAAAACACGACTCTTCACCAAGGGTCATACCTTAAGACACACTTCATGATGTGTTTGTTGGAGACAACTCAAATCACGCACATTACAACTCATAAGTAAACTCTTACATATAATCTAGAATTGTGTAACCTACATACCCAATATGGTACAAAATAAAACCACTTAGATATCAACCATTCAAACTAAGGATAAAGCCACAAGGTTTTTTTTCCAACAAATATAATTTTGATTTCCGAAAAAAATCAAAAATTTTCGAAAATGCCATTTTCCGATCCAAAAATAGCCTCAGTGGTGATAATCGAACCCTGCACCCACGAGTAGGGTGTTAGCCTACCTGACCACTGGAGCAACCAGGTAGTTAGTCCCTAACATTGGTTTGATTAGTCTATGGAATCGTGATGAAAACAAAATAATTTGTGCACATCGAAAAATTACTTTATTCATGTTGTATTATTAATGTTAAGCGTGTCAACCTAAAAATATCGTACATATAAAATTATAAACTCATGGTATCACCTAGTTGGTCTTGTATCACAAACTCACACATTTTATGCTCTTAAAGTAATGACTCACCCGACAAGGGGACCCGTTATCTCTCTATTTGTTTATTCTTTATTTTGAGGTGTTGTCTCGGACGTTACTCACTCAGATGCATCTCAGCCATAACCTTTGCGTGAAGGTGTCTAGAGGTGGCCCCAAGATTTTTCACTTGATGTTTGTTGATGACTGCCTTATTTTTGCAAAAGCTACCCCCCCCCCCAGGTGTGTAAAGAGATTACTTACATACTTCACCAATATGAGAATTGCTCTGGTCAGAAAATTTAACTTGGCAAAGTAGACTATCGTATTCTCAAAAGCATCCCAAGATCCAAGCAACAAGCGCTTCTCTTACAGATTGGAATTCCCCATGGCATGTGATAAATATCTTGGGGCTCCTCTCATCAAGGATAAGTTCACTGCTGAGATCTTTGCTGAGGTTGTTTCAAAAGTGAGAGACAAACTTTATGGGTGGAAAGCCAAAACTCTCACTATGGTTGGGCGATTGACTCTTTTGAGATATATTTTTGATCATTCAATGAGCATCTTGTATTTAATAGAAATTAGGGACAATATAATCCTTACGTAAAGGCAATCCTATCCAACTTTCAGGCATCAAAATCTGGCGTGGATGATTATCATAAGAGATTCCCAACATATCATAAGATTCCCGTTCTTGAAAGTATGCACTTTTCCAAATCCAAAAAACATACGAAATTTTAGGATTCCACCTTGGAACAAAAACTTGTATGCATACCTCTTCTGGTTGATCCACACCATACTGTATTCTTGTAAGATGATACACACTAGCTAATAGTCCACCTAGTGCTACATCGTGGGCACACTGGGAACCTAGATAATTGTAACTATATACATATAAAATAACAACAATGGAGTGTCAATCCTTGGGTTTTATTTGTAAAGTCTTTATTCCTTGGTAATCGAAGCCTAAAGTTCTATGAACTAGCCCATGCTTGACTAGCCAAGCAGACAAATGACCCTATATCTTTTTGATCTCACCCTATTTTGATTTGTATAAGTATTTAACATTTCAAATTTTCATAAATTTCAATAAAAATTGACATGTCCTTTATTATTCTGCATAAAAACATCCTGCCTAATTTACTAATTCCTTGGAAGATACTGAACTCTTGTATTTGAAAAATGTGTCAGAAGAAATCTCTGGCGATTCATAGAGTAATCCTTGATCATAATTTCCAGTATAGGTACTGCGTCCAACATGAAATTTGTGAGTGGTAGTAATACATCGATTCTCCAGTTCAAACCCAATTCTATCTTCATAGATTTCTCGCGATACCTTCTTACAAAATTTTGTTATGGCATCTATAACTGCTTAATTAAAATAAACAATTCATTTTGATCGGACCTCCTAGTTTTTTGTTTACTACGGGTCATATCTTATTTCAAGATTGATCGAATAGAATTCTATTTTTCTTCTGTCGATTTTATTTCGATATGGTTATGGTATAGAACATCAAGCTCTTAGACAAACGTGTTTTCACCTCGTTTCGGGTTCGCTCTAAATTAAAGATAAAGGCATTCAAATCACAAAAATAAAAAAGAAAATTTATAATTATAAAGAATATTAAGTTTATAAATTTTATATGTATATTTTTCTAATTTTAAATAATTGAAAAGGAATTTTTTTTATTACATTTTCAATTTTAATAGAATTAATATTAAAATTATTAAAATTCTATAATATATTAAGATATTAAGAAATCTGAAAATGAAAATAAACTAATTTTATCTATTAATTGAATTTAATATTAATAAAAAGGGGTATATTCTTTTCAGTAAGATCCAAGATTAGAACTTCTATTGATTAGATATCGAACAGAGTGTATTGACCGGTGCGGTTATCTTTCCTTGACTTAATCTATTTTCAAGGAACTCTTAAATATAACAACTCATAGGTTTTTATCTAATTCTAGGCTTTGAACCCGTACTATTCCGACCTGCACCCCCCCCCCCCCCCCCAAAAAAAAAAAAAGGTGATGAGTCAGGGGATTCCTAACTTGTCCAAATAAATACTAATAAATTCACTCTTGACAGTGATATATGTTGTATATGTAAATCCAAGATGTGAAAACCTGGAATTTCGTCCATGAAAAGGTATAAAAAGAATAGCTGGAAATAACTATGTTAAAATAAGGAATCATAAATGGAGTTTAGGTTCAAATTCCATCGATAATGTGGGTGGGTTGGTCTATATAAATAAAAAGCTTCCTTATGATTCTTATTCATCTACTAGGGTTGGTTAAACTTTCAAATTAACTCATTGAATGAGCAAACAATTGAATGACGTTGGTTAGATGATACCAATGAAATAGAGTACTACCTCCTATTTTTTGTTGAATTAACCGATCAACTTGCTATCGGACATTTTTCGATTCGGTTTGGAAAAAAAGTTTAAAGTTATATATATATATATATATTAATTTTTAATTTTTAATTTTTTTATGAGAATTAATCCTACTACTTCTGGTCTTGGGGTTTCCGCACTTGAAGAAAAAAAACTAGGGCGTATTGTTCAAATCATTGGTCCGGTACTAGATGTAGCCTTTTCACTGGGCAAAATGCCTAATATTTACAACGCTTTGATGGTTTAAGGTTGAGATAATGTTGGCCAACAGATTCATATGACTTGTGAGGTACAACAATTATTAGGTAATAATAGGGTTAAAGCTATAGCTATGAGTGTTACGGATGGTCTGATGAGAGGAATGGAAGTAATTGACACGGGAGCTCCTCTAAGAGTTCTAGTCTCCATCTCATGTGAGAAAGGCTATTGATCAATCTCAACGTAACTTTTTGTGGAGTTTTAATCCTGATAGGCACCACATGCATAAAGTGGCATGGTTTCACGTTTGCCAATCTAAAGCTCAAGGTGGGTTGGGGCTTCATAATTCTACCTCTGTCAATCGTGCACATGGCCAAGCTAGGGTGGAAGCTTACTACTGATGATACAAATGCTCTTTGGATTCAGGTTCTCAAAAGTAAATATCTGAATTCCATTAATTTCTTTCATGCTTCTTTGAATTCTTGTAGCTCTACTATATGGAGGGGTATCCTTCGAGGTAGAGAGATTATTAAGAAAGGTACCCCATGGTGTATTGGTAATTGGGATAATGTGTTGTTTTGGTTGAATAACTAGGCCCTTCCTCACCCTTTGATTGGCCTCGTTCCTGAGTCCCAACTATCTCTTATTGACATGTCTCTCACTGTCCAAGATGCTTTCAACTATCAGACTAATTCCTGTAGATTGCACTTTTTTTCTCCTTTTCTTACTTTACAAGTCACTGCCTCCATTCTTGGTATTCCTATTTTTGGACATCAAAAAGTGGATCAAATGGTATGGGGTACTCTTCTTTAGGTCTCTTTACTCTTTCTTTCGCTACTTCCCTTGCTTAATGTATACTCACTTTGGTCATGTCTCTGGAGCTTTTCTCAAACACCTTTGACTTTAGGATGGCCCTCCTAAAATTAAACTCTTTCTTTGGCTTCTGGTTCTTGAGCGGCTTAATGTTAAAGATACCTTCTTTAAGAAATATATTGTCCAATCTCCTCTTTGAGGCATTTGCGATGCGGATGTGGAAACCTATGACTATATTTTTCTCTTATGTCCTTTTTCCACACATTTCTGGGCATATTGGGCATCCACTACACCAATTTAGGAGATTTGCCACAGTTCTTGTCTAGGAATGACAATAGGGCAGATTTGGGGCGGGGAAGCCAATACCATCCCCATCCCCACTTAGGTTCCCACCTCCCATCCCCGCTCCGATCCCCATTTAAATTAAACGGGGATCCCCAAATCCGCCCCACTTAAATACATACAATACCAGACCCGCCCCATTTTGCTTTAAAAAATACTAAAAAAGCAGTTTATATGATATTCTGAAGAAAAAAAATAGGACATTATGAAAAAAAACATTATGAAAAAACTGTTTATACAATACTAGACCAAGCAGTTTACAAGACATTATGAAAAAACATTAAAACAAGCAGTTTACAGGCAGTTACAACTTACAAGCAAGCAAAAACATATTCTGAAAATCATAGCAATTTACAGGCAGTTACAAGCATCAGTCAGCCAGAACTTCTTAGCAGTACCAATCTCGTACAACTTCTTAACAACACCAATCAATATTTTCTAAGTTTACCGATGAAGGATGTTTAGCTTCTTCATCTTTAATGGTCACATCATTAAGCATTGAAGATCTGAAAATAACTTACCAAAAAACATTAGTCACAAATAATTTCAATCCACCATTTTAAATCCTCAAACCGCGTCGCAAAAAGGCATACCATTATAAACTTTAGTGAAAAACAACCCAACAGAATCATCCAAAACCTTCTCTATTGTAATCAATATATGATACATCATACACGTAATTGTTAAACCTATTTACTATATATAAAATGAGCGAAATGTGACACTGATCAAAAGCTACCGAAGTAAAGTAGAGGAGGAGCTATCTAAGATCTGCAATGACATTCTTACTTTATTAATGAGCATCTGATCCCTGCTTCTGGTTCAGGAGAATCAACTGTTTTCTACTACAAGATGAAAGGTGACTACTTCCGTTATCTTGTGGAGTTTAAGACTGACCAAGAAAGGAAAGATGTTGCAGATCAATCATTGAAGGGCTATGAGGCTGCTTCCAAGATGGCGAGCTCGGATCTTTCCTCAACCCATCCAATCCGTCTCGGTCTAGCCCTCAACTTCCCTGTCTTCTACTATGAGATCTTGAACTCCCCTAAAAGGGCATGCCATTTGGCAAAACAATCATTTGAGGAAGCAATTGTTGATCTGGACACCTTGAGTGAGGAGTCATACAAAGATAGCACCCTAATTATGCAACTTCCGAGGGATAACCTTACTCTGTGGACCTCTAATTTACTTGAAGATGGAGGCGAGGATAGTTTTAAGGGTGAGGAGCCTAAAGCTGCTGAACTTGAGAGCTGATGGATTTATTAAAAATGCTTTATGCGTGATAGATATAAATACACATATTTCACAGGTCTGTCAGACCTTGATTTAAAAATTTAGACTAATCTGTGATAGATGTAAATACACATAGGGATATTTGGATTCCTAAACTTTAGACCAATCTGTGATCTGTCAACCAATAATCACTTAATCAACATATATATGTAGATGGCAGATGAGCAATGAATAATGAAGCATTAAATAGCTCTAATAGGTTGTCAAAAAAAGAACAAATGAACGACTAAATCATTGAGTTAAAAGTTTATATTTACAGCTTGATTTGGAGAGAAAGAGATGCAACTGACCTTCGATTTTCCACTGCTGCTGTTTCCTGCTGAAATCTCGATTAAACCCAAGTGCTTGAAACCAAATTGCTTGAAATCTCGATTAAATTGAGTTGCAGCTTGCTGAGTTGAAATCTTGATTAAAGTATAAACCCAATTGAAGAGAAGAGAGCTTCTTGAAATTGAAGAGTTGATGGAGTTGAAAGAGTTGAAATTGAAGAGTATAAACCCAATGGAGCATGAAGAGTTGAAAGAGTTGAAATCTCGATTAAACTGAGTTGTTGTTTGCTGTTGGCTGTCGAAAGAGAAGAGAGCTTCTTTCTTACCTAATTGAAGAGCTTGTTGTTAAAAGAGGAGAGCTTGTTGTTGCCTTGTTGGCTTGCTGTTGAAAGAGGAGAGCAGCAGCTTGTTGTTCTGATAGGGTTTATAATTCTGAATTCTGAAGAGAAGAATTATTGGGGGTATACTAGTAAATGTATTAAGTATCTAATGGGGCGGATAACGGATTTTATGTGAGTAGGCCCAAATCCTCCCCGATCCCCGACGGATTTTGGGTAGCTTATACCATCCCCACCCCCATACCCGCTTAGCTCATACCAAATTTTCCCCGTTCGGGGTGGGGCGAGGCGAATCCCCATCGGGGCGGGGCAAATTGCCATTCCTATTCTTGCCCATGGTAAATTGGCTTTAATCAAGGTCCGTAGTAAAAGGTGTATGGCAATTTATTTGCCATGGAGCTTATCTGTGACAAAATCTTTTGTGCTACTATAGTATTTGTCCGTGGTAAATCTTGTATTACGCTATGAACAAAGTCTGTGGTTTTTTTTTTTTTTTTGGTATTGAAAAAAAACAACAACAAATATATCAAAACTACATTTTATTCCTAAACCTGTAAGCATTCCCACTGCTACAAGTTGACAATATAGTAATAATATATTCACAAAATAATGGAATTCATAAAAACCAATTTCATTCATTCGTAAGTGTTTGAGTATCCAAGTGCACTTGCTCTATAGGCGAATTGTATGCGGCAATCAAAAATAACATAAGCCTTATTCCTTGCAAATATTTAGGCACCCATGGAGCACTTGCCTAAAGTGTTGAGATCTAGAAATAACAATCATATGTGGCATTATTCAAAGGAATAATGAAAAAAAGAATAATTGAATGAGACAACTTTATAACCAATTCATACCTGTTATTTAAACGTTTGAATTGAATATGTCATTGATCTGCAATTTTAGACACAACCATTATAGTTTTAGACTCAACCATACATCGGTATCTCTAAAACAATGATTCACATAAGTAGATATCCTATACATTAATTACAAAACAAATTCTTATTTCTTTCTTTAATTTATCAGAAAGATTAGTTAAGCACTGAGAAAAGTACTCAAATATTAATTTCCTAAAAAGGATTAGAGAGTTAGAAATAAGTAAAACACCTGAAATTGAAATATATGTACCTCAAAGCCCCAATCACTAACTGTGTGTTGGGGGGTGAACGTGCATGCATAATACATCACCCTCGCGCAATTTGGTTTTATCCGTTATCCTCATGGCATACAAATAATCTACCAATAAACTAGAAACAAAATTAACATGCACACAAAGCACAATATTTATCGGAGGTTCACCATAAGGCTACTCCCCCCACCAAGCTAGAAATCCACTATGCATTCAAGTTCAATTACAAGCACTCAAGGGATTCCAACAAACATAGAAATTCTTAACCTCGCAATAATCCTCACATAGATTTACAATAGATAAAAGAAACATAAGAGATTCATCAAGAACATCGAATATTACCTCAACAAAGACCATGTTGCATACCTTCTTGAAACCCTTTCATTCTTCTCTTTACCTTAATTTCTCTTCTTACCAACCAAGAGGTATTCCTCTCTCACCATCAAATCCAAAGAGAACAACACCTTCCACCTTCTTCATTATAAATACCAACTATTTACAAGGTCTACCACAGAGGCTACATCTCTTCTAGATTTTAAGTTTATCTCAAAGAGGTTTTTTAACTCACACACTGTGTTAGGAGGTTTTGAACTTACACTCTATATTTATAAACCCTCTATTAGGTCATATCCGAAGTACGTATCACGAGATAAACTATCGCTTTGGATTAAATCCCCTTCAAAACAAACTTATAAACAAATAAACAGAACCTTTTTCGTTCGAACGACTTCAACAAAAACTCTGTTGTTCGAACAACTTCCTCGCTCGTTCAAACGATTTCCTCCTGCTTTGAGCAGCAATCCTAACACTGTGATGAGACATACTTTTGTCCCATAATTAACTAAAATAGAGCATTCATATTCGTGTATAATGTGATTCAAGGTAACGGATTGAACAAATTTGAACCACAAGAATATATGTACCACAGTTTAGTTCATGTAGCAGATATAAAGATTAGTCCAAAGACGTAAACGATCTTACGAATTTGATCATCATATTAGACTATCTATGCAATATACAAAATCATCATTAATGTTCAGCAGAACGGAAGGACATACAATTACAAGAGAAACTTACAGATGTGGGAATACCAGATGTGGGTAATTAGGTAAACGCAAAGAATCCTAGCACGGGAGCTTAAAATGCACTATCTGGACTCACTACTCAGTACTCAAAACACATGCTCCTGGTTTATGTATTCGAAAACAGAACCTATATGTATTCATCAGGTAAAAATAAATAAGATATTTGCAGCGGTAAAAAAAGAGAAAAAAATAGAAAAACAAGATAAGATAAGAAAATGAATGCAGCTCTTGCAATGATAGTTTATGCAAGCAAATAAGCAAAAAAGAAAATTTTAAAGGTTTGTGCCTCAGTGTAATTTTCTTTTATGATTTGCTTGACTTTGTTGAACCTTTGCTCACCGCTACTACACTGAACATTCCCCCATATATGTTTGTTCTTTTCGAGAAAAATAAATAAATCTAAAACTTTGAGCTGTATGAGCTAACTTTGATTGCAGTTTCTTCGACTGTGTATTAGACTTGAGGTACGCAGAGACAATAAGGCAATAGTCATAATTATTGTCTTGTTTTTGTTCAGCTCACTTGAAGAGAATATGCACCTCAAATAGAACACAAAACAAAATATGCACCTCATTTCCTTCTTACAAAATACAATAATGTAATACATTATCAGATTAGTTAAGAACCAAGAGGTTCAAATTCACTTTAAAGATAATCATAACATGTTACATCTTTGACATCTCTTTCATCAAAACTTGAAAGTCTATTAGAATGAATGTTACTCGTATACACAGGTAAATTGATGGGCCCCAAATACTATCCCAACGCTTCGCACATTTCCACCCCATTTCCAAAAGATTGAGGAGTGTCTCAGTTTCGTAGATTTGCGCCTTCAACCCAACATATTTAATATATTTAATTATTCGTGGTTTTGTAATTGTAACGTCAATTTCTCATTGTCCAATTCCTCATGCGAGGCAGCATTTGTGTCCATCGACAGAAGGGTTGATGGATGAAGATAGCTCTCCATGGATAAGGTTGTGAAATATCTCACATGAAGGTGGCTCTCTTCCAATGTGACATCATTCAAGAATTTTTCTCTCTTCTGGACTCTAATGGTGGTTTCTCTGCTAAGTTTGGCCATAATCCTTGGGGTCTGGTCCCTTATATCCTCTGGTACTTGTGGAATGCTCACAATCAACTTTGCTTTAAACAGTATAGGTGCTCTGTGTTTGGTGTACTGCATGATGCTTTCGTCTTAATGACCAAATTTCATGAAGCTTCTTCGTTAAGGACGATGCAGAATTGCCTCAATTTTGAGGTGAGCCGTCTTACTAAATCTACTCATTTGATTGGATGGGATGCTTCTGATAATGGGTGGGTTAAGTTGAATTTTGATGCTTCTCTCACTGCTGATGGTGCATATATTGGGGAAGTTATTAGAAATGAACAAGGTGATCATTTATGTAGCTATGGAGGGTCGGTGGGGATGTGTTCCATCATAGTTACTGAGTGTTGGGAATTGTGGGTTGGGAACAAAATTTGCTGTTGTCATAGGTATCCTAATGTTTTCATTGAGGGTGACTTAAAGAGTGTGATCTCCTCTTTGTGTTATGTTGTTTTTCCCCCTTGGCGGATTCGTAATTTGATTGCCGAGATTCGTGAAAGACTTCGGGCCACCTACATCCGTTGGAGGGCTAAACGTAAACATCGTGAAGGCAATGAAGCTGTTGATTATATGACTAAGTATGGCAAATTGTTTGTTGCTGTTCAGATTTGGGAAGGGCAACCTCCTGGTGATCTTTCTCGAGTTTTGTTTGCTGACTTATCGGGTTGGGCGCTGCCCAGAGTTGGTGCGTTGGTGCAATGGGCTTTTTAAGTAAAAAAATATAAATAAATAATGACTCAACAAAGTGTGTGCACAACTAAGTAAACACAAAGACTGTGGGGAGGCTCTGGAAGTCTACAACAAGAGAGAGAAAAAAAAGGGCTTCTTGGTATCGCTCTCTGTAGGAAGTCTACCGTTTGTTAGAAGGGATACGGCTCTGCGACCGACCTCGTAGCCTGGTTTATTTCACGATTGTTCACTTCTAGTGGGTTGATCATTGTATGAGCACACGGTTTAGATCCCCAAATGCGAGGGGCCCGAGTCTTTGTTTCCTTCCGTTGATTGTTGTGTATCATTCCCCTCTGATTGAATTGTTCATACCTCTATTTGTGACCCCTTTTGTGAGTTTTTGCAGGTGGGACAGCCGTCGGATATGGTAGGTTTCTAGACGAGCGGGATGGTATAGTCCGGCTAAGCATCGTGAGGGAGGTGAGGATGGGGCGACCAAGGATTTGAAGGGGGTTACTATTGTTCAAAACAAACAAAAAAAAATCATCATTTATTGAGTTCAGTGGGCTGGGCAAACAGGTGGAATTTTTGATTGGTGGGGGTTGCGGTTGGGCCCGGTGAGGCCAATTGGTGGGTTTAGTGGAGTATCTTGAGTATGGACGTTAGTGAATGTTGGTGGGCTATTGTTTAAACTTTTCAGCTCGGGTGTCTTTTCTTGTTTCTATATCCCTTTTGGAGTTGTTTGTGGGACAGTTTCGATGGATCTGGTGGGCCTTATGTTTTAAGCTTCTTTTGGGTTTACATCTCCTCATTATTACAACCACTTTCATAGGCAGTGCGGTGCTCTGACGAATGAGTCTTTGCTTATACCACACCTGTCATTACGTAAACGTTTGGTCATGAGACACCTACCGTTGCTGTTGTGCTGGTATAAGTTGTTATTGTTCCTCTTCCTGTCTCCATCTTTCGGCAGCTAATTGGTCTCTAACACTCGGTCTCCCAAGTCGATGAAGGAAGTTAGTATGGGTATTTTGGGAGTGTTTGATCTACTCGGGGAGAATTCCGTTTGCTTGTGGGGTGGGGTGGATTATTTTCGATTGTTGACGGTCGGCTGGTCGAAGGCAGACAACGGTATTTTGGCTGCTCCGCTAGGGAGCGTAAATGGGCGCCATTTGGCAGTTGGTTGACGTGGGCCTTAAGGGAAGAAGGGTATTTCAGCACTTGAGGAAGCTCGATTGAAGGACGGTTGCCACTGGGAGTAATGTCTTCATTCTCGGTAACCCAAGAATTTATAACAAGTATGGAACTACTCGTAGTCTCCAAACCAAGGTGTGCAGCTGTGGTGCATCTACCACAAGAGAGTATAAATGCTGAGGAAGCCCGGTGGAAACATGCTCTAATAGGAAAAATGGCTTTCGATACAGGCAGGGGTTTCTCGAAGATCGTCTCCGCCCTCAAGAGCTTCTGGAACATGGAAGCTTCAAAGAATTTATAGGTTTTTGAACGTTCGGATACGGGTAATACGTTCTTTATTTTCAAGTTCCGTACAGCCTACGACAAAAATTATGTATTGTTAAACCAACCTTGGAACCCGTATGGACACACGATGATTTTCCTACCATATGAGGCCCGGACGCCACTTGAGCCCCTTATATTCCAATATGTGTCATTTTGGGTCCACTTTAATATCACTGACCCTTTTTTGGGATGCCGGAATTCCTGCATGCTTTCGGACAGAGTCTTGGGAACGCACTTATAACGGAACCCAATGCGGATAATAGACGGGTTACGAAAAAAGGGTTATAGAGCACGGGTTGTTATGGATATTTACGGAGTGTTTATGCTGGCCGTTTGGGCGAAACTGGCCACTGGACCTTTGCTGATAGGGACCAAATGCGTTGAGGTGCCCGTAAATTACTGTAATAAGTGTTGTAAGATGGGGCATCAGGAGGTGGCATGCACGGTTCTCGTGGAAGAAGATACTGCGGAGGTGACTGGACGGGGGGTTACTATTCCTAGGATAGACAATCCCATCTAGCGGGTGGATTCTAACCTGGTGAAAAGGACGACGGATGGTGCTTGGAGGTCACTGCGGTTGGCCACTATGGAGACCGAGGGGACGAGGGGCCGCAGTTCATTGTCGGGCGCACAGGATATCAGACGACGGGACAAAGAGAAACGCCCCATGGGAATGGAGTGGACTATCACTGAGGAGGTGGGCGGGGATATACGGGAGGAGTACGGGGATGTGATACAAGGGGGCCTTCAAGCTGGGGATTTCTCCATAGAGGGTAGCGGGTTCTTTGTTTCAGCAGGCTTCCCTGCGATGGACTTGGGTACGAGGGGAGACGACACTTTACTACCATGGGTTGTGGGTGAGCGAGGGGCTGACACCTTGGAGGGTTTGGTGGGAAGGACGCATATGGAACACCTTGTGGTTGAGGAAGAAGAAGAACTGTTGGCTATCCAGACTAACAGATGGGGTTTCTCTGGCGGTGGTCAGAGGGACAACTAGGTGGGGGACCAGGGGATCCCCCGGGGCCGATGGGGGGAGCGGTGCCAGGTTTGAGGGACTAGGGGAGGGAGATGAAGGGGACTCTTTGATCCTTATTCATAGCAGTTTAGGAGAGTTTCTTTTGGCACCTGGGCTGTCGCAGACTAGGGATCACGAAGACAGCCCTGGAAGTACTGTGAGTTCATCGAGCAGAGGCCCGGATTCCTAGGTGTACCTCCCATCTCGACAGACTCTATCTCAGTCGCTCTATTATCTGCAGTCATCTTCGAGAGTTATCCGGCACCACATGCGAGCTGAAACTTGGATTGCAAAAGCTTCCATACCATCTCAGCCGCTTCAGGCCAGTGTTCACATGCCGTCTCACTCCCAGGTGGGCAGCTCACCCTCCTTCTCTATTCGGCGGATTTTCCGCTCTTATCACACTTTCCTTTTTTCGCCTCAGGTTCAGGTGGCTCCGCGGAGACCACCCGGGCCATTATGATCATCATATCTTAGAATTGTCGGGGTTTGGGTCGACCTGCGGCAATTCGTCATCTAAAAGAACTGATCCAATCCTCTAAGGGGGATATTGTTTTTCTGTCTAAAACTAAACGTTCCTCTGTTGAAATGCAACTTATTGTACGAAGCCTTAATTACCCGTATTGGGTTGATGTACCGCCCTCGGGCGTTCATGGACGTTCGGGAGGTATTTGTGTGATGTGGAAGGCCAACATTTCTATTAATGTCGTTTTTTGTAATAAATTTATTATTAATATCATGGTGGAATCGAAACCCTCGGGCAACCCCTGGCTGACCTCATTCTTCTACGGGAGCCCGTACCAAAAGGACCGTAATGAGAGTTGGAAACTCGTAGAAACTTCATAACAAGGGTACACGGGCCCCTAGGTGATATTAGATGATTTTAACACAATTTTTTAGAGTACTGATAAATGTGGGGGGAAGCCCTTTATTGTTGCTCGAAACGCTTTTGCTAGGGAGGTGACCAATCAGGCGGGTCTCATCGACTTGGGGTTCTGGGGAAACTCCTTTATTTGGAATAATAGATGGCACTAGTGGGCAAACATTCGGGAAATGTTGTATAGGTGCCTAGCTAATGCCGAATGGATGGTTATCTTTCCAAGAGCCAAGGTTTTTCATCTCCTTGCCCTTGGCTCAGACCATACTCTTTTGTGCCTTGATACTATCCCGCCACAATCAACCTTAGGTAAATGTTTTAGGCTTCAGAACATGTGGACCAGGGAACCCCAATTCCCTCTCCTGCTCCAACGCCTATGGCAGGAGACAGGGAGGGGATCCCCCACTCATATGGTCAAAGAAAAATTGGCTTATACCAAAACTGGTCTCCACACCTGGAATAAAAAGATCTTTGGGCATGTCCCAAGTAAAATTCTCGCACTTAAAGATGAGATTAACCGTCTCCAAGAACTTATCCATAACACGAAAAACGTTCGACGCGAGTATGCCTTGACTGAGGCCCTGGGGGAGCTCCAACTCCGTGAGGAAATGTTTTTGCGCCAAAAATCGCGCACCTAATGGCTAGCGGAAGGGGACCGTAATACAAAATTCTTCCATATGCATATTATCGCTCAACAGAAAAAGAACTACATTGACTGGATTCGTACTAAGAATGGTGAGTGAACCTCGGACGAGACAGAGATCAGTCAGATTTTCCTACGTGACATGGAACGGAATTACGCCTCTTCAGACCCGACTGGCATCCCGGAATTTCTCCAAAATTTTAGCTCCTGCATCTCCCAAGATGATAACCTGGCTCTTTTGGCGTAAGTCACCCCGAACGAGATCAGGAACGCCCTCTATAGTATTGGTCCTAGCAAAGCTCCTAGGCCTGATGGCTTTTCGGCGTTCTTCTTCCAGCAGGCCTGGGATATTGTGGGACCGGACATCTGCCGGATGGTGACGACTTTCTTTACTACTAGTTCCATGCCTACGTATTTGAATACTACGCATGTGGTTATGATTCCTAAGAATGCCTCGAAAGCGCGCCCCAGCGATTTTAGGCCGATTAGTCTCTGCAACGTGACGTATAAAATGATTTTCGCCCTCTCCTGGAGAAAATCATTTCCCCCTTCCATGGGGCTTTTGTGGGTAGTTGTCAGATTACGAACAACGTAATTGTAGCGCATGAGATTCTCCATATGATAAAACGAAAATAAGGCAGGTCGGGTCTGATGGGCATCAAACTGGACATGTCAGAAGCCTATGACCGGATTAAGTGGCAGATTCTCCTCCAAACGATGGAGACCCTGGTTTTGATAAAAAGTGGTGCAACTGGATTGAGCAGTGTATCTCCACGGTTTACTATTTGGTCTTATTAAATGGGTCTTCCCACGGTTTTCTGACTCCCTCGCGAGGGCTTCGCCAGAGGGACCCCCTCTCTCCTTTCCTGTTGATTATCCTAATGGAAGGCTTTTCTAGAGCCCTGCAACGTCAGGAGGAGGGAGGCATAATCCAGGGGATTAAAGTGTCCTGTGGGCCCCACTATTTCCCATCTCCTTTTTGCAGACGATTGCCTTCTTTTCTACCAGGCAACTCTGGACGGAGCCCAGGGAATCAAAACTGTTCTGGACCAGTTCTGTGCATCTACTGGCCAACAACTAAACCTTTATAAGTCAGGGCTCTTTTTTAGCAAAAACTTACCTCCTCGCCTTTGTCGGCTTATTGAACGCCTCCTTAAAATTCGTCTTATGAAGCCGGACGAACGGTACCTTGGCACCGCCTTCTTCTTTCATCGTTCGAAAGCCCAGACCTTTAGATGCATCGAGGACAGGATCTCTAACCGGCTACAAGCATCGAAAGGGAAGTTGCTCTCGCAGGCTGGCCGTACCGTTCTCATTCAGGCTGTCACTTCGGCCATCCCTACTTACCAGATGTCGTGTTTTGCCCTCCCTCAGACCACTTGTAAAAAAATAAATGGCATCCAATAGGATTTCTGGTGGGGAGTGCGCGAAGGGAAAAAAAACCATTGTACCTAAAGAAGTGGAAAGAGGTCTGCTGACCCAAACGCAAAGGCGGCCTGAGAATCCAAGAAGTGGCTACTACAAACAAAGCTCAGCTATCTAAACTGGTTTGGCGCCTTCACAAGCAACCCCAGGACCTTTGGAGCCGAGTGTTAAAAGCTAAATACTACCCGCAGTGTGACATCCTTCATGCGAGTAGGAAAACTAATGCTTCTTGGACCTGGAAGAGTAACCAGGAGGCGATCGGAACAGTCACCTCCAACTCCTGCTGGCAGGTCCGCTCCGGAGAGGGGATTGATTTCTAGAATGATAACTGGTTACTGACTGGCATGAACCGGCGACCAACTCTTCGCCTTGGGGCCCCGGCTCACAATGGCCCTACAACGGTTAGCCAATTTATTGACCCAATCTAGAAAACTTGGCGGCTGGAGGCGTTTCATGAATGGTGTGATGAGGCCACAGTCGAGAGCATAACCCGTATTTTTATCCCTCACCTGGGGGGACGGCGCTCTGCGGTGGTGTCCTTCCAAGGATGGGAAGTTTTCAGTGCAATCGTCCTACCGAGCGCTCATGTACGATACTAACCAGGAGGCGCTTACCTGGACCCCCCGCGACCTGCTGCATATCTGGAAAAATAGGGCTCATCCCATAGCCCAAATGTTTACGTGGAAATGTCTCTGCGATATGGTCCATTGCAGAGACCGGATTGCAGGACGCCTAGGCCTGTCGGAGGCCAAATGTCCTCTCTGCGATACACCCAGTGAACCACTCCACCATATGCTCCTGGTTTGCCCCTTTACTAGGGCGGTGTGGTTCGGCACGCGGGTGGGATTGTTGTTTGACCGATTCTCCCATATGACTCCACAAAAGTGGACTTTGAGGTGGATTGCTCCACCTCAAGATTGCCCGATCGACCACGATCTCTGGACCAAGGTTACCCTCACGGCAGCCTGGATCATTTGGAAAGCGCACTGTGACTGGGTTTTCAAAAACTGAACCCCTTTTCCTACCTCTATTTCCCGGGATCTTAATCAGCTATTAGATGACACCCCCCCCCCCCCCCCCCCTCACAGTCTAAGCGGCTAGATATCAAGGTTCTCTGGAGTACCCCGACTAACAGTTGGATGAAGATTAATGTTGATGCCTCTTTTTGTAAAGATAAAATTTTTAATGGCATTGGCCTTGTTGTTCGTGATGCAACTAATGCTTTTGTGCAGCCAGAGGTATGTTGGGTATGAAATCGAATTGTCGAAATTGTCGAAATTGGGAAATTGTTGAAGTCGTTCGAACGAACTCATGTACTCCCTGAAATTTTGGCCCAAGAGTTCATCTCATTCGAACGAGCTTGGATGTCGTTCGAACGAGATGCTATGTTTCTAGAGTTGGAGACCAACTATCGCAAAGTCGTTTGAACGAGCTTGGAGTCATTCGAATGAGCTTCGCATAGGTTTGCCTTAGATGTTAGAGTTATGCCTCGAGATCCGTACTACTTGTACTTTTGGTTCTCTAGTATATATAAAGAGGACTTAGGTTATTTTGTTTATCGATTTTTTGGTGAGTTTAACTTTAGAGAGGCTAGGGTTTGAGAGACTCCATTAAAGCTTGAGAAGCTTGAGAGATCATTGTAACCTGTTTGATATCATAGTGAATTGTTCGTAGGGAGTGGTTTTTCATCCGCAAGGGTTTTCCACTTCCCTCCTCCGGGTAAATTCCTTGTGTTCTTTATTGTCTTTGTTTGATTTACTTCTTGTGTTGGCGATTTCCGCGTTTCGTTCTTCGTAGGGAAGAGAGAGTAGCTACCTCAATTCTCGACAAGGCACTACCAGCCGATTCGCGTCTAACGAAGTGGGAGAGGTGCTAGCTGTTCTCGGTGGGATCCAGTGGGCCCAGGAGCGGCATGTACAAAGAGTCATTATCGAGACAGATGTAGCAGCGATTACTTCCTTTTGTGACACAGGATATGCAACGATCTCATGGACTACGAAGGCCATTCTCCAGGAATGTTTATCCCTCTCGAAACATTTTGAAAAATTATGTATTCACTTTACTCCTCGTAGTGCTAAATTTGTATCCCATACGGTTGCCTCGAAACCGATGGGCGATAACTTTTCTAGGACCTGGTATGGCACGCCCCCTCGTTGGCTTCAAGCCACGCTAGAGGAGGACGGCACCACTTTTGTACAATCTGTGAATTAATGACATAAGGTTTATTGATAAAAATAAAATAAAATGTGTGTGCACAACCTACCATGTAAATAACTCTGGTATGAGCGAGCGAGAGAATAGTATAAATCTATTTTGTTATGTGTAAAAAATATCACAATTATTTTTAGACAATCTCTTTTATATTAATAACATGCATTACAATCTCTTTTATATTACTAGCATGCATTAATAAATGGGATGTTGGAAGAAACTGAAGAATTAGAGTATGTCTTTGGGGACGAAACTACTTACAAAAACTCGGCTTCTCCCTTCAAGAAACCCCTCCAAGAATGAATGCAGGTACTGTATCAAGTATTTTACAGCAACTCCCAACTTGCTAGCAATTTGTTCACAGTAGCTTAGGCAGCGTGATTGGGGGGCATATTTGTTGTTTCCAAGGTAGTTAGTTCACCACACAGGCATGTTAGTACTAAACTGCAGAAAACTATTAAGTCATCCAATTCATGCCGCATTGCGAGATTATTCTACCACTCTATAAATGGAGGCTCGATAAGTGTCTTCACTTCATCAAATGAAAATCAAAGAAATTGAGTACTAGCACGTATGGTTATGGATGCTGCAAACAGGCTTTCTGCAATTGCTGCCGAAATGGGGCAACTGCAAAATGAAATTCAAGAGCACTGCAGAGTGCTAAACTTCCTTTTGAGAAGTGTTAGAACAATGGATCCTGCAAGGATCTTCACCCGTGAATTCCGTGACTTTTCTTTCATGTTTGCGGTATAGTGAGTTCCATGTTATTGAAGGTCTTATGAGATTTCTTGTATGCATTCTAGTACCCACAAAACTTCTCCAATAATTGAAATGGTTATATCTTTCCATCACGTGTAGAGAGAACCCCTGCCATGTCAAGCCTCGAATCTCAACCTATCTCTACATCCAACGGCTCATGTCTAGAGAGAATACTTCTAAAACACTGAAATTATGTAAATATTGGTAAGTTTCACGCTGAGACTTCTAAAACACCTCCTAGCGAAATCTCAACACCTAATGCTACTATTTGTACTAATAATTCTCTTTGTACTTGTAGTGCTCTGGATACCTTGATGATTATGAATGTCCTATTCTTCATGAGATCGCTAGTGTGTGGGGTATCATTGTTCTATGCTATATGAGATAATGGAGTGTGTTATGTGTCGATGATTGAACCAACCAACGTGAAAGATGTTTTATCTGATGAATACTGGATTAATGTCATTCAGGATGAGCTAAATGAATTTAAACGACAAGATGTGTGGGACTTGGTGCCACGACCGTCAAATACTAATATTATTGGCACTAAGTGGATTTACAAGAACAATTTTGATGAAAATGGTGACGTTGTACAAAACAAAGCAAAATTGGTAGCTCAGGGATACAATAAAATAAAAAGGGTTGATGTAGAAGAAACTTTTGCTCCCACAACTAGACTTGAATCTATTCATAGGATTTTGGCCATCGCATGTCACAATAAGTTTTAGCTATATCAGATGGATGTGAAAAATGCGTTTTGAATGGGCTCATTGAGGAAGAAGTGTATGTAGCTCAATAAAAGCGGTCTGAAGATTCACATAATCTGGAGTATGTGTATTGTTTGAAGAAAGCTCTTTATAGACTTAAACAAGCTCCTCGAGCATGGTATGGCAGGCTTTCAAACTTTTTACTTGGAAAAAAGTTTATTTTAGGGGGAGTTGATAAGACGTTGTTTATTCATCGACAATGAGATGAAATAATTATTGCCCATGTATATGTGGATGATATTGTGTTTGGATCTATGTTTGATTCACGTACCAAGGCATTTGGAAAATTAATAGGAAGAGAGCTCGAGATGAGCATGGTTGGGTAATTGACCTACTTCTTAGGTCTCCAAATCAAACAACGGGAGGATGACATTTTTGTATGTCAATCTAAATATGCTAAGAATTTTGTAAGAAAGTTTGGTCTTGATTCCGCGAAACATGTCAGGACACCAATGAGCACTACTACCAAATTGGGTAAGGATTCCGCTGGTACTGATGTTGATCAGAAGACGTATTCGAGCATAATAGGAAGCTTGTTGTATCTTATAGTTAGTCGTCCGGATATTGTGTTCAGTGTTTGCATATGTGCTAGATATCAGACAAATCCTAAAGAGTTATTTGCACGCTGTTAAACGAATAATTCGTTTTGATATTTGAGTCTCTCACAAAGCAAGTTATATATATAGACGTTGGAAACTTGAACAAGAAGTTTAAATCTTCCAAATCCTTTTCCAACTCAGATTGAGAAATTGATACAAATCTTCCAAATACTTGGCTTTCTAATTCTAGATGCTGACAATCTGTTTTTTTTTTTCTTTCTTTCTAAACCAACACTCAATTCCAACGCAATTCGCATATTTTTATAGTAGCTAATGCTTCTTCTTCTTTGCAGTCTCCTGTTGTAGTTGAATCGTGCCATGCACATATAATGGGGAACTTATTATTTTCGAATGCATATATACATGAACCATCCTGAGATTCCAATGGTATACCTTCTGCTTAAAGAGTCGGTATAACACAAAATAGGAATGATAATAAAGCATTTGTTCTTTATATTTTTATTATGCATTAATTTGAAGAAGAATTTTGTGAGGAGATGGGGCTCGATGAAAAGTTTTTTCCTACATTAATTTGGAAAACTATCTTTTTTGAATTATGGTTAAGTTAGGACTCCTAACTCTGTCAAAAAGACCAAAAGACCCTAAAGGAAATCTCTCTTCTATCCAATGCCACCCTCTTCTCATGTGTCTATCTAGAAAAAGTTGGAGGATAGTTTTGTCTTTTATACAAACTCATTATTTTCCGACTTTCACATCTCATATGATAAACTAATATGTATTTCAGAGATCGTGGCTTCCAAACTGTTCCCAGTTTTGATAGATTCTCTGATTTTATTATTAAAACACGCTAAAGATACAGTGTTGGATGGGTGGAAACCATGAAGACATTGCCGAGAGCGGGTTCTTCGATCATGGTTATCATTGGAGGACTAGCTCTGTTCTTAGTCTTCGCTTCGTGGGGACTAATTTCCCATCCTAGTGCTTCAACTGTTATTCAAGGTTCTTTCAACCCTAGCATTGATCAATCCGTAATACCTGTAAAACCCGAGCCAAGATCAGCAGTATACCCCGCTGGGAACAATGATACAGGGGATGCAGTTGAAGTAAAATACCCGTCTGGGTATAATGTTTCGGATGTTAAGGAACTGGCTCATATTGTTCCGCCGTGGGTGGTTGATGATTTGCCCTTGACTGATGATAGCAGAGAAAGTAATAAATTGTATGTGAATTCTACTTTGGAGGCTTCACTTTCTCCGCTTTCGGCACCAAAGGTTAAATCAGGTACGTGGTTGCAGAGTTTCTTTAATTTACGGAAACTTGTTTAGCTTTAACTTGATTGATACATTGTTACTATTATTTTGATAAATAGCGATAATTGTAATTGATGAGACCTGAAAATTATTGTACTACTAGTGGTACTATAACTATTAGCTATCTATGAAGCTAAAGCCGCCTAATAGAAGAAAAGGTACGCCTGATAGTTGCTTATAACTTATAAGAATATAAGAAATATGGATGCAAATCAAATTCACGGTCTAATAATATTTGCTCTTTTTTTTGTTTTTAGAGAGCTGTGATATGTACAATGGAAAATGGTTCCATGATTCTGCTGGTCCGTTGTACACTAACAACTCGTGTCCTATTATAACAAACTCGCAGAATTGTCAAGGGAATGGGAGGCCTGATAAGGACTACGAGAACTATCGATGGAAACCTACTAAGTGCGGCCTTCCGCGTTTTGATCCAAAAGAATTCTTGAAGCTGATGAGAGGGAAGACGATTGCTTTCATTGGCGATTCAGTTGCCAGAAACCAGATGGAATCTTTGCTATGCATTCTTTGGCAGGTAACGAATTTTTTTCTTCTAATTATTGTACATGATACACGATTTTATGATACATTATGCATTCTTATTTTTGAGTACTATTTCAGGTAGAAACTCCGACAAATCACGGTGACAGTAGAATGCACGATTGGTTATTCAAATCGACTTCTACAAGAATTGTACGTATATGGTCGGCGTGGCTCATCCATAAGACTTTAGAACCTTTTGATTTCGCTCCTAAAGATGTGGTCAAGCTTCACCTGGATTCCCCTGACGAAAACTTCATGGAGTTCCTCCCAACATTTGATGTCGTCGTTATATCTTCTGGTCATTGGTATGTCAGGAAAACGGCTTACATTTACAAGAATGAGATTGTCGGGGGACAACTTTGGTGGCCTGATAAAAGCCGCCGGAAAAAGATGGACAATGTGAAAGCTTTTGGAATATCGGTGGAAACCATTCTTAGTGCTATAGCGACACACCCGAATTACAGTGGTCTCGTCATAGTGCGCTCGTATTCACCCGATCATTACGAGGGTGGCTCCTGGAACACAGGGGGATCGTGCACGGATAAAGTAAAGCCTGCTACAGACGCGGAATTGGCAAATAATCGGTTTACTAATGACTTGCATAAGAAACAGGTGACAGGTTTTAACAGGGCAGTCAAGAAGCAGACGAACAAATCAAGATTCAGATATATGGATATCACAAAGGCTTATAGTTATCGGCACGATGGGCATCCGGGGCCGTATAGGAGCCGTGATCCACACAAGAAAACGACACGTGGCCCACACGGGGAGCCTCCACCGCAAGATTGCTTGCACTGGTGTATGCCAGGTCCAGTCGATACGTGGAACGAGCTTGCTTTTGAAATTATAAAAAGAGATTTGGAGAGCGCTGGAAGCTTACCTACGTGAGACTTGCATCGCTCTTTCTAGCCAAAATTTTGAAATTTAGAAGTATTTATCAGATTTTGCTTACAAGATATAGTTTTTCCCGCGTGCATTATGGGGATCATCCGATTCAAGATTGTAAATAGGATGATATTTCTTTGCGTAATCATCAAAATAGTAATAGAAATTTAGCTTTAACCCCTATAGCATTGACTTGCCATTGACCCCATATTATTTGAAATTCGACATTAGACCCCATTTCAGCTTGAAAACCAAGTCAAATTATGTTGACCAATCTGGACTCCGGTTGACCAAGTCTCTTAAATTTTAAACCCAATTATACAATTTTTCTCCAACCAGTAGCAACCACTCGGTACTTGAACACCAACACCAACACCCCAGATGCGTAACAGAATATGGGTGCTTGTGTTAAGATTGATTGATTAAGGAGGAAGAGAGGAAATATGTTTTCGAGGTTAAGATTGATTGATTAATTAAGGTGCTTGTGTTTTTGCTCTATTAATGGAGTTTTGGTATTTGTTAAATCAATCTAGAGATTAACGGTTGAGTTTTCTGTTTATAAGGGTAAGTTGGTATTTTCACCTGGTCAACTGGAGTTTAGATCGGTCAATAGAATTTGACTTGATTTTCAGGGTCTAATGCAGAATTTAAACGAATGTCGTCAACGGAAAATAGATGCATTAAAGTTAAAGTTCCAAATAGTAAATACTTTTTTTTTCCCTCTTCAACGTTAAGATCGCTGAAGTCGTACTTTTGGCACAACAAATAAATGATGAGCCCTTGGCATTGTGAGGCCAAATTCCTCGCCCATGTCTAAGTCTGACGGCAACAAACCATTCAAAACAATGTACTAATTGCGCCAACACTAGTGAAACTATCGTAAGTCCTAATTGCACTCCCCGACGTCCAGACCCAAACGAAAGAAGTTGGAACTCTCTTCCCCTATAATCTACGTTGTTCTTGATGAACCTTTCTGGGAGAAACTTTGCAGGCTCTGTCCAAACTGAGGGGTCACGTCCAATAGCCCAACTATTCACAATGATTCTGGATTTCTTCGTTATGTGAAACCCTTGAACGGTGCAATCCTCCATCAACTCGTGAGGGAGGAGCAATGGCATGACTGGATGCAATCTCATGCTTTCTTTCACAACCATATCTAAGTATCGGCCGCTTGGGGAGAGGAGACGATGACCGTGGGGACATATCTGAAGCGCATGTACATTATGGGACCATGTTGTGTCAACAGACGATATAGGTCGCGGTGCGGAAACTGTCCTAACTCGAGAAGATTGCCTAAAATCGGAAAACCTCTAGGACCAGGGGGGGACTTTGTGATGTTTCTCCTTCACCCTCACTCTCAATGCATATAGGTGATAAACGGTAACCACAACTGCAAGCGAAGTCCAATAAACAGATAACGAAAACATGTTTGCTTGTGCAATAATGCCACGACTCTGCGACTGAAATATTGTATTGACTTCCAATCTGGTCTAGAATTGAAGGACTGATTAATGAGATGATGTGGGAGTTTTGTAGTCCGTGTTATAATTTGTCCCGTTGTTTCTATGTTCCGATATAGTCGTTTATCTTGTGTTATTTTCGCGTCGTTGGTCCCTCGTAAGTCGTGACACCACGCAATTTAGCATGAGCGGCAGCATTGAAAATGTCCCTTAACTTCCTTCGCATTGTAGTAATAGGAAGTCTTCGGAAATCTAGATATTATTGTTATTTTCAACGGTAAGCCGGAGAATAATATCGTCAACACCTCAATGATGCAACATTATTGCACAATAATACCCAAAAACAAAATAAAAATAAAGAACGTCGACTTGATCTTAATTATTAGGAAGTCGTCATGGTAATTGCATCTTCGTTCACACTGTGATCGTCTTCTTTTTTTCATGAGACGACATCAATTTCAACGGGGATTTCCTCGCAAATAAGGTACACTGATAGGCTAACACTTGGGTGCATTTCAAATGAGCGATAACGTAATTTTAAATCATTAACCGATACATCTTCGTCCCATTCTGGAAGATCGCGGAGTTTCCTTACAAAACGATACACCGTGTCTGTTTCTTCAACTTCAACGTAATACTCTGATCCTAATATCTCAGCTTTAATCAACAACAATGTTCCGCTTGGTCTAGGCTCGACGATGAGTTGTACCCACGTCTCGTAATCCAGCTGGTAAAACTCAACGCTGTAATCGTCTTGTAGTTCTAAACCTTGGTATAAAATAACCTGTCGTTCGACTTCAACGTAAGTTATGCCTTCGAGTTTTTGTTTCACTTGGTAGAAAGTCTCGTAGGAGAAAACTTCGACTTGGAAAGAGTGGACACATTCTTTTCCGGTAAGGACGTAGATAATGTGCCCGGATTTCATTTTGTGAGGCACAGGTTTTTCGTAGAAATTGGAAATAAATCGAGTTTTTCATAAGAGAGTTTCATGCAAAGATTGGCATTGTTTGATGCAATTGGCATGCTTGTACTTGTTTGTCATGGTGAACATGTTTATTTGTTTACTCATGAATTAAAGAGGCTAATTTGGGCTTGCAAGTTGGCCCTCATATTTATCATTCAATGGATATGGGTTTTTTAGAGGATTACTACACTTGGGCTTTGATGAGCCATTTGACTCGGTTTCAACTTCCCCCCATGAAAATATGTACATTCTTTTCTGTTTTTAAGCAAGAAAACAACAATCAATCATATAGTATCAAACAACAAAGTTTTACAACCCTGAGTGAGATGATACACCCATTGAGGCATCTCTGCACCCACAAAAAACTGAGTCAAGTTTTCCTAGGGCAGCTAGCTCATGTGCAAGGATAAAAGGGCTCCAATGAAATTGCAAGAGATAGGTTTTATGAATTTTTTTTTTTTTAAGATTTTGTCATGAATAAAGAAATCCACATGTTAAGCATCATTAATTAAGAAAGTTTGGCTTAATGACCCTCGATTAAAAAGGTAAATGGTACATAGCCCTTTTACTCGGATAAAAATAGCTCGAATGATACTGCAAGAGAAATCTTTCATGACTTAAAAATATATATATCGCCATAAATAAATAAATCCACGTCATTGCGTCGTTAATTAATACTATTTGGCCTGATGGCCATCAAATGCTATAACTGTACACAAAAACCCTATTTATAAATAAAAAAAATTGCCATAAATAAGTAAATCCACTCGTTGGAGAGTCATTAATTAAAAATATTTGGCTTAATGGCACTCAAATGCTATAAATACACACTAACTTAAAAGAGAGACTTATAAGAGTTAAAAAGAAAAAGAGTAGAAACGCAATCACTTAAAGATAGCCAAACACTCATTTGCCTTCTACTTCTTAGCCCTCCTCTTTCTCTTTAGGTAAAGACGCGAGGAGATGAGTTTTTTGTGTTTTTTTTTGGCAACTCTTTTGTTAAACGATTTAATTTTGGCCATACGCTTTAATCCGCATTCGATAATTACGTAAAGCGTGATCTAGTTTTTTTTTTTTTTTTGTAAAAGTATTTTGTTTATGCATAATTTATGATGAATCTCTTTTTCTTCTTTTTTTGATCGGTAAACCATATATATATATATAACTTAATCAAAGGTCAGTACAAAAGTGGTATTATCTCCCGCTAGGGCCGCCTGAAGCCAAACAGGTGGAGAACCACTCCAGGTCATACAAAAATTGTCAGCCATAGGCCTAGAGGCAATCGCATGGGCAACTGAGTTCGCACTACGCGGCACATAAGTAAGATATACAAATACTAAACAAATCCATGCAATCCTGGAGAATGGCCTTGGTTGTCCAAGAGACATCAGCAGTACCATTTCCACAAAATAAACTAATCGCTTCGGCATCAGTTTCAATATTCACTCTCGGAATACCCCGCGTCCTTGCCCAGAGAATTCCTTCTATAACTGTTAACGCTTCGCCCTCTTCAACAAACACAAATCTGCAAGTAGAACCTCGGGCTGCACCAAACACATTAAGGTTATCACAAATAACTAATCCAAAACCATTGAAAGTTTTATCTTTACTAAAAGATACATCAACATTTATTTTCTCCCAACCAACCCCCAAGGGGTGCCAGGGAACCTTGATAGCCGACCGTACAAGCCGATTGGAAGGTGCATTAAGAATAATATTATTGATGGCAGAAGAAATTTGAAGAGGATGTGAGATTGTATTCTTAAAAACAAGGTCACATCGCGCCATCGAGACCATTCAAAGCAGGGAAAAGGTCACAAGTGCCCAGAGCTCTTTATCAACAGGCCAACCCGTGGGGGGGGGGGAGATCCACATAGAGATCCATTTCTGAACAGGGAGCTGGGAAAAGGAGTAGAACAAACCCCCAAAAGCCGTGCCATACCAAACCGCCCGCGAAAAGGGGTAGTCAAGGAGAAGATGGTACAAAGTTTCCAAAGGGGCATCACAGAATGGGCATGAGGAATCCGAAAGGACCAGGCGGTCCGTCAGTTTGGCTCGACACGAAACCATATCCCGGAGGCATTTCCAAACAAACATCTGCGCCCTGGGATTGGCTCTATTGTACCAGAGTTTGAGCAAAAGGTGTGGGGGCCATTCCAACATCTCCATAGGAAAGCCAAACATAAGAATCCGATAAGCTAATTTAATAAAAATATTACCATTTTAAGAAGAACCCCACTTGAGAGAATCACTACCCCCCAAACAGGGAAGGAAGATACGGGAGATAAGATCGATCGAGGCATCATCACACCACTAGTAAAGTTCCCCAAGTCGCCAAAAATGATGAAGGGGGTCGATAAAATGACTCACCAGTTGGGGCCGGCCATCAGGTGGGCTACCCACCCGTGGGGATGACATCCTTCCCACGGCCGAGGGGAGCCAATTATCTTGCCATAAAATTATGATGTTCCCGGATTGGACCTGCCAACACGAGTTGGTCTGGATCGTGCTAATAGCCGACTGGACATTTCGCCACGTCAAAGAGGCATCAACTTTCTTGCGAGCCTGGAGGATGCCACATTCAGGGAAATATTTTGCTTTTAATACCTGAGCCCACAACTCATAGAGATTCTGATGAAGACGCCAGACAATTTTGGATAGATGGGCTTTGTTTGTGGCCCGTGCCTTACATATACCCAGTCCCCCTTCCCTTTTAGGCCTACAGACCTCTTTCCATTTCTTCAGATACAGAGGTTTACCCTTATCCTCCCTTTTACCCCACCAGAACTCACATTGGAGGCCATTGATTGTATTACAGGTGGATTGAGGTAGGGCGAAATAGGACATTTGATACATCGAGATTGCTGAAGTGACCGATTTAATCAGGACTGTATGGCCTGCCTGGGAGAGGAGTTTCCCCCGCCAGGACTGCAAACGGTAAGAAATCCTTTCCTCAATACGTTGGAAGGTTTGTGTTTTAGTGCGATCGAAAAAAAGATTATTACCTAGGTATCGTTCATCAGACTGCATAACTTTGACTTTGAGAAGCCGCGCAATGAGATGACCCAGACGGTGGGTGAGGTTTTTACTGAAGAAGACACCCGATTTGGCCAAATTGAGTTGTTGACCAGTCGCAGCACAAAAACTATCCATAATAGATTTCAGCTCATAAGCTTCATTGAGGTTGGCACGCCCGAATAGGAGGCAGTCATCCGCAAATAATAAATGAGAGACAGTGGGGTCCTCTCCGAGATACTTTAATTCCATGGATCTGATTTGCCACCTCATGTTCCCCCAGCACTCTAGAAAGGCCTTCCATTAGGATAATAAAGAGAAATGGGGAAAGAGGGTCTCCTTGCCGGAGTCCCTGGGTGGGAGTGAAAAATCCATGGGAGGAACCATTGAGGAGGACGGAGTAGCGCACCGTTGAAATGTATTGTTCAATCTATTGACACCACTTTGGGTCAAAACCTAGTATTGTCATGGTTTGGATCAGCGTCCCCCATTCTATCCGATCATAGGCTTTAGACATATCAAGTTTTACTCCTATCAGGCCAGATCGACCTTTCTTCCTTTTCATCGTGTATATGAGTTCATATGCCACTAGCACATTATCAGAAATTTGGCGTCCACTAACGAAAGGGCCCTGGAAATGAGAAATGATTTTAGCCAAGAGAGGTTTAAAATACATCGAAAGAATCTTGGATATAATTTTGTAAGTCACATTGTACAAGCTAACCGGGCGGAAATCACTGGGTCATGCCTTAGAGGAGTTCTTCGGTATCATGACTACTTGCGTAGCATTGATATATTTGGGCATGAACCCCGAAGCAAAGAAACTAGAGACCAAATTGCAAATATCAGGGCCCACCACGCCCCAAGATTTTTGAAAGAAAATCACGGGGAAACCGTCTGGACCTGGAGCTTTATGAGGCTCAATACTATTGAGGGCCACAAATATCTCCTCCGGGGAGACCTCCGCTAAAAGGGCCTAATTGTCATTTGCCGTAATGCACGGGCTGAAATGGGCAAGGAACTCCAGGATATCAGTCGGGTCAGAAGTTTTAAAATAACTGGCCATGTCCTGCAGGAAAATATGCCCAATTTCCATCGGCTCTGATATCCACTCACCATTCTCCCGTTTGAGCCAATCAATAGAGTTCTTTTTACGTTGGGGGAGGGTTTGCATATGAAAAAATTTAGTATTATGATCCCCTTCCAAGAGCCAGTTGACACGAGAATTCTGACGCCATAACATTTCCTCCCGGGCTTGTAACTCATCTAGACACCTCAAGAGCTCCACTTCCCATTGTGAATACGTCTCACAAGGAGGAAAGGCCTAAACTCTATTAATCTCGTCTTTGATCTCCAGAATTCGATTGGGCACATGTCAAAAAAAAATCCTGTTCCAGGACGTGAGCCACGCTTTAGTATTAAATAATTTGCCTTTAACTCGTTGGGCTGGGGAACCGTGTTCAGAAGTTTGCCAGAGGTTTTGAATCATATAAGAGAACTGGGGTTCTCGAGTCCACATGGTTTGGAACTGAAAGCATTTGACGAGAGTCAAGAATAGAGGAATAGTATCAAGGCATAAAGAAGAGTGATCCGAACCCAGGGCGGGTAGGTGGACCATCTGAGCCTTAGGAAAGGTAGTCATCCACTCCACATTAGCAAGGCTACAATCAAGTCTCTCCCTAATATTATCCCAACTCTGGCATTTGTTGTTCCATGTGAAAAGGTTACCTGAAAAACTAAGGTCGATAAGACCCGCTTGTTGGATAACCGCCTTGGCATAGACACTTCTAGCTGCTTTATAAGGTCCCCCCCCCCCCCCCCAGTTTTATCGGCCCGGTCTAACAGAGTATTAAAATCCCCCATAATCATTCAAGGGCTGGTATGCCCATGGGTCGTGGTTTCCACAAGCCTCCAACTCTAATTTTGGTCCCTCTGATAAGGACTACCATAGAAAAAAGAGATCATCCAGGGATAATCAGGTTGATCTGAGTTCATCATAATATTAATAATATATTTATTACTGAATACCACATCAATATTAGTATTAGCCTTCCACATTACACAAATATCGTCAGCGCGGCCATGAACACCAGAGGCTAGGACATCCACCCAATGAGGGTAGTTCAGAGTACGAACCAAAACCTGTATTTATGCGGAGGATCATTTGGTTTCGGCCAGAAAGATAATATCTCCTTGCGAAGATCGGATAAGCTCACAAAGATGACGAATTACCGCTGGTTGACCCAAAGCCCGACAATTCCAAGCAATAAGTCTCATAATGGCCCGAGTCAGCTCCTCGGAGCCACCCGAACCCCATCAAAATGTCCAACAAACGATATGTGCGACAAATTTGTGAAATAGAGAAAGAAGGGAGAGTGCACACCTGAGAGTGAGAAATTATGCAGAAGCTGGCCTGGTGAGACTGAGATGGTATAGACATTGCTGTAACTCTCAATTCGGCCCGTATCTGTCGGTGGACCACTCGTGATGAAGACTGAAGATAGCACAGAGAATGAGGGAAAGCCTGACGGGGATGGCTCGGCTCTTGGGACCCCAGAGCCCTAGTAGAGGAGCTCATAGTACCGACTGGGCTAGCAGCGTGGTGCACTACCTGAGAAAAGGTCAGTACAATCTATAACTCCCCAGAATTGCTAAGAAGATTTAACAACTGATCGCCCCCAGAATCAGGCCCTGGCCCATCCCCTTGAATCGGATCACCCCCACACCTGCCCCCTGAACCTGGAAGACCCCAGTGCTGTTCATCCCCTCCACGACCCTAATATCCAGGTGTATCAATAACTGCATGGAAAGTAAGTAGCTCCTCCTTGATAACCAGTTGAGCCATCCCCCCCCTCGATCAGACCCTCTAAAGTGTCCTGACCCTCCTCTCCCCCCACCGTGAAGGTTGTCCACTACCGGGGAAGCCCAAATCCACATCAGGGATGCCCCCAGAGACCCTAAAATCAAACTCGCCCTGAGTTCCCCCCCTCAAGCGATATTGCTCTCTGGACCATCGTCCTACTTGGTCAAACCCCTAGGCGTGCCTGGAAACCCAGGGTACCAGCACCCCAATCCAGCCGGGCGTTTCCCTCTGTCTCTGTATTTGTGTAAAGTCGTGTCAGGAGGAGAAAGGGTGGGAAACCGCCGACCCTGATCCCCATCCGCCCTGCCCTCCTCCGGGACTAAGGATCGATCCCTCCTAGAAAGTTGTGCAGTAGCCTCTCTCTCCCCATTCGGATTTGGTATCGCTGTATTTACTGGAACCTGATTACGACCCGCTTCTCCTGCGTCTCCCAGGCTATCCTCTTCAAGTATTACGGAACAAGTCACAGGGCGATGCCCCATCTTAAAGCAGAGAGTACAGAAATTAACCGAGGCTCATTCATATTTGGTTACAATCAACCGCGGCCCATTGGCCAGGTCCGCCCAAACTGTCGGCGGAAACACCCCATAAATGTCCATAACCACCCGTGCGCGATAACCATTTTTCGTAACTCGCCTATTCTCCATATTGGGTTCAGTAGCCATAACCCGGCCAAGACTCTGCCCAAAATCATACAGGAAATCCGGTGTGCCGAAAAAACGGTCGGATATCTCAAATTTTACCAAGAAAAGCACAAGTTTGATAATCAGAGGTTCAATCGGTGCACGCGCTTCATACGGTAAGAGAATCATGGTATGGCCATAAGTGTTCCAAGGTTGATGAATCAAAACATTATTAAGATCATATGCATTTCAGAATTTGAACATAAAATACATCTTACCCGCCACTTTCCATTCAAATACTTGCAGTGTCTCCGAGGTCTCCATATTCTAGAAACTCCTAAGGGCAGACACAATTTTAGTAAAACTTTTTCCCATCTAAAAAGACATTTTACCAATCAACGCGTGACGCCAATGAGATTCCTCTGCCGTAATCCGTTCAGGGGCCAACAAAACCACCGCGGCTTCCCGTGGTTTAGTAACCGTCATTCGTTCCATACTCCGAATGAATTCTTGTGTTACAGAAAATAAGGTCATGGCGTACCCAAAACACCATAAAAAAACATTATACTAAGCACCTACAACCAGAAAAACTAAAAAAACAACCAGACCAAACACCCCAATTTCCAACCCAACAGCACAAACCCAAAACCTACCTTCAGAAAACTAAACTCCCGCTGGTAACAACCCCTAAGATGGAGACAGGAGGGAGATTACAAAGCAAAAACCAGTTCGCATGCATAAGGAAAACAGAGAGACGAGAGGGAGATGAATATTAACTCGTCCAACTCCCACTATAAACAGCCAACATAACTCCCATAGTATTACTATTATAAATAGTCGCCTCGGTAAAAGGCATAAATGTGGCCCCGCACAAAGTTTTGCAGAGCATAAGAGAGAAGTAACACAAAGAGTTACTAACAGCTAAATGTTCAAGTATCTAGACCCACAACCCAAGAGATCAAAAAACCAAATAATAACAACCAAAAGACCAATCCACATCAACCCATCCTGAGGCCCACATCAAAACGGATCCGGTCCACCCACGAGGCCTACCCGAAGCTGCCCAAACATAATTACCACTTTGCCTTTCAAACCCTGATCCGTTATTCTGATCCGTTCGCCTAAAACCGATCTTCCTCTATACCATCACCCTCACTAACGTACGGCCAGGAGCCACAGACAATCTCACCTGTAAACGCACAAACACACGACAAAAACAACCCGAATACGGGAATCAAGGGATCAAAAATAAACAAAAGGGAATAAGGGAAACAAGAATAGCTCTGGTGAAGGAAGCGAAAGCTCTCCAACCAGATTACCCTAGCCCCAACAACAACCACACGACTACTGTCACGCCCGACGGATCAAGAAGGGACGATCTCCCGAGGACGTCACTAAAACTCTACTCGAACCAAGAAAACCCACTCAAATGAGAGGGGTGGAAGGAATACCACTGATGTAGGTGGATCGATGACACCTGGATAAAGAAATACTAACAGAAAACACCCTAGTCGTTTTCCCCTCCGTACCAGACCTTCTCTCTCTAGAAGTCTTTTTTTCTCTTAAACTTCGAAATCAATATGATGATGATGAATCTCTTATGTTTCGTTTTGAATTTTGAGGGGAAAATTCGGTAAAATGACTCTTATTTGTATCTTATGAAAATTTTAGAAAAAAATGGACTTTGGCCCGCACTAGGAAATGAAAATTAGCCTTTTGACACCAAGTTCCTCATATATTCATTTATGTACCCCAAATTGCCTTTGACTGCAAGTCAAACTTAGTTGACCCAATATTTTGTACTAATTTCCCTTTTTTGCCCCTCACGTGTATTACATTTAAACAAAACATAAAATAAGCTAAAATAATTGTTAATTCCCTCACTCGATGAAGTAAAAATGTGAGAAGATTTAAAAAAAATCATTTGGTTATATATATATATATTTAAAAAACATAATACCCACGTGAAGGGCAAAAGAGGAAAACAACTAAAATAGACTCAGTCAGTCCAAGTTCACTTGCAGCCAAAGACAATTTGGGGTCCAAAAATAAATATGTGTCTAAAGGCTAATATTCAATTTGTATTGGGGGTCAAAGTAAAAAAAAATTGTAGTTGAGGAAATACAGGTTGTAACCCCATACAAGTGTAAGCAAGGCCACTGTTACGAGTATTGTGCATCACTTCATCCGGAAGCATTACTTATTTTGACATTATGAATAAGAGGATCTACACTTTATTGTGACAGTCATTACGGAAGATGTTAATGATGAACCCTCCGATGTATTTTAGTATGTTACCCTACAAAACGTACTTGACCGTGAGTCAAACTCGCACCTCTGATGTATTTTAGTCTATAGGTTGATTGCAACCATCATTAATAAGACATAATTGTCACTAATAAAAGAGTTTTTTAGCGTTTCCCCCACTGTAAATCTTAAATTACTTTCTGACATCCTGACTTGCCATATATTCGTCGTTACCTTACAAAAGGTACTTGACTGCGAGTCAAACTCGCACGATTGAGATTCAATGAAGTCGACCTTGACCACAACCCAAGGTTAGGCTGATGTAGATTCTCAACCCAACCTAACCCACCAAATCGAGGTTGAGGTTGATGTAGATTCAACTTTTTTTTTGTACTAAAGGTATCCGGGGCCACTGGCCATATCATCAATTTATCGACTAGACCCTCCATAACTGTCTACAGTAAACTACTTCCTTTAAATCACAACCCTTTACTTTCTCTCTCTTAATCTCTCTCCTTTTATTTATTTCTCTTGACCGGATCACAAATCATTTGAAAGCTCGAAGGCGAACCATGGTTAATCCTAGCAGTTTGATATATAAATCACTCCCTCAATCCTCTGTTGCTTTGAAAAAATTCAATCCACGACAGGTAATTTTAATTTATATAATCTTATCATCATGGCACTGAATTTACTTGAAATGGGTATTCGGGATAAATCTGATTTGATTTTTGTTGGCTGCAATCATATAGGTTTACAACTAAAATTCATGGAGCCAAAGGTTAATTGTTCTCTCCCTTACGATTTATACTTTCTAGGGAATTTTAGGTTTTAAAATACAAAAGATGAGAAAATTAATCTAAGATATTAGGTTATGTACAATCTAACTGTTGATTTAAAGCTTTTGGATGCTACCCGTTTGCCAAATCTCTCAAATTCATATCTATTTTGCACTTTAATGATTTCATACCAATTTATTGAAGTGTATTTTCCACTACGATTTCCATGCTTCAGCATACTGGGATGATGTACATGGCTTTTGAAATTCTATGTGTTTGGTATTTAATGTATTTCGAGAAATAGGTCAGACCTATTTTTATCAATCAATGATCTTGAATTAAGTAGAAGCAATCAATGGTAAAGACAATGAATTAAATTACATAAGCAATTGTTCACCCTGTAGAAACTCCTTACTCAGGAGAAAAACCATAGGTCATTGTCAAAGAACACGATAACCAAAAATCCACTAATCAAAAAGAGTTTAAATCTGAATTACACTTACCTACTCGATAACCTCGTTTCGTGATTATCTCTCTTTTGACCAAAGCTTCTCGCCCTATCTCATTCGTTCTCGCAATGACGCTCATTAATCTCTCAACAAGTATCACTTTCTTGAATAACTCTAGAACAATATGTGGGAAGTAGAATAAACTAACTCAACATTAAGCTCAAGATGTTTAGGTTTTTTATCGACGTCAAATTGTCTTTATAATAAAGGATATTGAGCTCTTTCAAAATAAACTTTAAGAAAAGAGAGAGAGGAAAAAACAAACAAAGTTTAATTAAATACTAAATCAGCTTTTCATGTGACTCGTTCGAACGAAACCCAATGTCGTTCAAACGAGATGCCCAAATAAGCCTTCAAAAAGAATGTCGTTCAAAACTCTATTTTTCCAGAATTCATATAACTCGTTCGAACGAACCAAATAAGTTTTGAAATTTATTAAAACATTTTTAGCTCCTTTTATCAAAGTTTTACTTACCTACTTACCTTATTGGTTGTTGCTTGATAGAAGACTTGTACGACGGTCTTCATTCTTTTACTGTCTTCGACTAAGATAACCACGAGACTCCACATACAAGAAATGAGACAAACCAAAACCTTTCAACTTTGCTTAAAATTGTCTGATTCATATACCAAATGTTAACTCAATAATTATCCATGATTACCAGGTTTTTTTTCAGTGGGGATGGAGGATTTGAGGTTATGGGTTTATTTAGACATCTAAGTTTCTCAGTGAGTTACTCTCGCACCCTATCTTTCAAGTCCCGCTCTTCAAGTACTCTCTATTTTTAATTTAGACTCTTGGATTCTTCAGTCCGCTCTTATCTAACATATTATTGTACAAGATCCATTTTAATGTCCCGAAGTTATTTATGGGTTATGATCATTACTAAAGGATTTGTTTCCATTTTATCGGTCTTTATGGATGTAAGGTTATATATTTAATTATTTCAGTTTTTGTAATTATCTTCATGAAGCATTTTTGCTTATCGCATGATTGCAGTAGATATTAATGGAGTTCACTTTGATTATAGTGTCGATGATTTTCATACCTAAAATTAGACCCCCTCTAGTTTGACTCTCTTACACTCTATCATTAGTTTCGACGATGATGCAGGAGATTTTCTATAGTTTTTGGTTCCCCCTTGATTTGATCAAGGTGAGCCTCAGGTGCATTGAGTCTGCTCGAAGAAAAGTATGCAGTCTCATTGCTTCAAGCCTTAAGAAACATAGTAAAGAATGAGGGCATGAGAGAAATGCATCAAGGCTTTTCACCAACTATACTTGCACTACTTCCAAATTAGGCTGTGTACTTCACAGTATATGAGCAAGTCAAGGACCATCTTCATACATGTTGATGAGAATAATGAGCTTTCGCTGAATAGCAATATAGATGCTTCAAGCGCCAGAGCATCAACAACTGTTGCCACAAACCCATTGTGGGTCATTAAAACAAGACTCTGAATACAATGAATGAGGCTAGAAGTTGTTTCATATAAGAGTTTATATAGATGTTGCTTTGGTGCCTATTGTGCACGAAGAGGGTATAAGTGGAATAATGTATGGGCTTACTTCCTTCACTTCTGAGGTGACCCATATTGCCATTAAGTTTCCTATGTATGTGAAGTCAAAATACTACTTGGCGAGAAAAGGTCAACCTACAATGGATAAACTCATGCATGGACAAGTTTGTATTGCCTCTTCATTATCTAAAATGATTATTTCCATAGTTACGTACCCACATGTGCAAGGATGAATGATACTTCTTCGTATTTATTGTTTCACTAATGTCAATGTCTATCACACATGGATTATGTGACAAATTTGGATGATTACGCTCATATTGTTAAAGTTCTAATCACCAGTGAAAGTTGGGATCCTTACATATATAGTCGATATATAGGAAGTGATTTTTTCCATGTAATGGTGAAATGCTCAAGCCTTCTATATAATTTTTCTTGATATGAAGTATTTTATCTGTCTTAGTTCGATTATGGATATAGAACTTCATTGTAGGATGTGATAAAATGTTACAATGCATGTGAATACAAGTACTGCTATTATGAGTTTTTGTGTTGCTAATGTTTTATAATCTTGAAACTCTCATAGTTCTTTTACCTATTATTTGAGTTGTTGTTAATGTTCGTGACACACAATCACTATGCAGTGCCAAAGACACTCCACGCCATTGTATTGTTATAGTACCAAAGCACGCTAGTGGCTGTTTGTTTTTTAGCTTATTCTACTTATTTCACTTAACTGGGCCAAATTAAGTTAAATATCCAAATAAGCTGTGTTTGTTTTTTATTCCAAAATAAGAACTTATTAATTTTGGCAACCCCTTTTTCAGTTTTGGCACCCTCTTTTTCATGACTTTGAATAAGTTGGATTTTCTAGCTTAATCATAACCATTTTGCTGAAGTTGACGGAGCTTGTGGTTTACGCAAGTAATATTTAAATTTCCAAGCCTACCCTTCCTTGAATTAACATGAGATATATTTATTCTTATCACTCTAAAAGCCTCCATATCCAAAACAATTTTCTTCATCTTACCTACATCTTCATAACTTCATGGTTTATTGTTTGTAAATAAAATAAAATAAAAAATTAAGCTTTTGAGTTTTGGGTTTGCGGTAAGCATCTTTACTTTTCTAGTTTGGAAAAAAATAATCAAGTTATGTCTTATTTGTAGGTTATTTAGGGTTTATTGTTTGAAATAAGATGAGCTGATTTGGATCAGTTGACATTAACCAAATGGAAGAGATTTAGAAATTTTAGTTTAATTGTTGATTATAATCAAGAAAAAAATGAAGATGAAAGTTTAAGAATCTCGAATCCCAAAAGTCTAAGATTCTTTATATGTCGAATCCATTTATTAATATTGGTAGTGTCCATAATTCTTTTACACAAGTTGATTTTGGTATCAGTTAATGACTAGTATTTGAGTTTTTAACCAAATTTCATTTTTGGCTCATTGATTTTTCCACTACTCTCTTAAATTGGGGATTTAATTAAGGTTGATATTGGATACTTCTCGCAAAGAAGAGTTATGCTAATGTAATTTGTAAGACCTTTTTTAAAGCTAATAAAATCACGGATTAGGGTAATTTCTAGAATTTGACAGTTTCGACTTCAGATTTAGGAGAGAAAAACATATACGGTATTATTACGGTTCAGATTCAGTAATCAAACTTTATTATAAGTAATCAGAAAAAATGTTCAGAATCAGTAAAAAAAAACAAACGGCTCCAAATTGAATTCTATCTTTCCAGATATTAGAATCTCTCTAAAAAATAGAGATTTTTAAAATTTATTTTGTAGTATTGTAGTACAAACATGAATGCTTGAACCTTTGTAAATCAAACACCAAAATGATTGTAATCATTGTATTGTTGTAATGCCGAAGCACGCCATTGAGTCCAAATTAAATTTTGCCATTCCTCATATTAGAATATCTCTAGTATAACTTTTTAATTTTTATTTTGTAGTGTTGTAGTACAAACACGAATGCTTGGACCTTTGTAAATGAAACACCAAAATGATTGTAATCATTGTATTGTTGTAGTACCGAGGCACGCCATTGAGTCCAAATTGAATTTTGCCTTTCCTGATATTGGAATCTCTTTAATAGAGCTTTTTAAAATTTATTTTGTAGTACAAACTTAAAGGCTTGAACCTTTGTAAATCAAGCACCAAAATGACTGTAATCATTATATTATTGTAGTACCGAATCACACCATTGAGTCTAAATTGAATTTTGCCTCTCCTAATATTGGAATCTCTCTAATAGAGCTTTTTAATTTTTAATTTTATTTTTTAGCAGTATTTGAAATCTATTTATGTTGTAGAGCTACGAACAAAGGTAATTCCCAGAATTTAGAATGAAATTTATAATTCAACATAAATCCTAGTACTAGTAAGACATAATAGTCACTAATAAAAGAGTTCTTTTTTCTTCCCCCCCACTCTAAATCTTCTATTACTTTTTGGCATCCCGACTTGTCATATATTCGCCATTACCCTACAAAAGGTACTTGACCGTGAGTTAAACTCGCACGATTGAGATTCAATGAAGTTGACCCCGACCCTGACCCCGACCCCGACCATGATCTAAGGTTAGGTTGGTGTAGATTGTCAATCGAACCTAACCCACCCAATCGAGATTGAGGTTGGACTTGGACCACATTATGTTGGAATTTTCAAAAACTTGTACCTCATTTTGAGCTTGAACCCATGACCTCTTGCTTATCTATTTTTATGTGACTCCTAAACTATAGCCCAAAGTTTAGTCCCACATTGCTTATAAACAATAGAGGAACTAAACATATAAGCTAGTACCTATGTGATATATGTGTAACATGTGACATAGAAAGAGTGTACAAGTGTGTGAGTGCGTGAAAGGATTTTATACCCTAGTCACACTTAGACCTCTCTCAGGCGGCCTGGTGGGCTTGGCCTGCTCGGGCTTAGGCTCGAGTTCAGGATCGGGATTGGGCTCTTTTAGCTCTGGAGCCCTTGGGGGACCTTTGGGCTTGGGCTAGGCTCACCCTAATCTTTTATATCATGGGCTCGGGCTTGACTTGGTTTAGTCTTCACATTCTTCTCTTCATAACTTTGGCTAGAGACTTGATTTTTAGGGAGACACATCTCACACGTTTGAATAGAGTGCCGTTGTATTTCATCTTTATAAATACATCTCTTACCACCTTCCAAAAAACACATAACAAAAAGAAAAGAACTGTTCATCTCTCTCTCTACTTCAGACTCCTCTCTCTTTATTTAAGTTATTTGAGGTTCTAAAGTAAATCAAATTATGTTATTCTCCAGTACTGAGACTTCCGTAAAGTTCACCGCTCATTGTATCTTGGGAGAGATTCGATTATATAACCCGTACTTGGGGTTAGTCGAGGCACTTCTTAAAGAAAGTGTGTTCCACACCTCGAGCTGTTATCATTAATTTGTTGCTTTGTTGATCTTTACCGCTACCAAATAGACCTACATGAGTCCATCATTGCCGCTGTCTGCAACTATTGTTGCTGCTGTTATTCAATTCTATCTTAATACTGTAAATCAGACCTGCCTGTTGTTGTTGTTGTTGTTGTTTACAGCTGTGATACTACCACTGCTAATAACTGTGTTATTACTTGTTGTTTGTTGCCTGAGTACCTATTGTATACATTGCTATCGTTGACATAGTAATACCTACTATTTTGTGTTACTGCTACTGATCAGAGTTACCACGACTACTACTGTTCTAAGTTGCTATTTTTATTTGCTACTTGTTGTTGCTAAACCAAAGGGGAAAGCTAATTACAAGTTCCATAAACAATTATTTCAACAATTTTAAAGAGTATCATATTATATGTAAAGTGGCTCTTACCTCAGAAGTGTTGAAGTTTGATTCCAACAAACCCTTTAAGTTTGATGGTCTCAACTTCAAGAGGTGAAAGAATAAAATATTTTTTTATCTCAGACTTAAGGAAGTTACATATGTTCTGAAATAAGAATGCCCTATTAAACCTTCCGTTCCCGTACCTGCAGTAGACCCTGATCTTATTGTAAATAAATATGATAAAACCTCATAGTCAATTTCAAACTAGACCTAGGCTGATTTCAAATACCGTAATTTCATTTTGAACGGTTTAGTGGAAGAACTGTACGATTACTATCTATAATCCGAATATGTAAAAACTGTTTGGGATGCATTACAGAAGAATTATGATACGGAAGAGGCAAGCTCTAATTTTTTTTCCATAAGCCGATATCTCAAGTTCACTATGGTCGATGATAAGTCGGTAATTTCCCAAACACATGAGTTGCAATGAACTGCCCATAAGATCGTGTCCGAAGGGATACCTCTTGATAAACAATTTCAGGTTGCTGTGATGATTGACAAATTACCATCGAATTGGAAAGATTATAAAAATATCCTACGACACAAGTAAAATGAACTTACCATGAAGAACTTGATTACTCGTCTCATGGTTAAAGAATAATCTAGAAAACAAAACCTGAAAGAGAAAATCCTTTTAGCTCAAGCCAAAGGGGAGGTCCATCTGAAACCTAAAAGGAAACCTTTCAAGGCTAATAATAGTGGTAATCGAAACAACCGTCCTAACGGTGGTAACCCGAATAACCATCAGAATTATGGACACCAAAATTCTAGTAATGGAACGAACCGACCGGCCCCACCATATAATGGAACAGGTTTTATTAGTGGCTATGGTCACAAAGATCAACATGGTCGGTAGAACCGATGAGTGGTGGGCTAATTCGGGCGCTTCTAGGCATGTTTGCTATGAACGCAATTGGTTCAAGTCCTACAAGGAGACTGAAGACCAAAATGTGCTACTTGGGGATTCCCATTGCACCAAAGTGCTAGGCACTGGGGATGTTGAGCTGGTATTTACCTCTGGAAGGACAGTGACTCTGAAAGATATGATGCACACACCTGAAATGAGGAAAAATCTTGTTTTTGGCTATCTTCTCAACAATGCAGGATTTTAGTAGACCATTAGGTCAAATCAATACATTTTGACTAAGGGTGGGGTTTTGTGGAAAAGGGTTTTGCTTGTAATAGAATGTTTAAAATGAGTATTGAAATGAATAAATCTGCTTCTTCTTACTTATTGTCTTTTTTTAATATTTGACACTCTAGACTGTCATGTTAATAAGAAGTTAGTACGTAATATGAGTAAACTTGGCATAATCTCTAAAGTAGATTTAAATGATTTTAATAAATGTCAATCTTGTAGTCAAGCTAAGATTAATAAAACCTCACATAAAAGTATTATAAGGGAATCATAACTTTTGGACCTAGTACACTCTGACATTTGTTAAATGGACGGTACACTCACTCAAAATGGTAAAAAACATTTTATAACTTTTATAGATGATCATTCAAACTATACTCATGTTTACCTGATGCGTCACAAAAGTGAAGCAATAGATATGTTTAGAACATATGTAAGGAGGTTAAAAATTAGTTTGATAAAAACATTAAAAGATTTCGTAGTGATAGGGGAACAAAGTATGATTCACATGAATTTTAAAACTTATATAAATCTTTAGGGATTATACATGAAACTGCTGCTCCTTATTCTCCATAATCTAACGGTAAAACTGAACACAAAAATAGAACTTATACTAAGTCGATAGTTGTTATATTACTTAGTTTTAGATCACCTAAATCTTTATGGGGTGAAACATTATTATCTGTTTGTCATGTTTTAAACCATATTCCTCATATCACATCTGAATTGTCACCTTATGAAATTTAGAGAAAAAGAATACCTAATGTTAGCTATTTTAAGGTTTGGGGTTGTTTAGCCTATGTTCGCAAACCTGATCCTAAATGGATAAAACTAGCTAGTAGAGCTTTAAAATGTGTTTTCATTGGTTATGCTATTAACAGTAAAGCTTACAAGTTTCTTGATATCAAGGATAGTGTTATCATTGAATCACTCGATATTAATTTCTTTGAGGATAAGTTTCCCTACTTACTGAGGGACAGTGGAGGTAGTAGTGAGGGTTCTCAGCCTTCTACATATTCGACCCCAAATCTACCTTAAGTAAAAGTTCATAGAGCTGTTGATTCTCATGATACAGACTTAGAACTTTGTAGAGGTAAACGTTTAAAGATTTTTAAGGATTTTGGTAATGATTATGTTGTACATACCTTAGAATCTAGCTACTATCAGGGAAGCGTTAACCTCAAGTCACACTGATTTGTGGCAAGAGGCCATTGATGATGAAATGGATTCTCTTACTACAAATAAAACTTGGGATTTAGTTAATCTTCCTCCTGGTAGTCGTTCTATTGGGTATAAAGGGATATTAAAAATGAAACTTAGACCAGATGGTACTATAGATAAATATAAGGCAAGACATGTAGCAAATGGATATGTGCAAAAGGAAAATATTAATTTCTTCGACACATATTCCTCAGTTACTCGTGTGACAACCATTAAATATTATTGGCCGTTGTTGTCGTGCATGATTTGATTATTCACCAAATGGATATAAAAACCACATTTTTAAATGGAGAGCTTGAAGATGAATTGTATATAGATCAGCCTGAAGGCTTTGTGATACCTAGTAAGGAACACAAAGTCTGCAAGCTGAACAAGATCTTATACGGTCTAAAACAAGCTCCAAAATAGTGGCACAACAAGATCGACCAATTACTTTTTTTAAATAGTTTTAAGATTAGCGTTGTTGATAAATGCCCATATTATAAAGTATATGGTGAAAGTTGAATTGTGATATGTCTATACATTGATGATCTTTTTATTTTTGGTTCTACACTTGATATTATTTTAGAAACCAAAAATATGTTTAATAATAATTTTGATATGGAGGATCTATGTGAGGTTAGTATAATTTCAGGCATGAAGATTACACGTACAAACACTGGTATTACTCTTGATTAATCTCATTACATTGAGAAAATCTTGAAGAAATACAAATATTTTGATCGTAGACCTGATTGTACTCTTTGTGATCCACAAGTTAAACTTATAAAGAACTTATGAGAGGCAGTTAGACAAAAAGAATACGTAATTATTATTGCTAGCCTTCGCTATGCTATTGACTATACTAGACCCGATATAGCTTATGTTGCAGGGGTTCTATGCAGATTCACAAGTAAACCATGTTTGCCGTACTGGGGTGCTATTGATCGAGTTATGTAGTACCTCAAAAAGACCATGAACTTGGGTTTACACTATTAGAAGTTTCTCGCAGTCCTTGATGGATTTAGCGATGCAAATTAGAACTCATTTTCAGATGATTCCAAAGCCATCTGCGGATATGTGTTTAGTATAGCTGGCGAGTCAGTTTCTTGGAGATCCAAAAAATAAACGATTCTAACTAAATCGACTATGGAGTCTGAGTTAGTAGCACTAGCTGCAGTTAGTGAGGAGGCAAGTTGGTTAAAAGACTTATTGCCTTATATTCCTTTATGGAGTAGGCCTATGCCGCTGATTCTAATCCACTCGGATATATAGTACTGCTGCGATAGCCAGAATACAAAACAATTACTATAATGGTAAGAAGGTAGCGATACGTCACAAACACAATATGATGAGAGATTATCTCACATCTAGTACTATTACAGTGGATTTTGTAAGATCGAAAAACAACTTTAGATTTTTTTACGAAAGGACTGTCTCGTGACAAAGTTTGGAGCACATCCTTAGGGATATGACTAAAGCCTATTATAGAATCACAAGTGGTGGGAACCCAACCTAAATGACTAAAAATCCCAAGAAATAGGTTCAATGGGGAAAACAAATCACTGTAATATAGAATAATGTAATTATGAGCTTGTCACTCCAGAGTTAAACTCACTGTACATATTGTATATATGCATGATATCTTGCAGCGACTGTGAGGCTGAGTTTCTTAAACTCTTAATGAGTTTTATATCTCATTTTTTGAGTTGGGTGTCTAGCTATAAGAACACTCTTAATAGACTCGCCAAGGTGATTGTGGAAGTGCGGCCGTTTCCTATGAGAATTAGGCTAAATTTTTTAAAGCCTTCACCTATACTGAGATTAAGCACATGGCCGAAATATGTTGTCATTTAGAACTTACACCTGGTAGGGTTGTATGTAGTGTTCCTCACTGTATAAAAATGAATAATGAGTTCAAGACTCTGATTACTTATTATTCTTATACGTTGAAGATTGTCTACTACGTAATGGTTAAAGTCTATGGACACCTTTACTTAAGTACATCTTTATATATTGAAACCGTACTCTCGTTTCTTTTCTCATTTATTTCTCATTTTTGGGAAGTTTTGTAAAAGTGGGGGATTGTTGGAATTTTTCAAAAACGTGTGCCTCATTTTGAGATAGAGATAGTGTATAGGTGTATGAGAGGATTTTATACCCTAGTCATACTTGGACCTCTCTCAGGTGACCCGGCCCACTGGGCCGGCTCGGGATTGGGATTGAGCAATTGGCTCTTCTGGCTCTGGAGGCCTTGGGGGACCTTTGGGCTTGGGCTAGGCTCACCCTAATCTTTTTATCAAAAAGTTATCTTTCATATCATGGGCTTGGACTTGACTTGGTTTAGTCTTTACATTATTCTCTCCACAACTTTAGCTAGATAACTGATCTTTAGGGAGACACGTCTCACACATTTGAATAGAGAGCCGTTGTATTTCATCTCTATAAATACATCTCTTACCACCTTCCAAAAAACACATAACAAAAAGAAAAGAACTGTTCATCTCTCTCTCTTTACTTTAAACTCCTCTCTCTCTCTGTTACGGTTATTTGAGGTGCTAAAGTAAATCAAAGTACGTTGTTCTCCAGTACTGAGACTTTCGTAAAATTCTCCGCTTATTGTATCCTGGGAGAGATTCAATTATATAGCCCGTACTTGGGGTTAGTCGAGATACTCTTTAAAGGGAGTGCATTCTACGCCTCGAGCTGTCATCATTCATTTGTTGTTTCGTTGATCTTTACCGTTGCAAAATAGACCTACCTGAGTCCATCATTGCCGCTGCCTGCAACTATTGTTGCTGTTGTTATTTGACTGTCTTACTGCTGCAAATCAGACATGCCTGTTGTTGTTGTTGCTGTTGTTTACAACTGTGATACTACCGCTGCTAATAACTACGTTATTACTTGCTATTTGTTGCATGAGTACCTGTTGTATACATTGTTGTCGTTACCGGAGTAATACCTGTTGTTCTGCGTTGCCACAACTACTACTGTTATGAGTTGTTGTTTTCATTTGCTACTTGTTGTTGCTAAACCAAAGGAGAAAGCTAATTACAGGTTCCATAAACAATTATTTCAACACATTATGATCCAACGCCATTTTATTTTATTTTGTACTAGAGGTATCCGGGGCCACTGGCCAGAACGTCAATTTCCTGACTAGATCCTCTAAAGCTCGTGCAATAGTCTGCAAACCACACGAGCGGCTAACCGACATAAGGGCGACGGGCTTGATACTAACATCGAAGCCCACTTGACCAGGTAGGAGTTCTCCCTGACCACTTGCGCTACAAGTTGGTCATTATGATCCAACGTCTCTAAAATGTCAAAAGACAAACCAAACTTATAACTAATCTGATGATGTCGACTTCCCTAAAAAAGAAAGGATGACTGAGAAAGCACTGTTTTCTATTCTCCCCACTGTCGTCTTCTCTAACCCATTTCTAGGGTTTCATCTCTCTCTCTCTATCTCTCTCTTTTGAAATCGAGAATCTAGGGTTCTAATTCGTTCGTACAACTGATCTACTTTTCCAGAAATCTAGGGTTTCTGACTTTGTAAATCTCCAATTCTGACCAATTTAGTAATATCGGAGAGAATTTAGGATCATTTAGCTTGATTTGGTTCAAATTTAGTCCCGATTTAGTGGGGACTTGTTGGAATTCTTCAAGTATGAATTTAGTTTGAAGTGGAGTGGGTGAGTGATCAATGGCGCTGAAGGAGTCGCCTTTGAGAGCTGCGGAGATTGCGATTCAATCGATTGGGTTAGGTTACGATATCGCGATTGATCTACGGTTGAAGTACTGTAAAAGGGATAATAATGGGGCGAAATCGAAGGATTCATGTTTGATTGAGATTGATGAGGATAAAGATGGGGGTAGAGATGTTGTTTTGCCTGGTGGGGTTACAGTTCCGAATGTGTCTAAATCGATAAAATGCGATAAAGGGGAGCGGATGAGGTTCAGCTCTGATGTTCTTTCGTTTCAGCAGGTTTGGTTTTGATGACTTCTATGAGATTTTATGGTTTTGACGACTTTTATGAAATTTTCTGCATTTATTTTAGTTAGTTGAACTATAATTAGATAGTTTTTATTTTGTTTTTGGTGGGGTTTGGTTCATTGAATTTCTTATTATTAATCAAAATCTAGTGTTATTGACTCTTATAGATGACCCAACTGTAGAAGTTACTAAACCTATTTTACTTAAATAAATTTAGCTCAAAGGTTTTAATCTGAAGCACCAATTCATGAAAATTAGGCTAATTTTAGTATATCATTAGTCTGAAGTAACCCCAACTATCATTTTAATTACAAGGCCCACCCATCTTTAATTGATAAATATAGATCATTGATTTGTCTATGCTCTCATTAAATCAGTTGTGCTAGAGAGAACTGGTTTGGTAGTTGGTAAATATCCAAAGTTCCGCAGAAAGATGTGAAGAATGATAGCAGATAATAATAAAAATATTGTATTAGAAAGAAGTAGAGCCCCTTTATCTCATGTATTGGGTCTATTTATTGCCTCCCATCTAAACTATGATTTACTCCTCAATCCCTTGATTTAGGCCTCCATGGGTGGGTAGGTGCTGCATGGTGTGAGTTCCACCACAGAATCACTTCTACTTATATCACAAACCTTCTGTTGTAACGATGAAGTTCCATTACAGAAGAACGACCTGGACTCTTTTGTCAAAATGGTATCTTAGCATAAAACTCTGCCGCCAGAATCGACCATTATCTCGGAATCGGTATCTATGCGCACTAAATCTATGAGTTAATATAAAACCTTCTATTGTCGCATTTTACTCATTTCTCCTCATTTTGCTTCTTTCGATGTTTCATACTCGTTTTCGACTTCGCTTCACGTTGCGCTTCAATTGTCACATCTGCAAAAGTTTTTCGTTTAATTTTTTGTATCGTTTCTCGTACCCGCTCCACTTTCAAGTAACATAGTCATGAACTGAAGTGGATCCTAGCTATTAATGATCGCATGAACAAGATTGCTAAGAGCTTAAATATTTGTGCTATTAAAAAAGAGAAAAAAGAAGGTTTGATACAACTTATTTATTAAATTTAAGAACCTTGCATGCATATTTATATTATTATTTTTCAGTTAGGTTAGGTTTAATTTTTTTTGTTTATGTGGTCTAAAATTGATTATACCTAAAACCAAAGTATTAAGTTAACACTTATCCTTTCATGGGAGCGATACGCCGAAGACTTAAGAATGAGAAGGATATGCGCACCATCATTTTTTTTATTCTTAGGTTTTCGGCAGGTCGCTCCAGTGAAATGATCATTGTTAACTTATATACTTTGATTTTAGATTTGATCTATTCTAGACTGCTAAAACAAGAAAATTAAACCTAATCTATTGCAACTGATAAGAAATAGTATAAATATGCATGCAAAGTCTTAAATTTAAGAAATAAGTTGTACCAAACTTTCTTCTCCATTTTAATAGCTAGAACAAAAAAGCTCTTGGCTAATTTGTTCGTGCTTTCATTGATAACTAGGATCAAATTCAGTTCAAATGATGGATGCAAACATGTTTTGCACCACAAGCGTGAGATGAACACTTTTCACCTTCAAACAAATATTCGTAGATCATTCCAATCAAATATCTTCTTGGGTTGGCAATAATTGTTGCACGTCGACATGACTACACTGTGATAAACAGACCGATAGTTAATCTGTATAGCCCACAGTTCTTTGTACGCGAATCTCAGTGGCAAGATTCTTCTCCAGCTAGGAAATTTCTCAAGTCTTCGTTACCTTGATTTGGGTGAACTCTCATTATGAGATGAGGTTGAAAATATTCAATGGCTTTTCATTTTTCTCATTTAGAACATCTTGATATGAGTGAGGTGAACCTTGGTAACGTGTTGATTGATCTTTAGGGTTTCATCTCTCTCTCTCTCTATCTCTCATGACTTCGAAAGTCTCGGGTTCTAATTAGCTCGTACAAGTACAACTGATATACTTTTCTAGAAATCTAGGATTTTGAGATTGTCATCTTCAATTCTGACCTAATTTTAACTCTTAACATCTCCAAATTTAGTAAATATCAGAGAAAATCTTGGATCATTTAACTTGATTTTGGTAAATTTTGAATTTTTGTTGTTGGAATTCTTCAAGTATGAATTTAGCTTTAAGTGGAGTGAGCCCCACCTTTAAGAGCATCGGTGATTGCAATTCAGCCGATTGCGTTAGGTTAGGATATCATGATTGATCTAAGGTTAAAGTATTGTAAAAGGGGTGTAATAATGGGTCAAAGGATTCGTGTATTGATTGAGCTTGGTGATGATAAAGATGGTGGTAGAGATCTTGTTTTGGCCAGTGGGGTTTCAATTCCAAATGTGTCGAAGATGATAAAATGATATATTGGGGAGCGAATGAAATTCAGTTATGATGTTTGTTAAGCACTACGATTGCGAAAGTTAAATTAACCTTGATTAATACTAAGTTCTCTCAATTGCATAAATTAAAAGTCAAAAGTCCTAGGGTTTATAAAATTTACCCCAAACTCTAAAATCTCTCTGAAGGCTACGTATTTTTTCTCACTAAAACCAACATACCAAATAAACTAAGCTTAGACTCTCTTTTATAGGAGTAGAGACCGGGCACAAATAGAAACCCTAGCTAGACTTTAATTAGGAGACTTCTCATAATTATAATGCAATTAAAGTAAATAGAATAAACTAAATAAGAGGGTGCGCACATGATGTACGAAACATGTTATGCATAGTCGTGGGTACAACCACGTGACTTATCAAGTCTCCCTCTTTAAGAAGAATCCGGCCACAAATTCTGCAACTCGATATAATCCTCGTAATTAAAAATGGATCCAACTTGGTAAAAACCTTTTTTGAAACCTAAAAATCCTCTTCGTGATCAACTCTCTCCTGTTGCGAAAAATTCGGCCACGAATTTTGAACTCATAAGAGGTAGCTCCAGGAATAAGACGAGTTCGAATCCGTCCACGGTACTTTCCATTCCCGCTGACTCTGCCTGTGAAAGAGAAAGTGTTGTCGTGTCGAAAACCCCATGTGTTTCCGAAAACCTTTTTTTATTTTCATACGTGCTTGGAAAACACTACAAATGCGAACTCGTCCACGGTACTTCCCATACCTGATTATTTTCTTGCAAAACGACATACTATCTTGTTGCCAAAACGTATGTGTGAAGCACTATCTGTATTCTCTAAAAACTTGTATATCATCGTACTTGGACGATTTTCAAACTCTTGCCAAAACGAATCAATAAACTTCAAAGTAATTATCTCTTCTGGAGACTCAATTGGGTGAAATCGATGTTGAGTAATTACCTCTTTCGGCGACCTTTCCTTCGTCAATGGCGAGGAATTTTGCTCTTTTCCCATCGTTTGTCGAATTCTCGGCAAGGATTTTGGATTGGGGTTGGGCTTCCTGATGATTAGAATCGTTGATCATGTGAACCCCTCGCATCAAAGTTACAACCTCGTCGTTGTCTTTTGATCGAGAACTCTCTGACATGTCTTCGTCTTTTCCACCTACTAGATCAATCTCACGGTGAACCTCTCTCTCCGTCGTCTCTTCGAGGTGTTTCATCTCCAAGCCATCTCCACCTCCGTCACAATTCCCGCCTCTAACATTGCTTTTTCGACAATCTTCATCTCTCGTATTTTTACTTTATCTTCGTTAGCGTCGGCAAATCTTTCGTCACTATCGAAACTCGCGAGGGTATACAATTTGACAAGCATCACCTCAAGTTGCTTAGATACCCACTTGTTTGATTCCACCAACAATGCGGTAGATTCCTTTATCAATTTCAAACACTCTCCTTGTGTGAGTTTGATCAGATTCTTCGGTGTGCTCTTCCTCATCATTCGTCGCAAAAGATTTTTTTTTGCAGTAATTACTGTAGCAACAACGAAATTACTGTAGCACATGCTGAAATCAATGTATCAACGCCAAGATCATTGTAGCAGTCAACCCCTCCCCCCCGTAGAATCTTGCTAGCTATGGTACCAATTTATTAAACACTATGATTGCGGAAGTTAAATTAACCTTGATTAATACCAAGTTCTCTCAATTGAATAAAATAAAGGTCAAAATACCTAGGGTTTAAGATTTACCCAAAACTCTACAATTTCTCTCTCTAAGGGTAAACATTTTCTCTTACTAAAACTAACATTCCAAATAAACTAAGTTTAGGCTCTCTTTTATAGGAGAAGAGACCTAGCACAAATAGAAATCCTAGCTAGACTCTAATTAGGAGACTTTTCAGAATTATAATGCAATTAAAGTAAATAACATAAACTAAATATGAGGGTGCGGACATGATGTACAAAATGTGATGAATTTTATATGATTTTTTGCATTTATTTTAGTTTGTTCAAGTACACTTAGGTGGTTTTTATTTTGTTTGGGTGGGGTTTGGTTCATTTAATTTCTAAGTGCGTAATCAAAATCTAGTTTGTTTGACTCTTAGAGATGACCCAAACTGTAGAAGTTACGAAAAAAATTGTATGTAACTAAATTTTGCTCAAAGGTCTTATTCTGAACTACCAATTCATGAAATTAGGCTATTTTAGTATATCATATGTCTAAAGTAACCCTAACTATCATTTTAATAACAAGGCCCACCCACCTTCAATTGATAAATCTCGGACGTTGATTTGTCTATGCTCTCATTGACTCGTTGTGCTAGAGAACCGGTGGGTAGATGATTTGTATATTCAGTAAAATGAGATGTGTAGAATGACGAATCAGATTATAATAACTAGATTATATTAGAGTCTAGAGAGTAGTGAAGCTTATGTTTCTCATCTTCAATTCTATTTCTTGTCTACTACCCACACAATGAATCAACACCTCAATCCCTTGATTTAGGCCTATATGGTTGGTAGGTGCCATATATTGTGTGATCTAAGGGATGCACAATCACTTCCACTGATATAACAAACCTTCTTTTACAATGATGAATTCCATCACAGGAGAACCACCTAGAATCTCTACTCAAAATGTTATCTTAGTATAGAACTCTGCCAACGAAATTGACCATTGTCTCAGAATCGATATCAATGCTCTCCAAATCTATGACATACCATAAAAGCTAGGGGAATTTTTCTGAGCATAGATACGGTGGGGCAAGTGGCGTGCATATAACCCTTGACTTAGAGAAGCTTGCTGTATTTTTGCAAGGCCGATATAAGAATTCAGGTAACAACTGACTAGATCTTAGACATGGTCTATAAACCAGGCTGCTCTACGGCCCCTAATGCATACCATTGGCAAGAATCTTATGATACTCAAGCTTATGCATTTTTATCAAGCAGTCAGGTTTCCATTAGTTTTACTCCAAACTTGGTATATTATAAATATATAGTGTAGATCAACACTTTATCAAAGAAAAGATATAAGCAGGGTAGTCTGTCATTCTAGTTGTTTCTTTGGTAAACCGATAGTTGATGGAATGACAAAATTTGTTCCAAAGGCATGTTTGCTAGAGCTACTCTCGATCCTCTAAACTATCCTCTAAACTGGTGATGATTGATATCTACGTATAATACTCAGCAATGCAGAGGGTTATTAGTTTATCGTTTGTGGGTTCGTAATAGTATTAGAATTGGAGGATCTATCTCAAAACCAATTGGCAATGAGAAGAGTAGCCCCAAAATTTTATATTATTGAGGTGCAAGGCTTGAAAACCCGATGTGGGACTATATATGATGTATCATGGGTTCTCACCGTGCGTACATATACTTAGAGAGGGCATCTTTCTCTAGGATGACCAAGTCGGTGCCACTCTCTCTACGTTTTTTATTTTTTATTGTTTATTTCAATTATTGATGTAATGGGTAAGTGGGTTAACTGCTATAGAGGGTCTCCTAATTTTGGGAACCCTAATGTTAGTGGGATTAGGGCTTCTCTTTATAAAAGCCACCCCCTAGCTCTTTAGTTTCTCAGTGGTTATTAGGTTAATGGGGTTTTGGGTTATTTTAGTTAAATTAATTTAGTATTTGCATTATAAATGATACCAAAGCATAGGTTTTAACTAACCATCGATCATGGGATACGAGTTTGAATCCGATGAAGAAGAATAACAAGATTGGGAAGAAGAAGTTGAGGGTGAAAACTGTATTGAACGAGAAGCCAAATGGCTTCAAGGTTACTATAGCGATAAAGAAGATTACGATGACGGGGAATTTGGGGTTACAATCTTATTGCAGGTTCATGAATCCTTGTCGCAAACTTGCAAAACTTTACTGCAGGAACGAGAAAGTTTGTTGCAGCGACAATAAAATCAGATGTGGGGTCCCTATGTCGAGGAAAACCAAACCCTAGATTCGGCTCCGTTAGAACTAAAAGTACATCTTTCTTTCGCAAAGGGGAGTGATGAGGGGTTTCTAAATTACACCTGGAAAAGTGCACCGACAATGGGTCGAGGAAGGGGTGGAATCAAACCGCATGATGACGATAAATTGGGCGGGTATCGATCTGAACCCCAACCCATTGGAGCACCAAAACTCACCATTGTCGACGATTATGAGAGATTTTTTGATCGACCGGAGTTGTCAAAACAGGTTGGGAGAGGTAAGGGATCGCGGGAAACAAGCATGGTCACGGGTGCAACATATCTTGCACCCCCATCCATAGATCTCGAGGCACGGGGCGATGGCCCCAAACAAGAACTACAGGTCCATAAGGTGGACTCGAGCAATATCAAGCAATATAGGTCAAAAAGTTTCTCGAACGTGGCTGAGATCGTTTTAGGTACCTATTTCAAGGAGATGCGTACGGTTTACGGTGGTTGGGTTATAGCGGCTTCTGTGCTCCCGGGCACATATAATTAGTTGGGAGATTTAACTCTTGATGAGTATCTCGAGGATGTTCAGACAACAAATACGGAGGGACTATAAAGAAAAGTCGAGAACCCACTATACCCGGCCCAATTCAAAAACAAAAGCTTCAAACCTATTCTCGGGTCCAGGCCAAGAACAGAAACCACCAGCCAAAACGAACAAGAAAACGCGAGAATTCTTGAAAAAGAAATGACAACCCGCCATCACCGACCAACAACTTGTCGGAGATCTGCGCTGGTCAGAGGGGTAATCATCAATAACCCTGACCAACCCGATGGTTCAAAAGGAATTTGGGTCACAATTCAAAGGAGAATCGCGAGTGGGAGAACCACGAGAGAATCTAGCGACTCGTCTTGCAGGTCCTCAACCACCGCAACCTGACATCAATACTTCCAACACCGAACAAATTTACAGGCCGACCGGAATTGCCAACACCTATTGACGACAACCATCTTCTTCATGGGCTGTGAATCGCGAGAAACCACTGGCACGAAGACCCCAAGATTAACTAAAGCAACCAAGATAATGGGATTTTTTTAGCTGACAGACGACTCGCTGGGAACAACTTTGATGAACTTTTGTCATCTAATGAGAGAGGCCGGTGCTAGGGGAAGCCTTGGAATGCGAGCATGAAGTATGTCCCGCCAAAACCAATCTTTGATGCACCCTCGAAAGAGGTAATTGTTCTGAAGTTTCTCGATCCATTTTGGGTGAGTTTCCTAGTCTTTTACACTAGGCGTGTTACCTCATTTCTTTTAGTTTTGGACGTTCTACAACGTCAGGATGTCGGTAACGATATGGTACCTCTACACAAGGGTACAACCCAGGGCTATGGCAATTACCGTGGACGGATTCGGACTATGACGAATATGGCTTCAGATGAGGATTTGCCGTTGGATGTTCTATGTTCATGGCTTCTTACTCCATCTTTAAAATTCGTCCATTTTTTCCAAAGTCGGGGTGAGTTGATGCTCTCTCTCTAGGACGACCAAGTTGGGGCCACTCTCTCTACGTTCTATTTTATTTGTTCTTTATTTCAATTATTGATGTAATGAGTAAGTGGGTTAACTGCTGGAGAGGGCCTCCTAATTTTAGGAACCTTAATGTTAGTGAGATTAGGGCTTCTCTTTATAAAAGCCACCCCCCCCAGGTCTTTAATTTCTCAGTGGTTATTTGGGTTATTAGGTTAATGGGGTTTTGAGTTATTCTAGTTAAATCAATAAAAGGAGAGTTTAGAGTCTAATGGTTTTCAATCTAGTATTTGCATCAATATATCTCAACTAAGAGTTTCAATAACTCACATTTATCGAAATAACAAACCTGTGTATCCTCCTTTCCCACCCACGCACACGCACACACACGCAGCTATTAAGCTTCCACAAGATCCGTTTACCCTTTCTCTCTGTGTATGCGTCCTTATCAAGCTGTATTATTTCATGCTTGGGTGGTCTTTGTTCTGAGTTTTTTAGGGTAAGTTACCACTGTCCAATAGTAGACGACATAGATTTGTTCTCTTTCAAATCTGAAAGCATGCTAAACTAGTTAAAGAACTGCCTATCATTTATTTTGCAAAAAATAAAATTTCCTATATCCTGTCTCTGTTTGTTATGTAGCCCATGTATTATGTTGTTATCTTATTATTTTGACTCCTATATCTTTCTTTCCCCTTCAGATGTCTGAGCAATTCAACCAGGAAATATCTTTATCTGGTAAAATCCCCTCAGGCCTGTTCAATGCTATGTTCAGTTTTTCAAGTTGCTGGCAAAAAGATGCTGCCAACACTAAAACCCTTGCGTTTGATGGGTGGTTCATTACACTATATACGGTTGCTCTAGCAAAGTCGCAGATAGTATTGCGTGATCATGTTAAACAAGCTGTCCCATCATCATGGGATCCTGCTATATTAGCAAGGTAGACTCCGTCCTTGTAATTATTTTTGTTTCGACTTGCTATAAACATTAGCAGGGTGATATTCAGGTCCGGTGGTAGGAGTTTAGGTGCCCGAAGCAAACACCTAAAGTGGTACCCCATATTAAAAAAACAGAAAAGCAAAATACCCGAGAAAATAAAATATATTTTTTTGGTCCTTTTGGATTGAACCGTTCTGGCTGATCTGTTGATACATATGATCATAGCGAACGTCTATGGATGGTATTTGCAATGATTTCACCATATAAGTATTTGAAAATCTATGGCTTGACTTCAGGAACTTTTGGAGACCGAAAAGAGAGAAATGAAGCATTGTGAGAGATTAGGTCTTTAGAAAATTAGGTATTGAAGGAATGAGATTAATTTAGAGAGAGGGGATTAGAATCAGTTGAAGTTGATTAGGGAGAGTAAAAAAGTATCTCTAAATTGAAGGGGTCCATAGATTTCTGTTTTTCATTAAACCTGGGATATCTTTCAATAGCTACCTTGTATTTATTACTTAAGCTCAAAAGGGGTCCATAGATTTCTGCTTTTCATAAAACCTGGGATATCTTTCAGTATTTATTACTTAAGCTCAAAAGGGGATAACTTGCAATAGGTACCTTACATACACAGCTTACAATCTGCATTTATTTTTTGGGTGTTTTTTTGTGCCCTTCCATAAGTGGAGCTCAAAGTGTCCGCTTTGATGGCTTTACACCTTTACCCCAGTGTGGACCCTAGTGTGCCTTTAGTGCTTCTGGGTGAAGTTTTTTCTAACGTCATACCTGGATACAGGAACTACTTGCTTTGTTGGTTGAGTACTGTGTGTAATTAATATTTATGCATGCTGCTTCATACGACATATCTCATTATTTTGTAATGAAGATGATTCATCAGACAAGTATGGCGAGGCCTATATGCGTCAGCTTGATTATCCTATTGTTGTAATTATCTTAATTTCAAATTATACCTTTTAGTTTTGGAGCATTGCAAGAGGCTATGTAGATTGACAACCATGCATGCCATGGAACTGACTTGAAGAAAAAAAACAGATTTATGAAAATCCTGCTTGATTTTCCTGTTTAAAATGAGTTTAATTGATTGTCAAAGTGAATTCAATGTTCTCGTGTTCCCCCTCTCTTTTTTTTTACTAAACTAAAGCATGTGAATGTTGGACTTCATTGGCATATTTGGATCAACTCGTCGTCGCATTCATGGTTGAGTGTGGGTTCGTAAATATTTTCTTATGTACTATCTGAAGAAAAACTAACTTCTAAGGCATGTTGATGGTTAACATCTTGTGCGTGCTCTAATACCTAGTTTCTCAATCAAATGTGTCATATACAAATTAAAAAAATTCAACATAGGCATCACATAACATACTTCATTCATGACTCAAGTAAAAGCCGAACTATCACCCGTTTGGGCGAAATCCATTACTTTTTTCTACTTCTTCCAACCGCAGGTTAACCTCACTTTTAGGCTAAAGCTTACCCATACTTTCTATCATGACCAATTGATAAACAAGTTAGCCGGTATATTCTTTAGAAGGCTTGCAATCATTATGTCTCATCTATAATCAAGTTAGTTGCATAAGCCTAATGATATTATCTGTATGTCACATTGTGTTGGTGAATCCCAGGTTCATAGAGAAGTTTGGTACCCATGTTATTGTTGGCGTGAAGATGGGAGGGAAGGATGTAATATATGTGAAGCAGCAACATTCATCAAATCTTCAACCTGCTGAGATACAAAAAAGGTTAAAGGGGATAGCGGACAAGCGGTTTCGAGACGCGAATGTACTGAATGGTGTGGATCCTGGAGATACATATGAGAAGGGAAAAGTAAGCTATAAATCAATAAACTTGTAAGCTTTATATAAAGCATGTAAAAAAAAACGATGACTCGAAATGACCTTCCATGGCGGTTGTTCGGAAAATTATTACCTTAACTTCTCGTGGAGAAAAAGATAAACGGAATTATCCAATATGGACTTGGGGAGAAAGTTATCACAAGTTCACATGCTACCTTTTTGCAGTTTAGATGCTTTTGAGAATGTCTAAAGAGAAGCAGTCAAGAATACAAGTTTGTTCAAAACTATCTCTAACAGACAATCTTATGTGCTGGAATAGCATTATTATCAGTACTAAGAAGCATCATTTCATGAGCTATTGAATATGATATTTTCAAGTTATTATGAACCCTTTTTTATGGACTACTGTATCTGAATAAAAGTATTCCTCAATTTTTTGGTTTGAAATCAAGGAACAAAGACTGAGGTTTTCAGAGACCAGCCCATCAAGTTCCTATACACACAAGGAGGTATTTTACAAATTATGTTTTTCATTTAAAATCTTCAATCTTAATTTCAGCATTCCTCCATCTTCTAATTATTTTTTTCTTGTAACAAGTTAATACTTTAATTACAGGATACTGTACATATTTACAAAAGGAGAGGGGGAAATGATAATGTGACCATATCCCATAGTGAGTGGATACACACAGTTCAATTTGCACCTGACGTGATCTCGATGTCTTTTGTCCCAATTACGTCTTTGTTGAATGGTGTACCTGGGAGTGGTTTCTTGAGTCATGCTATCAATCTATATCTACGCTGTAAGTAAGAGCCATTATCCTGATTATTGTATTTTTCTATATGCTTTTAAATTTCTGCATAATCTGTGTGAACATTATAGTACCTTTCATTCCTCTACGCGAAATGGCAATCTGTTATATTCTAAAATCCCTTGTTTTTGAACAATTTAATGTCGAAATCCAAGTACAAATCTCATATCATTTAGTCACTAACAACTATAAGGGATTGAATAGCTACTTGAAAAACATTCTTATACAGTAGAAAATAAGTACAGAAGAAAGCCAATCAACAATGAATTCGATCACTCGACTTTAGTCTCTTTTATAGCAGACTACACTTGTATCAGATTCAATGGTGAGATATAACATCAACAAAGGATAGGCCACGCGCACGAGTGTTATTTATGAAGTAGTAGGCCTTGAGATACGGCTCGTGCAGTTCCATGTCTGTTTTTCAGTTAGCCACCTCTTCTCTTGCACTCTTTTGGGGTCTTTAGCCAGAGGTCCAATATTCTACTTCTACTCCTTTGTCTCTTACAAAATTATTCTAATCATTCCAAATGAGTAGTACCTCCATTGTCGGAACCGACACTTCCATGTTGTAATGTGTTTGTGTTGTGGAACTTTTGTGGAAACATGCAGATGTTAATGGGATAGCAGAGAGGGTCTCCTCTTCATTTCGTAAGGGAGGACCATTTTACAGAAGCAAAATATGTATATATAGCTCCTTTGTGCTTCCTATCTTAGTGGATAAAGATTTTTCGTTTTCTCGTGTGTTACTCTTGACTAGTTTATGGCACTGGTGATACTCTCTTATTAATATTTTTTCTGCTATGTTTATTGATTATTGTTTCTTACAATCAGATACAACTATTAGTTTTCTTTTATGTTGGGTACTAAGCTTTTGATTCTGGGTGCAGATAAACCACCAATTGAAGAACTCCATCAGTTTTTGGAATTTCAACTGCCAAGACAATGGGCACCAGTGTTCAGTGATCTTCCTCTTGGTCCACAAAGAAAGCAACAAAGCACTGCATCCCTGCAGTTCAGTTTCATGGGTCCCAAACTTTACGTTAACACTAGCCCGGTAAAAGAAATCTCTTGAGTTAAATGTGAATTGGGTCTAGAGAATTTGGTTTGAATGGTTGCACATAGTCCAACACTGTCACTTAATTGGCTGACCAGCTTTTGGATGGTTTTTTTTTGTATCACACGGCGAGGGACTTGAAAGTATTTTTTTCAAGTTTCTGTATGTGTTGGTCACTGCTTTAATCAGTCTGCTTGCATGCTTGAAGTATTGACTTACGAACAGGATAGCTTTGAATCTTATATCTGGTCGACTTGGGTATCCAACACCATATATAATTCTTAGCCACAAGGTCCTCCGGATGTGTTAAAATGTTAAAATGGGATAATTTGTTTGTTAGTACACATGACATGACACTGAAGGTATACTTAACATATATGTTTTGTGTTGATTGACTGTGTGGCAGGTTGATGTGGGTAAAAGGCCAGTTACAGGACTTCGATTGTATCTTGAAGGGAAGAGAAGCAACCGCCTAGCAATTCACTTACAACACCTCTCATCTCTTCCCAAAATCTTCCAACTATATGATGACCCCAATGGAAACTTCTGTCGCGACTGCTACGACCGCAAGTACTATGAGAAGGTTCAATGGAAGAATTTTTCTCATATTTGCACTGCCCCTGTTGAGTCTGATGAGGATCTCTCTATTGTCACTGGGGCTCAATTCCAGGTTGGGGACTACGGCCTGAAGAAAATACTCTTCTTACGTCTCCGTTTCTCAAAAGTGTCAGGTGCAGCAGTTCTTAAGAATCCAGAGTGGGATGGATCGCCTGGTCTTGCACACAAATCTGGACGCATATCTGCTATCATAAGTCATCACTTCACCACAACTGCTTTGAAACCACTACCACGGCCATCTGATGTGCACATAAATTCTGCTGTTTATCCCGGAGGGCCTCCAGTGCCTGTTCAGGCACCTAAGTTGCTGAGGGTGGTTGACACAACAGAGATGGCAAGAGGACCACAAGACACGCCTGGTTACTGGGTGGTTTCAGGGGCAAAACTACTTGTAGAAAAGGGAAAGATATCTCTTCGAGTAAAGTATTCTCTCTTGACTGTCACGTTACCCGATGACAAAGTGCCAGAGTAGCTGTTTTAACGAAGCCGGTTGTTTGTTGTTTGTATTATAAACTGATCATTGTTCCCGTTAAGTTTGTATTGCCTCTGTAGATACTAACATTGATGTGCTTGTAGTCATTGAGCGGTTTCCTTTTTGAAATTTTGGGTTTTTTTTTTCTTTTTAAAGTTACTAACGAAATAAATTTGTCTTTACAACTCGATACCTTGATGACTTTTTCTCTCTTTATATTGAAATGAATTTCTTGAAATAGAAACCGTAACATACAGTGAAATATAATATATGATGATTTTAAAATAAAATATATGATGGATAGTTATGGAGAAACAAGATTGTGATCATGCGAAGGCCAATATATCCTTTCTCTTGAACAGCTTGGTAGAGGAGCAAGTTGCGCAATGAAGGTGGGATATGGTTGCCCCGGCATTAAGACCGATATATCCAACGGGTACAGTGCCGTTACCTGTCATCAGCCACAATGTTCTCTGAGATCAATTCAGTGAAAAAAAGCATGAACAAAGAAGAAAGATAACGGTATTCAGGTGGAGAGAAGCTTACACTATTTGAATTTCTATCTTTCGAGTCTGACCGACGTCCTGCTATTTCAAGAGATTCTTCAGTTGGGTCTTGGAAAGATATGAACGGCGGTTTTCGTCTCAACAAGTGTTCGAAAAGAGCCATTATCAGAAATATTGATATCAAGACTGCCGTGGCAACAAAACCAAATGATATTGCACTCATTGAATCTCCATAGTTCTTTGCTGCAGGGGATTCCCCATTTGTTTGTGATGAGTTCACGTCCGTATTGCTGCTGCCGTAAACATTCCACGTCCTTGATCTCTCTGAGTCCGAACCTAACTCGTCCATTGTAGTAGTTACAATCAAATATCAATGAATCTTATGTAAAAGTCGTCAGAGATGCTCATTAGCTAATCAAAACTCCTTCTGCCCACACGAACATACATTATTTCCACTGATTCGCACGTCAAACACTGAAACGAAAAATAAGAAGAATGAGAATTAGACCACACGTCCTCTTAGACGAAATAATTAATACAAAAAAAATGAAAACTGTAAAATGTCCCTTTGCATTTAAACTTCGCCTCGCCATAAGAAAAGAAGAATGACAACAATGCAGCTATACCTCTCTGAGAATTTGACTGTTTGAACTCGAATTCTACTCCAGTGTAGCAATATATGTATGAGATAATGAGAGTGAGACTTATAAAGCAATGTTTACGAGTTCGAGATGTAGGACTATACGTACCTCGTCCCTCATACATCTATACCTTACCTATCACGTAAGGCACAAACAAACACATCTTCCTCCCCGTCTTTTTAAGTCGTAAACACATTTATTTAAGAATCTTTTTTTCTCTTTAACACTTTTTCTCATGTTTTCTTGTTTGTAATCTCTCATTTCTATGACTTAAAAGAATCTCAATTTTCTTTTTTGTCACAAAAGATAAAGTGCAAGTTCAAACAAATATGAGCAGTGTCAACATGCCAATCTATGAAAAACGCATTCATGTAAACCATTATATGGTGGTGGGGTTCCAATGTAATCTTCCACTGGTTGAAATGAGAAAAGTTGCTATAAATGTATTCAGCATAAAAACAAGAGAACAATAGCTATGGTTGATTAATTTGATACCAAACATTATTCGAAAATCGAACAACAAAGAATAACATGCCGATGTTTTAGGACCCTTGGACCATACGAGCAACTGTCACGGACTAGCCGAGATTGCAAGCTGTCCTGTGTGGCACTCGAGGTCATCCCTTCAAGTAAAAGCCTATTATCCAACTCGATTCCAACAGTCTTTAAGGCAGCAGTAAGGCAACAAGAAGCAATGCAACAGAGAGTAAAGACATCTTTCCTTTGCTAACAACAACTTTAAAATGCTCTAGTATCCAGGAAAGCTAACATAATCAACTGCAGAGTGCAGACATGGAGATTAAGATCTATGTGTAGCTCTGGTACCAAATAATTTGACCCTTTACACAAAAACCACGATGCCTTGGTAAGGCCCATTATTTTAGGGTCTAAATGTTGACATAAACAGCGTGATCAAATCCCAGTAAGAAAATGTTTTTTTTAAAGAAAATGTGCTTGATAATAGAGAACCGAAGCTGGTCATGATTTCGCAGATATATTTTTCTTGAACTTACATGATGTAGGAAAAGAAACAACGGTGGAATTAGTGGAAATATCAGAGGCATATGATATGAGTGCAACAATATCTTTTTCAACCAAAACAATGACTAGTGACTACATTTTGAGAAAGAAATGATATTTAACTAGATCTACCATTCTCCCTCCAATCAACCCCACTATCATCATTATTTTATTTTAACTTTCTCATTGGATTTTTCCCCTTAACTAGAGAATGGTTTTAAATAACAGTTATAAAGCCCATTCCGTTATGACCCGTGTTCCGTTCTAAAAAAACATTACATACCATTATTTTATGCTATATGAGTTGTTATTATCATTATAAGTTATAACAACGCGTTATTTTAAGTATTCTATTTTTACATTTATACTGAAGGTACATACTGTTATTTGCCGTTATATACCGTTTTGCTGGAAAAAATCCCACATGTTTTAGTTGATTTGAATATTAAACTTCGTGTTTTTATTTAGTTTCACATTGGATAAGTGAAAATAATATTTTTCACTTTATTATGGGTTGCACACTACTATCAGAGCATCTCTTAAAGTGCCTCATTGACTTGGTTGAAAAAAATACCAAATCCAAGTCAGTGAGACTCTATTTCCTCCAACAGTACCTGACTTGTTTTTTTAACATGCGCGAAAAAAAATTCATTAGGTGCCTAAGACTTGGGCGCCCGATTTGAATTTAAAAATAAAAAATAAAAAATAAAAAATTGGGCTTAGGCGCCCGATTTGAACTTTTTTTGAAAAAAAAACAATTAGGTGCCCGATTAGAAAACAAACAGATGCCTAACATTTGGATGCCCAATCGCGAAGTAAAAAAACCAAGGTTGAGTCTTGGAATCCAAGGCTCAACCTTGCTTTTTGAGTTGGAAATCCAAGTCAGTGAGGCACTGTTGGAGGTCGAAAATCCTATGTGGCACCTTGGATTCCAAGGTAGTGAGGCAATTTAGAAGATGCTCTCATGTATAGTATGTCTAAGTAGGTGGTGTCCCCACGCGTGTGTGAAGGCTTGCTATATGGGGACATTGTTGCCAAGAAAAACTTGGTCTTTAAATACTTCACTCAAACTACGGGTGTTGTAATATAATAATGGCAAGCGGGGGTCGAATCCACGGGGATTAAACGTATTAAAAACTAATTTTATTGATCTAACTAATAACGTTTATTAAACTAATTTTTAGAAAATGTTTTATGAACTTAAAATCAAATCTAAATTACTAACTTGGTAAAAATATAGGGAAAAGAATCAAGACTTTGGATCACCTCTGACTTAGCTTGCTAAAATAATAATTATATAATAAAATGCATCCGCTCCTAATAGCCGTGGTTAGGTCTATTCGGGTCTAGAATCTAAGGTTCATGGCTAAAACCCTACATAAAGACTTAATCATTCTTGGACAATCGGATCTAGGTCTTGTACACTCCTTCCATGGCTAAGCGGAGTGCCTAAGTTCTTAATGATCTAGTAATCGCTTTGAATGCGAAGACTACCAAATATGGCTAATTTGGCATCTCCTTCATCTGCATAATAGATCGGGGTTATTATGGCTAGATTAACCCTTTCCTACTACAAACCAGAGTATTGTATAGCAATATTAGATCTATTATATTAAATAACTACTATATTTAGCTCCCAATCGCCGGAGGGTCGATCCTTAGCCTAAGCTAAGAAAACTAGTTCTCCATTAATGGAGTTGATAACAGCTTACACATAAAATAAAATAAAGAGAGAGAGAGATACTGAAAAACTCTAAGCTTTATTCTTTCCAAAATTGAGATATAAAATACGTACATAGAATTTCTTCTTCTATTTATAGGGGATAAGAGAAACTTATTTACATTTCCGAAACTCTATCTCTAAGTAAAGATAAACCCTATCTCAGATAAATCTTATCTCATTTATATTTTATCTTCTATCTAGATAATTCTTCTCAAGCTATTCCTTGTAGAGTCCATCATTATCTTTATTTTTTGGAGTAAATCTACAAGTATATTGAATGTAGACATCTTCCTTATACTTGAGAGACTGCTGGAGGTGCTTCAGCTCTTTGTATTTTCCATTATATGTTTTTTTTTCTTTCTATTTATTAGCTCCAACAGTGATAAGTCTCTGAAAATAAAAAAATGCTACTAACATTAGAAAATAATAAATCGGGATTAACAAAATGATACTTTTAGGCATACTAATCCTACGTATTTCTACATCTATGAGACGCCCATGGGGTTGCTTGCACGACCTGACCCATAACCCACCTATACTATTTATAAGTCTATGATTCGGCCTTGGGGTGTTTGGCTCATGGGGATTTCTAGTTTACACTTAGTTATTTTTAAGTTGATTACTCTCCCCAAAAGTTACAACTCTTCACAGAGGTGTGTCTTGGGGCACAACCTTGACAACATGTGCTTTGATAAGTCACATTCTCCTCTATAAATAGCTCATTTATACATTGTTTGAAACACAAAATGAATACCCGAATCTCTTTCATTTTTCGTTGCTTCTTTCTTGAGAGTAATATCATAGATAGTTCGACAGACGTATCGACTTGAGTGTTTCAAGTCTTTATGATTCGATCGTTGTATCTTAGGAGACATGCGCCATTAACTGTGAAGCACCATACACAGGATAAAATCTGTCTTAAGGAAATTGCAGTGATTGCAAGCCTCGATCATCAGTTATTTTCAAATTCATTTTCGCTTATTTTTTGTTTCGTTACTGAACGCATGCTCTACAATAACGGTGTTATAAACTATTATTTATAAAATAACGGTCGTTATAATTAAAAACTATAGCAAAATTTGAGTAAAATTAAAGCAATGTCGTAATGTCTACTACATTAATGGCAGATGTGCGAGCTGAGTAATCTATATAACTCCCGTATGAAAATACGTAAGTTGTATCACTATTTTTAAATTTTAAACAATTTGATTATCCTTGACTTGTTATCTGGCTTAAAAAAAATGTAACATTGTTATAACGGATATAATGGTAGCAGCCTCTGCCCGTTACATCGTTATAACATAATATTTTAAACCTTGAACTAGATGTATGCGAACCATCTGTCTAGACTTTCAATTCCCAACTAGATCCCCTAGGGCTCGTGCAATAGCCATATGACATGCTTACTTCGTTTTATTAAAAAAATTATTTTGAGATGTTTCGGGAGAAACCCTTTTGCAAATAATAAAGATATGCTATGTGTCAATTGCGGAAAGAACCCAAAAAGTGGTTTGTGGAAGCAAGAAGATTCCTCGTCTATAGAGGCATGAGTTTTATTAATATAAACTAGTAGCAACCAGCCCGTGCTCGCACATGCAGAATAAAATTTATGAAGAATATGATATGATATTACCCGCTAAAACTGACCTTTGGATTCATAGAGGAAAATATGTAGAAGTATTTTGAATTCTATTTAAATGGATCATGTGAAACATAATCTTATACAGTTGTATGTAAAAATTTAGAATCTAATAGTATAATCCCATTTGAGGTGACATTTATTCGTTTAAAACGGAGGGAAAACAAAAGTGTAGTATTAGCGAACTCATGGTAATATCCATGTGGTGAACCTCAACCAGTTCTAAAATACAATGAGGTGCATTATCGATAGGAAAAAGTTTGAACGTCACCTAGAATAGCTAAATGATTCACCAAGAAGTAGCTTTCATCAAAACATATCTAATTTGTCGTAAAAACAACTCAGTAACCAAATTAAAACAAACTAAACAGTCTTTTTGATATATACTATACTTTTTATTATTATTAAGGAGTATACACTACAATATATAGAAAAAATAATCAAAAACTCCTTTTTCAATAGGTTTTTAGTTTTCACGCACAATAATCAAAAATAGTATTTAGATTTTGTTAATTTAATATAACTGCGACCAAGTCTATAATTGTATGGTAAGCGAATTTATGCCATCCATTTTGAAAAACTATATGCTCTTCATAAACCATGATCCCAAAAGAGATAACATTGATTATGTGTTTGTTGTAACGATCAAACAAAAAACTCATAACGTGTTGAATTTTTCAAGTGGTTATTCTATTAATCCCCTATTAACATGCGAACATAATAGTACAAATCTTTTGACATTAACATATGACCGGCAACACCTATCGTAAGAATTTGGTTGAAGGCAACTATTGCAGTAAAAGTTGCATGATGCTCGAAGTACTGTACGTCTACCAGCCTAATAATACTTTGAAGGAAATAATGACCTATTTGAAAGTAAAAATCGTGAACTATCTGATTGGTTATCGACTCTGACATAAGAAATGTTGTTGTATTTTTAATGTTGTGTACCATCACCTATAGATTTTCCATTCTTTCTTCAATGCATTTAAAAGGACCAGCTACTTCAGAAACATTGTAGTTGTTGCTGGTGAAGTCGATAGTAAAATGCAGATCTTCGTGAAAACACCTAGAAGCGTTTTCAAACATCAACTTCTAAGCACCCCTCCAGTAGAATCTCCTTTCTTAGATTTCAATAAGCATGATTTATGAGCAAACATTTATACTCGCTTACACAACTTTTAGTAATGGTTAAAGAAATGGCCAAATTGCCCCAGATACCTCTAGCTTAAAAAAAAGATACATTAATGAAAATTGAAAGGCTTTTGAGTAATGGTTAAAGAAACACAAATCTAATTGATCACATTACGGCAAAAAGAGTAATGTTTTGTGATATAATTTAGGTTCATTGGCATAAATTATTTTAGCTAAATAAAAACTTACTGACTCTTGCAAGTTAAGATATATACTGACATATCTACTCACATTGGTTTGCAAGTTAAGATATATGCTGACATATTTACTCACATTGGTTACTTCTTCATGATAAGTAAATGAATGTCAAGCAACAATACTATTCAGGAAATCCAAATCTCAAACTAATAACATAAAAAAGTACATACAAATTAGAAAATAGTTAACAAAAAAACACATTACTCATAAAGCATCCAAATATATAACTCAACTAATTGAGCATTTCTTGGGTTACCTTTATTCAGGAAATCCAAATCTCAAACTAATAACATAAAAATGCACATACAAATTAGAAAATGGTTAAAAAACATACATTACGCATAAAGCATCCAAGCATATAACTTAACTAATAGAGCATTTACTGAGTCACCTTTCATAGGAGGTTCGCGAGGTTTGAAATAAATATAGTAAGAGGTTTGAGTCTCCAACTATTATGTAATAGTGTTATAGGATTTCATGTATAACAATACTTACACTTACAATTTAAGACAATGGATCTTGGTCTGAATGCCAATACAAATCAGAAAATAGATATAAAAAAACAACACATTACTCATAGAACATCCCAAAATATAACACATTACTAATAGAGCATTTACTGAGATTCCTTTCATGAGAGGTTCGCGAGGTTTGTAAAAAATGCAATATGAGGTTTGAGTCTCCAATTATGATATTACAGTGTAGGATTTCATATTATAACAATACTTACATTTATTTTTATTTTACTTGTATCACATTTTAGGACAATGGATCTTGGTGTGTTTGGAACACCATCTCTTGAGATAATGAGATAATTGATACACATACTCGCATTACCAAGTGCTCTTCCATTTGAGCTAAAGATCCAAATACAAATAAGAACGATATAATCCGTGTGAATTCTTGCTATCCTAAATTTCATAATATCAATGCAAAAACACAATCTATAAAGTAATTCAATTTACCTGCTTATATCGCATTCTCAAATGTAATACATATATGCAGTGAGAAACAATTTGTAATCGTTCACAGTTTCTACTTTTACCTGCAAGTACTTTTCATCTATTTCCTTAAAGTAATGATCGCCTTGTTTATTATGCTTTGCAAAGCCAACGCCAAGAATCAACTTCCTTTATTACCCAATGCGCTACTCGATATGTTGTAAACAATCAAAACCTTGTATATTTGAAGAATCAACATTAATAAGGTTCGTGCACATCGCCAAGGAAAAGTAGGAACTCTCATATGACAATTAGATAATATATTACAACTAAGCAGAACAAAATGCATTAATAAGAGTGGCCCAAAGCTGGTGTACGGGAAAGAAATGTGAAAAAAAAATGATACCGCAATAAGTTATTAAATGTTGCCACTAATAAATGAGATCTATTATTACTGATGGTTTGTTTAGGATTTTCATTAGATTTGTTGATTGATTCCAATTTTATGCTAAATAGTTTTTAGCAGGATACAGTAAGAATGAGCATATTGATTTTTCATCGTTATGAATATATGGAAAATAAGTCCGGCCTAAAAATTCTAGTTTATGTGGTACTCCAATAAGATTTTGACTTCTTTATGAGTATAAACTTGAACTTGATATGAAGCATACCTCGTAGGGCAATTGAAATAATTCTTTGTGCAACTCCACATGCTCTGCTATAGTAATGCATTGTAGTTTCCAATTTTCACCTCATTTTTTACATGTCTTGCCCTTCAACTCTGATATGAACATAGGTAACTTTGCATTCATTAATACCATCTTTACCACTATACTGCCATAATTTGTTTAACATGTATAGTCTATGCAATTGTATATAAAACATTGATAGTAAAAAATCGAGGTCTAATTAAAGATATTTGAATTCCAATTAATTTCATAGAATTAAGATTATTAAATGTGCAAGATTGGTCTTTAATGTAGATCTCTTTATTATCATCAGTTCAAAGAAATTGTAATAACTCAAAAGAATCCGAAGAATGCCCAATGGTAGATGATGGTTTCCTGTCATATGATAAGCAAATAACATTATGTTTACATGCCGAAAATAGAGTTTGTAAGCTAACATTTAGGCCTCCAATGCCGAATATATATTAGAGAATAAGGTTGCCGTCATCGGTAGCTAAAAAATGCGTATTTAAACACTTATCTTTTCTGCATGATACTTCTTATTTCTTACAGAGGAGTATCCAGAAGCTTAGACAATTATACATCGTCCTTAAATGATTCACCAACATGTATGATTCTCACTAGAACATCCTTCTCTTTCAACCCTTTCAATCAATTAGGACAACCTCATAAATGGGATTAACAAACTCAAGCATAGTTTGGTTCATCATTCCCCATGAGCCACAAACTCATGATCAACAAACAACCATCTATTTTTTATTTTTCGAAATGCCTATCAAAATAATTTGTAAAGAGAAATTAGTGTGATGCAAATCTATATGTCGATATATATTAATAATTGTCTAATTGGTGTGGTAGCAACACATGGTTCTTTTCTAGAAAGGCATGCACCTATATATGTTAGTATATATATATTAATAATTGCAAGAGACTAAAACTGACACAACCACTTAATAGACATGCAAAAAAATGTACCTTAACATAGTACCACTCGAGCAACAATCTAAATATACACCAAATTAAACATCTCTTTCTCCATGTAGCAAGAAAATCTATAAGATTGTAAGTAGGAAAATATTTCTAAAATCTATTATAAAAAGTGACAAAATAATTATTACATAGATGAAGTACTTAACTCGTACCCAAGTAGGGAGTTTCCTAGAGGAAAATATTAGAGAAAAACAACCAAGATAATAACCAATAAATAAAGGAAAATAATTACAAAAGAAACTATTCAAAGATGAATTTAGGGTATCCAAGAAAATAAGAAACATATGATATGTATTGGCGTGTGGGACTCTAGAGAAAAAAGAGATTCTGAAAGAGAAGCATCATTTCCCACAAACAATTAGTCTCCTACATAAGCTATCCAAAAAAAAAAAACCTAATCAACAAAGATAAATTTTTATCTATTACAATCTAATCAACAAATTGAATAATGGGTTTCAAAGAAAAAAAACCTACATATTAACCCATTTTCTCCTCTAAAAAAATCCAAAATTTCTCTCAAGCGATCAAACTGATGAAGTTTAAAATCAACTCAAACATACAAATCAAGCATATATGAAAATACAAAAAATTGCAGCAACTCACTGTGGAAAAGACAATGTTGAAGCAACAACAAAACTGATTAAATTCAGGTTTTAGAGCTTGTTGGCTTTGTTGTAGCATCTAACGAACTCCTTGCACACCATTAATGGTTGCTTTTGAACTTCTTCAGCCTCCAAAATTTCTTACTTGCACATGATTAACGAAGAATGTTTATGAATTTCTCGAATTTAAACTCGAACGTTGAAAACATAACGGATGATGGCAATTCTGAGAACACCCAATGAAAATATAGAGATAACTGGAAAATCATAAAAATCTAGAGATTGTAAGATAATAGTTCAATTTCTAAACATTTGAGAGAGGGAACATCCTTATACGATTTCGTCATTTCCTTCAAAGTTTTTAAGGAAGAAAAAAGAGAGAGGGAAACGTTTAATACAGTGAGAGACTTTATTTTATCCTCATAAGCATTGCAACTTTTACCAATATAGATGCGACTAAAGAGTAAATGGAGGAAAAAAGATAAGTAGTATTTCAATAGAACAAATAATCGGGAGAACAAAAAGGTTGATGTGTCATTCATTTAGATAGTCCACATGTCGCCACAAAATCCAATTCTACAGAGATTCTGCAATTATATATTTATATAGATTATCTTGAATCTTAGTAAGCAACATATAAACATAGCCCTATCATTCACCAAAACCACGTCTTGAAAGAGTACATTAGACAAACAAATGTTTGCATACTCATCGGGAATCGAAGTGAAATAAAATAAAACAATTGATATAAAAGATGATATTGTGGATACCTCATCCTTTCTTGAATGCATAGTAAGATAAATCCTTGATCCATCCTTAAGGTAAGTTTTTCCTTCATAGTTCATAACCTATACAAAGATAAGCAATTTAACTTGGGATTCATGATTGCTCAATCACTCAAAACATCAAAAAATGGAAGAAGAAAAAATATATAGAGATGTTTCCAATTGAAATATTGCAATAGAATATTTCAAACACCAATTTATATTTCAAATTGGGTCGTACAAGGTTAGAGCACCAGCCCACATCTAGGGCTGGCTAAGGTAATGAAATATTACCTGGTTATACAACAACTTTAGAAAATACATATAGGAAAAAAAAATGTTGAAATGTATTAGATGCAAAAAGTACAGAGTAATTGCATAGAGAAGTTCAGTCAATAATTTCATTATGTTTCTTTGAAATGAAGATCACCTTGCTTATTTTTTTCAAAAATCGGGGCTAAAATTCAACAGCCTTTATTTAACAAAGTGTTGGCTACTCGATGCTATAAATTTAAGGAAATAACATTAATTAGCAACTAATTATTAGCTCATGCACACGGTAAATGATAAATGATAAGTAGGGACTCTCCTTCATCAATTACAACGTATGATTAGACTGCTCAAAGGATATTGCTAGAAGCTATATTATATGCTTGGCCATTTCCACATCATCTTTGTTCATCTCTAGTTCAGATGCTATCACCAAGATCTCTAATTGCACATTCTTTTGTTTATATTTGATGATATTATTCACATTTTTCTAATAGTAGTTTAGACCATTACTATAAAATGCAAGAATTAGTGGACGCAAACACTTTAACTACAGGGTTGCTAATATTATGGAGATAAAAGAACATGTAGTGAGATAATATGACGGATAAATCAGGCAAGTTTTTGTAAGTGAAATAAACTAACAAAAATCTGATTCTTTAGATGCTAGAGAAATTGCGATAAAAATCAAACAAAACTCACCAAACAAAACAATGTTTCACTGAGGATATTAACGCACACCCTTGGCATGAGAAATCAATAATCACAAACCTATACTATCACCCTAAGCAAATCAAGCAAAATTAGACAAACCAACGCCATCAACAAACATGCAGTAAAAATAGTAGTCACATTCATATTTTACCAATTGTTTAAAAAATCACCCACAAATTAATAGATAAAAAAATACAACACCAAGATTAATTATGATGAAAACCAATATCAAACACAAATGATGAAAACACAGAAATTTAGACAAAAAATAGAGATCGATGTTAATGGGCGGAAGGGATGTTTAGTTTTTTTTGGAGAATTGAAGAGGGAGAGAGAAAGATAGAGTTGAACTCACCACTTTTATGAATGGGGACATAAAATAGTTTGAAGAGAAGGACCAACCCAATCGATTGAAACCTCTCCTCAATGATCAAGTGGTAACGTATTGATTTCCAAATTTTTGATGAGAAATGGTATCCAAACAATCAAAGGGACGAAGAGACTTGACGCTAAATCTATGATGACAGGAGATGCTCTGAGAGGAGAGAGGTATTTCGATGTTTGTCATATAGGAAATACCTCACAATTAAATAATTATTAGAGAGTAAAAATTCAAGAGGAAAGAAATTAATCTAAGTGCTCAAATAAACCAAAAAAGAGAACATAATTCTGAAACCCAAACCAATCAAACAAATAATGGACATCAATTGAAACTTTGTTGATTTAGAGAGAACGATTTTATTCTAAATCAGTATAACCCATAAACCAAAAATGGAAATTAATTGAAACTTTGTTGATTTAGATTGAATTTGTACATTTTGTAGCCGAGAAAAGTCCCTCTCACATGGAGCATGAATCATAAGAAACATAGGACTGGAGGGAGATCAAAATCAAAAGAGAGAGAGAGATCACAATGATGACAACCGACGAACAGTTCATTCGCTAGAAATGGTCCGAGTAGGAAATAATAGTCGTACATATATCGCACTATTTGGGAAGAACGAAGATTTGCAACGTTTGAGTAGGAAATATATCCATCGTTTTTTAGAGTTCTCTCACAATATTCTTATGTGTCACCTCCTTAATGCTAGAGTTTCCCTCAAAATGTGCCACGTGTCATTTTCTAGACGTAGGAAAACAAATGATGTGGCAGTACCCCAATCAATTCTACAGAATCGTGTGGAATTATATTGTTGTTATATAGATTTCATCAAAACTGCCAAATTAAACTGCGTTTTCTATGAATTTGTTTCCACACAAATGAGCACAACCAAACTGTTTGAGAGCAACAACCAAAAGCTATAAATTTAGTCTCCAAAAATTATCTCTCTCTCTCAACTCGAGAACTCAACCTCTCTAATGGCGTTGGTAGTCATCTGTGGTCAACCTTGCAGTGGAAAGTCAACTGCTGCCCTTTGTCTCTACGAAGCACTCAATGCACTTGAACTCAAACCAACAGTTAGAATCATTGATGAATCTTCGTTTCATCTCGATCGCAATCAAAGCTATGCAGGTTCGATTTCCATTCTTTTTTCTCATTTTACACTAATTAGGGTTTCTATGTTGATTTTTTGAATTGGGGTTTTGAAATTAGCTCGAAATCATATGGTGGCTGCCCTATATATCATTAATTATGTTAAAGCTATTGTTTCTTAGTGGGGGCGAAAAGGCGATTTATGTGAATGGTTTCAGGGTTTGAGTATCGTGGCAGTGGGTTGATTGTCTCTTTTTATTGTTTCTAGTTTGAGTGTAAGCTTTAGTTCTTCTATGTTGGAAAAAAGTGAAATTTTTGTCACCCTTTAATCGACAAATTTACGGGAAAAAGATCCTCTTGGATATTGTTGAAGGTATGCATTTCAGTATTGGTTGATAATTTTGTAAGTTTATCTTAGGCCTTATGACTAGTGGTGATATAAGACTACTTTGGAACTATTTCCGTTTTCTTAGCTGTATGCTAAATAATAACTAGTACAGTTTTACTTTTATTGTTTTAGCTGATAAGTTCTGTTAGTAGAATTTAATTTAGTTTTTGTGGTGTTTTGGTAGATATGAATGCCGAAAAAAATTTAAGAGGTGTGCTTAGGTCTGAAGTGGATCGATCTTTATCTAAGGAGAACATTGTCATTGTAGATTCTTTGAATAGCATCAAGGTGTGTACATTCAGAATTTCACTTTACTAGCTTTATTTATAGAGTTGCTTGGTGGTCTAGATTTATGTGCCCATAACAATGTATCTCTTTTACATTCAGGGATATCGTTATGAGTTATGGTGTTTGGCTCGTGCTGTTGGAATAAGATACTGTGTTGTAAGTACGCACACTGTTTCGCTACATTTTTAGTAAGTAGGATTTCATGTACTTGATTTTTTGTTGCCCTTATTTTCCATGTCTTAGTCATGACATGCTATAGAGGATTTTTATCAGTTTCTTTAGATGCTGAACTTTATAAAACACTCAAAATAGAGGTTTCTGAGGTGGAAATAACTCCCAAGGGAAAGAAAGGATAAATACTAAGAGATTTTGCATGGAAGACCAAGGAAAGAAAATTATGTATTTCCAAATTCGATCTCTTCCCCGAAACAAGCATGTAAATTACCCTTTTACAATCCTAGTGCTGAAAATACAATCCTAGTATACAAGGAATGCTTAAATATCTGAAACAAGCATGCAAATTACCCTTTTGCCCTGTACCATCATATGTTGTAGGAATTTATGTGAAGAGCCAAAAGAGTACCCAACTTTGGCTAAATAAACATTTATAGTGGATAGTCCACTGTCTTTTGCTATTGTTGAATTTAGTGTAAACTGATTACACGGAAGCTTAATAATCACGAAGAACACTAGTACATTCAATTGGAGGAAGAAATTAGGTTCTTGAGGAACCTTAGTTTTACTTTATTAAAACTTTTTCTCAAACAAAACTAACTTCTGGAGAAAGTAAAGAGTGCCTCTCTTTATAGAACTAGAGAGAGAGGCCAACTACTGTGGTGCACGCCCTACCTAGGGATGTGTTACATCAAACCCTCCCTCTGCAGAAGAATTCGACCACGAATTCAACCGACCGGTGTAATCAGAAAATAAAACCAGGTCCCTCTGTTGAAAATATGTTTCCGATATCCATAAATCCTCTGAATCAGGCTTGCCCACCCAATGCACCTTGTACATATGATAGACACCTGTCTTTGGCGTCTCATTCGTATTCCTCTCTAAGACAGTGTCAATACGGTCAAGCTCGTGTTGTTGCGGAAGAGGAATCGATAAAGTAATAGGTGGCACGTAATCACCAACAAAAGGAGAAAGGAGACTCACATTAACAACGTGAGATCGTCGCATATGCCATGGGAGGTCAAACTCATAAGCGTTCTCCCCAATACGCTGAACAATATGGAAATGACCCATGCGTCGAAGGGTTAATTTGGAACCCACCCCGGAACGACACTCCTCGATATACAGCATAACCAAATCACCTGGCTGAAAACTCACCTGTCGACGACATGTATCTGCCTGTGCCTTATAGGAGGCATATGTCTCTGTTAAACTTGTGCGTACGCTCTCATGGATACGCTGTATCGAAATAGTGAACTCTGCAGCAGAGGACGAAACTGGAACCGTCGGGGATATAGGGGCCAAATCTAGAACTGTATCCGGCGATCGCCCCTGGACAATCATAAATGGATACAATCCCGTATACCTGTTGACAGAGTTGTTAAAAGCGAACTCTGCCTGAGTAAGGGCGAACACCCAATCTTCTGGACTATCCCCAATCGTGGCTCATAAGAGGCTACCCAAACTTCTGTTAACAACCTCCGTTTGCCTATTGGTCTGAGGATGAAAAGCTGTGGAGAATTGTAATTTGCAACGTAAATATCCCCATAATGATCGCCAAAAATGACCTATGAACCTGATGTCTCTGTCTGACATAATAGATCTTGGAATGCCATGTAGACGAACAATCTCCCAAAAGTACAAGTAAGTAACATGAGAAGCGTCATTTGTTTGAGAGCAGGGAATGAAATGAGCCATCTTGGAGAACCTGTTGACGATAACGAAAATTGAATCAAGGCCTTCCGTTGTCACTGATAACTCTGTTACAAAATCCATAGAGACGTCTTGCCAGGGTGCCTCAGGAATGGGTAAGGGTGTGTATAGACCTGTGTTTTGCTGAGTTCCCTTAGATGTCTGACAAGTATAACATTGTTGAATGAATTGGTTTACATCACGTCGCATGTTGGGCCAAAAATATCTCTCTCACATAGACGACATCGTCTTGGCCATTCCAAAATATCCACCAAGTTCCCCACTATGTATCTCAGTAATGACACTATCTCGAACTAACGGCATAGGGATGCAAAGTGTAGACTCGGAACAAATAACCGTTTTGTATAGAGTACTCACCACTTCTCACACCCGCCTGTGCGAGACAATCACCAAAAATAGGACCGAAGAACTCATCAGTAGCATAGAGATCACGTAGCGTCTCAAACCCAAATACTGAAGCTCGGAGAGTAACCAGAACTTCCTTGTGTCTACTAAGACCATCTGCGACCGTGTTTTCCTTTCCCTTGATGTGCTGAGTGCTGAACATATATGTCTTGGAGAAAGTTGAACTACTTCGCCTGTCTATCAGAGGGTCTGACTGTGCATATGGCATAACGCATTATGGTCTGTGTGGAGAATAAATTCCCTGTGTACCAAATAGTGCCTCCAATGAGTAAGTGAGTGAACAATAGCTAGAAGCTCAATGTCATAAGTGGAATAACGTAACTGTGGACCTGAAAGCTTATGAGCAAAATACGTGACTGGTTTGCCCCCTTGAGAAAGTACTGCCCTAATACCAGTTTTACATCCATCTGTGTGTACATCGAACAACTGTGTAAAGTCGGGTAGCGCTAGAACAGGAGTTGACGTCAACCTATCCTTGATCGTTGTAAAAGCCGTAGCTGCCTCTGTCCCCAGACAAACGGGACATCTCGTATCAAATCGGTCAGTGGTGCCATGATCGTACTAAAGCCCTGAATAAACCTCATGTAAAATGTAGTTAACCCGTGGAGACTCCGAACCTGTGAAGTTGATGTTGGAACTGGCCAATCCTTGATAGCCTGAACCTTACCGCCGTCAACCCGTATACCATCAGCGGACACCACAAATCCCAAAAACTGTACAAAATCAACCATAAAAGAACGCATCTTCAGCTGAAGAAATAGCTTGTTGTCCCGGAGGATTCCAAGAATAGTGGCGATATGCTCTAAGTGTTCTTCCTCTGTCTTACTGTACATCAGAATATCATCAAAGTATATCACAACAAACTTGTTGATGTACTTGCGCAAGGCCTCTGTCATCAACCCCATAAATGTCGATGGTGCATTAGAAAGACCGAAAGACCGAAAGACATGACCATCCACTCGAATAGACCATCCTTTGTCTTGAATGCCGTCTTCCACTCATCACTTGGCCTCATACGAATCTGGTGGTACCCACTGCGAAGGTCGAGTTTGGAGAACACTCGGGCTCCGTACAAGCTGTCAATCATATCCTCTAACCGTGGAACCGGGAAACGGTACTTGACCGTTATCTTGTTGATAGCTCTACTATCAACACACATCCGCCAACTGCCATCTTTCTTAGGAGTCAGAAGGGCGGGTACAACACATGATGACATGCTCTCTCTAACTAGGCCTTTGGTATAAACTCAGAGACCTGTTTCTGTAACTCTGCGTGCTCTGTAGGTGCCATCTGGTAATGAGGTAAGTTCGGGAGTGGGGACCCCGAAAAAAAAACAATAGCATGTTGGATCCCGTAGGGGAGGTAAAACACTATCCGTGTTTTCCTCACAAACATTGCTAAACTCTACAATAATGGACTGTAAACAAGAAGGGACAGGTGTAGAGGGTGAGGAATACGTATTGACAAGGGCGGATGCCCTACCGTGAGATCGAGCATTTGCGATGAAACTGGCACGTTCACGTTGGACGGCTGCGATAAGTATCTGAGGAGGCATCGGTTCTAGTACGACTTTTTCAGTGCCCCATAGGAAGCTAAATGTATTGATCTCCCCATCATAGTGGATTTTCTTGTCAAACATCAAAGGCCTCCCATGTAGGATATGGCAAATATCCATATCAACTACTGAAGCGTGGATAGTATCCTCATAAGTGTTATCTATCGTGAATGTCAACACACACTCGTCTTCGGAACGTTTTCCCTGTCCTGGAGAGAGCCAAGTGAAATCAAATGGTTCAGTACTCGGGAACGTTTTTAACTTTAGCTTTTCTATTAGTTCCTTGGCCACTAAATTCTCTATAGACCCACAATCAAGGATTACTTCACAGAGTCTTCCCTTTGCTATGCACCGCGTACGGAAGATGTTGTTACGGAGCCAAAAATTTGGGTTATTCGGGTCGAACTTCAATGTCCTATTTACGGAAGCACATAGGGGTAGGGTGTGAACGGTGCTACCGGTGTCGTGGCAGTGGTTGTCGGTGGGGACCCGTGGCGGAATCTGTGTTGCCGGTGCGGGAGGCATGTGATGGGTGCGGTAGTTTCTCGGTGCAAGGTTGTATCACCTGGTTTGGTGGGTGTGTGATAGGATTAGGAGGTAGTGGTGGGGTTGGTTTCCTCTCTTCATTTTGGCCCTCGTGCCTTGGGCTTGGCGAACTGTTGTGGACTGTTTCGGTGGGGCTCGAAGGAGGCGTTGGGGTGGGTCTAAGCTTGGCTTGTGGGCCTTAAACTCGACTTGGTGTCATGGATTTAGAGCCCAACCCATAAGGATCAAAGGGGATCCACGAATTCGTCTCTTCCACGATATGTTTTTCCACCGACGTAACTGTTTTCGCGGCTTCGATTGCAACTTCGGCAACTGGGACTAAGGTATCTCCGACGACGGTAATTTGCTCGGAGTTTTAACCGCCGTGGCCGTAACGTACTCATTGGGTTGGCGTCGATCCGTGACGCTAGAGATCTCGGAGAATTTCTCGACGGCGTGGGGTGAATGGGGTAGACCGTACCGATCCTCATCTCTGCAAGTTTGTAAGATTGTTTGGAACAACTCGGATTGAGCGCTCACTAGTTCGAAGAACAATTCGTATCTCGTATTCATCTTGTTGAATCGAAGGTTTGAAAGGTCGCTCTGATACCACTTTAGTGTAAACTGATTACGCGGACGCCTAATAATCATGAAGAACACTAGTACATTCAATTCGGATTGAGCGCTCACTAGTTCGAAGAACAATTGGTATCTCGTATTCATCTTGTTGAATCGAAGGATTGAAAGGTCGCTCTGATACCACTTTAGTGTAAACTGATTACGCGGACGTCTAATAATCATGAAGAACACTAGTACACTCAATTGGGGGAAGAAATTAGGTTCTTGAGGAACCCTAATTTTACTTTATTAAAACTTTTTCTCAAAACAAAACGAACTACTGGAGAAAGTAAAAAGTGCCTCTCTTTATAGAACTAGAGAGAGAGGCCAACTACTGTGGTGCACGCCCTTCCTAGGGATGTGCTACATCAGAATTAGTTGCACATGTATCAGTATTATATGTATTACCTACTGTCTCTTACATTGTCGTACTCCGATTGTATTTCCATGGGCTCTCCATATTATCTTTAGGAGAAGGGAAGTTGTGCTCTTTCCTTTATGTTTTTACTGGCCCTTTCTCTCTCCCGACCGTAGTAGAAAAACGCTTCATTCATTGTACCCTTTTTTCCCTCTTTCTAAAACAAGGTAATAATGTATTTGCATGGATTTCAATGCTATCGATTATGTTCATTGCTACAGTTGTATTGTGACTTGGAAGAAAATCAATGTAGGGAATGGAACAAGAGACGTGGAGAGAAGGGAGAGACCACTTATATCGATAAGATGTGAGATTTAATCCTACACATTTCACTTGCAAGGCTATTGATATATATGCTTTTGTTATCAATTTTTCATGGTTAGATTCATTGAGAGCAAAACCTCAAAATGATTTTAGTTTATTCCAAATTCATTGCGATTTGGTTTATATTCCACAAGCTTCACTATTCTTATATTTTTGGACCAAAATACACTTCAATGAAGGACTAAATCTTGAAAAGAGACTCCTGATCTAAGTTCACTTTTTGATGTTGTACAATTCGCTTAACTTAAGCCAACACATCTGCCAAGCATACAATAAGAAGAAGAAAAAATCTCTGCACACTGAAGATTATGGTACTAATGTTCAGCTCGGAACATTTTTTCAATAGATATTAGTCACATTTTCTTGTTACTATATTCGGCTGAAAACCAATAATAAACACACTCTTGCAAAATCACTTGGTAAAGAAAAGTATATTTCTTCGATGTATCTCTCGACTCTGTATTGTACTCTTTACAGACCATTGTAACTTACAGCCACATAAATCTGTCAATATAAAAACTTATGATAACTTATTTTCGTTTTATACAATGCTCTAACCAGGGTACATTTACCTCTATTCCCAACCAGAGAAGCATAATCATACTCCTAAATAACAAATTTAGAGAGAAACTGTATGAAGTGAAAATACACAGAAAACCACTAGACACTAGACACTAGACACTAGACACTAGACACTAGACACTAGACAGGGAAAACTAGAGAGATTCTGAAAGGAATAAATGGAGAAATAATATGGGGAGAAAATTTTGATTGAGAAATCCTGAGAGGAGGAATATAAAATGAGATTGAAAACAAGTGATGGAAGTATGAATTTTTTTTAAGAAATATTTGAGGAGAGAAATGTAGGAAAAAGGGGAGATTTAAAGAGTACAGCTAAGCGATAGAAATAGAAATGTGGTGATATTTGAGATATTGGCAAGAGAAGAATCTGGAGAGAGCAAAAAAATATGGAAAGAGAATATAGAGAGAAAATTCATAGAAATACTTGAATTTAAAAATTCTAGATAGAAAGTTTGAAACTACAAAAATCAGGAGAGAAATTTTGGATTCAGAAAACCTAGAGGGGATATCCACAAAGATTTTTGAGAGAAATTCTAGACAGAGGTTATAATTGAGAGAATATCGAGTGTAAGAGAAAACATTGAAAGAGAAATTTCGTGAGAAATGGCTTAGTGAGGGGTAGAAAATATGGAAATAGTTCAGAGGTAGAAATATTGGAGTCACAAATGTCTGATGTGCAGTGCCATACAAAGTAGCCTCAAACATCTTGTTTGTTTCAAATGATTTCCTTTAATTTCTTAGTTTCAGCAAAACGAAGGAAAATATATTCCATGATGCATAAACTAACAAAACCTAAACATAGTTCCGTGGTGTCAAAATAAATATTCACGAGTCTTAATAAAAAATGTGACCTAGATTTTGGGAAAGGAAGAGCCATAACATGGTTCCCATATCCTTTTCTGTGCATCATACCCGTACCCTAGGTATTTTTGGTAAGAAAAGAATCCTCTAAATCAAGAAAGACGCGTTAAGGCTCATACACATAATCGGGTAAAATATAATCTGTAAATTCAAATATATGAACCATGCTGCCCATTAAACTATGTTCATTTCTTCTTCAATGGGTTTTGCCGTGCTCCTACTTCAACAATAAAATGATTTCGGGGTACAGAAAAGAATCTTTGGAACTGTTGCAGGGCAGGGCCCGGCCCTTTTTCTCCCTCAAAAAAGAGAGTTTTCAAGCTACTATCATCATTGTGTTGAAAATTCCTATCATTACTTGATCGAGAGATTGCTTACTGGCGTTTTTGTTGGGCAGATTTGAAGATCTTGTCAGAAGATTTGAGAGACCGGATAGGAGCAACCGATGGGATTCTCCACTTTTTGAATTATGGCCATCAAAAGGTGAAGGATTGTTTTGAACTGTTTCTTTGGTATGTCTAGTATTCGAATAAAAACAGATGAGAACATAATGATTCATTATGTCAATGATGTATGTGTTTCGTTGGAGATAGTATCAGTTTGTACATGTGTTATAGCCTTATAGGAGAAGTTATGAAGATGATGTATATATAGTTCTCCATCCTCTTAATCTATATCTTTTTCGGAACACCTTTCATTAAGTTTAAATGGGAGAATAGAATAAACATATTATTCTAAATCATTGGTACCTGGAAGAAGTCAGGGTTCCTCTAGCAAATAGAAGTTGTAAATAGAGTTATTCTTGTTATGCATCTTGTTTTCATCATTTATCTTGAGCTGAAATATTTTTTGAAATCAGATGGAATTGAGCAATCTTCTGCTGCTATTGTGGATGCTGTATCATACTTGACAAGAAAAGTGGATTCTAAATCACGAAACGTTAGACTCCTTCAGCCTACAATTGCTACACAAAATGTGAGTATGAGAAATTGCATTAGCTTCGCACGTTTGGTATTTATGATTTAGCTGAAATTTAAGGTCAAAGACATCAATGTGTAAGCAATAGATAATGTGGCCATTCATCTAAGAATATAAAGTGGTAGGCCTAAAAAACTAAAACAATAAATCTCGAATTCCACGAATCCGCCTTCTAGATTTCGGTCATTTTGGTTCATGTCCCCTATCTATATCTTAATATGCATGTGTGTAAAGCCCTCTTCTCTGCCCTAGTGAGTGTTTAACTGAGAAAGTAATGCAAAACTCCTTGTATGACGAGAAAGGAGGTGCTTGAATACCATCTTGTGAAATGGGACAAGGTCCCTTGGTAAGATTCAAAGGGGTTCAACTCTCTGAAAGATAATTCCAATGGGTAGAGTATTAGTGAAACTAGTCCAGCCTACTATGAAGGAAAGTAAAGTCCATAACATCATGCTCTATGGAGTATAAAGTACAAATTTGGTAAGCATAAATACTACTTTGTAGGTTGACTGTAGTATATACGAATATGTTGAGCTCGTGGAGTGATAAGATTGTGACGTTAAACACTCAAAATTATGGCTTCAAAAGGGGGAGAGAAATAACTGGCAGGATATTGGTATAACCGGTTACAAAAAGTGTCTGAGAATAGGTCAATTATGGCTAAACATTCTGTTAAATGATGAAAATAATTTGTTTTAATCCCAAATGTATAAGATGTACACAAGGATCAATCTTTTTACTCAGTTCTTTCCTTTTCTTATCGTGGCAAAGTTGTGTTAGTTTTCTTGCATATATGCACACATGAGCTGTATGGATACTTGCGTATCTAATCCATAGAATATGTCCAGGTACGGGTTTCAGAAGCGAACTCTCTTTATGAGATGGATCGAGCAACACAGGTAATACCAGGGATAAGCTATCTAGACATTTTATCCTTATTCCTGCATGTGTATAGATTAGAAAAAAATGACAAGCAAAATTGAAGCAACCACCTGGAGAATGAGTTAAGATTTGATGTTGTAAGGATTGTCTTAGCAACGCGATTATCTTACAAAAAAAGCATATCCTCTAGCAACATAAAAAGAGAATTTGTATCAAACCACAGCTGATGTTGTTTGAAGATTCAGAAAGAGATGAAGTGTCTTGAAGGTGATCTCCAATGTTATTGAGATCATCTTCACCGAACATCATGCATTAGTCCATCTCAATGTGGTTTAACTTATTTTCTAAGTAGAAATTTTCTTCAAAATTTTGTCTCCGATGCTGACCGTGTATAGGACCAGCAGTCATTTTTGTAATAGACCAAAAAAACATTATGTTCTTTAGCCTCTAACCTTTGAAATAGAACTGACTGGAAACTTTATGTATCTACTGGAACTGTTCCATATAGAGACGTAATATGTGTGCACGTGAATTTTTAATTTGTGTGACATTCAGGGGTTCTTGCAAATAACTTCTGACCGTTTATGCAGGACGTGATTAGTGCAATTGTTGAAGCACAGTCGCATGTACTAGGTGGACCTGTGAATGGAATTTCCCTTGGCCTTCAACTGCCAACTATATCCTTTTTTACTTTATAAAATTAGCAGTTTTTTTAATCTTGCACGGCTAATTTCTGAAATTTGTTTATTAGTGAAATTAGTCGAATATAGATAGGATGCATGCATGCAGTAGCCTATATAATACCATAACAGAACTTTTTCTATTGCATGAAAAGTACAGGATACACAGCATTTAGTGGCAAAGTTCTCCAAATTTGTAACATCGTAAGTAGGGGCAGAATCAAAATGACAGTCAATGAATTTTTTGATTATTTAAAGAACCCCAAAAATGCCTAGAATGTCTTTTTCTTTTTTTGGTAGCCATTTTTTGGCGCCTCCTGTCTCTATAGTTTTTGTAATACTGAATGCCTGTCATCCTATTATCCCTTTTTAGGTCTCTTAGACTAGAATTTAAAATGATATTGTCTAATAGATTTAGTCCAATTTGGACGAATTTAACTGAATTTATTTGATCTGGCCCAATGAAGAAGTAAAACTGTACCCCGTATTTGTTAGGATAAATGTAAAATGAGTTAAATAGATATCGTAATAGGTCTTCTACACCATTACAAGTAATGATTAGAATTGGGGAAGTTATGGTACTTAGAATGGAGGAACTTGATGTATGCATTTATTGATGTAGTATGGCTTGCTCAGTTGTGAAAACCTTAACCAAGAACTCACATCAATGTTCAGAGATCAGTTGGGCTTCCTGAGCTTCGAAGCTTGCGACGAACATTCATAAAATTGACGGGACAATCAAGCTTGAGTGGGCGTCCCCCGCCTTCAGATGCAGATAGCGCAAAAAGGATGTTTGTAGACTATCTAAACAGAGAACTTGGAGCAGTTTGATTATCACCTAACTATATTGTATCCAATCGTCTAACATTTTTGAGGTGGTCAATCCTAAAGGCATTATATCATGTGTATGTGTTCCATGTGTGTTGTTTGAGCAATATTTCTGGTTTCATTTAGGTGTAAACTGTTCAACAGAAATGTATTTTCTCCAAATTGAAACCTAACTATGGCGTTTGTTATACTATTCGCGTTTTGTTTGTTAAGATAATGTGTTTCTTCACTGCAACCTTCAGGGAAAATCTATTTGGCACAAGTTGTATTGAAGTTGAACATAATGTGTTTCTTCACTTACACTTTCAGGGCAAAATCTTTCACTTAACGTAATGCATTATACATGACATTCTATTGCTCGGATACAGCCAACTATCACTTAACTTGCGAATATTGGTGGGCTATCAAACAATAGAAAATGAGTGTCTTTGTGCTAGTAAAAGGGATAAACGACGTCACCCATTAAGTTTTTGTCAAGTCTGTTTGTTATCCCAAACCAAACTCATGTTATCCCGAACCAAACTCAAATCATCTTCTCTCTCATATTTTGGCCATTTGGAAAACCATAGTGGAAAATGAATCGATAACCGTCTCATTTTGATTGGTCCAACAAGGCAGTGATAACCTGAAGACTAATTTTTCCGATTTCTAAAGTTTTTTTTTATTTTTGTTTCTCTCCATCCAAGGAAATAGAGAATAATATATAATTTTGCCGAACAAGGGTTTATGACAAATATAGGGTCTCAACCCAATGAGTAGTAGTGACGAATAATATTTTTTCTCCGTGAAAATGGAACTATGAAAATATGGAAAAAAAAATTATAAGTACAAGTTTTTGGACAGTTGGAGTACCAAGAAACCTAGCAGCCTGTTCGACGGGGTGGGTGATATGGAAATGGATCGAGTCATCTGCTCCTTACTTTATCCAAGAAATAATATTTCTATTTTGCATGGTCCAATCATTGATTCCGAAAAATTCTACAATAAATTTGGTAGGTTGCTAACAGGGTTGCAGTTTTTTTATTTTTTTTTCTCGAATTTTCCGAAATCCGATCCGATTTTAGAACACTATATTGATTTTCCGATTTCCGATTTTTTTTCCCCGAAAATAATCGGATCAGAATTGGATATAGTTTCGTGATTCCGATTTTCCAAATTTTGTCCAATCCGATTTTTCCGAATATTCTTATTCAATATAATGTATTATTTGTAGTTTAATGTTTTTTTTTTGTTAGATGGAGATGTAGTGATATTACCATTGTACGAGTAAGGGTTGAATATGTTGATTTGAGAACATTACGTTTAATTCTATATATACAAAAACAAAAATTCACTATTTTCACAAATATTATATGAAATTTTCGAATTTAAAATAATTTTTGGATTTCCGAAAAAAATCGAATCGAAATGCAATATTGATATCTAATTTTTTTTTCGAAGAATTTCATTTCCGATCGGATATGATCTAAAAACATCCCTAGTTGCTAGTATAGTTACCTATCCATGAATTTGAAATTTTTTCCTGCAATACGAATACAGAAAGAATTATTGGATTGGTAAAAAAGTGAGTTAGTTAGATTAGAGTGCCTCCCTATCACTATCCTATTGGAGTTGCTATAAACAGCAACTAAATCCTCATATTATCCACATCGTCATTTGCTGCTATTCACCTTCTTGCTTAAACCCTCAAAACCGAAAGTAAAACTGATTTCTCCTCCCTCTTTAAAATCCCCAATTCCTCAAAATTGAGAGAGACAGAAATCTAGGGTTTACCAATTTTGATCTCAAATGGAGAATCTTTCCCTAATTTCTTCCTCAAAACTTCTAATTGGCTCTTCTCCAAATCTCACTAGTGTGATTTCAATCAGACAATCATCTCCTCACCTGTCTAGAAGGAGAAGCAATGGACCTGCTAGGGCTACTCTGTTTGCTTCAGCTCTCCCAAGGCGAACCCGTAGCGGTAATTCTTGTCCCCTCCTCCCATTGTTTTTTGTTTTTGTGTGCCAAGAGCTATAACAACAGGTGACCACACAAGGCTCCTGAAGCTAAGCTAATCAAATCTAAAATATTCAGTAATAGAATCCTCAATCCTAGAGAGAAATTGAGGCCTAGAACTATACGATACCTTGGAACTCTCCATGATTCTACTCGCCCTCTTCGCAGCCGAGTCGGAGCTACAGTTTTGTTCCCTCCACACTTGGGAGAACCTGAGAGAGATGAAATAATTTCTGACCTCATTCTACTTGGGTTGTAACCTCCATGGAATCTTGTTGGATTGGATAGCAAGAATAGCTGCATTGGAGTCGGAAACCACCCACACTCTATTCCACCTTTTCTCTTTGGTTTTAGACAAACCATCGATGATAGCAAAACATTCAGCAAAGAAAGAAGTTACGATGCCCAAATTATGTACCAAAACTCCAATGACTTCCCCTTCGTGGTTTCTGAAAACAACACCAGCTCCATCCATGCCTAGTTACCCATCGAAGAGCCATCACAACAGATTTTGACTTCTTTATACCACGGAAGAATCCATCTACAAGAACGAATCCTAGGAGCCCTACTTGGATGAGAAGAAACGCCCAAATTTGAAACAATCATGAAATCAAAAGTGGAGGAGTTCATACAACTTTTAGAGAGTTGAGAACAATCCTTAATAGAAGATAAAATGAGCATCTTACACTCGGAGAGATTAACTTCTTTATCTTCATAGGTGCACTTGTTTCGTGTAGACCAAATGAAGTAAAGGCAGTAAGTAACCGCCCCTCGCCAAAAATAAAAAATAAAAGGGCTCATACAAGACCTAACTTCAAAAGTTGATTTAAGATCAAAGATAGGTCTAGTCAAATGAAAAAAACCTTCAATCTAGTTCCACAAGGCAAGAGCAAAGCAACACTCCCAAAAGAGATGATCAGAAGAGCCCAAATTATGTTTGCAAATCACACACCAAGAGGTCACACAAATACCTTTTTTAGAAACAACATCATCGGTAGGAAGAATCCCACAAGCCATCCTCCATAAGATCAAGGAACCCTTAGGATGCAAAGCATGGTTGCATACATATTTATACCACCAAGGCAAAGGTTTGTGATCCCTAATCATGTTAAAAACAGACCTCACTGAAAAGAGACCATTATTGTCAGGTTTCTGATACAAGAATCATTATTATTCAGGTCAGAGAAGACTTGAGATACATACACCCCAATCCGATCCATCACAACCTGCATATTCTCTGGAATGAAACAAGAGCCGTTGTTATAAATGTTGTGAACTTTACCCATGCAATGTCTCCAAACAAAATTATCCACATGCATAAGATCCTGAAAAGAAAAGTTGCCCAACCAAACATCTCTCCAAATGTCAACTTTAGTGCCATCACCAATCACCCAAACTGAATTTTCTTTAACAATCTCAAGAGTCTCTTTAACCCCCGACCAAATTGAAGAAGACTTATAGTACTTGATCATATCTCCAGAGCAAGTAATTAATTTGGCTTTAATAAAGTCTGACCAAGGTCCATTCTTAGACACAACTTGCCAAGCGTGCTTCATTAACAAAGCAAGATTAACTTCCTTTATACTTTACTTTTCACACTTAGACCCCCTTCAGAAAGAGACGTACACACTTTATGCCAACCAACGGTAATGCCTTTCCTGAGGGAAGGATTGCCAGTCCAAATGAACTTTGCATAGAAAGCAAGTTCCCCACTCAACTAGTTGCCCTCCTCTTTATCATATCAACTAGAGAAGAAACAATATGCTTAGTCACTCTTCCCCCAACTAGAGGAATCCCCAAATAAGTTTTGGGAAGAATACCCATTTTGAAGGGAAAAAGATTACAGATGCTAGAACTTCTACCTGCAGTAATAGAACCCATAAAAAGCTTGCTTTTGCTAGTGCTGAACCATTGACCTGATCTTTGATACATCCATAAAAACTTGCGAAGATTTTTGATGTCTCTCCAATTGCCATTAATAAAGATAAATATGTCATCCGCAAATAAAAGTAAAGAGGGTCCCGCACAATTTTTAATAGTAACCATAGGATGAATCTTATTAGTAGCAATAAGAGCTCGTATGCCAAGACTAAGGACCTCCTCCACAAATGAGAACAAGAGGGAAGATAGAGGGTCTCCCTGTCTCAGACCCCTCCCAGCTGAAAAGTACCCACACGGGCCTGTATTAATAAGAATGGAGATCTTTGGACTGCTTAAAATGGAGTGAATCTAGCAACACTAAGTGTAAGAGAATCCAAAGTTGTGCAGAACCTTCAAAAGAAAGTCCCAATTTAAAGTGTCAAACGCTTGAGTAATATCAATCTTGATTCCCACATTTCATTCCCCTTTCTTTTCACATGTAACTCATTAATCATCTTAGAAGTTAATCCAATATTACATTGAATACTCCTCCCAGGAATGAAAGCGCACTGTTCTTCCGAAATCAACCGAGTTGCAACAACTTTCAACCTCTTAGCCAATATTTGCACTGTTCTTCCGAAATCAACCGAGTTGCAACAACTTTCAACCTCTTAGCCAATATTTTAGTAATGATCTTAAAGATAAAATTGCTAAGACAAATAGGTTTAAATCGACCCAATTATGGTACTCTTGATCGTTTTTACTTAACTGAGCTTAACTAAATTCACCCAAATTTGACAATGTTTGGTTTAGAAATCCACTACTTGAATTAGCTTTTGGTTTAGAAGTCCGAAAAGAAAGAAAATTTATAGCGCATTTACCCCATGGAAAGTATGCTAATTGCGACATAGCTAAAATGAAAAACCAGTAGCTAAGACAAAATGTGGCCGATATAGGGTCAAGAGAGTGCCGAGCTTGAAACTATTATCATATCTGGAATGTCGTCATCTTCGCTTTGTTTTTTTATGTGATTCTCCTATTGGGTCATGTGTTTTATGTCCATGCTTTGATATTTTCGGTGTTCGGTTCATCGTGAATATTTCCGGTGATTTAGACATATGCTAACCATTAGATTCATGTATGAGAGGAAATCTTAGCTCATCGGATGGTCAATCATTTTCTAAATCACCGGAGTTTTACTAAATGTGCGAGTGTGTTATGTTATGTATTGATCTGAACAATCTTGTATACGTTGGAGGGATCAGGTTTGGAGGCTGTTGCAAGCATTTCATCGTCAAACAGCAAAGAAACGTCTTCGATTGGTGTCAGCCCTCAATTTTTTGTCCCACCACCACCATCACCTTCGACTGTGTAAGTTATTTTATCCATTTTAATGTCCAGCTTTGTCCTGGAAAGATGGTACAACTTTATTATGATGTGTGAATACCTTCCTGTTTCTCAATCCTCATTTTTGATCATTCTGATATAATTTTTCTTACTTGTGATTATGTTTCTAGAGGATCACCCCTCTTCTGGGTTGGAGTTGGTGTTGGACTTTCAGCACTATTTTCTTGGGTGAGAACTTTATGATCATTTATTTGTGTTGACGCAAAATTATTGTACATGTAAAAGCAAGTATTCTGTATTATGCTAAGGTTCGTTCGCTCTTATTTCATTATGCTAAGTACTAACAATTTGAAATGTATATGCCAGGTTGCAACAAATGTAAAGGTGAGTTCTATTGTTTCTTTCACCATCTTATCAGGTATGGATTTTCCCTTCGAAATTTGTGTTTATATATTAAGGAAGTGCAATGACTATTAATATATACAAGAATTTCTTTATATAGGTTTCATCTGTCTATATTGCTCAATATTATAATATATATTAATGAGACACGCATTCACTCTCTTCCTAATTTTGTTTATTCTCTGGTTTTCTAAGATATATTTGCTGCTGAGAATAAAGAAGATTTCTTAATGTAGGAAAAATATAGTTCAATTAGGAATGTAAGTATCCTAGGTTTCTAGAATTTTAGATATTCTTCTTTAAATAGAGGTCACTCACCTCCATCTCTTTTTTACTTATGTTATTATAAGCTTGATAATAGAATATAAAAGAGAAAACCTTTTATTTTGAGTACATAACGAGGAATCTGAACCCTTGAATTTATTTTTTGTCCGCGGAGATTACACACATCAAAAGTGGTATTATAGTTGCTTGGACAGCTTCAAGATTGTTTTCCTCCTATTTGTTGTCACATCTTCATTAAGTACCAACAGTTGGTTGCAGGTTAGTCGCGAGATCCACCGATGTGGAGATGCGAGTTACTCGAATAGAGGGGAACCAACACCGATCATTGTATTCCATTAAAGGAAATGTTTGTGACCATCATGACCAATCAACGTCTTGCGAAACCGATGAAGGTCTAAGATACCGTTGCCCACAGCAACATAGAACTCTCGGTGCATAAATAACTCCAATTCTAGTCGCAGCCGCAATCTCGCATCTCATGTTTCACAGAAAGAGCCTCTAAATGTTGTAACCTTGGGTGGGTCATGACACGCCACTGCTTTTGATCTCCCTCTTGAACTTACTGTTGGCAAGACCCCTATCAATTGTTGTCTCTCTCCAATATGGGTTTGATATAAGTTCCATCCTTGCGTTGTTTATTCACATCCACTTGGCGTCCTACTCAACATATCTCAAGATGACTGTTAATTATTACTCCCTCTTTTCTATTACCAAACACAAACTCCTTATCTTGTTACATCGTTATGTTCCTCATGAAAAATCATGGTAATGTTAGTTCTCGAAAAGAAGTCGATACCGAAGATGTGGCCACTCAGCCACCAATTGTCCAACAAACCCTCAATGACACAATATGTGTACCAATGCTTCGTGGATACACGAAAGGCAAACCTTACGACAGGTATGTCTGTGCTAATTACAAGGACCAATCAGCGTTTCAGCATCATCAAACAATTGAATTTTGGTATCCCTATAGAAGAACATGTTCCCGACCCTGTGCTTCCATAAATGGCCCCACGACCCACCCTTTTAGAGGGAAAGCAATAAGATTTTGTCTGAAGACACCTGTGTTCCTTTGTTTCAGCAACCAAATCAGAGCCACATTAGCAACCAAATCAGAGCCACATTACTTACCCATTGGGAGGTATGAATTTTCCACTTTCGTTCACACCCCCACCCAGCATCAACAAGACGTCAAGCTACATATTTTTGAGTCTGACACGAATGAACCACAATGCATTTACCAATTAGTTTAACAAGGGTGTACAATTTGTTTGCAAGAATTAAGGGAACCTTAAATGGGTTATTCTCGTTGAAACAAACTCGACGGATATGCTCTAAAACGGTGGCAAAATCTTAAGATTTTGTGTAGTGTAACTGACCTCTTTTTTCGAAACTCGAGTTGAAGCGCAAACTCATGGACGAGTTCCTTTCCAACTACTATGGTGAAAGAGTTGCAAAGGAACTCGACCACGAGTTTGTGTTTCATCCTCTGCCATTTCTAAATGAGAGTGAATCTGTTATGCACACGCATAGTATGAAGATTGTCCCATTGGCTTGGGGCGTATCTGTATCTCGTTAGTTTGGTCTATCACATAACCTGTTTACGGTCTTGTAGTTCTTGTAAACAAAATTTTTATCCATCATGTTATCCAAATCGAACAATGCAGTGGGGTTTGGTTTCCCGTAAAATTGGAAAAGATAGAAGTTACATCTTGTTGGTGACTTGGTGGTTTATGAAGGTGTGCACTAAAGCAAAAAGGCGTTACCTCCCACCAGGTACTTAAGTGAAGTACTGTTGCTCTGACTAGAATCCTGGGGCATAAGAAAAGCGGTATTCTTAGGAAAATTCTTGATGCTTTCTCTCTGAAAGAAGTTGTGAGGGCACGTTGGTAGAGACGTGGAGGCGGAAACCCCTTCCTTCATAGGGATACCAAAATTGTGTTGTTTGTTGCTGAAACCCTTATTCGAGCCCTTGAAATCGCCTTCCGTGTGTCGGTGAAGTCATATTGTGCCTTTTACAGAGTTTGTGGACGCTTTGGGGGTTGGGAGTGTGGCATGCCCCTTCTGCGATCCTAAGCTGGACTACGAGTCATCATGAACAGTACACAGAAAAAAACGTTTTCTAATGGCCCAGTTTAATGTGTAAGGCAATTTTTGAATTGAATGTGGGTGTCTTGCCAATCAGGTCAATGAGTTTCAGAGGGATACCGACAGCAGTGGCATGTCCAGCCACCTCTTGGATAATATCAGCAGTGGGCGACTTTTTTGCAGGCCATGAGAACCAAGAGCTGCCGTTGCGGCTAGTGTTGGAGTTAGTGATGCATCATCAAGTGTTTCTACGCCAAGTTTGGGATGGGTGGTGGTAACTTTAACCTTCTTTAGTCTTGCGATGCATCGTTGGTTGGTCTTGAACTCATGTGGGGGCAAACATATCCTTGATGGAGTCCATTGATCCTTGGAACTGGTTCATGGGATCTTATATTCGAGTGACTTGTGTATCTATGTTCGCAGGTCTCCCAACTTATCTACCTCCACTCATTGGTAGATCTTGACGATGGAGAAAAGGAGTCTTGAGGATGTCTGAGCAACTCTGGTACCACTTTTGACATGAATACTCTCCACGAATGAAAGAAGTTTGCGGCAAACCAAAGAAAAATCAAAATTTTGAATTCAAAATCTCTATTAAGTACTCAAAGTAAAAAAGAAATCTCTCAGTTATCCTTTCAAGCTTACAATATCATAAGCGGTTAGTGGAAATATTACCAATGGGGGTTGGTGTAGCAGTCTTGGACCATGCTCCAAGAACTAAAGGTCCTTGGATTGACTCACCACCAACGGGGGCCACTCACCAGGATTTATTTATCCAGACTTACCCGGCATGTGTGTCTGCCAAGATATCACTTGCCCCCAGCACTAGTTGGGCAATGGTGATAATTTATGAACCATCACCCTGGTTAGAGAAAAAAAGTGAACAAATGATCGAGGCTAATGACCCTTATTCAAAGATAAACATTTAGAACCGTAGGAGATTTCTATTATGATGCTATCTGGATATCTAAAACCAATCCCAGGAAGCTAGTCTTTTTGCACCGTATTCCGGTGTGAAAGTAATAATCCCGATGGAACACTTGACCATAACTATGAGAACTACTGCAAGTCTGCAACTGAAGGCATAGAGAATGGTGAACTCACGTGCATCAAATTTGATCTGGCTGTAGAATAAACTGCTTCTGTTATAAAAAAAATTACGGTAGTGTGCATATATTATTTCTTGCCACTGGTACCTTTTTTGTATTTTCAATCAATACGCTTCATAGACGAAGATTTTCGTCAGTTTAGTTAGTGGATTTGTACTTGATTTATTGAGGAGACCTATTTTCCTGTGGTCATTATTTATTATTGAACCGTGTTGGATTATTTTTCTATTCCAGAAATATGCTATGCAGCAAGCTTTCAAGACTTTGATGGGGCAGATGCCATCAGAGAATAACCAATTCAACAATGCTGCCTTCCCCTCTGGATCACCTTTCCCGTTCCCGATGCCCACATCAGCCCCAGGATCTTCACCGGCTGGTTCACCTCCCAAATTATCAATGCCCACCTCATCCCCGGGATCTCCACCTTGGCCTATTCCTTCACGGCCCGCCGTGACAGTTGACATCCCTGCCACTAAAGTTGAAGCAGCACCAACCATGGAAGTCAAGGCCAACACAGAAATAAAGAAAGAACCGAAGAGATATGGTATAATTTTTTTGCAGATATCCCGTGCTTTTATCTAGTGCCATACAGTATCCATAATTCTGTCATTGAATATTCAAAAGAATGTTGATTTACTGTACTTTTTGTTACCCAATAAAAAAAGTTCATGTTTTTCTATCTGGAGGAGTAGCTCGGCCATCATAAAGCTGTTTCTGAATACTTTGTTTGAATTAAGGAATGGCAGCTAAGCCTTTAATTTTCCTGCCCCTGTGGCTTTAAGGCGTTTTCCTTTATTTGATAAAATATCTTCATTTAACAGATAAAATCATAGTTATCCACTCTAACAAAAGTATATTGTGAATATTGTATAGGCATTAGGATAGGTGTTAGTTTCTCAAAATCTTTTGGATGGCTTCAAGCTTAGTGATGCTATAAACTTAGTGTTGGCTAAAGATTGTGTAGAGATCCTAACAAAATGTTAACTTTTTGTGAAACCTTCTAACCACATCAGATGTAGTTGTAAAGTTGATGGTGTTAGAAGATTATGTAAAACTTGAGATGGAGGTGAAGTTGAAGGACCTTTGTAGTTTAGAAGATCAGGAGATAGTAAGCAAGGATGATCTATGTATTGAGGGGATACTCTTCACGTAAAACGATGTGTTGTTACTTGTTTAAGATTTTCTTTATCTAGTTATCAATTATTTTTCTCAAGTCAATTGTTTCTTACTTTCTTAACCATTTGCTGCAGCTTTTGTAGATGTTTTACCGGAAGAAATAGTGGAAGAGGATTCCGCAATTTCCCAAGATACAACTGAGACAAGCTCCTCGAAGGACGCTGAGGAAGTGAGTCCTTTGCATACCTTTGTTAGCAGAAAGATTTGTGTTTTACATACTTTGTAAGTTTTTGTAATAGTGAGCATGTTATGAAGGTTTCTCAAAATGGAGCTTCCCCCAAGCTGGATAAAGATGCATTTAGCAGGCAGTCCCAGTCTACTCGTAAGTAAATAACTACTTATTTCTTTTTTGGGTATACATGTACTTGATCCCCTAGAACACTTGATATTCAGGTTTTAGGAAATCAATGATCTCCCTGCAGTTAATGTTTAGCCACACACTTATATGTAGATTTCAGATTGACTTTTATCCCTAGAAGATAATTCTGTACCCACCATTATATTCTTAAGTATTTAGTATACATTGCTGAAAAGTTAGGGATAATAAATGCGGTTGTATTTTCGTTAGCACCCAGAGTAGAAGACCTCTTCCTCTAATATATTGCTCATTATTCCTCATCTCCTGTCTGTGTTTCTCTGACGCCACTATCATTTTTAATGCCACTTCTTCCAAATAGGCGTATGCCCTATTAATCCAAAAAAACTAGGTATTAGACCTCTTCCCTGTATATCTTTCTACATCCTACTTCTCTGCAAAGCATTGGATTGGAGCCTGCTTGCTTAACTATGCTTTGTGATGTACTTGTTCTTATTGATCGTATTTCATTTAGCTCGAAAGCTCTTCTGTGGTTTTAGAACAGGTTGAGGTGCTTTTAGAGTTAATTTTACATTTTCCAACTTTTACTTTAGTCTTGCACACCGAATTTTCCAAGTTTATCAAAAAAAGTACATTTATCATTTTTTTTTTGGATAAATATAAAATTTATCAAGATGTAAAGCCAACTCTATGACAAGTGGAGGGAGATTTTGAATTAAGGACCACACGTCCGGCAGGTTCTTAAGTTATGTGAGACTAACCAACTGGTGCAACCATCACCACACTCGGGTTATGCGCTTCTCCAGTAGACCCGCTCGTGGTCACACATTTTTCTTCAGGCACTGCTTTATATAATTCTTAAGATGCATTGTTTTTGTTCAAATAAAGATCATTAGGTTGGGGCATCTTATTTTTACTAATGCCTGTTAAGTACATCTTGATAATATTTCATTGCTAAGAGTGGTTTTAATGTGGAGTGTTATATATGCTATAAAAGTAGTGTTATGGCGGAGTGTCACAGAAGGATGGAAAGGGATGCTAAACATTTTTGCAATTGTGGGTAAAAATCAAACATTTCCTCCAGGATCTAATCTATGTGCAACAGTCGTAATTCGATCCATGATCAACATTGGCGAGGTGAACCTCATTAATGCTTATTATGTGACGAGCATATGAAGCAATGACCATTTTATTGGTGTGAAAGACTTGACGTTATGTAATCATCAAATACCTCATAATTAGCAACTTACAGTTGTAACACATCCAATTATCAGGGAGTCCTTGCAACTTTGAGATAATAAATTCCATGAATGATAATTGCAAAATTTTGGAATCTCATGAGATTTTTTTTTTCTATAGAAATTAGGTTTTTAAAGAGGACCGTAGTGTGATATATTGGCAGACGTGTAAGATGTTTTCCAAAACACTAACTAAAGTTAACGATTTTATGAACAGAAAGTCCTAGTTCACGCATGTCCGTGGAGGCATTGGAGAAAATGATGGAAGATCCAACTGTGCAGAAGATGGTTTATCCGTATGTGAAACTTACAACAATAGTGTTATGTTTTTGTTTATGTGGGATTTGATCTTGATTTATCCGATGAGTTTAAGTCATTGAGTTTGTGTTCAAGGGTGGAGCCAGGATTGTCTTTCAGGGGGTTCAAAATGGGGATTCAAGTGACCCTCCTGGAACACCTCTGGCTCCGCTACTGTGTGTTACGACAGGGTATGCGCTATGATCTACTCCTTTATTTAAGAAAATCTCACTATTGTATAGTCAATCACGTTGATATAGATTTTAGCAATTACCATTTTAAATTGATCTGATGTCAAGCTTCAGAAGCTGGAGTAGACATGGGTGTCCTAAGTTTTCCCCTTTGTCCTCGCCTTCTGCTATACTAGTGGGACTATGTTCACCATTTTTGCAAGCAGGTCCTAACTAGTGGAACTCTTCGATTAATTTGAACTGCGAGAACATCCATCTTAGTGACCATCGATGTTATGTACCTGCACTAATTAATTAGGTAACTCATATGATGGAATGTGGAACACAGATTTCTCTCCTGACTGCCTAACTACCTTCAATTGAAACAAGTACAGACAAAATAAATTACTAGAAATGAGGCCAATGGCTCAAGGAAGATTTATCTACTGGGAAGGGGCTCGCCTAAACTCCCTAAGTAGGATGAGGTTGTGGTTCAAGAGATAGTGTGACTCTTCTTACACGGGTTCTTAAACTCTTGTCTTATGGTCTTATTACGTAAAAGCTGCAGTTAGTTGCTAGGTGAATTGTGTCTCGTAGTACAATTACTGCGAAGGTTCGGTGACTGATAATGCACAATATTTAGCTATGGAAAATGCATGTGGGTGTTGTGCTGGGATCAAGACTCAACAAACAAACAAGGCTTAATATTCTTATCGTGTCCCTCCAAAGAAAATTGTTACTTGACTATTTGTGGTTGGCCTGGCAGAGAGCTAAATTTTCTCTTTTGAAAGGTTTATTGGTATTATAGACTTCCTAATATTTTATATTTTTGGGAATTAAGAGTACATTCTCTATAGACGATTATGTTCATATTTCTTCCATAGTTCCATGTATCCAATTATTGCTTGCATGCATTTCATGTACTTTATTATACTTCTATTACAATGCTTTGTATGTTTCTACTTGCTAGAATATGTTCAGTTGCTTATATCTCTATTGATGAAAAATTACCAACTTTTCTGTCTTTTGCAGCTATTTGCCAGAAGAGATGAGGAACCCCACAACTTTCAAATGTAAGTTTTTAATACCGACGCGTATGTTACCTTCATTTCATGTTTCCTTTTCACAATGTATCAATTTTTTATTTTTGTAGAAGACGTCAAATTTCAATTTTGACAGGCTACAAGAAGTCAATGTGAAAAGGCTATAAATGAAAGTATTTTATTATCTATGAAGGAAACATGAATTCCAAATTTTGGCGGATGTAAAATAATTTTGCAATTGATCATTTGAAATAGTATGAAGTTTCTTTTAAGAATTGTCCCAAATATATAATATAGTGTATCCTTGCTTAATAAGACCGTATTTGATTTTTGATGATACATCACTAGAACGTTCCACCCTTTATCATGAATCACTCCTTTAACACAAAGACCAACATTCTAGATACCTTTGTTTAACAAGTTAACCATGAAACTAAATATTCTTGTTGGCTATGCCATCATTTTACTTTCTAGAAACTTGGGTTCAACTATCATCTGCAATATCTATAATTCAGATGCATAAGAGTTCAAAGGAAAGAAAAATACTACAATCTTTATCTTGCTATAAAGATATTAAACCCAGATAATAAATCTTAGTTCATCATTGTTTTTCAGGGATGTTGCAGAATCCTGAATATCGTCAACAATTGGAAGATATGTTGTAAGCATCTCACCAAGTTTATCTTTAACTTTAACATGATATGATTTGCAAGTAGAAAACTTAAAACTTAAAACATGATATGATTTGCAAGTTTATCTTTATCTTTAACTTTAATATCAATATAGCCAGATAATAAAATAAAAGAAATTAAAACTTAAGCTAATAAAATAAAAGAAATTAAAACAAGTAGAAAACTTACAAACTGATTTTATTGATGAAGTAGTACTATAATTACAAGCAAGCAACCAGAGTGGAAACAACTAGAGTAGAAAGATAAGAGAGGGAGAAAAGATAGGATACCCTGAACAAGCCTCAGGTCAGACTATAAATAGAATCCTCTAAAGATCCTATGCGGACTTCAAAATAAGAATTTGAAATCCGAAAGCACAAATACAAAACCACTTAATAAAAACTATGGACTAAAACCACAGGCGCCCCTGGTTTTGTTGTACTAATGGAAAGACAAAAATAAAGTTATTCCATTTTGCCTTTTCCCTTGTCGGTAGCCTGTCCCTTAGTGGACTGAATTGATATTAAAGCATCGAAAAAATCTGAAACAGTGGGTCCACTAGATTTAGTCGTGTTGGCCAAGGACATAGTATCATCCATATTATCCTCATCTTCGAATGGGTCTTGAGATTCTTCAGCTGGGTGCACAAAACCTTCACCTGTTGGTGTATTTAATTGTGAAGCCAAAAATTGATCCTTTAATAATTCCATCACCTTGACATGTTGCTCTGGTATGGAGAGAAGGGGATATTTATTCTTAACGGAGTCTAATAATACAGTAAATAAATTACTGGATTCCATTATTGTACCAGCAGATTTCTGGCTCTCTGATTTATGAATTTCTTTATAATTCTTCACAGTAGCTTTAATTGTTTCTACTGTCTTAGACATTTCAAACTTGTCCCACCATCTAAACCAAAATGTCCTCTGAAGAACTGGTATCTTTAATTGATCCTATCCAATCTGGAAGTCCCATATCCAGATCCAAACTAGACGAAATTCTGTAAAGAACCATAAAATATTTCGCCCAAAGGGAGGATTATTTGTTGTTTGACCCTTTAATTTTGGGTGTAATTGATACCACATAAGAAAAAAATCTCTTATGGCTGGAGGTACAATGTTCATGTCTGGACCCGTCTTCTCCCACCATAGCAAAAACCAGGTAGGAAAACCTTGACGGAGACAAATATCAGAATTAACACAAAATAGCCAAGTGTGCTTCCTAATTGGGTTTTGGTAATAGAAAGCATAATGCCATGCTTGGGTATAATCCCAATAATTAAATGGGGTATTGTTTAATTTAAGAATTCTGGGCTTGGTAGGCTCCAGATCCCATTCATGAATATGAAGGACTCTAGTGATATAACACTTAGAGTGAGTAATAGCACTTTTCATGTCTTTGAGGTTGACATAAAAGTTTTCAATTTGTACATAACCAGTTTCAATAAGAATGGCCTAAAAAATGTAACGCATTCGACCTTCTTGAACCATGTAATTCTGGTTTCCAAAATATCTTTCCTTTAATCCCCAAGCATCTTGAAGCTTTAGGTCCTCAAAAGATAATGAAAGAACTTCAATATGTTGTTTTTGAACAAAAACAACTTCTTGTTGAAGTATATCTTTAATAGATTTCTGCGGGGAGGACGAAGCTCCTGCAGAATTGGCAGTATTGCCTTTAATATAAGAGGCGGTAGCGCCTCTTGATGAAGTCTCTTTAGTGGGCTTTTTGTTCTTCTTGGTGATGGTAGTAAACCCATCCTTATCCGGAGGTTGATGCATAATTCTGCAAAAATTCTCTAGTCAGAAAATCAGGGAGAGAATTACTTTCTCCTTTAATATACTCTATGGAAAAATCAAAAGAGGATAATTCAGCTTGCCATCTAGCAAAAATTTGTTTGGAAACTAAAATTTTAACATCTTTTTGTAGAATGGTTTTGGCTGCACTACAATCGATTCTTAATAAAAATAATTGATTTAATAAATCATCTTGGAATTTAGAAATACATTTCACAATGGAAAGCATTTCTTTTTTAATAGTGGAATAATTTTTCTGAGCAGCTTTCCACATTCCTGAAGTAAAACGAAGTAACTCTTCTTTATGAGAGGAAGAATTTCTTTGTTTTAATATGCCACCATAACCTAAGTCAGATGCATCTGTTTCAACAATTTTGAACCATTTAGGATGAGCTAATCCTAAACATGGTAATTGTTTAACATGTAATTTAATTTTCTGAACAGCTCGAGTATGTTCATCAGTCCATGGTAATGAATTCTTTTTTAATCTATTATGCAATAATGCCCAGTCACTTAATAAATTTTTGTTGTAGTCACCAATATAATTGAGACTTCCTAAAAATCTTTGTAATTGAGTTTTATCCCTAATTTCATCAGGAAATTTGGATGCAAACTCTATACTCCTTAGTATAGGAATAGCACTGCCTTGATTAATATTAAATCCCAAAAATCTAATTGTTGTTTGAAACAATTTCATTTTAGGGGCAGATAGGACTAAACCATTTCTTTTGATCACATCTTTCAAAGTTTTTTGATGTTTAAAATGTTGATCAATAGAATTGGAAAAAACAAGAATGTCATCTATATAAATAATGCAAAATTCAGAATATGGGGTAAAAATATCATTCATAATATTCTGGAATTCTGAAGGTGCATTTTTTAATCCAAAAGGCATTACATTCCATTCATAGTGACCAAATGGAACTGTAAATGCAGTTTTATATCTATCTTCTTCTTTAATTTGAATTTGCCAGTAACCTGATTTTAAATCAAATTTAGAAAAGATAATTGTTTGATAAAGTCTGTCTAATAAATCTTTTTTATTGGGGATTGGATATCTAATCCATTTTAAAGCATCATTCAAAGGTTTGTAATTGACAACAAGCCTTGGAACACTTCTCTCCTTTTCAGCATTTTTATTAACATAGAAAGCTGTACAACTCCATGGAGAGTAACTTCTTCTAATAAGTTTTTTCTCTAATAAATTATGAATTTCTTGTTTACATAAACTAAGGTATTCATAATTCATTTGGCTAGGTCCAGACATGAACATTGTACCTCCAGCCATAAGAGATTTTTTTCTTATGTGGTATCAATTACACCCAAAATTAAAGGGTCAAACAACAAATAATCCTCCCTTTGGGCGAAATATTTTATGGTTCTTTACAGAATTTCGTCTAGTTTGGATCTGGATATGGGACTTCCAGATTGGATGGGATCAATTAAAGATACCAGTTCTTCAGAGGACATTTTGGTTTAGATGGTGGGACAAGTTTGAAATGTCTAAGACAGTAGAAACAATTAAAGCTACTGTGAAGAATTATAAAGAAATTCATGAATCAGAGAGCCAGAAATCTGCTGGTACAATAATGGAATCCAGTAATTTATTTACTGTATTATTAGACTCCGTTAAGAATAAATATCCCCTTCTCTCTATACCAGAGCAACATGTCAAGGTGATGGAATTATTAAAAGATCAATTTTTGGCTTTACAATTAAATACACCAACAGGTGAAGGTTTTGTGCACCCAGCTGAAGAATCTCAAGACCCATTCGAAGATGAGGACAATATGGATGATACTATGTCCTTGGCCAACACGACTAAATTTAGTGGACCTACTGTTTCAGATTTTTTCGATGCTTTAATATCAATTCTTTTATTTTATTATCTGTGCTATAATTATAATGCTTATGACTAGGTGGGTTTTATGAAGTAAAATTGTTTGTTGCTAACTTTAAATTGCTACAATTTACTAATTAAAAGTAATCAGTTGAATAGTGGAACGGTATAAGGCGAACTAGTTTATGCTAGTGGCTCGCCTTAGACGAACACAATTTTTTACTATACGTTGCGTGTCTTCGGCAATACAACTCTAAAGGTGTGCCTTCAACACTATAACGCTAGGTTTGATATGGAGAAGTAAATGTGAGTGTGGTTTAGTTGTGTTTATTTTTTCTTAATTAAATTGCTAGTGTTAAGAGGCCAGAGTACCCCTAATATTTGTCAAGTTTTATCAAGTATATCCTTATTATGCCTTTCAAAAAAGTAAACCCCTATAATGAAACTTATCTCGTCCTCCCATCTACAATCTAGCGTCAATTAAGATGTCTAAAACAAGATCTCACCCGTCTTTTGACTCTTCAATCTTTGTGGCTTATATAATGGGTGATGTTCTGGTAATAGAAGCTATTTTTGCAAAAAAATAAAATAAAATTGTTGCAAGATAAGCATAATTTTAATAATTTTATTGAATAATTACAAGAGAGATATAAAATGGGAAAAAAAAAACTAAAAACCTAGTAAAACCAATTAGCAGAAGCTTTATCTAAAAGGACCATGACAACCCAACTAGGTTGGCTCTCCATGGCCTTTAAATCATTTGCAGCTACAAGGCAAAAAAATGTATTTGGTGGCCCATGCAGGTAATACAAATATAAAGGCAATTAGAAAGGATTTCTCTCAAAATATGTATCTTATTGCAAAAATAGGAGTTATGACAAGGTACATCCTGTCGGGTTGAAATCTTTCCATCTCGGAATATTTTCTTTGAGATGATTTTTTTATTATTTTTTTAACATTTTCAAACAAAAAAATGAACAATAATAGTTTACATGCGCAAGGTACCATAAGCAAATACTCTACTTTAACACCTAGCACGATGACAAGTAGCTACCTCTTACTTCACCAACGACAAGTAAGCAGGTTCCCTCCCAAAAATTTAGATTGATATATGGTTCTATATGAATGTGAAAATAAAAACACAATAGATTGGAGCCTGAAGAAAGAGATCAGAGAACTCTATGTGCAACACTGATGTGCGATTCTAGTGTTCCCATATCACACTAAAATCACATAACACCGGGATGTGTAAGAAACAAATATTTTAGCTTGCCATTTAACCGTTAGAACTGTCTAGGCTCACACAAGAGATCCCATCCTGATTGCTCATGCCTTTTGTCTACTTAATAGCAACGGTGACATGCTTTGTCCCAAACATACGAGTGTCAGTCAGGTTAACCACTTAGGCTAAAAATGATACATCTTTTCTTGCAATTTTAAAAAAACACCCCTTTACGAGAAAGGAAAATGAAATATCCCTTTATGATGACGACCTACCTCAATTCCTAAAGAGTATTTCATGTCCCCAAATCTTTAATTCAAAGTTGGGTCTTCTAATGTTTGGGACTATATATGCTCCCACACTAACTTTAAGTTCTCATTTTCTCAGGGTAAGTTACTAGTTACTATATTGTTGTGGAATATATTGGGAGCTTGTTTGCGAGTTAAACTATCTCACTACTACATGACCTCACATCTCTATTTAGTTAGTTTGGCTAGGCAAATAACGAACTCTACATTCATTGAGGCGCATTCATTCGAGCTTTACGTTGTCTTAAAGACTTGGAGTCATATGCACTCCATACCTGAAGACTAAAGATCAATATGATATTATCTTTACTAAGACGTTGGGGAGATATCACATGTATTATCTACGTAGCAAACTTGGCCTTCATGATATCTTGTACCCAACTTGATTGAAAAATTTAAGAATATTTAACAACTCTAGGTTAGTGGGGTGAGTCCCGCATAAATTGGGATCTCGATCACAAGAAATTTTATCAAGAACATATTTAATTGTCGAACAAGTTGGATCAATCCCTCATATTTTGGGTTGGTTTCTTTGTGAGAACGACACCAAGATGTATAGGATTTGTCCCACAGAAAGAGTTGTAATGCAAGATCCCATTGCACACGATCTCTCTCTCTTTCTCTCTCCCTCTCTCTGCATGGGGTCTTTATCTCTCTCTCTCTTTGCGCATGGGGTTTATATGTGCGCAAAGTTGTGGTGGACCAGTTTTCAAACTTCTTGAAGGAAAGACTCTTCTAGGCAAAATTCTGTGGTAGGGCACATTCACATATCATGATCGCATTTGACCATGCTGATTTCGCATGTGAAGATATGGTAGTTTCACATTTGGCGACATAGACGAGCTTAGGGTTTCGTGTCTAGATAGGTTGCTTACTGCTAAAAGGTATTTAATTGTGTAGTTTCACATTTGACGACAGACGAGCTTAGGGTTTTCCTGTCTGGATAGGTTGCTTACTGCTAAAAGGTGTTTAATTGTGGCTTAAGTAGTAAACTACATGAGTAGCTACACTCAATGTTTTTTGATAATGAGCTATCTATTCTATGATTCAAGGGATTTGATTATTCCTAATTTATTATTGAGCATAACAGCCTAGCGCACACGATAACGTGTGCCTTAGTGCTCGTATAAAATAAAAAGGTGTTTGAAGTGCTGACGTCTTCTCTTTTTTCTATCCTTAGAAGCTAGTTAGAACTCGGTGAAATGCACCGAATAAAAGATATTTTTATGTTACGTTGCATTTCTACGTTTGATAAGCATTTGTAAAATCTTAGAGTTGTGATTTTGTTTTTTGTAATATGTGACTAAATTGAAAATATCCAATGCTATTAATTCACCATAAATAGAAGTCTATTTTTGTCTTTGGGTGTTTTTTGTAAAATGTGACTAAAGTGAATATATCCAACTACTATTATGGGAGTGAGAGACAACTATCAAAAGAAGGATATAGAGTGCCCTATTTTCTCAGGGGCAATTTAGAAATCAAGTTACGAAAATGAAGAGAATTGTCCGTTGAAATCTGAATAATGGATCATGCAGATCTATTCGTTGTTAAAAGACTAATTTTAATTCCTCATTTGGGGAAAACTTTTGTTGAACTTATCATATGCACCACAAACCCCATTATACATTTTTTTCTCCAGAGATGCCCAATGATCTTGTTACCTTGAGTTTCTTCAACGGTAGCAACACATATTAAAGTAAGTGGGAAGAAAGAGCCTTAGATTTATCATCTAATATTTACAAAGTATGAAAGTAATGATCGAGCTTGGTTGGGGGGGGGGGGGGGGGGGTTCTCTAATGGATGATGGTTCCAGAGAGACATCCAAAACTGTTATTGAGATTAACTGTGCAAAGATCATATGAGCTAAAATTACCGTAACACCTCTAGTTTTGAAATTTGAAATATTTAACTGGAATAGTGGGTTTCCCATTTCCTGAAATTACGTGGACCAATAACAGAATTATGGTCATATGGGTTAGAGACCTAGGGAATGAGATCTTTCAAACATTTCTCATTATGTTATCTTAAGCAAAAAAAATATTCTCGTGTCAATGGTAATTCGAGATTCTAGCTCATGACTTACAGTAGTCTCCTGTTATTATCATGCAAGTTAGCTTAATTTCCCCTTCCTAGTATTGTTGAGTTGTTAATTTTAGAAAGTGATCCCAAACAACTTCTGCACATTTCTCATCAAGGATTTGGAAGAGATATCGGCTTTAACACCAAAGTATAATATTACGTTGTGAAGGTACTAACATTGTTTAAGTCTATTAACTCTATATATGTATTTGTGATATGGGATGGATTAGATAGTCACAACATTGCAATCCCCTGTATTGAATTTTTCATGTTTAGCCATGACATTGCTAGGAATTGATCATTTGTTTGCAGTAACCTTAGAATTAAATTGAACAATCCAGAGTGAAAACCAATCTTTATCTCTCTGTGTACACCCTTCATTACTCATGCATTCCTCCCTGGAAAACATCTTTTTAGTGTACACCCCTCAATACTCATGTTGTCCTCTCTTGCTAAGCATCTTCTTAGAGTGCTAGCTGTGGTCAATAGATAGCTTTTACTATTTATACTCACTTATTATCAAGCTACAACAACTTCAAACTCACCCTTCAAAAGAAAATTATGTCTAGAAGTTTCAATTCATTGGAAGCCGTCTACGGCTTTAAGCTTCGTGATCTCGAGGAGGACGACCAACATTGAGTCCTCTGATATCTTTAGCTCTTCTGAGTCGGATATTGAAAGGTCCATTACAAATCAGTGGTTGGGGGGTTCCGATTCGTAATGGACTATCCGGAATCCGACTCAAAAGAGCTAAAGATATTAGAGTACTTGGTGCTTGTTGTCCTCGAAGTCGGAGTCGTGGACGGCTTCCATTGAATTAAAAATCATGTTAGGAAATTTTAATTCAATGAAAACCGTCTACGGCTTTGGCTCTGGCTTTAAGACCTCGAAGTCGACCAACACCGAGTCCTCTGATATCTTTAGCTATTTTGAATCGGATACCGGAAGGTCCATTGCAAATCGGAACCTTTCGACCACCAACGAGGATGAGGGTTGTTGTTGGTGGTCAGAAGGTTCCAATTTGCAATGGACCTTCCGATATCCGATTCAGAATAGCTAAAGATATCAGAGGACTCGGTGTTTGTCGTCCTCAAAGTCGGAGCCGTGGACGGCTTCCACTGAATTAAAGCTTCCTGACATGATTTTCTTCTCAAGAGTGAATTTGAAGTTGTTGTAACTTGATAATAAGTGAGTATAAATAGTAAAAATCCCTCACTTGAGCACAACTATCATACTAAGAAGATGTTTTGCAGGGAGGACTGCATGAGTGATGAAAGAGTAAAAAGAGTAAAATACGCAGAGAATGAGATTGGTCATAACTCTGAATTGTTCAATTTAATTATGAGGTTACTACATACAAATTCCTAGCAATGTTATGGCTAAACATGAAAAATTCAATATTGGGGATTATAATGTTGTGAGTTGTGACTAACTAATCCATTCCATATCTCAAATACATATAGTGACGAGAATACGGCACGGAACCGTTTCCAATTCATTGTCAATAAACTACACTAATTAACAAAAAATTAATTAAAAACAAAGAAATTCTACTCTCTATAAGTTCATTCAAACTCAACAACCAAATGAAAAGTACACCACCTTCCTGCCTTTATTATTCCAATCCTCTAATTATCTCTTCTGAAAGAACTCCATCAATCCTACTAACCCAACAATATACGAAATAACTTAATAAAATAACTCCAACAGTGACATAACTAAAATAGGTTAAGTCCCTAGCTGGGTGAGAAACGACCATGTGACGCGTGCCACATCATATAGACTTAAAACAATGTTGCTATCCTTCACAGTGTAATATTATACTTTAGTGTCATAACCAACATTTCCCCCCCAAATTGAATCATAGGCAGCTTGAAGAAACCTTTAAGAGCTTCTGCGGGCAAGCATTGAGAACTTATCTTCGAGTTAAATTATCTCACTACTACATGACCTGACATCTCTATATAGTTAGTTTGGCTACGCATATCTTGAACTCCGCATGCCTTGTTGAGGCACCTTTGTTCGAGCTTTACGTTGTCTTAAAGACTTGGATTGATATGCACTCCATATCTAAAGACTAAAGATCAACTGACTGATAGTATCTTACTATGACGTTGGGGAGAATTTCACATGTATTATCTATGTTGTAAGCTTGGTCTTCATCATATCTTGTACCCAACATGACGCTGAATTTTAAGGATATTTATCATCTATACTCTCTAGGTTAGTGGGGCGAGTCCAACATAAATTGGGATCTCAATCGCAAGGACAGGTATCAAGAACATTTTATATTTCTGAACAAGTTGGACCAATCCCACATATTTTGGGTTGGTTTCTCTGTGAGATTGACACCAAGATGTATTAGATTGGTCCCACAGAAAGAGTTGTAATTCAACTATGCAAGATCCTTTTGCAGGTGTGATCTCTCTCTCTCTCCCTCTCTCTCCCTCTCTTTCTGTGCATGGTGTTTATATGTGCGCAAAGTTTGGTGGACCAGCTTTCGGACCTCTTGTATGAAAGGGCTCTTCTAGGTTCAATTCTGTGGTAGGGCATCCTAATGCACATGCAGATAACATGATTGCATTTGACAATGTTTATTTCGCATGGGAAGATATGCTAGTTTCACATTTGGCGGTATAGACGCAGCTTAGGTTTTTCCTGTCTGGATAGGCTGCTTGCTGCTAAAAGGTGTTTAATTGAGGCTAAAGTACTACACTACATGAGCAGCTACACTCAATGATTTTTTGATAAGGAGCTATCTACTCTCAGTGGTTCAAAGGTTTGATAAGTGATAAAGAATTATTGGTCCCATATGATCAATATCGTCCTAGAATTATTGCAATCTTTTTCTGAATTCATATGTTTGAGCAAGGATTTAGCTATAAGAGCAAACAACTAGCCACGTGATAAATCTTTTGAACCAGCTGCAGATGTTACCGGCATCAACTCTTTTATTGACCTGGTCGGCCTTGCAGCCTCTACAGCGGCTTGCTTTGCAGTCTATTTTTTCAACGCAATAATGCCTTGACTTTGTATCGAGATATTGCTTTCTGGTCAGATTCTATCTGACTTATTATATGATTACCCATTCCATTCCTTTTGGCATGTGGAACTTCTGCTGGCGTGTTTGTAGTTTGTTCCAGAGAGAGATGTTGTTGGTTGTTTGGTGAGGTTGAGTATTACAAGTGAGCAGTAATTATAGCAGTTTTGAAGATTTTTTTTCTTTCTTTTCTTGTCTAAAATTTGTGAAATACCTTCATCATTATTGGTTGATTTGAATATATGTTCAAAAAGAAAATCATATATTTCTCGTTCTTGACTTGGATCTCCTTGAACCTCAACATATGTGATTACTGTCAAAGATATTAGTCAAATTCGTTTTATTATAATTAGATCGTGAAATTGGATCGAGTTTTGTTTCTTATATTTGATAAATTGTACTTCCAGTGGCTTGCATTATACCGAATTGGACGGTCAGCAATGATTTAGGTGCTTATTTGCTTACCTCATGTTTGGTTTCAGAAATAATATGGGAGGAAGTAGTGAATGGGACAACCAAATGATGAATTCATTGAAAAACTTTGATCTTAACAGTCCGGAGGTCAAACAGCAGTTTGGTAAGTATTAAATAAATTACTTATTACTTTCTTCTTGCTGCACCGAAACTTCTGCGTCTCTGACCAACCTACATATTTACTTGGATAGCTTCTTGTTCAGCTCTAAAGTTTACTGGTATATAAGTGGCATGTGCAGGATATGGTTGTTCATTTTACGCATTATTGCTATAGATAACTTGTTTACATGTCTACATTTTGCATGTCCGGAAAATTCTAAGTTTTGGAACGGGAAATAAAGTGATGACAATCATATTCTTTATGATTAATTTTTTTTTGTAATCAGTTTCGTGTATAACTCGGACACAGTAGTAATTGATATGTTGCATTTAGTCAGGACTCAGTAGCATATTATCATCCCTCTAACTGAATTAGTGTCAATTATATATTTATGCAGTGAACTGATGTACTTTTTATTGTAAAAATAAATTTGCAGACCAAATTGGGCTAACACCAGAAGAAGTTATTTCTAAAATTATGGCTAATCCGGAAGTTGCTATGGCGTTTCAGAATCCAAGAGTACAAGCTGCTATAATGGATGTAAGTCACTACTTCAGTTGTCTCGAGTGTGTTTATATATCAATTTTCTAACATTTTATTCGTTTTCCAGTGTTCACAGAACCCTATGAGTATTGCAAAGTACCAAAATGACAAGGAGGTCAGTGCCTATTTCTGATTCCCAACTAATCGTTCTTAGTCTTCATAATCTAGTTTAATATTGTACTCGAATGGAGTATCCATGTACTTTCTCCCATTTTCTGGACCCTGAGCTACCACAATGTCAAAAAATAGTTATAGTGCCTGAGAAAGAGAAACATTGACAAAATGATCACACAGACATAAGGTCAATGATTTTCCAATTTAGTTCATGGGGAATCAATGTGTATATTCCAATTTAGAAATTTCTTTGACGGCCCTGTATTTGTCATTTTCCTAAATTATGATTGTGGGGCGAGGTTTGAAGACCTGGTGGTGAGATGGACGAACTAGCTCTTTCGGATCTGATGTGAACCCGAGTATTATCAATTTTGATGTTGTTTTTTTTTTTTTTTTTTTTTTTTTTTGCGTTCGAGTTGTAATCTTTCACCTAGGAAAATTTTCTCACCAAAAAGTAAAAAAAGAAAGAAATAGAACAGAAAAAAAGCACTAATCCTTTCACTTTCACATCTTTCTCTTGGGGATTGCTTCAGTTAGTAATTTGTTTAGGGGGCTGGTCTTCCCTTGATTATCTAGGAAGTTAAAAGCAGTCCGTTTATACATCCTCAAAATAATCTCGGAGAAATGCACTTTTACTCACTCCATTGTTGACGGTGTCACGTGTCGGTTTACACATCCTGCTAGTTTATTCGTTCAGAGACACCTAAAGCCCAATATTTGCCTTTGCTAGAGTGAGCATGTCTTTTTCCCTTGATTCGTTCCACTGTGTTTATGCCAACAGAAACAAAAACACTGAGCACAAAAATGAAAAAAAGAACACGACGACTCATATTAACCAAGCGAGGAATTTATTGATTAATAAATGGAGAGATTGCTAACTAAGGATCCAAAATGTTTTAGTTTCTTTAAGATAATCGATCCCTAGTATGGATAGCTCCAATGGGACGTTGCAAGGAAGATGAGCGTTGGTTAATATTTAATGATATAGTGCTGACAGTTGCCAGCTCGAGGGTGGATATTGTCAATAATGACTGGAACTTTTAAATACGACACTAGTATCAGAAATTTAATTTATTAGTATTAAAAATTTCATCTATTAGTTACAGTCGGTCTCTTTGCATGCCAAAACCTGAGATGGCCATAATCTATGTGTATCTGTGCCAAGTGTTTTCTCTTGTTCCTTTTCCCCTTGACTAGCCACTTATTTTCATTTCTCGATAATGCTAATAATAACTTCTTTGTTTTGTATTCCAGGTAATGGATGTTTTTAACAAGATATCACAACTTTTCCCTGGTGCGACCGGGTCATTCTGATTTCCTCTCTATGGCCAAAGACATTTATCCTGAGCTAAACGGAGAAGACATCAGCTATTTGAGTTATGCTACACCGTGGGTGTTCATGCTATCTTGCCTGTAGATAAGACTACCAATTCTTACAAGTCGTGGCAATTCAAGATTGCTTCGAAAGATAAAGAAATATAAAAAAAGGGTGTTTGAGGCGCTGGCATCCCCCCTCTTTTTTTTTCTTTTTTTTTTCTTTTCTATCATTAGAAGCTAGTTGGAACTGGGTGAGATGTCCTTCAGTTTAGGTTTTTCGCTTGCTTATGTCGTCTGAATAGAAGACGCTTTTATAGTAGGTTGCATTTCTTCGTTTGATGCACTTGTAAAATCTTAAGAGTTTTAATTTTGTTCTGTTCTTTTGTAATATGGTGACAAAATTGATTGTATCAGATGTTGGTACTTCACAATATGTAGAACTCTCTCTCTCTCTCTCTCTCCGTCTCAATACTCCCAATGATCTCTGGCAATATACAAATTGCTAGTCGACTCCATTTTATTTCCGACGATAGGAGCCCGAGGGGCCAGGACATGTTTAAAATCTCGTACTTTTTAACTCACGAGTTGTTGCTCTTATCTTATAGGAATTTTTTAGTATGTAATTTTTGAGTGCATTGTGTACAAGGAAGCAATGGACCTACTACTAATGCGAACCCGTAATGGTAAATCTCGCAGTATTTGAATCATTTATGGTCTTCTTGATTGTTTATACCTAACTGAGCTTTAACCAAATTCATTCAAATTTGAGTATGTTAGGTTTAGAAGTTTGAAAGAAAGATTGATTGCGCATTGACCCCATGATTTATTTTTCCGAATAAGTGTACTAGCATCTTTGATTGGTGCCATCCCTCATTTTCCTGTCCCATCACCACCCTCGATTATTTAAGCTATTTTCATATGTAAATTTATTTATTTTTTAATCATTCTGACAAGGTTTCTTACTTCTGATTATGTTTCTAGATTCTGGATTGGAGTTGCTGTTGTAGCTGGTGTTGGGCTTTTGGCACTATTTTCCGTAGGTGAGAAGCTTAACAATCATTTTAAACGTTTTATTGCAAAATTATTTTATATGTTACAACAAGTGTTCTGCAGTATTTTATTATATTAACAATCTGAAATATATTTGGCAGGAAACAAGAAAGGTATAGGTGAGTTGTATTGATTATTTTCGCCTTCTTACCAGGTAAAGATTTTCCCTTCTGAATTTGTGTTGGTGTATTAAGGAAGTGCAAGGAGTAAGGACATGTGCCCAATTTCATTATAAAGGTTACATCTGTCTATATGGACCAATAATGTAGTATATCCGTAGCAGATCATTTTCTGTAATTTACATGACACTTATTTGTTCAGATACACGATCCTTAGGCGCAACCTCTCTATATTATAGCCGATGATGACACACATTCTCTTTTTCTAATCTTTTTTATGGATTCTTACTTCTGATTATGTAAATTAAAAGAAAACCTTTCATTTTGAGTACACAATAAGGCATCCGAAACATAGAATTTACATTTTATTCATGGAATTTATTCACAAGAACCGCTTGGACAGCTTCAAGATCCTTCCCTTCTATTTTTCGATTCATCTTCATTAAGTAACAATAATTGGCTGCACAAAAGTCGAAAGATCCACCATGGGGAGATGCGAGTTACTCAGGTAGGGAACTCTGAGAACCAACAAGGTCTTGCAAAATCGGCGAAGGTCTCGGGTACTGTCACCAATAAAAACTAACCGTAGAGTGCTCCTGACACATCGGTGTAACTCCAACCCTAGTCTCAACTGCGCCTCATGCCCCATAGAAAGAGCTGCCGACTGCTGTGACCGAGGATGTGACATTATGTGCCACTGCTTTGTAGTAATTATTGTTGGCAAGATCCCTATCCTTAGCCCATTGTTCCTTCTCTCCAATCTGTGTTTTGCATAAACTCCTTTGTTGCGTTGTTTGTTTCCAGCAACTTGCCATCCCGCTCAGCGTATCTCAAGGTGGTGCATGTTATTATTACTTCCACCTTTCTATACCCAGATAGATATTTCCTTCTCTTGGGATATCGTCGAGTTCCTCACCATGAATTATGGCATAGCCGAATAAATCTAGACGAGTTAGCTGCCCCTCCATGAAAGAAAGCCGGTTACCGAAGATGTGGCCTCTCAACCATCAGCTATCCGATAAAACACCCAAGGGATGCTATGTGCTAACAAAGCTTTGCCGATAAGCGAAAGGAAAACCTTACAACTAGCACTTATAGGTCAATTAAGAATGTGTTCATCCAGCGGAATGACATCCAAATAAAAGAATGTGTTCCCTCCCTGCGATTCCATGAAGTGCCCCACAACTTCTTTTCGAGGGAAAACAATACGACTTTTGTCTGTCCTTCATTCTTTCATTTCAGCAACCAAATCTAAGCCACAATGCTTACCTGGTGGCAGGTGGTAGGTAATGAGTTTTCTACATGGTTCACGCCTCCACAGATCACCAACAAGACGTCAAGCTACATCTTTTTAAATTTGACAGGAAACGGTCCCTGATGCCTTTATCTATTGGTTTAGCAAGGGTAGACAATTTTTACAATCTGCATGAACGAAAGGGACCTTAAATGGGTTATTCTCGTTGAAACAAAATCACCGGGTTTACTCTAAGATGGTGGGAGAATCTCAAGCCTTTATGTGTTGATAACGGACACCTCTTATTCAGGAATAGTTGAAAATAAAGTGCAAACTCATGGTGAAAGAGTTTGGAAGGAAGTAGTCTACCATTTTTCGCTTCATCTACTGCCATTTCCAAAAGAGAGGGAATCCATTACGCACGTGCATAGCGTGGAGATTGCTCATCAGCTTAGAGTATATCCCGTCAGTTTATTCAATAACATAACCTGTTTCGGACCCGGTAGTTCTTGTAAGCATTAACTTTATTCCCCACACTAGCATAATTGATCAAAAAACCCAGAAAGATAGAGCTCACATCTTGTTGGGGGGGTTTCGAGGGCATGCACTTAAGCAAAAGAACGTTACCTCCTATTTGGCAAGTATCGCTAGTTTGAGTGAATATGGGTGTCAATGTTAACTCGGTGTACAAATATGCAGAATTTTCTCAAAAATTTGCTCAACAATATCCTCTGGCAAATTTTGTATGTGTTATATCTGAAAAAGGGTGTGTGTTTTTTTTTTTTCTTAAGCAACTAAAGTTACTGAAGCAAAATTGTCAATTTTGAATTCTCCTGAGGAATTAATTTTTCTTCAGAACTAAGTTTTTTAAAGAAGACTCATTGATATCTTCGTAAACATGCAAGGTGCTTTCTTAAGCAACTAAAGTTACTGAATGCATTTATAAGCAGGAAATCCTGGTCCTGCCACGTCTATGGATCCTTTGATGAATTTTTGGAAGATCCATTTGCGCAGAAGATAATATTTTTGTATGTGAAACTTTCAACAATATTTCCATGTTTTGTTTCGATAGAATTTGATCTTGAGTTTTCTGATGAGTTTAACTCATTGACTTTGTGTTGCTACAGAGTAGGCACTATGATCTACTTGTTCTTTATTCGAGAAGATTGCACTATTATATAATCAATCACACTAAGATAGGCTTCAGCAGTTTCCACTTTAAATTGATTTGATGTGAAGCTTCAAAAGTTATACTGGAACTGATATTGATGTAAACCGATTATGTGGAAGCCAATAATCAAGAAAAACATCAGTTTAACAAAATGAAATGAATTAGGTTCTTGAGGAACCCTAATTTTATCAATTAGAACTCTTGTTCTGAATAACTGAATTAACTAACTTCAAATCATCAACTTTAACAACTAAAAAAAATAAAGAACATAGCCTCCCTTTTATAGAACATAAGGGGGTGGAAATTCTAATTAGGAATATTCTACAAACTGAGAAAAATACCCCTTTAACCTTGTGTTGGTTAATTAAGAACTCCCTGAAACTTATTAAGCATAAATATAAATATAAATAGTCCGTTGACATGTGAGAAACGATCATGAGATATAATTCACATCAAACCCTCCGTCTTCGGAAGATTTTGACCACGAAATCAACAAATTTTGGAATATCACGGAACTCGGAACTCTTTGATGCGGCCTACCCATCTTCAAACTTTGAATTGTACCGCGAAATTTACCGAAACCCAAGATCGTACCCAAGAGCGGGGGTACCATGTTGTCACTAGCATCCTTAAGTCGATCATCACCCAAAACTGAAGAAAACTTTGTGATTCGCTTCTCGAAACTTGCTAAAAAGCCCTCCCAAAATGGATCAACGAACTCTTTCTCAACTGTCACTCTATCGAGCGTCGAATCTGCAAAACCGCAAATTGGGTTTTCAATTGCAACCGTAGCATCGCCTAGAGCTTTGTTGGGCATCACCCACTGGGCCAGAGAGAGAGGTTCTTGTCCTACAATTGTCTCTCTCATCGTTCTGAAAATTGTAACTGATTTTTGTAGAGTTTGCGAACCGGCGTTAATTCCGGTTGAATCCGTTTCTGAATTTGTTGTTGTGATGACGGCAGTCGTAACGACTATCGAAACCCTGGGATCGCTGGTTGTCATGTTAACGATAACCTTGCCTTCGTCGGTGCCACTCGCGGCTCCGATTGTCGGAACTCCGTCACTTCTCCCAATTCGGCACGTGGGTTTTCCTTGTCCGTGTTTTCCGTTACGGTTTTGGTACTCCCAACTTGGGGGTTGCTCTCCAATACACCTAGAGGAGAGGGTTGAGGTAGTGGTAGTTGTAACGTGTCAGAACTTACGGTGATGTTGACGAACTCGCCAAGTTGATTCTTAAGTGTCGCGATTGCTTGCGCGGTATTTTTGGTATCATTTTCCGCCGTAGCTTTTGTACGAGACATGGTAGATATCGATAAGTCGACTTTTCCTGAAACTCTAAACATCATTCAATTGTAACCGTAGCAACGCAAAAACTACTGTAGTAGTTACCCGAAATCACTGTAGCAGTATCCTAGCAGCCCCCAAAATCACTGTCGCAGTAACCGAAAACAATGAAGCAGTTCCAAAAATCACTGTAGCAGTTGGTGTAAAAATAATCCGCAAAATTTATCTTGCTTTGGGACCAATTTGACGTAAAATCAAGTCGCGGAAGTGGAAACTTGAAGATTACGAAAACCTAATTGAAATTAGGGTTTTCTCTACTAAACTCAAAACTCAATAAAAACTAAATTATGGCTAAACCTGAAGCTTTATTTAATAGCCACCGAGAAACAAATAATCTAAACCTTCCCTTTTTATAGAACACAAGAGGGGGGTTAGAATTAGGAACCCTAATTCTAATTGAAATAGAATTTTGCTTAAATTGGGAAACTGCTAATAACCTAGGCTGGGCCTCTCCAGCAGGCTTTAAGCTAAAGGCTAAAATACAAAACATTAAATAAACATAAGTCATACGGTGGGTGGACAACCCTTTGAGGGATGTGTCACATCAGATATACTCTTATTGGGCACTGGTTTTCTTTTTTATTCATCACATGGCTGGTCATGGGTGTTATAAGTTTTTTCCTTTATCCAGGCCTTATGCCACGGACTAGTTGGACATTGTGATGGAATGTGGAAGATAGATTTCTCCCCTGAATACTACCTAATTGCCTTCAACTGAAACAAGTAAAAGTAATGAAATTACTCGAAATGAGACCAATGGATCGAGGAAGATTTATTTTCTGAGAAGGAACTCGATTGTTCTCCAAAGGAAGATGAGGCTGTGGTCCAAATAGATAGATTCATAATTACAACCCTTCTTACGTGATTTTTTTCTTCTTCATAGTGCAACTCCTTGCTCAACAATTGGGCCTCAAATGTTACGTTCTATTAGCATGAAAGCTCCTAATTATAGTCAAAACCATGATGATAATCAAAGTGATAGAAAATTGTTCGGTGGAAGATAAAGAATTGATGATCAATCAAGTAAAAAAATCATTTTCAGTTAAGAAATTACAAATTTTGTTAACACTTTATTAAAAAGAATTACACAACAGTTGAGGCCATAAACAATATTTATAGAGATCTAGCAAGATTTTCTAAATCTTTTGAATTTCCATAAAATTTTCTCGTTAAAACAAAACTTACCAAAAAGAAACTCCTATTACTAATTTGAAATAAAATATCAGCCAAAATATTTTAAATAAAGTCCTAATGAAAGTTATCTAAACAATAATAGTATAATTCAAAAATATAAATAAATTTAGATGAGGGTGCCTCGGGAATTGTGTGTCACGTGTCTCAGTGTACCCTCACATCAAACGCCCCTCCTTTTAAAGAATTTGACCACGAACTTTGATGGTTTCTTTAGGTTTCCTGAATAGTAACGACGCTCTTCAATGATTGAATCCTCTCACATAACTCTCTAACGCATACAAAAAAATACTTAAAATTCTCATCTACAATCGTTAAAAACAACCAACGATTTCACGGTGACATCTGCAGCAGCGAAACATCATGCTAGTGATATTGAGCCATAAATTCCTTCCAAATACAATTTGATATGAGACTCGGCTCCACCTAATCGATTAGTAATTGGGGTTGACAAAAATTAAGAAAACTTTCGTCCTCCTGTTCTTTACCCATATTTTCAACTTGAACGTTGGGTGGGTTAAGCTGTAAAAGCTCCCTAACTGCTCATTATGTCATGACCCCACTCTACGGTTACCGATATTATTCCCACTTAACCACTACTGGAGTGTGAGATTTTTCTTCCTAAGAAAATTCCTCGGTGACATGCAGAGTGAAATCTTAACTTAAGGACCATACACCTAGTTGGATCTTAAACGATGCGGGACTAAACCATTGGTGCTACCATTACTGCTAATGGGTTAGGCGCCTTTCCAATACCCGCTCAGCCGGGGTGTTACAGTCCACCCACCTTTAAGATCGAGCCGTCCCTGACTCTGAATGTCATGTTTGTCGCGCACCAAAATCTATTTTCTGATAAAAATTATTAAGCAAATCCTAAGACTTAACAAGTCGGGCATCCCACGGATGAACCCCACAGATGTAATATATTTATAAAGAAATTAACTACATCTACTTACCAATGAAACGCAGCAGAAATAACACAATTATTGAATAAAATTCTCAACAAAATTCACTAAAGAGAAAATAAATTACGACAATGAAATCTGAAATAAATATCATAAATACCCTACGACACAGCTCATCGATTCAATAGAACTCCAAAGAATCCCGAAATGATCAACCAAGCCTCACTAAGCAAAATCCTAGCATGCTCGACCTCTTGTGAAAAAATATAGCGCACATGACGTCAACAAGCACAATTATTACCGGTCACTGAACATGACATGCCGATATAATAAACCAGATCATGGAGGAGATGTTGCGAGCTTGTGTGATGGACTTCAAGGGGAGTTGGGTTGACCATTTACCTTTGATAGAGTTCGCTTACAATAACAGTTTCCAGTCGAGTATTGGTATGGCACCATTTGAGGTGTTGTATGGTCGACCGTGTCGTTCTCCCACCTGCTGGCAGAGGTTGGGGAGAGGAGTTTGCTTGGGCCAAAGATAATTCAGAAGACAACTGAGAGTATTGGAGTTATCCGTGACCGGTTACATACAGTATAGAGTCGATAGAAGAGCTATGTAGACACCCGTCGAAGGCCGTTGGAGTTCGCGGTCGGAGATCATGTTTTTCTGAAGGTTTCACCTACGAAAGGGGTGATGCGCTTTAACAAGAAGGGTAAGTTGGCACCTAGGTTTGTGGGGCAGTTTCAGATTTTGAACAGGGTTAGGGCTTATCGCTTAGCACTACCGCCACAGATGGATCGGGTCCATAATGTTTTTTTCGTGCCGATGTTGTATAAGTACGAGAGAGATTCATCCGTATGAGGAGCAACCTGTAGTAATTTTGGATCGTAAGGATCAGGTGTTTCGGACTGAGACCATTTCGTTGGTTAAGGTTCAGTGGAGCAATCACGGTAGTGATGAGGCTTCATGGGAGCGCAAAGAGGATATCCGCGAGTGTTATCCTTCTCTTTTTGCTAAGTCATGTACGCCAAATTTCGGGGACGACGAAATTTCTTTTTAGGAGGGTAGAATGTAGCGCTCCGCTGTTCTTCTCTTTTGCTTTAGTCGTAATATATGTTTTAGTCTAAACTGCATGATCTTATTTACTTTACTTGCGCATTGTAGTACATTATTATGTTCTTGGTTTTTTTTTAACTTGAAGTATACCCATTCAAACCCACCACCGAACTTCCCCTATTTTACTCCATCTCTCTCTCTTTCTCCTCCATCAAATCTATAGCCATTAGAAACTCTTAGAGTAAGAATTGATTACCCTAAACTCTTTTACCTTCAAGCTCTCTATTGTGCCTGTATTTGGAGTGGGTTGGATTTTGATTTTGTTGGACATTGCGAGTCGTTCTTCGCTCCTTGATTTTTACCAAATTCCTAATCAAGGCAAGTATCGTTATTTCCGAGCATTGTATGATTAGTTGTTATAATGTTTAAGATATGATATAGGGTATTAGCATCATGTTATTTTAAGCTATTTTGTCATTAGTTGTGATGGATAATTGTCCCCCATGTGTTCTGTAATTACAACCTGCTGAAATCTAAAATCTCTTATGAGGTAATTAGTCTATAGGATTTAAGATTTGTGAGGCATACAACCTGTTAGTATCTATAATCTCTTATACTTGGTCAAGAACACTAAATTACTAAGTACTGTTGGTGTTACTATAACTATTCTTATGTATCTTTTATAAGTTGATACAGTAGGTAATGTTGGTATTATTATAATAATTCTTATAAATTGATAAAGTAACTTATAATGTAATATAACTATAATAATATATTATTATAAGTTGATACAGTAGGTACTGTTGGTATTAGTATAGAAATTATAAGGTATCTCTTCACAAGGGGGTAGTTAATGAACATAGGATTGGCACTTTACAAAAACCCTAACTTTTGGGAGTTATAGGATAGACAATGTACGTGATCAATTAATGTCGTTGGAGTATTTAATATGTGTTCTACTCAGAGGTTATCCTTATTAGTTTTGAAAATCTAATATAAATTTTGCGATATGATAGAATGCCTAAATTTTTGTAAGTGTCAAGAGAGGTATTTGGCAAATGGCTTAACTTAAGCCACGATTATAGGACTTCAACTGATATAACCTTTATTAACTTAAGGTAGAAAGATCATTGGTAGTCAGAGTTTATAATCATCGACAGAGTCCCCACTCCTATACTTGTGAGGGTAGAAAGGTCGTTGAGCATAAGATCGCCAATCACATGATATAGTCTCATTGCCTATAGAGTAAGGACAGATATGTCATTTTGATTGAGTGTCGGTCTCTAAAATCATTCATGCACAGGAGAACTTAGAGTCGTGTACACAGTAGGGCTATGATGTCAGGGTCATTGAGTTCGATTCCCTAAACAAAAGATTCAGTAACTGTTTATCAGTGTTTCAGGGTTGCAAGCCCCTAAATTTTTTCCCCAGTTACATATTGGCTTTGATATTCTTTGTGAATACTCCCCGTGAGCATAGATTCCTAAAAGTAAAAATAAATTAGGCTTTAGACATGTAGGTTGAAACTCCTTGACCACCTTGATCCGGTGACTTCCATGCTAATTTCTGGCTCAATAAAAAGGAATCTACCAATCCCTGGCTCGACAATAAGGGATACGCTTCTGTTGAGGACAGAAGGGTGCGAGAGTGTGATCCCACTGAATTAAAAATGACCTTGTGTACATCGTCTGTTAGTTATCCCCCACATCTAATAATACTCTATAACTACCTTATAATATCGGTTGGCGCCGACGCTTAAAACAACATTTATAATTAAACCTCATTTCCTCAGTAAGCATTGTATCATTTATACATGTAGATTGAATATTATATCACATTAGTACCTCTTTATTATATCGGTCTGTCATGTTCAGTGACCGGTAATAATTGTGCTTGCTGACGCCATGTGCGCTATATTTTTTCACAGGAGGTCGAGTACGGTAGGATTTTGTTTAGTGAGGCTTGGTTGATCATTTCGGGATTCTTTGGAGTTCTATTGGATTGCCACAATCCCACTCTATGTTTACCGATATTGTTCCTACTTAACCACTGCGGATCTCCAACGATGTGGGAATTTTCTTTCTAAGAGAAGCCTCGGTGATATGTAGAGTAAAATCTTAACTTAAGGACCATACACCTGGTAGGATCTTAAGCGATGTGGGACTAAACCATTGGTGCTACCATCACCGCTAATGGGATATGCGCCTTTCCAATACCCGCTCAGCCGGGGTGTTACACATTCTTTTTGGGTTTTATATACCTTGATATAGGCAAGTACCGTATAGATTATAACCAAGGGAAACCATACTTCAACAGTTTTGTATTGAACTTAATAAGGAGTTTGGAGAAGAAACTCACCTTGATAGGTGAGAGCAATGGCAGTGCCAGGATTATTGGTTAGGGGGGACAGGGAATTTTGGGGGGTTTGGGGGGCAGGAGCCCCCCAAATTTTTTTTGAGGCAGATGGATACGACAGGCTTACTGCCTATAGGCAGATCCAGAGGGTTTAGAAAATGGATGGAAAAGACGCTAATTTTCAGATCAGGGCAATCCAGACCAACTCGTTCCGGAAAAGGGAAGGTGGAGACTTTAAAGATATAGTCCTTTGATATATGCCATGGATTGGTGGCAGAAACTAACACATAACGATGATCAGAAAACAATTACAGAATCTGTCCAACAGAAAATGGATAGAAAATATGCTACTTTTCAGATCAGGGCAATCCAGCCCAAAACAGTTCAGAAAATAGAACGAGTTTCTAACGAAAACAACATTAGAAAATGCGATCACTTTATCTGCATGTGCATTAGGATGCCCTTCCCCGGAATTTTGCATAGAGAAGTCTTTCGTAGAAGAGGTTTGAAAGTTGGTCCACCAAACTTTGCTCACTAGTACACAAACCCCATATGCAGAAAGAGAGAATACCTATGTGATTGCATATATAATATAGTCTCAAACATTATAGAGGACCCAGCTTTAAATTAAATGGTCTGGGGGACTGAAATACTCTAGGAATTAAAGTTGGTCGTTCTCGTAAAGGGATATTTCATTTTTCTCGTTATCATAAACCAATATTTTCATTTACGGCAGATAACTTGAAGTTTGAATATGATTATCGGAACCCTTTAAACCAGCAGTTTGATTATTTCTTGAATGAGATCATCGATATTATTGTTTGAACTACCGACTAATGACTTCAAGTTTGAGATTTCATTGAGAGCTTGAAGTTGTTTTGGTGATTTGGCCTTTTGCAATAATTTGGTGTCAATGATAGAATTACATATGATCAAGGCAATATAAAGACATGATGTACAAGTATGCAGCTTTCCACGGGGTATGTACGCGGCAAGTCTCTTCGCATTTCTTAGACGCCTTTTTTCTTCTTGTTCCTCAAAAGTTAATAGTTTGTGTGTTCGTCTTTTCGAAATATATGTGATCATGATTTATTATTTATGAACGACTACAATATATATACTGAAATTGAAGAAGTATACCTAATACAGATGTAGGATATATATATGTAATTGAAACTATGCTATACATACCAACAAAAACTGGAGGCAATACAGACAGTGTGCTAGAACAAGGTTTTCCATTTTCAATTGAAAGTGAATCCTGTATTAAGATCCAAACATTAATAATAAAAATATGATTCGAATTGATAATATTTGTGAAGCCTTTATAAAATTCACCTTTCTATTATTTCTGTCAATTGCATTTATGTGGAGAGTTCCACTTTGTCCAACAAATTGAATGTTACGCACAACACCACTATTGATATTGGGGGATGATCCAACATCCATGATGAACCTTAGAAATATTCAACAAACATAATTCCATATAGGTTATGCATGTAACAAATATACATGAAACATAAACAACACGACATATTGTATACACCGTATTAATACACTGACATCACATAATTAGCAAATACCTGTAAGATCTTCACAATGTTGAAGAGTGATATTGGTTGGTAATTGTTGTTAAGTGACTGATTGTGTCAAATTGTTATTATGTGTATTTCGGGGATGAGAACCTTACGTTAAAGATTGCAGGAATTGCTTGGATTTGTGGTCATAATGAAGATTGGAGTAGGTTGAACACTAAATAGAGAAGAAGACAAGTAGCACCACTTTCCTTATAGAAACCCTAGAGATATTTAAATCAACTAATTAGGAAACTATGTATTAGGCCAATTAATTAGTTACTAATATTATCTATTGTATATTTGGAATATCAAAAAAGATAATTGTTAAAATAGTATATTAATTTTAGTATTTATAACTATAAGAGGATGGGGTGATCCAAAACCACACAAAACATATATATTGAAATATTTAAATGGGTAAGCAAGGAAGTCTACGTGGCATAAGTCTACTATTGTTCTCCATTCTACATACTCAAACTTTCAAGACATCAACATACCTAATATGTTTACCCACCAAGATTTCATGGTAGATGTTACAACTTGTTGAAAGTTTTGTAATTTTATAGCTCTTCTAGTTTTGTAATATGTTTACCCACCAATCTCATTTGTGTATTGTTAAAATTACTTGCATCCTATTATATTTGCAATGCATGCTATTGCAAATGGTATCTTATGGATAGACAGTAGACATTTGTTGTATAATTGGTATATTATGCGTACTTACAAGCAATCATGTTAATTGTTGAATATTTGTAATGGTGTTTGATTTTCAAATGAATGTAGGTATTTTACTCATGGTCGAAAATAATCTTGCAATAAATATCACATGTCTAAGTTAATGATCCTTTACCAAGATATAGTGACACACTATGAAGATGTATTAGAAGTCGAAATATCATTGTTACAATATTGGTTGAAAACCAATCACAAATTAAAGGTTTTGTCCATATGGAAAAAAATGATAGAGATAATAAGGAAAAGCAATGATCAATAATAAATTCATTATAATCTAGTAACCTTCATTTGTTTTGAGGATTCATGCTGTAATTGACCATTAGCCAACCATTTCATAGTTTTTTGATAACACACAATTGTGATAATTACAAATAGGGAATATGCTTACAAAAGTGAAAACAACATTTACCCATTCACAGTATTACATTCAAATATGATGTGAACAGTTTCACAAGTTTAATTTGGAAAAGCAGCTCAATAAACAATTTAAATTCATTATTCTATAGTCCCAAATATGAATAAAGAAACATAAAGGATTACAAACCTTAATCATCTTACATAATTATTAAAGATTATATAGATATCTTACAGTTTTACAACTACTACAAACATCACCGGGCAAACATACAACGTTATACGGTAACGGTAGGATAAGCTCATAGTTTGAGGTCAGACAATGATTCACAGTTGACATAGTTGCACGAAATATATACTTATAAAGATATTTAATGGCTAAGACACTACTACAAACATTAATGGATAGGGCGTTGGATGGATGTTGTAGAGGAGTCTCAAATTTTGATTTCACAAATTGAGAAACAATTGGCACAGCCGTAGATGTTTCCAAATGAATGTTGGTACTTTGTGTGGCAGAACAATTATTTTTTAGATAGTGAGACATTGGTTGGGCAGAAAAAGCTGCAATGCAGACAATCTCAAATTACGATATCGAACATGCTCAATTTAGCTGACTCATGGTAATAAAAGAAATGAAGTTTAAACTATAATACAAATAAATCTATACTTTAATACATATAAATCTATATAGACTATAACACACATAAATCTATAGAACTGTTCCTAGGTAAATTTATAGTTTAAACTTTATGAGAAATCAAACGCAGATGATGATTAAAAGTTAGCATAGTATATATATGTATACTACAATCCAATATTATAGAATAAACTCTAGATAAATCTATATACTAAATTTTTAAATAGATCATTGCGAGTTGAGGATAATAGGATTGCAAATCACAAAGACAAATCCAACACATGATAATTAATAAGTTGCAAACAATATACCACACATATAAATAAATCTTTTAGCACGATCAACATATAAATTAGGGCTTTTGGTATAAACATGAACATCACAATGAGATAACCCTATGGATTCAGTATTATACCATAATAATGAATATAAACTAAACCCTAGATAATCTATAAGCTAAAACATAAGACAGAACAATGGGAGCTAGTTTGACAGTATTACATGGATATAAACTAAACCATAGATAATCTATAAACTAAAACATAATTAAGAAGAGTGGAAGCGCAATGAAGAAGACACCCTAATTAAGATGAAAACTACATACTTATATGGCGGTTGCATATGGTATGGTGTTGATTAGAGGCGGGCCTGAAAGTGATAATAAATCTGTGTCAACTTAGGATATTTATATTATGTAATTCTAGGATTTCTGGAGGGGTTTATAGATGTTGGGCTGGTAGAATGTAATACCATATTTCCCAACATCGACAACTACAAGCCTGAAGATCTTAGTCGAAGGTCCATTACAGACGGACTACAAGCATCGAACACTGATCTCGAACACAAGCCTGAAGAAGATAGTCGAAGATATCATAAACACTTCAGATGGAACAATGGTAGCAAACATTCTTCTCGATCAAGACCTATCAGAGGCCACTGCAACTTCATAGTTCTCGAAGTTACTGTAGCAGTTCAAAGGTCGAACTTCATACAACTTCACAGTTCTCGAACTTCAGATCTCGAAGATATCTTATCAACAACCATTACGCTCAGTCAGCCGGTCGTTACGGAAAGTCTGCGAAGATCTCCAACTGAACACAAAATCCGGAAATGGGTTGACTTTGTAACTGCCTGTATCTACTATAAATACAGGCAGGACCCTTTGAAAACAGGATCGGACTCCCAACACTCAGAAACAGCAACCCACACTTACTCCAAGCCTCGCTCTTTCCTTTACTCCCTATCCAAAAATTGTAATAGTTAGCATAGAATTGGATTTTCTCCCAAAACCCTCTACGAGGTCGTGGTTTTACTCAGGTTAGTCTAAGTTTTCCACGTAAAATTTAGTGTTATAGCTACCAATTATTCCTCTTTCTCTAAAAGTATTGGCAAATATTCTCCGTCCAGAAAATCCGCCATTACAAGAAGTTAATGGGGTGAACGAAACAAATAGGGATGGACGAAGATTATTGTTACAACTTTATCCTTTATTTTAAAGTAGATTAGGGAAGGATGCTAATGGGTATTTTAGGATTACAAGAAAAGGCTATTGTTTTACAAAGGAAAAAATGAATTTTTGTGTAACTTTGGGATGGACAAAAGATCTTGTAGAAATTTTGGGGTAGACAAAGGTTTTTGGATGGACGATGTATTTTGTCACAAATATACCCCTTATTTTAGAGCAATAAAAGAAGGATTATTGAGGGTACTTTGGGATTACGTTAAAATACTCTATTTTTACAAAGAGAAATCTATGTTTTGGGTGATTTTTGGGTGAGAGAATGTATTTGGTATGTACGAAGGTGATGTTTTCAAATATACCCCTTATTTTAGAACAATTAAAGAATGATTATTAAGGGTACTTTGGGATAATGTTTAAATAATCTACTTTTACAAAGAGAAATGTGATTTTTTGGGTGATTTTTTGGGTGAACGTAGGTATTTGTAGTGTATGAAGGTTATGTTTACAAATAAACCCTTAAGTTAGAGTAGTTATTACAATTTAGATGCCTATTTTGAGGTGTAAGAGTTCAGACTTTTCGAGGGAAGTTTAGTATTGTGAAAGTAGTATAATTTTACTATAATAATCCTCATGATCTAACAATCCTTGTGAGTCTCTACTATCGTGGTTATAACTTCGACCTTAGATCCTTCCTCAACATGTATAGGGGTTTTAGATTAATAGCCGAGATTAAAACTCATCACATGCCTTTTCTATTAGCAGTTTAGATATTGATAGAAATATGGCTAGCTCTCCGTGAAGAGAAAAGATCGATTGCCCAATAGTTATTTTACACTCCTCATTTTTGGACTTAGGACTCGTGTAAGATGAAGATGCGTTTAGGGAATGACATATCTTTTTCTCGGAATGGGACTCTTGGATTCTGATGCACCTAAGATATGAAATATTTTAACATAACACTATGGATATGCACATTTTTTGTTTTTTTGGAACTTTTAGCTTTAACCCCCCACGTTATAACATCAACTTTCCATTGACCCCCACACTCCTTGAAATTCGACAATAGACCCCATTTTAGCCTGAAATCCAAGTCAAATTTTGTTGACCGATAAGGACTCTGGTGTCTGTTAAATTTTAAACCCAACTATACCCTTTTGCTCTGAGATATGTAAAAAGAGGAAAACTTATAAAAAAAATTAAAAAAATATAGAGATACTTACCTGAGATCAACGATTGTAATCATCTCTCAATATGACCATTGGAGCTCGTTTTCTTCTTCCCAAACACTCAGACAAGCTCAAATTTTAAACATGAAATTCTTAAATCTCTAAGTGCAATCAATGGGTGGTGGAAGCATACATCAGGTACATCCCTATTTCGTAAATCTTTATTTCTTGATTCGTAAGCCCTATTACTCAAATATAGAAATCTGGTTGTGCTCATAAGGGGGGGGGGGGGGGGGGGGGGGGGGGGAGTAACAGAAAAAAAAAATGTTAGCAGGACATTAATTTTAACATGGTTTCTCACAGGTTTCATGCCCAATTTGTGAATTGGATGGACATAAAACAAATTCATTCCCATGGCTTTATTCTAGGTGCAAAATACCAAATTGTAATGAAATTATGAGGTTTCTCATTTCTAAAACCTTGAAGAACACCAACAGGAAGTTTCTTTCATGTCAATTCACTGAGTGCAATGTATTTGCGTGACTATCTGATGCCACTAAGGAAGGTAAAGTGGAAATTGGGTCTTCAAGCACTACATGCTACTATGGATGTGGAGGGACAAGTCACTAGGTGAAAGAATCCCCTTGGAGAGTGACTAAATGTCTAGTGGAGGGATGTCCTGGGCAAATGAAGCTTCATATTTCTAGGCAAAATAGCATAAAAGGGAAGAAAATTTTAAAGTGTCAAAATATCTATTGTAACAAGTTTATTTGGTTAAAGGATGCCATTCAAGCAGAAAGTATAGATGGAGAGAAGAAGAAAATACAGGAGGATGTGTGAATGTTGATCATTAAGATGAATTTGAGCAATTTGTTGAGGGATTTCAAAAGGAAACTAATATCTAGGAGGAATCACCTTGTAAGGATGATTGTAAATTTTTTTGTTCTATCTGTAGGTGTGTATTGTGTATTTATCTAAGCAATTAGATTCTTAGTTATTGCAGTTGTGTTCTAACAAGATAAAAGATGTTCTAAAAGATTCATGCACCAAATAAAATTCAATACATTCACCATACCAAAAAGATGTTCTAATAGATTTCTTTAAATACCATATTCACGAACTATTAGGTTATACTTGAAATTAGTTGATGATGATAGTGTTGGAAACAACACTAGAGGTTCTGAAGCATTGGGTTGGCCCTCTTAACTGTGGACCAATCATCATAGACCATCACCACTATCATCTTGGCATCACCACATCTCCTTTACCTGCACCATTGTTACCACCATCACCCCCATTGCCACCATCATCTGAATTAGAGTCATCAGACTCATCAGATTCCCATCCCCATTCTATTGTTTCCTCACTATTTTCTTCATCTATGTCTCACTCTTCTCTTTATCAGATTCCTCATCCCCATATTTTTTTTCTTCTTCATCTTCATCATTATGGGATAATCATAATCCCGTTATTCATCTTCAGAGGTTATGTAGGTTAGATGTAGGCTTATTCCACATCTCGGACACATGCTTCATTTCGACCATCATACGACCACTCAAACTATCAACATAACAACACGGCACTATTGAAGACATATCACAAATACAGAGTTAGTCATCACTTTTGACCTTTACATCAACAGTTCGAGTTATGCCACGTACCGTCATCAATAAAGCCATTACAAAATAGTAAGATCTGACCGTTACACAGTCCGTGCAAAAGATTATAAAATATATATTGTACGTCGCGCATTAAAGATAATAATGGTCGTCAAGATATATTATAGGACGAGAGAATCCCGGATGAAGGACGGATAAATGTTTACTCAAACTCTATACTAAAATACTCAGAGATCTCTTGAATATCTAGAAGGGCAATAAACTCTCTCTTTCTAAATCTTCAAGAGAGGTGTGGTTGTTAACATTCAAAGGTTTTCCATTTAAACTTTGTGCAACCATTGTTATTATTATCTAGACGCTCTAAATTCTTGGTGTAAAGGCTAAGTTCAAGATACGTAATTAGGCTATTATATTTGGTGCCCTCTGTGGGAACAAAGTTCTAAAACTCATTATCTCAAAAAATAGTTGATTATTTCTCTACAAACTGACACTTCCAACCAAAGTACGCCAATCTCCAAGATAAGAAAACGTCGTAATAGCAGAATTATAGGCCAATCTAAATCAAACTGAAAGGCGAACACTCTGGAACAACAAAGAAGGCGTCAAGGCGCGTTGAAGGTTTAAAGTAAACAGGTCACAACACAGAGAAAAACAAAGGCGTACTACCAGCTACTTCGCGGGTTTTGTTCTCGACAGGTAGGACCTCACGCAAATAATGGGAGGTGCACTCGACTCGATCTAACCAACATGGGGGCAAGCCCGTCTAATACAGGAAGTCTACCAAGACGTTGATGGCGGTCTCACTGGAGTCAAACAGGCGTCACAAAAAAAACAAAGGCGTGCACCAGCTCCTTGCGGGTTCTCCATTCCGACAGGATATGACCACACCGAACAATCTGGAGGTGACGCTCGCTAATCATAAGCAACATGGGGCGAGCTTCCTGATACAAGAAGTTAAAGAAGTTGATGCGGTCTCGGAAGTCAAACAAGAGAACCACCTCGAGGAAGAGTTTGAATTATTAGGCTCTCGAACGGATCAGCGAAAGAAGTGGCGACCACATCTCACGAGAGGACGAGTCCCTAGACAACCACCACAGCTCGTCAGTACGTAACAGGAACATGTTGAAATTGCATCAAAGAATTTCGATGCTCAAGTTAGAACCTAAAAGGAATCCACAGCAGGTTACAGTAGACCGATACGCGCATGAGCTACTGGATAGCGAAGTTCCCATTGGTTCCCACTCCGAAAATACTAAAAATAAAGGGGATTGATCCAGTGAAACCTGTTTAAGAATTTCAGGATGCTCTAGGCTTATATTCTATATCCAACACATCTATGATGTCTCTTTCCTACCATTTACAAGGCAACATTACGATGGTTCAACACACTACTAAAGGGTCATTACACTTTGAGCAGTAAGGAACTTTTGTCAAGAATTAATTGTAAACAAAAACAAAGAGGGAATATATTACTCAGTTCGCTTAAACAGGTACATAGGAGAGAAGCTCGAGACACTCACTAAGAAATTTCTGAAGTGGCTCGGAAGGTGGATCGAACGATCAGAAGATTACTATTTTAGCCTTCACCAATGTTTTACTCGTCGAATGGAAGGGTGAAGGAGTACCCGTTCTAAATAAACCTACGCTTTGGAGAACATGATCAAAAAGTCAACGGTTATGATCACGAAAGAATGGTCGACAGACAGAAAACCAGAAAATAACCTTGACGATGCGATCATCCACAGGCCAAGATTTTAATTGCGCTGGGATCATGGAGGAGATAGGAAGAGAACAAAATCTATGAAGATCAACTCGAAAAGGCGTAATAGCCAAAACCCTTCTTCCCAAGATGGCGTGTACCACACAAGTATTATCCTATACTTCAGAAGGAAGTTGTTTTCAAATCACAGTATTTCCAACCATTGAGAATAAACCATATTGCATTCACACAAAGTCCAACTATCATAAGCGGAGCAATACTTCGTTTACAGCGACTGTGAAGTAATTTTTGTGGAAACGAATGCATGAATACATCGTGGACGTTGAAAGTTACAAGAATGGAGATTATAGACTTCCAAGAGGTCGTAGGGTCGAAGAAATGGCAGAAAAGAAACATTTATACCATATCTCCTCAACCACTTCATTGAGACTCATACCATTAACAAACGAAAGGTGCAAACAGATGACGAACGCCATGTCACGACTTGTCCATGGACAATAAAGAAGCTCGGTTACTTCCCATGTCTAGCTTACATCACAGGGATTTCTTTTGAGCATTGTGATATTTGCACATTAACTTTCGTCACCCGATGCCCTAGTGATGTCAGCTGTGAAAATGAGAATGCTGTAAACATACAATGATGGTGGATACTGGTAGTAACATCGAACTACTTTTTTAAAGCCGATTGATAGATGGGGTGGCAGGCAAAGTACAACCCAGTGACATTGATATCAATGATTCAAACAGCTCTAGAGAAGAGTGTAGGAAAGATCATACTTCCTATTACAGTTGGTTCACAAAACATTGACGTAGTATTCATGTTGAACGCAAAATTGCGCTATCTAAGATCATGAGACGTTGTGGTGTATAACATGCGAGCTATCCATTGACCTTCATTTGGCATACGATTCGAGTGGAATGACGGTATTTAGAGATCAAGGCAGTCAAAAGCTAGCCCAAACCTATAAAAATTTGTTTCACTGTGATGAAACCATCCATACCACAGCTCGCATAACATTTACTGAAAACCCACAGGGAACATACAGAAATTTACAAAAAAACTGCAATGACAAGAAAGCAGATACAGTCGAGATCCGTGGGGATAAAAGACGGGTACCTACATCAGAACTCTTTTACCAACCATAAGGCAATGCTCTTATTTAATTTTCAAAGACAATAGTGATGTCTTCAATCGGAGTTTTACAAATATTAGGCGTTGATTCAAATTTGGCTGCCATAAACTTAGTTTGAAAGATAAAGCTGAGGTAGTCAAACAAAAATAAAGAACTTTAGCACCGAGACTCTGAGAAGAAGTCAACAAAGAGATAGATAATCTCATTGAAGTTGGTTTTATCCGAAAAACTAAACTACACTAAGGATCTCGAACATTGTCACAGTACCAAGAAAAATAGAAAAAATCAAAGTCTGCATGGATTTACAGACCTCATAAACATACTCGAAAGATTAGTTTTCCACTTTCTATCATCAATATCTGCTCGAATCAACCATAGGGCAACAAACTCTTATATATGATGGACGCCGCATCAGGGTATAACCAGATACCTCTCTTAACTGAAGATAAAAAAAAATGCCTTTCATTACAGAACATGGTATGTATTGCTATGAAGTCATGCCTTTCAGACTCAAGAACGCATGAGCCACTTACCAAAGATTGATGACACAGATGTTCAAAGACCATCTTAGGAAAATGATAGAAGTTTATATTACAGTGTACAAGTCTCAAGAAGGAAAATCATCTCACAGATTTACATACGACTTTTAAAATTCTCCGATCTTACAGAATGAGACTCAATCCTGACAAGTGCCAATTCAGAGTTCAATCTGGCAAATTCTTGGGATATTTGATCAGAAAGAAGGGAATAGAGGCTGATCCAGATCGTATTCGTGCACTAATATCTATGCTTTCTTCAAAGACAAAGAAAGACGCACAGAAGCTAGCTGGCAAGATAGCGGCTATCAATCGTTTTATCACAAAATCTTCAGATCGGTGTCGATGGTTACACTGTTTGGAAAAGCCACCAATAATGAGTACACCCAAGGAGAAAAGCTCACCATATAACTTACCATTACTGAGGAATCCTTAAGTTCAGTCCTCATTCAACTTGATGGGAAGACAGAAAAACCTATCTACTTCATCAGCAAAACTCTCACTCCAGCAGAGTCACGGTACACTAAGATTAAGAAACTACTATTAACTCTCGTTTATACATAACAGAAGTTAAAATAGTATTTCCAAGATCACTCTGTTCGAGTAATGACAAATTATTATTTGCGCAAAATCTTGTCCAATCGAGAGAAATCTAGATGAGTTCAACAATGGTCGGTAACCCTCGGTGAGCATAATATACGTTTTGAACCACGACACTCCATAAAAGGCCAAACAGTAGTGAATTTCCTTGTAGACTTCCCATTCGATGATCCTGATTGGGAAGATGATAGTACATAAATTAATGAAGAAAAGTTTGAGGAGAAGTCAGATTGGATATCCAAGAAAAGTTGGTGTCTTCGCACTGATGGTTCTGCCGGACCTACGAGATTAGGCATTGGCATCGTCCTTATCACACCTTCTAATGACAGAATTGAAAAAGCAATTAGACTCAATTTTGAAGCCACTAACAATAAGATAAAATATTAGGCATTGATTCACGGTCTAGATATAGCTCTGGAGATTGGGGTTCTCAAATTATCTGTATACACGAATTTTTTACTCATAGTAAACCATTATTACCTCTTTGTCTACCTCCCCCTCTTACCCTAGTTGTAGGTTGTGAATCTCTTGGCCTTGGTTCAGTTGGTGGGCCTTTACAAGCCTTCTTGTTGTGGCCCAAATGTCCACATTATGACACCTCTTTTGTTGGCTCTCACCTTCATCATCATCTTTCCTTCTCACTTTTATAGGCCTGCCGTCTCCCCTCACCAATGGTGGTGGCAATACTTCAATATCCAGAGTCTGCAATCAAAACAAAACATAAACTAAATGAAATTGTACATAAATTAAATGAAATTGTACATAAAGGAAATTGTAAAACTTAAATAAACAAAAGAAAATATCACATAACATTAACTTACTTTATCCCAGAGTAATAGATCACTAATGGCTAAAACTGAACCACCGTATGTCTTGACATAAGAAGAAACCATGTGATACTCACTACAATACCTGCAAATAAGCCATAAGAAGAAACCATGTGATACTCACTACAATACCTGCAAATAAGCCATAAGAAGAAAAATTGTTAACCTAACAAAAAAAAATCAAAAAGGCTAGAAAAATAAGTCAACTTACCCCATCCAGTCTAACCTCATGTGACTTATCACACAATATGCATGAACACAAGGGAACCCTGTAACCTGCCACTCATTGCAATCACAAATCATTTCTTCCAAATGTACTTTCCACTTCTTCCAATCTTTAAAAATTACTGCCCAATTGTTAAAATCAGAACCTTGAGGTTCATACTCATTGTACAACCTCTTCATCCTGTCAATATGTATTTTGGCCCTAGGTACCATAGAATTTTGATCCCAACCTTGAGCTTTCACCCTTCTATCATATGTTAACTTCATCATCATCAAGTTAATACCTTCAATTACCTTATTTAGTGGTTTGTCTATAATTTTTAAAATCCACTTATTGAAAGACTCTGAAAAATTATTGGTGATGTGCTCACATTTGGATGTAAAGTCAAAATGTGACCTACACTAATACTTTGCAGGTTCCTTATCCAACCATCTATTGGCTTCAAGATTATCAACTTGAAGTTTGTCTAGAAATACTTGTTTATCAGCTTTAACGAAAGCTTTTGCTTCTCCCCAACATAGCCTTCTAAGTGTGACCCTCTAAAATCTTTTTTGAAGTTCTTCCATATGCGCCTAAAGCATAACCTATACGGCTTTGATGCTGGAACACCTGAAACATAAGCCCAATAAGTAAGTAAAGAAATACAAATGAGTAAATAAAGAAATAAAGTTATAAACAAGTTCAAACACTCACCTCACCAATAGATTTAATTAGGTTTTTTTGCCTATCTGAAATGAATGTCAATTTGCTTTGGTGCCTTGTCAAATGAAGGGCTAACATAGTTAGAAAGGTGTGCCAAGTTTCATAATACTCAGACCTACATAAATAGATAGCAATTAGAAATAATCCATTATTTCCATCTAAAGCCACAATTGAGAGGCACTGCCCTCCATACTTTCCCTTCAAGGAACAACCATCAAGACCTAATACAAGTCTACATCCATTACAAACCCATTAAGTGAATCCTTAAATTCCAGACATGTACCAGTCTACTGCTTAGTGTCATACTGGAAGCTTCAAGTTGTTATGCTTCCAGGATTTGATGAGAGTACTTGTCTAGTTAACTCAGGTAGCCTATTGTAGCCATCATCAAATGATCCAGTGATCCTCTCAATGCAAATGGTCTTTGCATTCCAAGCAGTATAGTAAGAGACATTAACCCTCACCAACTTCTCAATTTCATTTGCTATCCAAAGTGCATTTGCCAACTTATTTTTACTTCCAACCTTCCCAGTGCAGCTGTGTTCAAAATGGCACCCCTTAAGAACCATGATATGACCATCATAGCTTTTCCTAGCATACCAACCACTTACATTTTTTTTATAGCACACTTGTACCTAAGCCTGTAACTCTCATTTTTAACCTGTTTAGTTTCAAATTTATTTATAATTGCAAATTTCCTTAAGTATTATTTAGCTTTAGAAAAAGTTGGTCATTCCATCCTAATATGCAATTATTCATAATCAGTTTGAGGTTGTGGCTTAAAAATATTTTCTTCCCTACAAATATATTATTTGTTCTATTCAAAAAATCTCCAAACACCTCACATCTTATGTCTTCATCACTAGGTATACCATCCTCATCCTGGTATGAGTGAGTGTTGTAGTAACCTTCTTCGGCATCTAAACTATCTACATTCAACTGAGCAAACTAGATCCATTTATTAACCTGTGTATCAATGTCTTCACTATCCCAACCCATATCAACATCATGCCCACCCTCATCATCATTATCACCCCCCACATTAGTATTATCCCCACCCATATCATCATTATGCCCACCCACATTAGCATCATTCTCACCCATATCATCATCATGCCCACCCTCATCAACATTATCTCCACCCATATCATTTTCATACCACTCATTCTCAACAAGACCTTCTTCCCAAATAGGAACTTCACCAACAACTTCTACATTGTTACCTACTACATTATCATCATCACTCATATAAAATAGTGGCAAATGGTCCAATTCTTCCTCCGATAGTTTACTTGACCTCAGTCACTTCTTCTTCATAATAGAAGATTGATTTTGTCTATTAGTTTCAGTGTTCTTTATTTTGTCTTTCTTAGTGCTCTAGCCTTTTTCTTAGAAATAACATTCTCACCAACATAGGCACCCCCAATAGTCACATCAGTACCCACAACTTGAGACACGATCACATCGCCCATTACTTGAGACATAGTCATATCACCCATAACTTGAGACATATTCACATCACCCACAACACTTCCTTGTCTAACTATTTTCTTTCTTGGTACTGTCTTCTTAGCCAAGGTTTTCTTTCTAGGAAAGTTTGCCATATTATTTGGATCCCTTTCAAGTGCATGAATCTAGGAGTTTCTTGTACACTTGGTGCCAAAGTTATGATGAACACAAAGAAATGAATAGACCCAGTTTGGTCTTCATCACTGTTATGCCATACACCAGTCAATACACTATCTGAATCAATGACCACTATTTTGCCTTTATTAATACAGTGTAGTTCAAGCATACTCCCAGCAGAACATAAGGCTTTTCCATATTTATGGTCAACAGTTTCAGTTATAGCATTTAACAAATTCATGTAGCAAAGATATTCCCCATCAACATCCCTAAACTTGAAATTTTTCCTACCTATGTAATCTGTCACTTCATACCCCCTAGAAGGATCATCTACATACCATTTTCCACATAAGTGTATGACTACATGTTTAATTGAATCTCAATGGTTGTTTTATAGTAAAACAAGCAAACAAAGATATTATTCACAATATAAGGCAACATATAAAATAAAAAATCCCCAAATTTGTAAACCCTAGTTTGGAAAAAATAGAAAACCCCCAAATTTCTAAACCCTAACATAAATAGAAAATAGAAATTGAGTAAACCCTAACACTAATTTGGATGAGAAAAACGTATCTCCCACTAGAGGAACCCATTTGTGTACCAAAGAGTGATGTACCTACCATTTGTGATAGAACAATATGTAAACCAATTTGTTTGGAGAGAGAGAGAGAGAGAGAGAGGTTTGTTTGAAGAACAGAGAGAGTAAAGTAAACCAAAAGGGGCGGGAAATTTCTTGCCTCAAATTAAGCCGTTGATCGCGCGACACATTAGCAGATAACAGACGGATGAGATCTTAAGTAACACGTGCCATAGCTTAATTGTTTTTTTTTTCTAAGTGTGGGTTGAGTTTTCTTTTTATAAAGGCTAAGTTGGTATTTTCATCTGGTTAACCGTAGTCCTTATAGGTCAACAAAATTTAACTTGGCTTTTAGGCTAAAAATGGAATCTATTGTCTAATTTTAAGGACTGTGTGGTCAATGGCAATTTGACTTGGTATTCAGGCTAAAATGGAGTCTATTGTCGAATTTCAAGTGTGGAGGTGAATGGCAAGTTGATGCCATAATGTGGGGGTTAAAGCTAAAAAAACTTTTTTTTTTTTGGCAAGAACACTGGATATGAAGTTGGTAAAAATATAAAAACTTCTACATCTCAATTTAAGCCTGCAAATATAATATATTAATAAATGTAGACTCCTAGCACATAGACAACTAGCATTAATTTTTTCTATTAGAAACACTTCATGATAATTTCATCTCCCCAGTACTTTTTGGTGAAGTTGTTGATTTGGGGTTGATTTTCCGAATAAAGCTTCCATTTTTTCAAAACTTTGGAAGTTTTTGCGCATCCAGAATCACTAATCCAGCATTGAAGATCATGGTTATGAGCTTATAGGTGCATCTCAATTGAAGTTGACATTCCAGAGTGATAGGTCATAGGCTGGTAGCTAGTAGTAAGCTAGAATGCTTAGGCTCTTTTTTATTCTTTGATTCTCTCTTTAATTAGTATTTAGTACTGGAGTGGAGTGGAGTGGGGTGTGCATCTCTTTATCAGAAATACCTAAGAGATTTTATTCTTTTTAACCCAAGTCCTCAACTAAACAACCTAAGAATTAAAACCAAAACTTATTATAAAAGGTTGTGATCAATATACCCGTTTCTATCCCTTTATCAAAACTTAGACCATGGATGAGTTGTTTCTGAGTTGTTGTTGCAACCTCTTACAAGTAATTGATCAAAGTGCAATGATAACTATATCTCACACAAAAGAAAAGAATTCAATGCAATCTTGGACCTTTACCAACTTAATAATTTATTTTTTAGTTTTGTCTATATAAATTACCCACTCAAACTTTCAAAACAAACTATTTCTCTCAACTCATAAACAAACTAGTTTTCTACTTCACTCAAGCTCAAAAGCAACAATGTCCAACTCCGAAGCAACTATCTCTTGGCAATACGTTTCCTCCACCTCCTCTGAATCCAGTGTATCTTCAAATGAATATGTTGGTTCCGTCTCTCCTGCTCCTCCTCAAGGCGCCGCCCCTCTTACACCTCAGGTCGTCCAACCCTCTCCATCAATCGGTTAATCAACCACCAAAGAAGCTCTCACCCGCAAGAAGAACTCTAGTAGAATTTCCATGGGCGTAGATTGTTGCCCCTGTCGTCAGCAGTGAGCATCAAGTGATATGATCATGGCTTTGATGGTAGTATTATATCTATGTTGGTAGCTAGTATGATTGTATTTCCCCCAAAATGTTGGTGATGTTTCTCTATGGATCTGATGAGTTTTGGTAGTACTATGTTGAATGGTAAGATTTTATATTTCCTAAAAGGTTGGTGAACTTGCTTCTGTTGTTATAATGTTGGCCATCTGAGCACTCTTTGTAGTATCATCTATCTTATCTATGGCTTTCAGTACTGTCATGGTCAGGGGCGGAGCCAAGATTTAAGGTTTGGGGGGTGAAGTTTAACGGGATATTTTGAAGGATTATTTTGAGGGTTCGGGAGCGGAGCCCCAAAAAAAAATATTGGGTTACTAAATAAAAACTAGATAATGTCAAATTAAAACTTTATCTTTATTAACAACTAGATGTATTTTTTAATCAAACTGGCAATTTAAAACACTAACTTAATAGAAAATAGAAGAAAACAAAATTTAAGATAAAAAAATAAATAAATAACTCAAGATAATGCCCAATTAAAACTTTATATTTATTAACAACTAGATATATTTTTTAATCAAACTCATTATAGGCAATTTAAAACACTAACTTAATAGAAAATGGAAAGAAAAAAATTCAAAAAATAAAAAATAAGAAAACTTAAGATAATGTCAAATTAAAACTTTATCTTTATTAACAACTAGATATATTTTTTAATCAAACTCATTATAGGCAATTTAAAGCACTAACTTAATAGAAAATGGAAAAAAAAAAAGAACCTATTAAGAATAGAACCTTAGGCAAGGGATCAATTCCAAGATTCTTAACCAATTGAACTACTTTTTTTTTTCTTTTAGAATGATGAAGAAGAAGAATTATATTATTATCATACCTTCTTTTTTTCAAAATTGTTCTCACTATATAAATTTATTTCCCAAATTCTTGGGGGGGGTCCCCCCCTAAATCCGCCCCTGGTCATGGCACACCCAGACATGGTTGGAGCAAGTCTCCAATCCTGACTCCAACCGATACGTGACCGGTTGATAGAGAGGGTTGGACGACCTAAGGTGAAGGAGGGGCGACGCCTTGAGGAAGAGCATGAGAGACAAAATCAACAAATTCATTTGAAGGTACACTGGATTCAGAGGAAGTGGAGGAAACATATTGCCAAGAGATAGTTGCTTCGGAGTCGAACATTGTTGCTTTTAAGCTTGAGTGAAGCAGATAACTAGTTTGTTTCTGAGTTTGAGAGAAATAGTTTGTTTTGAAAGTTTGAGTGGGTAATTTATATAGACAAAACTAAAAAAGAAATTATTAAGTTGGCGAAGGTCCAAGATTGCATTGAAATTTTTTCTTTTGCATGAGATATAGTTATCATTACACTTTGATCGATTACTTGTAAGAGGTTGCAACAACAACTCAGAAACAACTCATCCATGGTCTGAGTTTTGATAAAGAGATAGAGACGGGTATATTGATCACTACCTTTTGTAATAAGTTTTGGCTTTAATTATTAGGTTGTTTAGTTGAGGACTTGGGTTAAAAAGAATAAAATCTTTGAGCAATTTCTGATAGAGAGATGCACACCCCACTCCACTTCAGTGCTAAATACTAATTAAAGAGAGAAACAAAGAATAATAAAGAACCTAAGCAGTCTAGCTTACTACTAGCTACCAGCCTATGACCTATCACTCTACAATGTCGACTTCAACTGAGATGTACCTATTAGCTCATAACCATGATCTTCAACATTGGATTAGTGATTCTGGATTCCCGAAAATATTCCAAGTTTTGAAAAAATGGAAACTTTGATTCAGAAAATCAACCCCAAATCAACAACTTCACCAAAAAGTACTGGAGAGATGAAATTATCTTGAAGTGTTCCTAATAGAAAAATTAAAGCTAGTTGTCTATGTGCTAGAAGTTTACATTTATTAATATATTTTATTTGCAGGCTTAAATTGAGATGTAGAAGTGTTTATAGTTTTAGTGTTCTTTCCAAAAAAACAAAAAATCTTTATATCCATAGTGCCATGTCAAAATATTTCATATCTTAGGTGCATTAGAATCCAAGAGTCCCATTCTGAGAAAAAGATACGTCATGTCCTAAACACCTCTTCATCTTACACGAGTCATGTAGTGGCTTATTCCACATCTCGGACAAATGCATAATATTCGACCAACATGTGAACTTTCGACCTCATCAACAGAGCACGTGGCACAATCAGAATCAAGACGGCAGCATCAAGAAATAGTTACAGCACGAGTTTCTCAACCAACACCACTCACCCATGATGCTCCTCGTACTCTTGGTTAAGAGCCATCTTGTAATAGCTTATTTCGCACCTCAGACTCATGCTTCAACCTCGACCTCATCAGCATACATGAAGCACTACTAAAGACATATCCAGTATCCCTAAGTTCTAATCATCACTTTCGACCTCTGCATTAACAGTTCGAGTTAAGCGAATGTACAATCATCAATAAAGTCGTTATACAGCAACAAAGATCAGAACATTAGATAATATGGTCAAAGAATATCTAACATATATTTTGTAACGTTCATCATTAAGAATTTTAATAGTCATCAAACAGTCTTATTATAAGACCTATAAATATGACCAGAGAATTCCAGATGAAGAACGGAGGAATCCTCACTCTAACATTCCACATATTCAGAATACTCATTGTAATAAGTTAACAATCTCAATAATATCACTCTATCTTTCTCAAAATCCTTAAGAGAAGTCGTGGTTTTTAACCTATTCAAAGGTTTTCCATGCTAAATTATCTTGTTAGCTATTACTTACTATTCTTGAGTTTTTTAAATACATCTTGTGTAAAGGCTAAGTCCGAATCCTGGAATTAGGCTATTACATTTGGCGTCGTATGTAGGAACCGTAGTTCTCAATTCTATTATCTTAGAAACCGTTGATTATCTTTTTTCATAATGACATTTCCAGGTCAGATTATGTCGATAATGCTAGCAGAGGAAAATGCCACACTAGCAGAGCTGCGGGCTAATTTAAATTCCGAAACAGAAAAACATGCCGCTCTGGAGCAAGAACTAGCGAGTGTACAAGATGCGTTGAAGGTTCTGCAGGGTCAACAGATCGCCACCTAGAAGAACAAAGGCATACAACCAGAAGGCTCACGAATTTCTATTCATGACCGAATGTAGCCTCCACCATGAAGTAATAACTTAGGAGGTGCACTACGATCTAATCATCGCCAGCAGGAAATCGAGCCTATCCCAATCCAAGAAGTCCACCAAGAAATAGATGGCGGCCTTGCGGGAGTCAGACAAACTGAGAATCTAACTCGTAGAGTTTGAGTTCCAGCGAAAGATCGTCTAAGTGAAGGGAATAGCGACCACAATCCTGGAGAAAGACCCATCACACGGCCGGCCGTTACAGCTCGACGATATGTGACTCAAGAACATGTTAAAAAGCGAATCAAAGAATTGCTCAATGCTCAAATTCAGACCACTAAAGGAATCTACAACATATTACAAAAGATCCCGCTCCCGCAGGAGCTATTGGATGACGAAGTCCCCACCGGGTTCCATACTCTGAAGATCCAAAAATACAAAGGAGTTGATCTAGTAGAGCACGTCCAAGAGTTCCAGGATGTTTTAGGCTTGCATTCAACATCTAATCATATTCTATGCCAGCTCTTTCCTATCATTTTATCAGGCAAACCCCTATAATGGCTCCACACACTACCTGAAGGGTCCATTACAACTTTTGAGTAATTGCGAGAACTCTTCATCAAGAATTACTCGCACAACAGAGATAAAGAGGAGAATCTATATTCTTTATTCTGCCTTAAGCAAATGTCAGGAGAAAAGCTCGAGATATTTACTAAGAAGTTCCTGGATTTAGCTCAAAAAGTAGATCAGCTTGATCAGAAGATTACTATTTTTGCCTTCACCAAAGCTTTACTCGTCGATAGAAGGGCAAAGGAGTACCTCATCCTAAAGAAACCTATAACTTTGGAGGACATGATTGAAAAAGTGAATGAATATATCGATCTCGAAAAAATGGTGTCCGATAGGCAGAAAACTCAAAAATCAACATTCACAGCTAAAGATCAATCTACAGGCCAAGATTTTAACCGTGTTGCTGATCAGGAAGGAGACAGGAAACGAACAAAATCTAATGACGATCAACCTCAGAAAGGTAGTAATTTGCCAAATCTCTGTCTTCCCAAGATGAATTTAACCGTAGCCAACATTTATCATATACTTCAGAAGGATAAGTTTTTTCCCAATGCACAGTATCTCCGACCCATTGAGAACAAGCCATATTACATTCACCACAATGTCCGATATCATGAGACAGAACACTGCTTTCCTTTACAATAATTGTTGGAGTATATTCTTGCGGATGGACGAATGCATGAATACATTGTGGACGTTGAGAGTCACAAGAATGGGAGTAACAGGCTTCCTAAAGAAGCCGTGCAGGCCGAAGAACTGGAAGGGGATAAGCATTTATACCACATATCCCTCAGCCATTTCATTGAGACTCATACTATCAATCTATCGAACAGAGGCAAAAGACGACGTGCCGGCCAATGTCACAACTTTTCCATGAATGATAAAGAAGCTCGTTTACTTCCCGTATCAAGCTCTCAACGCAGAGGGATTTCTTTTGATGACTGTGATATTCGTCATGCCAACTTTCCTCACCATGATGCTTTGGTAATCATGTTTAAAATGAAAAATGTTGTACTACTCACAATGATGAAAGATACTGGTAGTTATCTCGAACTTCTTTTTTAAAGTGTGATTGATCAAATGGGACTGGCTGACAAGGTAAAGCCCAGTGACATTGATATATATGGATTCAACAGCTCTAGAGAAGAACGTGTAGGAAAGATTATAATTCCTATTACAGAAGGACCAACAACAGTTGACCACGAGATGATGAGGGTATGTAAGGCACTGAATGATAAATGGAGCATGCCAAGATTCTTGACGAAGTGAATGCTGATAAGCTCGATAAGTGTAAGAAAGTCCACGACCATTTTTATGATCATTATAAGGAGTTGGAGGGGTGGAAGAAGTTGTACAAGAGTTTGGCGAAGTCTTGTGATGGTGTATGTAAATATTCGAGCTCAAATGATAAAGAGTTAGGTTCTGGTGATGCTCGAGATGAGGCGGGAATGGTTCAGGACATTATGATGACAGAGGCCGATGCATCTCGTCATGGCGAAGTAGGGGATGTGCCCGTGGTGGAAGGATCTTTCAATGTGGATGAAGTCATATCTTTTCCTGTAGAGTAGAACATTATGGAAGTAGTTTATCGAAGGTTGTAAAAAATGGTCAGTGGGACCGAAACAATTTGAATTTGTTAGTTTAGCATCAGTACTCTTTATCAAATTTTAAGCACTTTGCAAAAGTGTGTTGAAGTTAAGTATTTATATTTGATAACATAAATATTAATCGAGAGGTAAAACAGATTGTTAGTCTAGATGCATGCTCAATAGGTATGGATTGAGACCAATTTATAAATAGTAAAGATGCGAGCTTGTTTTGAGGCACACTTATAAAGTATGGAACAGGATCAAGTCGATATTAGAAAGATTAATGCTTGTCTGGATGTAACTGTACAGTTGGATGGAGATCAAGTCATAAATTGTAAAGATGTGAGCTTGTCTTGAGGCATACGTGTAAAGTATGGAACAAGATCAAGTCGATATTAGAAAGATTAATGTTTGCATGTATGTAACTGCAAAGTTGAATCGAGATCAAGTCATAAATAGTAAAGATATGAGCTTGTCTTGAGGCATACGTATAAAGTATGGAACAAGATCAAGTCGATATTATAAAGATTAACGCTTGTCTGGATATAACTGTAAAGTTGAATCAAGATCAAGTGATGAATAGTAAAGATGTGAGCTTGTCTTGAGGCATACGTATAAAGTATGGAGCAAGATCAAGTCGATATTAGAAAGATTAATGTTTGTCTGGATGTAACTATAAAGTTGGATCGAGATCAAGTCATAAATTGTAAAAATGTGAGCTTGCCTTGAGGTATACGTATAAAGTATAGAACAAGATCAATTCGATATTAGAAAGATTAATGCTTGTCTGGATGTAGCTGTAAAGTTGGATCGAGATCAAGCCATGAATAGTAAAGATGGTAGTAAAGAGTGTTTATTTAAAGTAGTGAAAGTTGGTACAAATAGTTATCTGTAAAAAAAAATTAACTGAGATGTGTTCCATGGGAATTCGAGGTGGACTTCATCTTCTGTCATCAGCCAGTATGTGCCACTGCCTGTCTTATCATTGACGATGTACGGCCCTTCCCAATTTTCAGATAACTTGCCATAATTTTTAGGTCGAGTGTTGTCTATAACTCGTCGAAGGACCAAGTCGCCGATGCCGAATATTCATAGTTAATTTTTTTTTTGTTATAGGCCTTTTTCAAGGTATCATGATATCGTCCCAAGTTTATAATAGCGTGGTCTCAAGTTTCCTCAATCCAGTTGAGGTTGCAGAGGAGACCGAGCTCGTTGTCTTCATCTGATAAGGTTCTTCGTGCACAGGGGAGATCGAGGTCTGAAGGGATGACTGCTTCAGTACCGAAGGCCATCATGAACGGTGTGCAACCTATTGAAGTTCGAGGAGTCATTATGTATGCCTAGAGAACACTAAGTAGTTCATCGAACGATCTGCCTTTTTTATCATCGAGACGTTTGCGCATTCCTGATTTGATGCTTTTGTTGATGGCTTCAGCTTGTACGTTTCCTTGAGGGTAGTAGGGTGTAGAGGTGGAGAGTTAGATTTTGTATTTGTGGAGGAATGCGATGACTTTTTTACTGATGAATTACTTTTTGTTGTCAGATCATATCATCAGTCGGCAGCCAAACCTAGTAATGATATGCTCCCAGAGGAATTTGATAACTTCATTTTCATCTGTATGACAGAGGGGAACTGCTTCGACCCATTTTTTGTAGTAATCTGTGGCAACAAGAACGAATCTGCGATTTCCTGATGTTGGGTAGAAAAGTCTGATGATGTCGATCCCCCAGCGTTTAAATGGTCTAAGGACATTACTGACGTGTAAGTTGAGTGTGGGGCTTTTGATGTCTTGAGCATGAATCTGGCACTTATAACATTTTTGTACAAAAGCTTCACAATCTTATCGCATTTTTGGCCAGTATAGACCTTGGGTGAAAGCTCTATGTGCCAAAGATCGTCCTGATATGTGAGCACCGCAGATACCTTCGTGAAGTTCCTGAATCTTTGTGTGGGCTTATTTTTGAGAAATGCATTCGATCAGTGGTCCTCCCCCTGTGATACGATATAAGATCTTATTCTGAACTGTGAATCTGGGGCATCGGGCCAACAGTGAATGGGATTCTTCTTTGTGGCAGGGCAGGATGTTGGATTTGAGGTATAAATAAAATGGTTTCCTCCAGTCGTCAGTATCTTCATCTTCTGTTACGGTGATCTGCAATGTGGATTGTACGTTGAGGCTAAAATGTTTGATGATTTTGATGTTCAAATACCGTCTTTCACTGTCTTCGAGCATGGCAGCGATGTATGTTAAAGCGTCAGCGTGGCGATTTTCTTGTCGCTGTATCAAAGCTTGTCTGAACTTGCTCATTTTTGCTTCGACTAGAGCTGCGTACTCGACCATTTTTCCAGTTATGCGAAATGTCTTATTGTAGTGATTGGCCACCAGTAAAGAATCAACGTAAACTATTAATTCTTCTACTTCGAGTACGAGATCGAGTCCATAGAGTATAGCTTCATACTCCGTTTCGTTGCTGGAAGCATAGAAGTTAAGCTTGATGGCTTTCTCTATGCGAGAGTTTGAAGGTGCTACGAGGACGATTCCAATTCCTATTCCCTTTGGTCCCGTGGAACTATCGGTAAAGAGTTGCCATCCCATACTTTTCGACCATGCATCAGGCTCTGAGATGGATTCCTCTATGAAAATGTCTTCGAGTTCATCCCAATCAGGGTCTTCGACAGGGAAATCAGCTAAGAAATTAGAACCTACTTGTCCCTTGATTTATATTTATGCTTCGAAAGAAATATCATATTCCCTAAGGAAAATAGACCATTGTTGAACTCGTCGAGATTTTTCCTTTTTTGAGAGTACGAGTTTGAGGGGGTATTTTGTAATGACTTTGATGGGGGTGAGCTTGGAAGTATGGACAGAGTTTTTGAGAGCGGTAAGCCAAGGCGAGCAATTGCTTCTCTGTCGTTGTATATCATTTCTCAGCAGGCATAAGAGTTTTGCTGATAAAATAAATAGATTTCTCGATACCTGCATCATTTCAAATAAGGACAGAGCTGATGGAATCTTCAGTTACAGATAAGTACATTGTGAGTGTTTTGTCATCAACTGGTGTACCATGATAAGAGGACCCCCCAAGTATCGTTTAAGATCTTGGAAAGCTAGTTCATAATCAGGAGTCCAAACGATCTCATTATGTTGTTTCTTTGTAACTGTAGTGGGATCACCACGAAGAAAGAGCTAAAGAAGTTTATATCATTCAGAGGACTTGGAGATGAAGCGATGAAGTGCAACGATTTTGCCTACAAATTGTTGGACATCTTTTTTTGTTCGGGGAGATGGCATTGCAGTGAGTGTTTTGATTTGTGCTGGATCGATTTCGATTCCTCTTTTGCTGACTAGGTGTCCTAAAAAAATTTTGGATGCAACACCGAATTGGCAATTTTCTGGGTTGAGTTTCATTTTGTATTTGCGAAGGATATCGAAGATGGTTTGGAGGTGTGCGGTGTGATCCTCGCGCTTTAGGCTTTTACAGATCATATCGTCGATATAAACTTCCACGATTTTGCCGAGGTGGTCTTTGAATATTTGGGCTACCAGCCGTTAATAAGTGGCACCAGTATTTCTTAACCCAAAAGGCATTACTGTCCAACAGTAGAGACCTCATTCAGTAACAAAGGTTGTTTATTCTTAATCATCTTCGGCAAGTAGTACTTGATTGTAGCCAGCGGCGACATCCATCATTGATAGAAGTTCGTGTCCGGTGACGGAATCGAGCAATTACAGAATCAGTAGTAGCGGAAAACTATCTTTTGGAGTGAATTTGTTTGGTTCTGTGAAGTCAATACAAACCCTAATTTTCTCATTTTTCTTTAGGACTGCCATAATGTTAGACACTCATTTGGGATATTTGGCTTCTCGAATGAATCCAACATGAAGGAGTTTAACAACATCTTCGTTTACGACTTTGCGAAGGCGAGAAACGAGATTTTGTCATTTTTGAATGATGGCTTTGTTGTCTGGAAGGAGGTTTAGTTTATGACATGCTATCGAGGGATCGATTCCTGGCATTTCTTGGAAAGTCCAGGCGAAGATGTCGATATTCTTTTAAGGAGCTAGATTATGGCTTCTTTTTTATCAGATGATAGTTTGGAGCCGATAAGGGTGTGACGTCCGGGACCATAGAGGTCTATGGTTTCGACTGTTTTGGTGTCGTGCTGCTCGAATACGGGGAGTGTCTCCTTCTTTAGTTGCTATGCTTTAAGAAGTTTTGCCGTGTGAGGATTTGTAGTCTTATTCTCGCACATACGTACGACTGCTTAACTACCTTTAATTTCAAAGACTCCGTGGTCTATTGGAAAACACAAAGCCAGATGGTACGTGGAGGGTAGAGCTTTAATGGAGTGTAACCAACTTTGTCCTAGAATTCCCAGATATTTGGATTATGCATCAATGACGAGGAATTTGACGAATGTAGTTTCAGATCCATCCTGAACTGGTAAAGTGATCTCTCCTGTGGCCAATTCTTTCGACCCATTAAATCTAATGATTATTATTATCGAAGCTTTGACAGAGTCGCTGAGTCCTAAGACTTCGATTGCTCTACGAAACAGTACATCTATGGCACTTCCTGTATCGATAAGCAGTGTATAGAGGTAGTCTTGTCCGACTTTGAGCATAATGACAAGAGGATCATCATGGGGGTACTTCACGTGGGTAGTATCACAGTCTTCGAAAGTGATATGGTATGGACGTTTGGATTTGCTTGATGTGGGAAGAAGTTTTGCAGATTTGTCTGAGGAAGTCATTTATAACAGGATGTGATCCGATCGTCTTGTTTTTTTTTTTGCCATTTTCAATCTCAATCATGTACAGGTGGCAAGCTTGCCCCTGATTTTGATTTTGCTCGACGTCTCTACTTTTGGCTTCATCTTCAAAAAACTTTTGGATGTTGATGACATAGTTGTGAAGTCTTCCAGCGAACAGGATGCGATGAAAGATTCAAATGAGATAGTAGCAGTTGTCAGTTTTATGGCTATGTACATTGTGATATAGGTTTTGTAGGGATGTCTGCGATGGTTTGTGGTGCTCGATAACATTCATCTTCCTTTATTGTTTGTAAAGTAGCTGATGGAGTGGTTGTCATTGGCGGCAGAACCAGGACTGGCCTGTCTGGTCTACCTTCCCGTCTTTGATTGTTGTCAGTATTCTTGCAGCGCTGTTTGGGTGCTTCAGTAGCTGCCGATTTTTTAGGTAGAGTTGATGTTGAATCTCGAGATAGATGCCAGAAGAGCTTTTCATCTTGTCCTTCTTTGACTGTTCTAATTTAATGTAATTGTTAACTACATCAATCAATTCGGTAACTGTCTGTGGTTTGTCCAGCTTGAGCTCTTCGCAAACTTTAGAGTCGATATGCAGGGCTAAGGTCAGAGTTCCCAATTTTTCTTGTTTCTTGTAAGAATCGTTTATAGAAACTTGCTAAGGTTTTATTTTCGCCTTGTTCGAAGAAAAATAATAAATCCACAGTTATCTCCCGCTCCTTAGCGTGAGCATAATTGGACTCGAACTGGCTCTGTAATTGGCTGAAGGTGGTGATGGATCCCTCTTGGATTGTGTGGAACCATCAAAGAGGTTCTTCTTTCAGGCTCATATTAAATAGTCTGCAGAGCATGTGACCGAGTTTATAGTATAAGCCTACCGCAGCTTTGAAATGTCGAACATGGGTAAGTAGGTTAGTGAGGCCTGCATATTGGATGAATTTAGGCATATGGAAATTATTTGGGATGGACATAAGTTCGAGATGAGGGGAGATGGGGTTTATCTTGATCCTGTCCAGTGCAGATCGCCTACCTGGTATATCAGAGTTTATGGCATCGATTCTATTGTTTAGGTCGTCTAATGTGATAAACTATTGAGGAGGAATTGGTACAGCTACGATTTGGGGATCGAAATTTCTGTCCTTCTGGACCCAATCTCTTTGTCTATCTCTTTCTGATTTGTCTGACTTTGATGGTTCAGCGCTATTCTTCGTTCATCTCTCTCCACTTGAAGAGCTTCAGCGTGGATTCGTTGATCTTCTACTCTTTGGGTTTTTTCTGCAGCCATTTGTTTTTAGAGTTCGACCACTGCACTATGAAGGTCGACTGTTCCCGGTATCAGATTGTTGTCATGATCTCTCACCGTGCTGGATTGGCTTATGAGATTCATGTTGGTCATTGTAAGAATGATAGATTAGAGTCAGTAAAGAAATGTAATGGCGTATTTTCCAGAAGGAAAACCTTCGCCAATACTATTCGTAAGGATTGCGTAATACAGAACTAAGCAACCAGGATTTTACGTGGAAAACTCAGTAAAAGCTGAGAAAAACCACGACCTCAATGAGGGTTTGATGTAAAATCTAGTATTACAAGCTTTCGGAGTGTTGCTAGGGTTAAGGAGTGTAGATGATAAGAATTGCGGTCTTCTAGAATCTATTATCTGTCTGTATTTATAGTAGATACAGGCAGTTTACAAGAAAAAAGAAATAGTCTCCTATTCTAGGGGAAGTGGGCGAACTTCGCGGATCTCTAATAGTTCTTTCTTGACCAGGCTTCAACGGCTACTTTTGGTAAGTTGAGGACTCATGGAATCTTCTAGAATGCTGAGCTACCTTCGATTACACAATGTTGAGCTACCTTCGACTATATCATGTTGGCTTATTCTTGTCGAATCTGGGGAATATGCTACTACAAACCCATAGGATTACATTGAAAGTAACCATTCTAACTACAAAGTTGTCGAAGTGCAGTCCACGAAAAATTCCCACTAAACCAGTAAGATATGGTTCCAAGTATGTCGATTATTAGTCTCTTGTGTGTAGTAACTTTATTTTTGAAAACTCTATCATTGTATTCACTCCACATTCTCCATCAATTAGCATAGGGAAGAAGAATCCACCAAGGTTTGTACTATTTTGTGTTTAAACACACAATTCCTCCAACTTTGCAAAATATCAAACAAGATCTGTAGACACCCTGAAAAGAAACACGTAATGACACCAAGTTAACCACAAAGTAGCAGTGGATAAAAATGCAGTGAATAAACACGCTAAATCTTATATCTACGCCAGTTACCAACTTATTAATTTTAAATGAAATTTTAATTAGTGCCTTTTATCTTTACATTTTTTTATTTCTTCATTTTTTTAAAACACTGTCTAATCATTCATACCCTTTTTTTGAAGCTTTACTGTTGTGCAGGTGTACTCAGGTTTTGGAATCAAGAAGTCTGCTTCTTACATTGTATCCACGGTACTAGTCGTTGTTGTTGCTGCGGCAGGTTAGAGGTAATGTTGTAACACTTTTCCTTACTAAGAGGCATTGATCACTCTTTCACTCTCAGACTCCTTTTCTCCCTGCTATCTCTACTAAATTAAGAGGACACATAAGCTGATAGTGTGGGCTCGTGTGCGTGTATGTTTAGGTCGAATTTTGTATTCCATTAACGCCCTCCCCCGTAGATTTTATTTATACTATAAATATAAAATATTTTGTTTTATTTAGACGTTGTGTAGGCTTACGATTTATTTGTATCACAATAAACTAATCGGGTTAGAGATGCAAAGTGCTGATGGGTGGTTTACGATTAAGGTGAGCCTTAAATATTGGCTTGTTGCACAACTTTAGTAAAGTAGAGATAGGAATAAAGGTGTACATACTCTGGCATTAAAGTGTCATAGATGGTGCTTAACTTTGTTGTGCGTTTGACAGGTAAAAGAAGCCATATTAAAATACCTTTCTTTTGATGATAGTCGACACATTTGTCCTGAGTTCCTGAGTGTTTGAACTTGCACCGGTCATGAATGCCAATGAATGTCTACTTATTTATCAGGATGTTAAAAGTTATTTTGAAAAATTAGGTTACAGTTCCCCGGAGGATGTTCAGCTGCTCATGGTCTCACTAACAGAATTAACTCATTTGGATCCAAATTATATATCTCAGGGATTGTTTATCTGTGGCAAAGAACTAGTGGTCAAGAGTGTAAGTTCCTTTGTTATTCTTGTTCCTCCTTCAGTAGTCTTAAACTAAACTGGTAAGATATGACAGGTCTCTGAAAGGCCACAAATATCAGAAAATCGAATTGGTCCAGTGACAACAAAGTCGGAAAGGGTTCATAAGGGTAAAGGAGGTGTTATTCTTATTCTTTATGGGATGCCAAGGTGGTGTACCTCTTCTTATCTCTCTTAGATTCTTTCACTATTTTGGTTTACAGAACAGTAGGGTTTTCAGGCAAGTGTTTACTGACAAACCCTCCAATATATGCAAGTTGGAAACTTCGTCATTAATTGCTCATGAATTAATGCATGTATGGTTTAGGCTTAATGGTATATATGGCCTTCTTCGTTGTTTGATATTTCCTCTTAACATTACTTTTAATCAAAGCATGAAACGCATATGAGGAAAAAAAATCATGGAGGTAACGTTCAAGGGAATAATGGTTTTCACTGTTGTACTGTCGTGGCACCTCCAAACATAGTTGGAGCCAGGGTTGGAGGCTTGCGGTGAGGTCAAGCTAGGCGGGGTTCTATGACTAGGGGGGGATTGAGCTGCAATTTTTTACCGTAAGGTCAAAAAACTCTTTTTAACTTAAAAAAAAAGCCGGAACAAAAAGAATTGCTCATTTTTTACCCTCTTTTTTTTTCTTTTTTTCTTTTTTTCTTTTAGAAGTATCCGGGCACCGTCAATTCTCGACTACATCCTCTAGGGTTGTGCAGTGGCCTGCACAACCAAGCACGCTGGCCTTGTGCCAGCGGGACTGGGTACCAACCTCAAGACCCACCAACGGTGAGAATCAAACCCTGGACCTCGTTTCTTCTCTACCTTAGCACTGGAGCTACAGGCAGTTGGTTCAATTTACCCCTTTGAATACTCTTTTTATTTGCCTAAAAAGACTCCAGATTCGTTTTGCGAGTAATCTCAACTTTCTTGTTCAGTACAATTAATCTGTCAACCGGAGGTCGATACACCGATGAACATCTACTGGTATCGGGGAATTACGAATTCGACAAGAAAGACCCTGGGGAGCCATTAAAAAGAAAAGCATTTCACCTAGGTCTGTGATTAGGTAACGTAAAAGATTAAGTTTGATGTAGTTTGATGTAAACTCGAGTTAGATTTGTGTTTGTAATCTTGTGTTTTTCTTTGTTGTGCAGCTTTGAAGGAGAGAGGGAAGAAAGCGGAAGTAGATGAAAAATTGTATAAGGTAAGAGAAGGATTTTTTGGCAGGATTGATAACTTAACGATTGACCAAGATTGTTTGAATACGCTTTTCAAGAAGCAGGGTTAAAAAGGTTGAGAGCTAAAGGTTCGGAAGTGCCTGTTATTGGGGGGAAAATGTCGGCGAAGAACAAAAGAGCCACAGATGGGAGTTTGCCACTAGAAAATCCTTCCTTGGTGGGGTACAATACGGATACGGAGATAGATGCTATATTGGGGGAGTCTTTTGTAAAAACTAAGAACAAAAGGAAGGTGAATCCTGAAGTGCTTCCGTTGCTTAACCCGAAGAGGACTACTAGACAGTCATCAATTGACGGGGTCGAAGTGACTGTCAAACCAGCTGTTGTAGTGAGTGGGTTACCTCTACGAGGTTCGAGCAGTGTGCTCCCCAAGAAGACTACTGGTAGGACATCGAAGAAGAAATTTGTGGAGAAGTCTGAAACGGAGGTGCAAAAGACCATAGAGTCGTATACTTCGGGGACTAATGAGCTGAAGAAGGAGATGGAAGATTGTATGGTGGGGATTGACAGCTTGAATACGTTTTTGAGTGAGGGACAGATGAATTTGGAAAAGGTGAGAAATTTTAATGCTTTTGTTCGAATAAAAAGTCTGGTAGGTCACTCGAATACTCATTATATGACTTTCATGCAGATTAAGAAGTTGGGGTGAAGCAATGGGTCGAGTTGTAGGTAGTGGTAAGTTGGCAAACCAGGTGGTTGCCTACAAAAATATCGAGAAGGAGTTGAGCGTGGAAAATGCTAATCTGAATGCGACTCTGAATAGGTACAAGCTTGACGCGAAGAAGGCGAAGGAGGCTACGCTGGCTGAAGCGAAGAAAGTGCTAAAGAAAAAGAAGGAAGCATTGGCATTGTAGAAAGCCACTTATGAAAAAGATGTGAGAGATCAAGTTACCCATGCTTGCAGAACGATGGAGCTAGAGCAGGGAAAACTTCTCGATGAGGTAAAAGCTCGGATGAATGAAGAAAAATTAGAAAGGTGCAAGGAAGTGAGGATGCAATTTTTGGGATAATTCGAAGAGGTAGAAGAAAGGAAAAAATATTACAAAGGACTTGTAAAAGCGGGTAGTCCTCCGTGTGATGATAGCTCAGATGATGATATACCCCAGACTCCTGACGTTCATGGAGTAATGGAAGTGAACGAAGATCAGGTGACCATGGATGTTGATGATCCTCGTCCTATGGAGGTGGCAGATGTGCAGGTACCCGAAGGTGCCTTAAATGAAGAAAAATATCCCTCTGAAATGTTAAATTTGGGCTAAAGTATGATGTGTTTAAGTAAAAGTATATAACAAATGGTCAGTGGGACCTAAACAATTTTAATATTGTGTGTGCGGAGAATATTTGTGTTGTTTTTTTTTTTTAATTTTGAAAAATAACTATTTTGCATGTTGAAATAAGTTTAAGTAGCAGATGTGATAAAGTGATTATTCCGTATGTGATGTTATATTTGAGCAGATAAGTTAAGAATGCTTGTATACGTGAAATGTGAAAGATGGTCAAAAAATGGCAAGGATGGCCAGATGTATATCCAGAGATAGGTATCTGGATTTAGATTGGAGAAGAACAAGAGCTCAGAAGAGGTTGTTCGATAAGTAAAGAGCACGAAGTAAAATATCTTGTAATTGGATATTTGGTCGCGTGAAGTTGAATGATATGTTTTAGGATACTTGTTGAAGCAAGAACCTAAGAACAAATCAAGATAGTGAGGAAATTGTTTGTCTCAAGCATACTTGATAAGTATTTATCGAGATCAAATTGAAGTGGTAAAGATATCGTTTGTCTGAAGTATACTTTGACAAGTATAGATCGAGATCAAATCGATGTATGAAAGATATCGTTTGTCTGAGGTATTGATCGATTAAAAACCGACGTCTTAAAAGACCCGCAAGCGCACAGTGTACCGTTAAGTACAAGGGTAAGCGGGGTCGTATCCCAAGAGACTTGTGGTACAAATTATACTTCGAGCTACTAGTTTTATCCAATAGCAACAAGTTTGTGTAGGTTTTGAAATAAAAAGAAGAACGAAACAAATTACAAGATAAATTGGAGTGGAAACCAAGGCATCGATTCCACTCTACCTTTTGTAACCATTTAGATAGCATAAATAATTAAAGTAAATTATGAGTTCTCGTATCGCATATCTTTGGTCGGGCATATGCAATACATCAAAAAATACAAAAAATTTAGTAATTGGGAACTACCCATAAACCAACTTACTCAACCATGGTCCGGTTGATAAGTATGGATTATGTTATCTTCTTCATGTTCCTAACCTATCTTGTTATGGTCCAACAAGATGGTTACATAGATTCATTATTCCTTCTAATTCTAGCTATGGTCAAGCATAGGATGAAGGAATACGAATATGCAATATTTCAGGATAAAGAGATAGTAATTACTTTAACTAAGCTACACAATCTACACTAAGGCTACATTGGGTGGAGCTTCCTCTAGCCTTGGCTAAGAAGATTAGCTACTCATCCCTTTGATCATTGTCATACTACTATTACTACGATAAAAGTAAAAGACAAGAAAAAGAGAAGAACAATAACTTTACTGCTTATTGAACCTAAATATTTACACTCTCCAAGATGATCCCTCATGGGTGGAATTCATCTCCTATTTATAGAGTATAGGAAGGGCTACTAAATATCACCATTAATATAAAATCCCCTGAACAATGTCTAAAATCGTGCATAGATATTATAACTCATGAGAATAGTATCTATATCTAATTCTCTTTAATGGGATTCCATGCATGGGTCTTTGGTTCACAACTTCAAATGAGAATTATTGTTGGAGTGCATCACCCTTGTTTATCGTTAAAAACTGGAAAAATGTACGATTTGTTTATCATGTGACCGATTTTTGTAAATACAAACAAAAACACTATTAGTGTCACATTTATTTAATAAATGACTAGGAAGATATAAATTTAGGAGTTGTACACGTAAATATTACGTGTCTATCAGGTATACTTGATAAGTATAGATCGAGATCAAATCAAAGTAGTAAAAAAGATAATGATGTAACAAATTGTTTATTTGATTTAAAGAAAACAGTTACAGTGTATCATCTGTAAAAGAGTTTCAGCTGAACAGTGCTCCATGGATACTCGAGCTGGACTTCATCTTCAGTCATGAGCCAATAGGTTTCGTTATCAGTTTTGTTGCTGACAATGTAAGGCCCTTCCCTGATTTTTGATAATTTTCCAGAATTTTTAGGTCGAGTACTATCTTGGATCCGTCGTAGGACAAGGTCTCCAATACTGAAATTCTATTTTTGAACTTTTTTGTTGTATACTTTTTTTAATGTATCATGATATTGTTCCAGATTGGCAATGGCTTTGTCTCTGATTTCTTCGATCCAATTGAGGTTGCAAAGTAGACCTAGTTCATTGCCCTCATATGAGATTTTTCGTCGAGTACTGGGGAGATCAAGGCCTGAAGGTATGACTACTTCGGTACCAAAAGCCATCTGAAAGGAGTACAGCCAGTGGAAACTTGAGGAGTGGTATGGTAGGCCCATAAGACACTGAGTAGTTCATCCACCCATCTGCCTTTCTTGTCATCGAGGCATTTTCGTAAGCCAGATTTGATGCTTTTGTTGATGGCTTCAGCTTGTCCGTTGCCTTGAGGATAATATGGTATGGATGTTGCAGCTGAATCTTATATTTATGGAGGAAAGCAAGGACTTTAGCGCTGATGATAGGTATGATAATTGGCGTTAAACTTTCTTGGGCTTTGTTTTTCTTGTGAAACTACATGTCTGAGGTGAAAAAAAATATGGGTTTACATGTAACTAGAGATGTAAATGTTATATTCTTATGCTACATATTTAAATTTCTTTTCATCGTGGTGATAGGTATGGATTCAAAGCCACATGTCTTTATAAACGAAGATAGCGAGGGCGATGGAGGAAAAAGTACGGTTATTTGGGATGATATGATGGATCGCATTCTCCTAGACACATTGTATGAGCAATTGGCAAAAGGCGGTAAGAGTGACAATGGGTGGAAATCGTCAGCTTACAATGTCGTAGTATTTAATGTAAACAAGGGATTGAATATGGAGATTACTATGACCAATGTTTGAAGTCGGTTAAAGACTTGGCGGTTACATCATAATGTTGTGAGAAGATGAAGAATATTAGCGGTTTTGGGTGGGATGAAGAAAGAAAAATAGTAGTCGCCGACGAGGCCTTATGGAAAGAAGTTCTGAAGGTACACACTTATATTATTTTTTTACAAAAAAAGTATTGCATAACATTTTATCTTAAAGCATCACTTCCTTGAAAGAAAGTTCACAGGGCATACACCTGTATTTTACTTTCAAACACAGTACTTTTTTTTCATTGAAACCATTTACCTCTATAAAGTATTGTACTATGATGATTAATATACCGCTTTACTTGTTTCTAAATAGATGAGGAAACACTTGAAGAAATTTAAAGGAAAGCTTGTGTCTAACTATGAAGAGATTGCAGAGATACTTGGCAATGATCAAGCCAATGGCTCACATGCGACAACTATTCAAAATACGAATGTTGATATGGGGAAGAACATGATCACGACTATGCTCCTGAAATAGGGAACCAACCACCCCAAGCTGAATCACCATTTCCAGAAGTTGTCATCTCTCCAAATCCATCAACATCTAATATTGCCCCTAAGAGACAAAGAAATAGATCATCAGGTAAGTTGGTGTCTAAGCAACTGAAAGGGCTTTAAGAATGTGTTTCTAAGGTTGCAGATGCAATGATGTTCAAAAGCCGTGATCAAGATGCCCTTATGGAGAAGATAACCGAAGAGCTTGAAAAGTTGGAAACGTTAGATCTCGAGGCAAAAGTGAAAGCAATGGAAATGTTTGCCACTAACACAGGTACGGCAAGGATGTTTCTTGCAATGAAAGATGATGCTAAGGAGTTTTGACTAAAGACTCGTTTTCTTATTATCAATCGTTGATGAAGGATTTGGGAGGGAATATTTTGACTACCTTATTTATGTTGTTTTGGTATGGACTTGTTCATCTTATAATGATCATTTGCTCTTGTACAAGTGGAGTTAAAGAAGTTGTTATTTCATCTCCTATTGTTGTTTCATCTCTTTGCCAAAGTAGTTGTTGTTGTTTCATCTGTTTTTGTTGCTGCTGTAATCGAGTTTCAGTTGTTGTTGTAATCGAGTTTCAGTTGTTGCTGTAATCGAGTTTAAGTTGTTGTTGCTCTTCTTTAGTTGTTGTTGCTTGTTGCTCTTAAACTGCTGTTGTTGTATTCACTTTGTGTTGTTGTTACTGCACATGTAAACCCATATCAGGGGTATATAACAGCAGTACCTATCACTCTTAAACTGCTGTTTGTTTCAGTTGTTAAAAAATCAGGGGTATTTTTGTTGTTACTGCATATTTAAACTGCTTGTTACTGCTGTTTGCAGCTGAGTAATACAATTATGCTTGTCCTACAATTACAATTATAGACTGTCATTGTGCTCAAAATAGTTTCGGTTCTCTTTTTACAGGGTAGAGCTTTCAGTTTATTACAAGCCTGAATGCAATGGATGTTATGATGATGAGTATTGCTTGTGAAATATACATAGCTCAAGTGCGACGTCAACTGACTGAAGGTCTTGTTTACCAGTATAGTATAATGCTGAAAATTAGACAAAGATGCGATTTTGAATAATTGCAAAATCCCATGTCTTCTACCTATCTTCGTTACTCTGTATTGATTAGCCCCTCTACCAAGTAGAGTTGCCTTACTCTGAAATAATTTCTGCATTCAGGCTTGTTACTGCTGCTGCTACGACAACTTCCTTTAATTACAATTTACGTTTTGGGAAAGCTATTTACAGGTTCTTTACAAATTATCAGATGTTATCAGATGTTATAGATACGAGCTACAAACCTCCTTATCCGAAAGGTTATATCTAGAATTTATCTCTCGCTATAACAATGTCTCTTAAATTTGGAACTCGCTGCCTGTTTTCAGGTACTTACATTTTCTAACTTGACCTTTATGCATCTTTATCAAATTCTGCATTATGTATTGGTTCTTTTTTCAGATCTCTTTAATTTGGCGCAAGGATAGACGCAGTATATAATACCACAAACTTCATATGATGCTTACTTTTCTTTGTTATTTTTAGTTTGGTCAAATGGTTGTTGGGTGAATCTTGCTTTCTTTATGATATATTCGTAGGATGGAAATTGTATTCCTATTATCACAGAGGTCTAATGTCCCTATCAAAATGTATGTACAGAGGATCCTAGATTTATAAATCTCATGGTCGCCAAACGGCAAGAATGAGATTTGTTGGGAGTTTAAAGTCCAACTCTCATTAGCAAACCAACACATTATTTGAATTGCATGTCTCAAGAATACAAGTCTTGTTCCTCCTTCCGTAATCTTAAACTAAACTGATAAGATATGACAGGTCTCTCGAAGGCCACAAATATCGGAAATCGATTGGTCCAGTGACAACAAAGTTGAAAGGGTTCATAAGGGTAAAGGAGGTGTTATTCTTATTCTTTATGGGATGCCAAAGTGGTGTACCTCTTCTTATCTCTCTTAGATTCTTTCACTATTTTGGTTTACAGAAACAGTAGGGTTTTCAGGCAAGTGTTTTACTGACAAACCCTCCATATATGCAGGTTGGAAACTTAGTCATTAATTGCTCATGAATTAATGCATGCATGGTTTAGGCTTAATGGTATGTATGGCCTTCTTCGTTTTTAGATATTTCCTCTTAACATTAATTCTAATCAAAGCATGAAACACGCATGAGGAAAAAATCATGGAGGTACCTTTTTATACTGTCGTTAGCGGGTTCTTATGTCTATGACTATGAGGGGGGGGATTGAACTGCAATTTTTGACCGTGAGGTCTAAAAAACTCTTAAAAATGCCGAACAAAAAGACTTGTTCATTTTTTACCCTTTTTTTTTTTTTTTTTAATTACACTAGAAGTATGGGCACCGTCAATTCCCGACTACTCCTCTAGGGTTGTGCAGTGGCCCGCATAAAGCCCGTTGGCACAAGGCCATGGACTGGGTACCAAGAATCGAACCCTGGACCTCGTTTTTTCCCTACCTTAGCACTTGAGCTACAGGTAGTTGATTCAATTTACCCCTTTGAATACTCTTTTTATTTACCTAAAAGACTCCAGATTCGTTTTGCGAGTAATCTCGACTTTCTTGTTCAGTACAATTACTGTCATTGAGCTACCTATTTCATTAAAAATATTTTGTTTTCACTTACAGTAAATTGTGTTTTTATTGTCTGAGGTTATCATAATATTCCTCTAAGATTGCAGAAGGTATATGCCAACTGATGGCTTAAACTGGCTCAATGAAGAGAAGCATAGGTATGGTTGTATCCCCATTTTTGGAAAAATTTTTGGCTAGAGAAAGACGGCATTGTAAACAATAGGGATAAAATATATGGGACGGTTCAGAGCCGTGCAAAAAGATTGATTAAGAAGGGTCTAAAGACCACGGTAGACCAGATTTGTGATAAGTACGGAAAATCCTCACGCCCGCAGGGAAGAGGTTAAAACTGCGGCAACGCTGTCTTTCTTTTTATTCTATTTTGTCAAGCTGGTGCTGATGTTGCTAGATTGTTGCAATTATTAATTATGCATGGCGCAGTTTTGTTAAAGATGAGCATCTTGTATAAGAAATATGTAGGATCACTCTCTTTGAACTCTTATTCTTATCCTAATATAGTACATGATTGGCTCCAAAAATTTAACTTGATCAGTTATGAGAACTGTTTTTGTGGCATAAAGCTACCTTGTAAAAGTATGCTCACTGTAAAAACAAAAAAGTCTTGTTGCAGATGAAGTGGTGAATAATTAATGTATCTGCTTTTACATGAAACCCAGTGTCTTGTGTTACTCTTCCATCTCTGTTGCATCAACCAAATCAGTAACTTACATGCCTGAATAGGCACTGGAGACTCCTATGGATAAACAGCAAAAAATCTGATGTTGTTCGTGTCAGCTGGCCGTGGGGCTGGTTTCTGAGATATTAGTCCAGATTTT